>CM070030.1:22111707-22829207 GCA_036247105.1 Cirrhinus mrigala
TAACATATTTAATATGATCAAACTTATGTATGTTAAACTATATATATATATATATATATATATGCGTATGAAATATGAACATGAATATGAAATTGTATTTATTCATAGTATTTTAAGTTTATTATTATTATTATTATTATTATTATTATTGTTGTTATTTATTTATTAATGGAATTTGTATATTTAATTATTGTTAATATAATGTATATTAAACAATACATGAATATTTATTTATTTCAATAGATTATTGTAATACATGTATTTAAATATTATCAATGCAATGTATGTTGAACAGTATTTATTATTATTATTATTATTGTTGTTGTTGTTGTTATTATTATTATTATTATTATTAATAATAATAATAATAATAATAATAATTATAATAAAACATCTGGAAATCTGTATATTTGTTTATTAGAAAAATAAAAATATATGAATATGAATTGTGTTTATTCGTAATATTTAAGTTTATAGTGTTATTATAATAAATTAATGTAACTAATATATTTTAAATATTATCAGTATAATGTATGTTGTACATTATAGTATAAACAAAATGTGGTATTAATAATAATACTAAAATAATAATAAAAAAAAAATCTAAAAATATTTATTTATTTATGGGAGCATAATAATTTATTATTATAAAAAATTAATTGTTTATCCAAATATTTATTTTTGTATTTTATTTTGCAGCATTCCACATTTCAGTTTAAACTTTATAAATACTTCTTTATATTTACCGAATGAATATGAATAGTGAATAGTGGCTTTAAAAAAAGGAGTGTGGCTTTAGAATGGCATGAGTTTGAGTAAATAATTACAAGACTGTCATGTTTAAATGAGCTATTGCTTTAATGCACATTCCTGGTGTTACTGATACACATCACTCCAATATACGTGTAATTTCTCCACCATGACTGCAGCATCGCGCTATGAAATGCCCATTTTTCATTATCCAATTAATTCCAAACTCATTGAATACTTAGTTTCACTCCTAAAGTTCATCACAAGGTTCTGCGCTGTGATTAACGTTAACTTGAATACACTAATGAGACGACTTCATTCATGAGTTCTCTTATTGTGTTTGGAATCAGAGCTATAGTTTGCGTGTAACTCCAGGCTGCTTTGAGATGCGTGTGTTCATCTCTGCGTGTCTCTGCCCTCATTATTATGCGAGTGATGCGATCATACCTATCATGAGAGGCAAAGAGAAAGAGCGAGACAGACAGACACGGCGGCGTCTGCTGAAGAAACCGAGGCGAGCGTCTCATCTGCTCTGTTATTAATTCGGAAATCAATTATCCCTTTTCGTCACCGTGAGCTGATGAATCAGGGCTAATTAGCCTGAAGGTGTATCTCTCCTGTCCCGTCTTATCTCCGTGTTCGGGGCTGATACGCATTCCCTGTGTTTTCCTCACGGTGGGTTAATACAATTAAACCTGTTGTCGAACGATCAGGCCGCGGAAGCGAGTTCGTTAACGCAGCGCGCTTTCAGAAGATCGAGACACAAAGAAGTTGATGATATTGGTCTGAAATGAAGGGTGATGATCCCTATAATTCTGCTGATACATTCAAATGACATTATAATTGTATTATATGCAGCAATTATAAGCCGATGATAATGTGTCACATGGAGTTGACCTTTACTGTGACGCTATGATACTTTAAGGAGCTGATGCTGTGAATAGTGATACTGCATGTGCCTGCAGGTACCTTGGTTTGTAAATTGTAAACTTTTGCTTTCACACGTATACCCTTATTTTACTCCGGTTTGACCATGTTTTGAAAAATACCTTGGAGTACCATGTAAATGATATAGTATATGAATTTTTGCACCACAGTATATATCAAATACAAATTTGTTGGTTACTTACTTAGTTAGTTACGTATTTAGTTACGTAAAATGTTATATTTGTTTTTATTATATTTTAAAATATTTATTTATATGAAAAAATCATGAAATATTTCATTTAATTTGAGTATTAAAACATCATTCATTCCTCTATCATAGACTTATTTATGCATTTATTTACTTATTTACTGTTTTTATATATTTTTATATTTATTTTTATTATATTTAAATATTTATTTATATTTAAAATGATAAAAATTTTAATATCAAAAAACATCTATTAATTTAATTCATTTATTTATTTATTTATTTTTAAATATATTATGTTTTTATGTTTATTTGTATTACATTTTAAAATAATTATTTATATGAAAAAATAAAATATTTCATTTTATTTGAGTATTAAAACATGTATTAATTAATTCATTTATCTATCATAGACTACTTATTCTTTTAAATATATTGTGTTTTTATATTTATTTGTATTACATTTTAAAATAATTATATTTAAAATACAACATTTCATTTTATTTGGTCATTAAAATGTCTATTTATTTATTTACTATTATTATTATTATTATTATTATTATTTATTGTATTATTTTATTTCTTCTTTTTTTTGCATTATTATTTTATTTTATTTTTTATTTATTTATTTATTTTTTGTGATGATGGAATTAGGTGGTAATACTGACAAAAAATAACTATCATATGACATTTTGATATACCATGCCACTGTTTTGTTACCATATTCATTACTTAATCCTAAAAATCAAAAAAATAAAAAATGCAGTATATTACCACTGAATGCAATAGAAAATATTGAATGCAATAGAAAAGTGGGATTCCTTTATTTTTCCCATTTTTATATAATGCAGACCCAGTACATAAAGTGAATGGCAGTAGCTTTTAGCAGCACTGTGTGTTTTTGGCCTTATATCATTCCTGGTTTGCCTCACAAGGGCAGCTGGCGTTGACCTGGCCTCTCTGTCAAGCACAAACCTCGGCCTTGCTGTTATTTACACACAACACAACCTGTGACCAGCCTTATCACAGTATCTGTCAATCAATCGCACACGTCCCATCGTCATGTTTAATGGCCCTGACCGGGTGAGCGGCCTGAACTGTAGCAGACAGAGACATAAACATGACTGATAAGACGAAACAAGGCCGCGCTTCACAAACTCAGGCTTATATGAGCACATGCTGATGCTGCTTCCCACCGGTAGCTGTTCTGCACCTCAGACTCTAAACAGACACTGGAGTTGATAAGCCCTCCTCACCGAACATATGCTGTGTTGAGGGGTGAGAAAAAGAAAGATGGAGGGAGAGATTGTTAATACATGTGGTCTCCGGGTTTGGGACGTCCTGCTGGACAATGGGCCCTGTAGTAGTAGGAAGACAGTGTTTGTTGTATGAAGAGTGTGTATTTGTGTGTAAAGGTGAGCATGTTTTTATTCTTCTTCTTCTATGTACTATATTTCTAATCCATTTAAACTCATCCAAACTCATCTGTATATCTATCTATCTATCTGCTAATCATGCTAGAAACATGCTAGCAATATGCTAGCAACTTGGTAATCATGCTAACAATTTGCTAATCATGTTAGAATCATGCTAGCAACTTGCTAATCGTGCTGGAAACATGTCAGCAACTTACAAAACATGTTAGCAACATGCTAACAACTTGTTAATCATGCTAGAAACATTCTAACAACTTGGTAATCATGCTAGCAATTTGTTAATCATGCTAGCAACTTGCTAATCCTACTGGAAACATGCCAGCAACTTACAAATCATGCTAGAAACATGCTAGCAACATGCTAACAACTCGTTAATCATGTTAGAAACATGCTGACATCTTGCTAATCATGCTAGAAACATGTTAGCAACTTACAAATCATGTTAGAAACATGCTAGCAACTTGCTAATCATGGTAGAAACACGCTAGCAACTTGCTAATCTTGCTGGAAACATGCCAGCAACTTACAAATCATGCTAGAAACATGCTAGCAACATGCTTAAAACTTGTTAATCATGCTAGAAACATGCTAGCAAACTTGCTAATCATGCTCGAAACATGCTAACAACTTGCTAATCATGCCAGAAACATGCTAGCAACATACTAGCAACTTGCTAAATGTGCTAGAAACATGCTAGCAACATGTTAACAACTTGCTAATCATGCTAGTAACATAGTAGTAACTTGCTAATCATGTTAAACTTGCAAACAACTTGCTAATCATGCTAGCAACTTGCCAATCATTATAACAACATGCTAGTTACATGTTAATTATGTAAGTAACATGCTAACAACATGCTATCTATCTATCTATCTATCTATCTGAGACTGTATTGTCTTCAAACATTCAGACTTTAACCTTTTAAAACTACTTTAAACTTCAAACTATTTCAGACTGAAAATCATCAAGCTTAAAACTTTTTAAAACTTCTTAAACTTTTTAAACTCTTTAAACTTTTTAAACTTTTGAAGCTTTTTCAAATTTTCTGGTCCAGCTTTCTCAAGCCAACTTAAAAGTTTGTCTTGACAAACTTTTTTTTTTAATCTAGTTTCTCTTGTATTGCTGTTTTCTTTCTCCTTTTGCAGTGTGGGATGAAACAGACGTTTGGAATTGATCAGTCATAGATGAGCAGGGCCGGGTCTTTCTCAACTCCTCGGTTTTGTTGATTTTAGTAATGCACACACGTTACCTCAGCGTGTTTTGTCTCTCTTCTACTTTTCTGGGAGTGTGAGGCGATGCATAGATAAGAGAGAGATATGCTGTGGCATAATCTTGGCTGGAGTTAAACTTCAGCTTTTCATCCTCCATCAGTTTTGATCACTGCACTCAGACATGTAGAGATACAATATATTTATGGCAGTGCTGGTGTAGTGAGCCACAGAAACCTGATAACATCTGGAATGCTCTTCTGGAGCGCCAAAAGACTTTTAGTGCTTACATAAAAAGGGCATAGTACTACAGTGGATTCATTGAAATAGTCTAGAGTACCATGTAAAGTGCCTTCTTTTTTTTCATGTTTTGTTATGTTGCTGCCTTATGTTAAACTGCTTTAAATGGCTTTTTATCATGCTTTTAAATCATGCTGGCAACATGCTAATAAAATGCTAATCATGCTAACAACATGCTAGTAACTTGCTAATCATGTTAGCAACATACTAGTAAATTGCTAATCATGCTAAAAAAATGCTAGCAACATACTTATCATGCTAACAACACGTTAGTAACTTGTTAATCATGTTAGCAACATGTTAGTAATTTGCTAATTGTACTAGAAACATGCTAGGAACATGCTAATAACTTGTTAATCATGCTAACAACATGCTAGTAACATGTTAATCATGTTACCAACATGCTAGTAATTTGCTCATCATGCTAGAAACATTTTGACAACATGCTAGTAACTTGCTTCAGAAAAAAATTCTGAAGGGGAAAATGAAAGGGTATGAATACTGTACTTTTGCAAGGCACTGTAAATACCATGGCATATGGTAACCATTCATTGTCAATGTTTTTTATTTTTTATTTTTTTTTTTTTTTAAATATGATTACCACGCCTGACCATGATTGATTGATTCCACTAATTGTTATTGCAACCAGCCCTATTCTATTCTATTCTATTCTATTCTATTCTATTCTATTCTATTCTTTAAAGTACCTTACAGTACCATAGGAAATCTAAGGAAATCAGTGTACTATGATACTGCTTTAGTTTGTTATTGCCGTTTCAAGTTCAAGGGATATTTCACCCAGAAATTAAAATTTTCTGTCCATTTACTCACTCTCAGGCTATCCAAGATGACTATAGGTGACTTTTTTTTTATTTTTTCAATGGAACAGTAAAGAAGATTTCTAGCTGAAACCCTGGTCCTTGGTGATTTGCTGAACTGAACATTATTTACAACATTATTACCTGTAATCCAGAGTCTCAGGCATTTCCACGAACTGATTCTTTTGGACAGTTCGATTCATTGAACTGGTTAAAATGACTGATTCACCAGTTTGTTTTTGTAATCACAGAATGAAAAGTTAAAACTTAAAAAAAGTCATTTTAATTTGGCCTCTTTATTCAAGTATTTTAGTTCACACATGCTCATATCAGTGACTCATTGGTTTTCAGTCTGAGTTGAACTGTTTCCTCAGTTCAGTGACTGTTGGAGGAACTGGAGCGCTGAATCAGTTTGTTCATCATTGGATCAGATTCACCACTATTTTGGCTCAGTTCCAGTCGGAGTGATTGTCTATCACTACAGCACCCAATAATGATGTGAAACTTGGAGGTTTACGTGTCTAAAGCATATAAAGTGAATAAATTAGTCTTCATCAGCTCACCTTTTTACATAAACCATAAGATACACAGCTATTTTTGGTTCATTTTGAGTCAGAGTAACTGTCATCTGAAAGTGAGTTTTGATTGAGTAACTTGTAGATCTGTGCTGCTCGATCGACGAACTGTTTTAGGCGCTTTAGTCTGATTTGGTGAACTGGTTCATTTGGTTCACTAAAAAGAACCAATTCAAAAGAATGACTCATTTGTGAACTAGACATCACTCTAGACTGTTTTCATGATGTCTGGATTACAGGTAGTAATGCTGTAAATAACGTTCAGTTTCTTGCACAAACTGATCATTTCGCTTCATTAGACCTCAATATGTCATCAGGAGCCACGGGTATTAAATTTGTCTTACCTGTATATGCTTTTTTGACTCAAAGAGATGATATTCATTGACTTGCATTGTACGAACCACCAAGGACAACGGTTTCAGCTAAAAATCTTCTTTACTGTTCTACTCAAGTAAAAAAGTCACTTATGGTCATCTTGGTTGGCCTGAGGGTGAGTAAATTAACAGCAAATTTCCATTTTGGAGGAAGTATCCCTTTAAGCTGGGGGACCACCAATTTTTTGGCTTTTTCCAATAGAAAAAGCAGCCTATGCTTCTGGTTCCAAAAGATTGTTAACAACACTAAAAAGCAGAGCAGAACGAATCATCTTTAGTTCTTTCAACAAGGCCATCCTAAGACCGAGAGGCCCTTTCCACTTTCTGTGTGACAGGTTTGCCAACAATGACCTCACACGTTGCAATTCCTCCCATGTAGACACGGTCTCACATCTTTCATCTCTCCGTCCTCCATTCCCTTTCACTGGGCTATTTATAGTTCCCAGTCTATTCTTCAGGCATCGGCGGAAGCCCTCAAAGACTGTCTCTCGACAGTACGGCTGCTGGGACCTCGGCCACTCAGCTTCACCAGAGATCCTCCGACTGTGACATCATCAGCCTGCGCGCGGTAAAACTGAAGGGTCCGCTTTGTGTCTGAGACGCGGGGACTGATGAAGGGGACGGGGACGTATCGGGGTCAGGGAGGGACTTTGATGGCCGACGGCCACTGCTGTTATGAGAACACAAAAGCTGCTCTGTCTGAGCGCTGTAAGAAGAGCGGCCTTTCAGACGGAGGGGATTTATGGCCTCAAGTATTGGCGACCTCAAGCAAAGCTTCTGTTGTGTGAGGATATGGCATTGAAAACGACCTCAGAAGTGGTTTGACGCACATTAAACGTGCCATTAGTTGGCACGTTGTTTGTTTGAGTATGGTTATGGCCTCTGCTGTATGTCATCGTTGTCACAGATGTCAGTTTACATCGGAATCAGTTGAGATGTGTCAGGGCAAAACAAAAGTTCCTTGTCGGACAATCGCTGTAATGTGCCAGACGAAACGAGGGAATGCCATGTTAGCAAAAACAAGGAACTCATTGATTCATTGAACTCGTCTACAACCCCGGGACCTACTTAAGAGGTTCCCATCGTGTAATTCGAGGTTGTCGACATTGCTTTCCCAGCCACCTTTTATGTGGGTTAAGGTGTGAAGTAGTGGTTAATGAGGTTGGTAAATCATAAGGTTGCTGGTTTGGGTCTCATGTTGCTTTAGTGGGGTTGACCATGCCATAAGTCTGCTCTCTGAACAAACTTTTTTTTTGTAGCTCATCTGCACAATTTATTGTCTAACATTAACATGGGAAGATTTAGTTCTTTTCAGGATATTCTTTCATCAAATGGTGACCCAGCTATCTTATGAGTGCACACCTGTTTTTTCCTTTTTTATTTTTTTATTATTTTTTTTTAATAAATATCATGAATTAGTAATTCAGCATTCAGATTATGTTTTTGGCGAATTGCACCACTTGACATTTTACAACCTGAACTGATCTTGCCTTGTCATAAAAAGGTTAAAATATCTGATATTTTAAGACACTTATTGATCTTGAAAGACAGTCATGAGTATCATCAAAGGTCTTCTCTATGGCATTATTTCCTGTTTTGTTTCATTTGGTTGCACCATATGACTGATTTGGCAGACAGAATTTATTTATTTATTTATTTGTGTTTAATTAAAAGCAGTGAAGCAGTTTTTGTTTGTTTGTTTGTTTGTTTGTTTTGTGTAATTCACTTTTTGCCCAACTTTATTGTCCAACATTAACATAATAATAATTAGTTATTATATAGTATATTAGGAGTTAATTTATAAATATGGATGATTTTGGTGAGTTGTACCACATGACATTTTATAGTCTGAATTTATCTTTATTTTATTTTGTTTTGCTTTGTTTCTATTTGTTTCACTTCATTCTGTTTCCAATTTAGTTGTTTCATTTAGTTGCAAATTAGTTATTTTGTTTTGTTTTGTTTGTTTCACTTCATTTAGTTTCTATATAGTTTTGTTTCTGTTTGTTTTGCTTCATTTTGTTTTGTTTCTGTTTGCTTTGCTTCATTTTCTTTTTATTTAGTTTTTTTGTTGCTGTTTGTTTCACTTAATTTTGTTTCGATTTGTTGATTCGTTTTTTTTTTTTAGTTTTGTTTCATTTCATTTTGTTTCAAATTAGTTATTTTGTTTTTGTTTGTTTCACTTAAATTTTTTTTTTTAAATTTAGCATTTTTTTATTTGTTTCTGTTTGTTTCACTTTATTTTGTGTCGATTTTGTTATTTTTTGTTTCTGCTTGTTTCACTTAATTGTTTCAATTTAGCTGTTTTGTTTTGTTCTTCGTTTCACTTAATTTTGTTTTGATTTAGTTGTTTTGTTTCACTACATTTTGTTTCAATTTAGTTGTTTTGTTTTGTTTGTTTTGCTTCATTTTGTTTTGATTGCTAAAAAATATAGTGCAGCAAAGAAACAAAACAAACAAAACAAAACAAAAAAACAATAAATTGAAACAAAATGAAGTGAAACATACAAAACATAGTCTTTGTTTAGTTGTTGATGTTTTTTTTTTTTTTTTTTTCGATTTAGTTTTGTTTTGGACTGGAATTCACTTTTCTGCACATTAACTTGAAAATATTTAGTTTCTTTTAGTAGAGTAGTCATTTTGTTGCTTTTTCACAACAGAAACGTTTCACTTTGCTTTGCTTTTTTTTTTTTTTTTTTTGTACTGGAATTCTTAAATGAACTTCTTTTGTAGCTCATCTGCGCAACATATTTTCCAGCGTTAACCTGAAAAGCTTTTGTTGTTCTCAGGATGTGCTTTCATCAAACGGCCACCCAGCCACTTTATCTAGAGAATCTCATAAAGTGCCATCGTGCATATTTATCATCCACCTCAGTATTCCAATACGCCATTTCTCCTTTGTCAAGCCAAGTATCTATTCATGAGCACCTGACTCCCAGCATGCATCTGTTGATCTGGCACCGTCGATAGCATCACGGCCTCTCGTACTTCTCTCCCAGTCGCTTTCATCACCGTGCCAATGTCTCCTCTGTTCTTATGTAGTCACTGGCGTTCCTCTAGTGTTCGCTATCAATCTGGCGAGCCGGTTTTGATCTTCCGCGAGGAGCGGGAGACTTCGGAGCACCTGCATTCGGCAGGCGAGGAGCTTTTGATAGGAGAAATTAATGAGGTTGGTTATGTTTGGATTTCCTCGTTAGGCGTAACACGCGAGGGTTCGGTCCCGCGGGAGGCGAGGGTGCTCTGCTCCGCACTCCGTCTTTGTGGCAGGAGCCCCAGTCCCCCGATTTAGCGCGCCGTGCCGGCGGAGACATAATGTGATCAACGGAGCGTGATGGGAACAATGAAGGGGCTGGCGCAGGAAAACGTGCTTCAGACACCTCCGGCGTGTTACCTGAATGCTGCGGCATGACCGGAGAGGTGTGAGGACGTGAGAAGACGCAGAATGATAATTTCGAAAAACAGGATGAAAGATGTGTGGGCAACAGAGAAAGTGTGGTGTGTGTTTGTCTTCATGCATAAATCAGGCTGAATTTTCTCCCATATGACATCTGGTTCTTTGAACCTGTTCTCCAGCAGTGCCCGGGCACCCAGGAGCCGGAGCCAGACCTCTGCCAATCAGAGCAGGCACAGCTTGAGTTCTGCCAAGCTGTTTTGTGACCTGTCTCCCTTTTCTTCTGCAGATCCTTGCAAATGTGTCAAAAATTAATTCTCGCTTCTCTCTCCTTTAACTCGGATAACAAAAACATGAGGAAATTAAAAGGCAAAGTTCACCCCAAAAATTAAACTCATGTCTCACCTTTGTGTGATTCTGAATCTATAAGGCTTTTACTCTTCCGTGAACAATTAAAAATAAAAATGTTCAGTTGAATATTTGTGCTGCATCAGATAGGAACAGATTTCAAGCTCATGATTTCAGAACATGGTGAAGATTTTCAGCAGTACAGCTGTATCGCATATTTTGATATTCTTGTTTAATGTTGTAATGGATATATGGATATGAATTGTTGTTACCTGCAGTTCTGAGTCATTTACAAGCTGCATGCACAACAAACAGCTGATACATCACTGAATAGAAGACATTTGCAGGTTTTGTTTCCTACAGTGGATCTCATATTGCTACATATTCGTAGCAATATGAGAATAAAGTCAAAATATGTAAAATAAAGTAAAAATTACAAGAATAAAGTCTAAATATTGGGAGAATAAAGTCAGAATTACAAAAATAAAGTAAAAATTATGAGAATAAAGTCATAATATTTTGAGGAAAAAGTAAAAATTACGAAAATAAAGTTGAAAATTTTCGAAAATAAAGTTGAAAATTTTCGAAAATAAAGTTAAAATTACGAGAATAAAGTCGTAGCAATACGAGAATAAAGTTTAAATATAAAAAAAAGTCAAAATTATGAGGATAAAATCGAAATATTTGGAGAATAAAGTCGTAGTATTTTGAGAAAAATGTCAAAATTACGAAGATGAAGTAGAAAAATAAAGTTAAAATTACAAGAATAAAGCCGTAAAGCCGTCAAAATATAAAAAAGGTCCAAATTACGAGAATAAAGTTGAAATATTTCAAGAATAAAGTCAAAATTACGAGAATTAAGTTGTAATATTTTGAGAAAAAAAGTCAAAATTATGAGAATAAAGTGTTAACAATATGAGAATAAAGTCAAAATATAAAAAAAGTCAAAATTACAAGAATAAAGTCATGATATTTTGAGAAAAAAGTCTAAATTATGAGAATAAAGTCGTAGCAATATGAGAATAAAATCTAAATATTTTGAGAGAAAAAATTAAAAATCAGAAGAATAAGTAATATCAATACAACAATAAAGTCTAAATCTTTTAAAATTATGAGAATAAAATAGCAATATGAGAATAAGTCAAAAAATTTTGAGAATGAATTCAAAATTCTCAAAATGTTTAAACTTTAAAAAAAAAAACTTTATTTTTTTTAACTTTAACTTTAAAAACTTTATTCTCGTAATTTCTATTTTATTCTCAGAATTTTGAAATATTATGGCTTTAATCTTATAGTCTTACATTTTTCATTTTTTAACATGGCACTAAAACGCTGCCGTAATATCTCACATTTCTGAGTTTTTAGAAATTTTACTGTGAGATATGAACTGTGAGAAAAATTGTAAGAAAAAAAAAAAAAGCCAGAATCGCCACAGTTGCTGAAAATGATTCAGTTTGTGAGTTTACTGTCTGAATGAATCACAAACTGAACCGTAAACATTTTCAGACCTATTTTGCAAATCTGTTTGTCTGATTAGATCAGAAAAGTGAATCTGGCATTGCTAGATCTGTTTCTTAACAGCTGATAGATAGCAGATAGAAAGCACACATTACATGATTGATCAAATATTATGAGGATAAAAGATACACAACAGATTTTCCATTTCTAGATGAGCTTTTCTTTTAATTATGGTAGATTACAAAGGGCTAATTCTAACGTTAATTCTGCTAATGGACTTCATGGCCCGGTTCAAACTCTATTTACCCATCATTCCCCTCTCTCAGCTCCTCTCTCACTCGGTCACGGTCTGGAGTTCTCTCATAGTTTTTCCCACCCAGATCTCAGCGCTCCACCTAAACTAAATCGCCTGTTTGTCTTTTTGCTGAGACAATATTAAATGAGTAACACACTCCTGAGAGATACAGCGCGTCTCACAGTCAGAACAGCTGTCCTGTGCGTGTTTGTGTGTGTGTGTGTGTGTGTGTGTAAGAGAGAGAGACACATGCCTTTAGGTGTGTATAGATTGGGAGTCACAGAGGTAATAAATGAAAGTTGGTCATGTCATTGGCCTCGCTCAATAAATCAGACCTGAGCTTATGAAAACGGACACGTTTATTCAGTCGTACTAGCTAGAGGGAAAAGAGAGAGACTGGCCCTACACACACACACACACACACACACACACACACACACACACACACACACATTTTTACATTTTCCTCACAGACTACAAATCTGTCTTTTGGTGTTAAGAAACTTTTGGGTCAATGACAAATAAGACTGTCAATAATAATAATAATAATAATAATAATAATAATAATAATAATAATAATAATGCTATTTATTTATGTATGTATGTATGTATTTGTTTATTTATTTTAATCTTCAGTATATGGCTTTAGTTATTTATTTATTTATTTTTTTTTTAACAGCACATTTGGTCCAACAAGATTATTTAAAACGGGATAAATAAATAAATAAATAATAGTACTAATAATAATGTTTTCTTCTTCTTCTTAAAATAATAATAATAATAATAATAATAATAATAATAATAATATATATATATATATATATATATTTTTTTTTTTTTTATTTTTTTTTTGGTCCACCAAGGTTATTTAAAACATGATATAGAAATAAATCTGAATAATAATAATAATAATAATAATAATAATAATAATAATAATAATAATAATAATATGTATGACGATAACAGTAATAATATTATGAGTATTATTATTATTATTATATTCATTTTACTTTTTAAATAACTGTAATTATTATTTTTCTTTAACTTTCAGGATGTCTATTTTTTAGCATATGTCTTTATATAAAAATAATATTCATATTTTTAATAATAATTAATAATAATAATAATGTTATTTATTTAGTTATTTATTTAACATTTTTGGAAATATTTATTAGTAGTAGTAGTAGTAATTTTAATCTTCTTTTTTAGACTTTTCTTTTTTTTTCTTTTTTTTTTTTTTTTGAACAGCACTTTTGGTCCACCAATGTTATTTAAAACATGATATAGAAATTAATCTGAATAATAATAATAATAATAATAATAATAATAATAATAATAATAATATGTATGACGATAACAGTAATAATATTATGAGTATTATTATTATTATTATATTCATTTTACTTTTTAAATAACTGTAATTATTATTTTTCTTTAACTTTCAGGATGTCTATTTTTTAGCATATGTCTTTATATAAAAATAATATTCATATTTTTAATAATAATTAATAATAATAATAATGTTATTTATTTAGTTATTTATTTAACATTTTTGGAAATATTTATTAGTAGTAGTAGTAGTAGTAATTTTAATCTTCTTTTTTAGACTTTTCTTTTTTTTCTTTTTTTTTTTTTTGAACAGCACTTTTGGTCCACCAAGGTTATTTAAAACATGATATAGAAATAAATCTAAACTATAAAAATAATATTAATAATAATAGGAAGAAGAAGAAGAAGCAGGAGAATGTTATTTATTTAATTAATTAATTTATTATTTCTTTTAATCTTCAGTAAATGTCATTATGTATCACTTTCTGAATAGCACTTTTCATCTTCTTTCTTTCTTTCTTTCTATTAATATTTTGCTTAGACATTAGAAAAACGTATTTTCTATGACAAATATCATCACTGAGCTTATTTGTGAAGAAACGCCCCTGGACTTTCATGTACATCTGAGGCTATGATCCATTTGCATAGACATTTGTTTTTCTTCTTGTTATCCTGCTCTCCGATGACACATATTAATGCATATAAGCAGATGATTATGTTTTATTTATTTATTGAGAACTATCAGATGACTGTGATACTGTAAATGAATGCACTCAGTGCTCTAGTTTCAGACTGAAGTTTCCAAAGCCTGCTTTCCCTGATGGCAAAAGTACTTCACACAAATGCTTCGTCTAACTCAGCAGATTTGTTTCAGTTGTGTTGGCTGAAATCATCAGTCTTGCTGCATAAAAGAAAGTCTATTTTCAAGTGTAAAGTCTTGTCGAAACCCTGTTTGCTGGCAGGGAACATTTGCATTTAATTGTAGTCTTTCAAAGTCTTTGGAGTTGATTTTTTTTTTACACTCTGCTCATGCGACAAGCGGTTACTGTTTAACACTGCAGACAAGCCCGTTTGTATTCAATGTCATTTTCATTTTAATAGCTATGAGAGAGCAGATATGATCTTTTCATTTGCCAGAACTCTGAAGTCAAAGATTAGCCTCCGTTTATAATAAAAAATTCTTCAAACATCAGGGATTCTCATTTTATTTGAATTAATTCACAAAGACAAGCGTGGAAAAAATAACTGGCAATTTGATCTGCTCGTCTGTGGAAAAACATTTAAAAAGATGAACTAAAAGGATGTCAAGGAAAAAAAAAAAAAATGATTGAAATTTGTTTACTGCTCGCCTTTGAGTTTTAGAACAAGGAAAAAAAAAACATACTTTGAGTAATGTAATGGCTAAGAGGAGGAATTTTAAATCTTTATTAGAAAATGCTAAATCAGTTTTTCTCTAAGGGCAAATAATGCAATAGAAGAATGGATCATGAAATAAGCATTTCTCATTCGTTCCACCTCGAAAAACACTGAGAATCAGACTCTGTTAAAAACTTTTCTGAACTTTTCTGCTAGTTTTCTTTGTTTTGTTTTGTTTTACTTATATATAAAATGTATTACTTCATCTCTAAAAATGGCAATTATGTTAAATTGTCTAACATGAAAAACAGAAGAAAATAATCAAATATTTTGATTGGAAGCCATAAAGTCCAAATAAACTCTTTAATCTTTGGAGCATCAGTTTGATTTTCATGCCAGCGCTCTTTGTTTTCATTTTTTCTACTGTGAAATTAAAGAGATTATTATTATTATTGTTATTTTTTTTATTTTATTTTATTTTGGATTAATGTCAGCACATGCCTTCATACTAGCGATCTTTGTTTTCTTTTTTTATACTATGAAATAAAAGAGATGATTTATTTTATTTTAGTTTGTTTTAGTTTAAAGTCAGGACATACCTTCATACCAGCGCTCTTTGTTTTTTTTTTTGTTTGTTTTTTTGTTTTTTGTTTGTTTTTTTACGGTGAAATTAAAGAGATTTTTCTTTTAGTTTCTTTTCTTTTCTTTTAATTTGGATTAATATTAGCATATACCTTCATTCCAGTGGTCTTTATTTTCTTTTTTTTTTTACTGTTTTTATTTCATTTCATTTCATTTCATTTCATTTCATTCCATTTCATTTTATTTTATCTTTTTTTTTTGGATTTATGTCAGCACATACCTTCATACCATTGCTCTTTGTTTTCTACTGTGAAATTAAAGAGATGGTTTATTTTATTTTATTTTATTATTTTTTTTTTTTTAATTGATGTCAGCACATACCTTCATACCATCGCTGTTCAATTTCCTTTTTTCTACTGTGTAATTAAAGCAATTCTTATTTTATTTTATTTTATTTTATTATTTTGGATTAATCTCAGCACATACCAAAATCTTTATTAGAATTCTCTGAGGGCAAATAATGCAATAGAAGACAAATAACATTGAGAAAAAGACTTTTTGAACCCTTTTTTTTTTTTTTTTTTTTTTTTTTTAAATTGCGCTAGTTTTTCTCCCAAGTGCAGCAGCTGTAATTGTCTTTAAACTGGGTGAATGTTGCTAATATCACCACATACTGTCATCTCTTTAAATGGCAATATTGTACAATTGTCTAACATGGAGAAAAGAGGTTTGGAACGAAGCAATAAAGTCCAAATAAAGACTTTAATATTTGGAACATCAGATTGAGTTTTCTGCCAATGCCGTGCGTTTTCCTTTTTGCTGTTTGTTGAAATTTAGAGAGCGACATTTTCAGTGATTTCAGTTTTGTTTGGATTAATGTCATTCTTTGGCCGCCTTCATCTAAAGAAATGAAAAGTTTGTTTTACATCAAAGAACATCTAGAAACAAACTGATGGAGAGAAAGAGACAGGGGATATGGAATAGTGCACTGGATGTGAATGTGTGTGTGTGTGAGGAGCGGCCGAGGGGAGATGAGGAGAATGAGATTAACTGTTGACATGTCTATTGATCTGGGTTCAGTGTGGTTTCCTGTGCGTTTGGGTCTGGCCAGGTCTGACCGGATACAATAACAGTTTAGCCAGCTTTCCAGCGGGGGCTTCGGGGTCCTGCAGCCTTGATTACTGCAGCATAGAGTTGTGTTGAGATGGAGATAAGGTTAAGCCTGTCTCTCACTGCACACACGCCTTTGAAGTCCCATCATGAAATTCTGACAGTTCCATCTAACCTGTCCTCAGGTTGAAGGCTGTCTTAAAGCTGCCTACAGTTAAAGCGTTAATAACCTTCCCGGGATTTGGCTTTGAGTCTCAGCTTGAGTTCTTCGCCCCGAGTTCCTGACCGCAGATTTTAGCAGAAGCGCGTTTTGCACATTATCCTGCAAAGAAAACAGAAAAACCTTGTTTTTTTTTTTTGTTGTATGTTTGTTTGGTTTTGTTTTTTGCTTTTTTAAACACAGTAGGCCTAACCATTATTTCCATTAAAACACTGCAGTTGTTGCCATTATTAATACAATAGAAATGGTACATATAGAACTGGAAAGTTGAGCTGAGCACATTCATACAAGCAAAATAGCAAAATAAATAAATAGTGGCTTTAATGTGCTTTTTATTTGGCTAATAAGTTTCTTAAGTCTCTCTGGTTTAACAGAAATGGCATTAGAGTTTAATTAATGTTAAAAATATATTCTTTTTTTTATGTTTACATAGTCCATTTTAGTTATTATTATCATTATTAGTATTGATTAATTCAAAATTTGCATCAAAATTTAATGTCCCTGAATGACACCTTTCATGTACTGTATAAAAATGTTTTGTAAATAAATAAATAGATTAAAAATAAGTTTATATATATATATATATATTTTTTTTTTTTTTGAGTACATTTTACAAGAAAACACTGTTTGTCTCCCTACTTTAAAATGTCACATTTAATTAAATGTTTTACTTGCTGTTTTACTAAGAAATTACTACTTTCTACTACTATTCAGCAAGAACGCATTAAATTGACAGTAAAAACATTTATAATGTTACAAAATATGCCTATTTTAAATAAACACTTTTCTGTTGAACTTTCTATTCATCTGTGAATCCTGAAAAATAAAATGAATCACAGATTACACAAAAATATTAGGCAGCACAACTGTTTTCAGCATCAGATTTTTTTTTCTTGAGCAGCAAATCAGCATATTAGAATGATTTCTGAAGGATCATGTGACACTGAAAACTGGAGTAATGATGCTGAAAATTCAGCTTTGATTACAGAAATAAATTACATTTTACAATATATTCACATAGAAAACAGTGATTTTAAATTGGAAAAATGTTTCACAATGTTACTGTTTTAACTGTATTTTTGATTTAAACTTGGATCTACATCAGTATTAAGAACAAAAACATCTGTTGCTACTTCGATTTCAATTTAGTCTCCAAACTATATATATATATATATTTTATTAATAAAAATAGCTACCAAAATATTTTGTTTACATTAATGAACTGACAAATTGCATTTTGCTGCAGTCGAGTGACACATCAAAGGGCGTAGCGGCGTTGTGGGAATCCGAGTGGACGTGTAGAGACATTAAAGCGGATCTCCGAAGCGTTCCTCATGACTTATGTTAACTATCAAACTGTTAGCAAAGCTCTCTGGACATGCCGACAATTAGAGTCGTATTAGAGCTCATTTCAGCTCGTTGAGTCTAATCACACTGATAGCCGCCGCTGGATACTTCAGCTCCACTAACACAGACTGAAGGTCGCACCGCAATCACAAGTTCAAGGATCAGGAGGCTCTGCTTTATATCGGCCTGCTTTAGCTAAATCAAACGGACGGTTTAGGGATTTATCTTTAATAATCTAAAATTCAAACCACTGAGCCAGAAAAGGCCTTTATTTACTCCAGCCGTTTAGGGTGTTAGCGCTGTAGGGAAGGTGAAGCCCACCCGTGTGTGAGTCCAGAAGCTGCTGGTGTTTATAAATGAAATAAAAGTTACTCAAGTACGTGAAATACAGGAGTTTTATTTTTAATTTTACTTTTTTTAAATTGTACATTTAAGTCGATATTTTGCCTACTTTTTTTGTAATTATTTGTGAAATTCAGTAGTAATTTCTGCGAAAAATTTGTTTACAAAGTAGATTATGTGTTGTAGTTTAATATTATATATTGTTACTGAGTATAAATGAAAATTCATTAACTTATTATGTTAAATATTAATTATTTGAGTATTTAACATTTTAAAAAATACTATTTCAGTGTTACCACTTCCAAATTTTACATTTAATTCAACATTTTACTTTTTTTTAATTATTTGTGAAATTCAATAGAACTAAGTTTAATATTCAATATTTAAGTTAATATTTTATATTATATATTGTATGTGAATTATTTAAATATTAAATATTGAAACTAAAAATATTTCAATATATTGTAAATATTTAATTACAAACAGTGTGGACAAATGTATTGATTATATACTTCTTGCAATAATATTTTGAATCCAAAATAAAATAAAATAAAATAAAATAAAATAAAAGTAAAATAGTGTGGACACATGTATTGACTTTTTGCGTTAAATATTTTGAATCAAAAATAAAATAAAATAAAATAAAATAGTTTATATAAAAATATAAATAAACACAATTTTAAGTGTTTCATAGCAATACAAGTTTTCTTTGTAAAACGCAACCCTAAAAGAATACAGACATTTTGTCTGTCGCTCCTCTACACCTACAATCTTACTTTGGGTCCCAATATGACAACAATTTTCACCATCAACCCAGCGAATAGCCTTAAATGTGTTTCTCTGTTTTCTGCAGAAATGTCTCAACTACTTCCTGTGTGTTTTTCCATTTCCTCAAGGCTGAACTTAAATGTGTCTGACGGGTAGATACTCCTTGTGCTTGTTTCTAAGCAGTTTCAAAAAGGACTGTTCTTCATGGCCGTTTCTGGTTTCTGTGGATTGAAAGCACTTTTATTGTGATTTATAAAAGGATATAAGGGAGGATGATTTTACTAAATATTTTTCCTAGTTTTTCTTAAGGAAGGTTAAGAGAGTCCTCAGACATATCAGTCAGATAAAATACATCTATAATGTGTGTACATGCATTTTATGTTTCATTGCGTTTCATTAACATTAATTAAATGTGTTATTTTTTAATTTCTTTTTTTTTTTTTTTCAATTTTACAAAATTTCCTGTTTATATCTCACCATTCTGACTTTATAACTTACAATTGCAAGTTTTTATTACAATTCTGAGAAAAAAGCCAGAATTGAAAGTTTCCTCCAGTGTACTGTAGCACTGAGACAAATTACCACCTCATAAAATCGCATCATAAGCTCTTTTATGTTTGCACATAAGCTTTTATGTTGGAAAGCACCTAAATAGTATTTTACCGGTGTTACGAATACATGATTTGGGCCCATTTCTATGATTCGGGTCACATTAATTCCAATCTTGCTGACTGTTTAGAGACAGTATGCAAAATAAGATGCAATGACTCAGAGAGAGTTAGCGATGACATCATGACACACTCCTCTTAATGGATGCAGCAACATTGATTTCTCACTCAATCAAATGCAAGCACAAATATAGAAGTACACGTGCACACACTCTTTCTCAAAATCGAGTCAGGGCTCTATGATTACTTTTCTTTTTAACTTAAAAAATTTTGGAAAACAGTCAACATTTTTGGAGCATCTTCTAATCGATAATCAAAAAATCTGATCAAAGATTAGCCTTCCCATTACGAGGTGATATTTGACTCCTTAACATGATTTACAGGGGAATTTTGTTTTTACTTACTGTATGTAATAGCATTTTTATAACTTTATTAAAAGTATGTCATCTATTATCTCAAAAACAAAACAAAACTAAACTAAACAAAAAAAAAAAAAAAAAAAAAAAAAAAAAAAAAAATATATATATATATATATATATATATATATATAAGCTTTTCAAAAATTTTAATTAAAACAACAGAATAAGAACAAGTAGATTAAAAATAAGTTACCAATCAAATAAAATCAGTATTAGCTAAATTAATTCGTACTACAGAAGTGGCACAGAACAACACAAAAGTGTCTTGTAGGTGTATTTTCATATGCTTAATGAGGCTCTGATGTGGCATGAGTGCAATTAAATTCATAAATTCATGTTGAGATTAATGTTTTAAATATCAAATTTTGAATACAGAAATATTAAATTATTTAAATAACTGAAAAGATAGTTTTAAATTAAACTAAAACTGCCAGTAGGTGGCGGGAAGTCACTTATTTAATTACTGAATCATTCATTCATTTGATTCGTTCGAACGGCTGATTCATTTAGGAATAAAGCAAGTGACTGTCTTTATGAATGGGAAATTGAGTCATTGACTCATTTGATTTTTAAAACGCAGGTTCATTCATAAACGAAACACCGCTGTGTTTGACTGGAGATGCGCAGCGGCTCAGTTGTGACTTGTTTCAGACTATTTTTGATGACGAAATAGAGCAAAATCAGGCAATAGTATTATAGTCAGACAAAGTAAGTCACTTAATATTAACTTCTTGATTATTTAACTTGTATTAAATTAATATCTCATTTATAAACTCCCTTAAAAATCATTAAAGCTGTCACTCATCTTAGTTCATCACGATCTCACAAAGTTCAATTAAAATCAACGAAGCTCTCTACACTGTACGATGAATCTCTTACTTACACTCGCTACACTTTGTTTGTGAAAGGATTCGTGAGATGTGTCTGTAATACATTACTCAACTTTGCAGAAACACATAGAAACCTTTGAAGCTCCCCTCAGGGCAAACACAAATATGCTGATCGGGTCAGTCGCACATGGTGCTCCTAAATATTTTTTTGGAAATGGTTGCAGTGTAGAGCCCTGCGAGTGCATTTTTTCTGCTATGAGTAAAATGCAAAACCCTGTTGAATTGATTTTGCATGGCCAAAATGAATCAAGTATGTAGGAATGCAACTAATTTAACAATTTTGGTGCTGTGTGTAACGGCATGACTTTACCAAGACGCTCACAATACACAGTTCAAAGTTCAGCGGGTTCTAATGCGTCACGCTGACAGAAACATGTGAGAAAACCTGCATGCGCGACTTACTGCCATTACTGTCTTTCTTCCTCTTTATATCTGTATTTCTTCCTGTCACCAAACCCTCCGTCCTCCTGAAGACATTAGATTGAACAAGAGCTGGAGAGCTTTGCTTAAACCCCTCTAAATGCCCCCTAACCTCTCACACTTTAGCGGCGGCTTTCACAGGCCAGCGACCCGCCTCATCCAACAGTGTCTCTCCTGCTTTTTTTCTCTTCTGCTGCTCTTTAAACCGCCACACGCAGCTGTCCGTCCGTCCGTCCTGCCATGGCTTTGTCTGAATCTGTTTAGATTATCTTCGAAGGCATCAACTCGGTTTGGCTTGGGTTTCATTTCATGCCCTCACACACAAACTATGTGACCCCGTAAATGCGTAGAAAGGTATTTGGCGAGGCGAAGACGGCAGACGATGCGCGAGGTAGTCCGGGCAGCCAGCTATTATAGATCTGCCACAGACATCAGAGGAGCGGAGGTCAATTTTTTCCTCATTCTCTGAAAGGAGAGTAATTTTCTGTCAGTTTTGTGAAGACAGGCGGTCGTGTTATGGCCTACTCTCTTTTTCTCTCAGATGGGAGCTAGCCTAATCATTAAAGCAGGGCCGTAACCACCAGAGACATTAAGGGTGACAATTGTCCTCCCGTATTCAGAAATGGCCAAATTGTCCCCTCAGTATTTGACATTCTTGCACTGATCTGTTGAACTCCATCACGCAGTGCTCTGTTTGTTATGGAAGCCCATTTCCGCCACTGAATAAAACATAAAAAAAAAAGGTAACTGTGACTTTTTATCTTGCAAAATGACTTTATTTCTCACAATTGCAAGTTTTTATCATGCATTTCTGAGAAAAAAGCCAGAATTGCAAGTTTTAATCATGCAATTCTGAGAATAAGCCAGAATTGCACATTTTTATCACGTGATTCTGAGAAAAAAGTCAATGCAGTTATCACAATTGAAAAAAAGTCAGAATTGCAAGTTTTTATCATGCAATTCTGAGAAAAGAAATGCGTACACGATCGAGAAAAAGTCGTGCAAGTTTTTATCATGCAATTCTGAGAAAAAAGTCCAAATTGCAAGTTTATATCACATAATTTTGAATAAAAAAAAAGTCAAAATTGCAAGTTTTTATCATGCAATTCTGAGAAAAAAGCCAGAATTGCAAGTTTATATCACATAATTCTGATTAAAAAAAAAAGTAAAAATTGCAAGTTTTTATCATGCAATTCTGAGAAAAAAGCCAGAAATGCAACTTTTTATCACGCAATTCTGAGAAAAAGTCAGAATTACAAATATATTTGCCCACAAACAGCAACAGTCGGGTTCCGGAAGTCAAACTACCATAAATTTTCTTCATAGGGAAATAAATATTTAACAATAACGTATAAACCTCACATTAAATCAACTTATTTTTCAAATAATCATGCTTAACAGAAGAATTTCTGGTGAAAAACTACATTACCCATGTTGCTGTAGAGAAAACCCACCAATCAGAGAGTCGCAATGAGCTCTAAGCTCCGCCCACTCCCATGAAGCACCACAAATGACATAATCAAGTCGGTCTCCTCATGCTCTCAGTTTTACAACTTCAAATATATTGTTTCTAGATATACAATCAAGAACTTTTATCGTTAGTTGTGTATTTCCTCATCATTTTTAATAAGATTATGCAATTTGCAGTGCTTCATGGGATTGTAGTTCTTTCCCTCACTAAAGCCATTAGGTCACTGTCTTGTTAAGTACGTTGACTTTTAGTCTGATTTTTAAAAAACTGCTTCTAAACAAAGCTTGTACTGTTGTGATTCTCCTTGTAACTGATTGGTTTGATTTGTGAGGAAAACAAGATACAGTTCTAATTTCAACATTATTTCTTCTTCAGACATTGTTCTTTAAATACAATAAGTATCAGGTGAATACAAAGTCACCAATGTTTGGTTTTCAGCCACCGCAAATGGGTAACATTCAGCAATCTGGACATGTTGCCTCATTGAGATTCCCATATCTCTGCCACTGAATGATGTAGGGCTTTGCAAATTAAGATTACAAAAGAAAAGTTTATTAACAACTAGAATCTAAAGTCATATTGTGATATCTTTACTACTCCTTGAGTTATAGGCACGCAAACTTTGGAAAAAGACTATTTGAGGCACTCAGACAGGTATGTTCAATGCAGTTGTCTGCACAGAAGGAAACGACGCACATCTCTAGTTTCAACATTATTTGTACTTCAGATATTCCTCTTTAAATCAAAAGAAGTCTCATATTTTTGCAAACTGACCCACATTTGTTTTTTGACCACTGAAAATGTGTACATTTTAACGATTTAAAAATAAAATTATGATGCTGCCATCTTTCTGAAGTCATTTTTAAAACCCCTGTAATTTGACTCTGAATCTCCCCTCTACAAAATAGTGGATTACTCAGTAAATATTTATCCATGACATTTAATATTTTGGCTTTCATCATTATACAGTACATGTCTATCTTTCTTCAGAAAAAAAAAATATTAGCAAAATTAAAAATTAGAGCAGCAGTTTTTGAAATTTGGTTCATTTGGCATGGGAAAGTGAATGTAAAAATACAAGAACCATCGCCACTTAAAAAAGTGGGCGGGCACTAAGGCACTCTATATGCAAATGAGCCATTTATAGAGATTGATTAAATACATGGTTTGTTTGTATTGAGGAGGTCATTTTAAGCTATGAAACTTGCAGAATGTTTTAATGGTACATCAACCACTTCTATGTCAAAGGCTCAAAGAAAATTGTATTTTTCATGTCATGGCCCCTTTAAAAAACACAGAGAGACGACCACCATCATTTCACAGGCATATTCCAATTCCATTGATTTTCTGCACTGTAATAGAAGCCCCTTTCCCTCCGTCCCAGATGGGATAGTACAAATAATTATCAATCAATGTTCACTGTCGTCTCACTGTGGCGTATTATTTTAACACGTGATTTACTCCATCGCCCGTCTCGCTACGGACCGGCTATTTGCATGCGAGCTCTCTGACCAATCAATGCTTCCAATTATCTAAAGACCTCCAATTGTGATGAATTACAGGGCATAATGGCATTGCGTGTAATTCCGCTTTGCCTTGTGCGGCTGTGACATCGATAGTTTTGAAATGTGTGATTTGTGTTGTTTCTAATCCGCTTAGCATTTATTGATCTTTAATGGTATTGTCTTTAGTTAACACTTTAGCAACTGGGATTTTTGTTGTCCTTCGTGCTCACAAGCCACAGAACGCTGGGGAACGCCACTTTGAAAGAGGAAAAAAAAAGAGACAGAGAGAGAGAGAGAGAGACGGGGTTTGAAAAATGCAGCCGTCTGTGTGTGCGTTTGTGTGCGTTTGCACTCTGACAGCATATTAGGTCTTAAATTAAACGTCAATTTATTTTTAAGACTTTGATTTGATCATTTTTTAATAAAAATGTTGGGCAGCACAACTGTTTTCAACAATGATAATAATCATAAATGTTTCTTGAACAGCAAATCAGCATATTAGAATGATTTCTGAAGGATCACGTGACACTGAAGACTGAAAAAAAAATTCAGCTTTGATCACAAAATAAATTACATTTTATTATATATTACAATAGAAAATGGTTATTTTGAATTGGAATAATATTTCATAATTTTACTGATTTTACTGTAATAAATGCAGCCTTGGTGAGCACGAGATACGTCTTCCGGGAAATCATGCACTTTTTTACTGTATTAAAAATTTTCTGTGCACTCATTTGGAAGAAAATAAATTGACAGTGAAAGAATAACATAGTAAAGCACATAAAAATAAATATAAAATGGAAAATGAAGTGTTGTTTTACATGATTGACCATGAAAGTCAACATAAAATTAAAATGGACAAAAAATAAATAAATAAATAAATAAATAAAAATAATAATAGAATAAAAATGTGCTAGAAATTTGTTAGAAGACTATTATAGTTTATTTATTTATTTATTTATTTTCTACAAGTAATATGTTAATGTCTGGTAAACTTGGTTGAGATTTTTGACATAAAGTTTTAGTGTCTTGTTTATTTTATTTTATTTTATTTTATTTTCGGATTAAAACCCTTGCCCTTTAACCTCCATACATGTAACCCCCCTACTTTTTTAAATCTAATTAATTTCTAATGCATAAAGTCAAGTCCTGCCCTTCGTTACTGCAGTAAAATGGGTTGAATATTTCCTTCTGTCACTAGATTTGTCTTCTGCATCTTTTCTCACCTACAGTTGAAACAGCTGAAACTAAAGTGCCATACTGTTCCATAGAGAAGAACCAACCTGTGCAAGTGAGAGAAAATGTCAAATATAGACTGAGAAATGTGGAAAGGATAAATAATCAACTTATTTTTCAGGAAGTGTGAACTGAACTCTTTATAGACATGAGTATGTGGTTAACCCAGTGTTTCTGTGCCTCGTGTCTCACGTGAAGAAATGTCAGTCCCACCTAAATACACACTGAACCATCAATCCCCCTGAAGAGACAGAATCAGTGCCGGTGTTTCTTATCCCAGCATTTCTGAATCTTCCCAGTAGCCCTATTACCCAGTTTTTTACATGCCAGCTTCCAGAACATGCCGTTCCCAACAAAAGTTTCCTGAACGCTTGCGGCGCATTAACAATGGCAGAGTAATGAACACTGAGGAGAAAGAACAGGCTAGAATTTCTCTCCACAAAGCAAGGCGCAACTTCACCTGATGCCTCCAACTGCGTTTTTGTCCTGACATACGGGTGGAAATTTGACTCAAATTGGCCCACCATGCACCAATCCCTCCTCTACATGCTAATCAAATGTTTAGCATAAAAAAAAGCTTTTTGTGAGTTTGCCTTTGTAATGAAGGAAAGTCTTGCTTGAGGAGTCTGAACCTAACTCTGGTTAATCTTCTCAAATCCACTGCACACTTCCATTAGCAGCAGCCACTGTTATTATTGCTAGTTCATATTGTTCCTTTTAAGAATAGAGGAACTTTTCTTTTTACTCATTAGTGCATGAAAATAGCAAATTCCACGAAGAAGAGACAATTTAATACATTTCAATTTACTGTACAGTATTCATGAGGCCAAAAAGTCAAAAAGTGCATTAGTGAAATGCAATCTCACTCACTCTATCTATATCTAAGATGTTGTCAGACCATATCTCAGAAAAAAACGAATTTGTCTATCCTGTAAGCCTTTATGCTGTGCTCTTAGCATGCACGATTCAATTGCATGCATAAATGCAGCAGCACGCGATGTAGCCTGTATCATTTCATATCAAAGTGCGAGTGAAACTACGAGCATGCGTGTCAGATCCGGATCACATTCAGCAGCGGCAGCTCTTAAAGTAATAGCAGCCAAATAATAACCCAGCTGCTGTGATGCCTGTTAATCAAAGTACAAAAGAAAAAAAGACATGTATTTGTGTATTTGGACTCTTTCCAACAATGACTGTATGATTTTGAGATCCATCTTTTCGCACTGAGGACAACTGAGGGACTCATATGCAACTATTACAGAAGGTTCAAACACTCACTGATGCTTCAGAAGGAAAAAAACAATGCATTAAGAGCCGGGGGTGAAAACTTTTGAACAGAATAAAGATGCGTACATTTTTCTAAATTTGACCTAAAATATCATATTTTTTTCATGTAGTACTGCCCTTCAGAAGCTACAGAAGATACTCACTGATCATAAAATTCCAAAAGTTTTCACCCCCCTGATCTTAATGCATCGTTTTTCCTTCTGGAGCATCAGTGAGTGTTTGAACCTTCTGTAATAGTTGCATATGAGTCCCTCAGTTGTCCTCAGTGTGAAAAGATGGATCTAAAAATCATATAGTCATTGTTGGAAAGGGTTCAAACACACAAAAATGCTGGAAAACCAAAGAATTTGTGGGAGCTGAAGGATTTTTCTGAAGAACAGCAGGCAGTTTAACTGTTCAGGACAAACAAGGGACTCATAAACAACTATCACTAAACAGTCATTCAGGTAACAGCACAGTATTGAGAATCAAGCTTATGTAAATTTTTGAACAGGATCATTTTTATAAATTCAACTATTATTTTCTCTTGTGGACTATATGTAAACATCTTTTATGTGAATTATCTTATTCAGGTCAGTACTAAATAAAAAATAACATGTATTTTGTATGATGCCTCTTATTTTGGTAAAATAATTAACATTTTGCAGATTCTGCAAGGTGTACGTAAACTTTTGACCTCAGTTTTTTTTTTCTTTTGAGGCACAAAGAGTGGAACTGGCCTACTTACTAGCCATATTCAATATATGCAGGCCTGACAGACAGAAAGAGTCCTGAAACTGAGAAATTATATCTGAGCCATGTATGCTGTGGCATAGATTTAGTTCCAGACACATTGTGTTTTAATGCTCATGTGGGAAATGCAGAATCGAATGTCGAGCCTGTGTTTCGTCCCTATCCAATTCTGCTTCTTTTTCCCTCGTTTCATCTCTATTGTGCTTTCAAAACCATTGGCAAAAAGAGAAAGCGCGGGTAGATGTCTGTGTTTCTCCCTCCTTTACTGCAGTATTTTTTTTTTTTTTTTTTTGTGCTGCCTTCATGCTTTGCAAACTTCATTACCTGGAATGCGGCCCGCCGAAAGAGATTATTTTATTTTTTTTGTGCGACGGATGTGATATTTCTCACCCTCATTCCCTCACTGTGCCTTAAGGCAATACTACACAATAGGAAAAAATAAGACAAAAAAGCAGCAGTTTTATAAAACGGATTTGTGCAAAACAGCCTGAAGGAACATTCTGCACTTGGAAAGACTGAATCTTCAGGGAGACGAGATTGGTGTGCGCCTCACATGTCCCACACTCTCCGCCCATTAGGAGGAAAGCCATAGGAAATCGAGAAATAAGAGAGGTAATCTAGGAGTTTGGTAGAGTTTTAATAATCATCATGTCAGCGGCGATTTGTGTGTGTGTCTGTTATAATGTTGTTCATCTCGAGGAAGGCACAGTTTGCAAGTGTGTGCTCTTCGCCTGCGGTTTCTTGTGCGCGTGAGTGTGTTTCTGATAACTAGCGCCTCTGGAGCGTGAGCCTCATGACACATTAATGTGCGGTACAGATGACACACACCGCAGGGGTTTATGGGTATGAAACCGGAGTGAGATGCTCTGCAGAGCGGAGGTGAAAACAACACTCTGTTAAAGAAGGTGATGTGGAGGTCTGGTGTGTGCCGCAGCAATGCATTATGGGGATTAAATGACGTCCTGGCTGTCACAATGCAGCCGTTCTTTAGCATCTGTCCGGCCTTCTTGTTAGATGTTTGCTTTGCCCGCTGCTGCAGATCTGATTGCTGAAGGAAGGACCATCCTGTGTTATTTCTGTGTGTTTGTGTGTCGGTTCTTGTCTGATGGCAAATCCAAGCAGATTTCCAAGGCTTTGATGGTGTGCTCTTGTCATGCTCCCTTCTGCTCGCTGAAGGTTTGTGGGACAGATGCCGGTGTCGTCCAACATCTGGCCTCTGTGCTTTGCTGCCCTCTCTTTGAAAGCTTTTGAGTAGTTGATTTGATTTTCTCTCTTGATACATTGTCTGTTAACTGTGTCAAATTGGACAAAGTACCCATACTTTAAACTATCTATAATTTGTTAGTGCTATTTAGTATCTGCTGTTCAAAAGTTTGAGTTTGGTAAGATTCTGATCTTATGAAAGTGTCTTATGCTCAGCAAAGCTGCATTTATTTGATCAAAAATACAGTAAAATATTAAATATTATTATAATTTAAAATGAAAAAAAAAATATCTCAAATTACGAGATTAAAGTCGTAATATTTTGAGAATAAAGTCAAAATATTTTGAGAATGAAGTTGATATATTTTGAAAATGAAGTCAAAATTACGAGAATAAAGTTTAAATGTTTCGAGAATAAAGTCCAAAATATTTTAAGAATGAAGTCATAATATTTTGAAAATAAAGTCAAAATATTTTGAGAATAAAGTTGAAATATTTCAAGAATAAAGTTGAAATATTTTGAGAATTAAAGTCAAAATTACAAGAATAAAGTAGAAATGTTTGGAAGAATAAAGTAGAAATGTTTGGAGAATGAAGTTGAAATATTTTGAGAATAAAGTTGAAATGTTTTGAGAATGAAGTCAAAATTACAAGAATAAAGTTGAAATGTTTAGAGAATAAAGTCTAAATGTTCGGAGAATAAAGTCCAAAATATTTTAAGAATGAAGTCATAATATTTTGAAAATAAAGTCAAAATATTTTGAGAATAAAGTTGAAATATTTCAAGAATAAAGTTGAAATATTTTGAGAATTAAAGTCAAAATTACAAGAATAAAGTAGAAATGTTTGGAGAATAAAGTAGAAATGTTTGGAGAATGAAGTTGAAATATTTTGAGAATAAAGTTGAAATGTTTTGAGAATGAAGTCAAAATTACAAGAATAAAGTTGAAATGTTTAGAGAATAAAGTCTAAATGTTCGGAGAATAAAGTCCAAAATATTTTAAGAATGAAGTCATAATATTTTGAAAATAAAGTCAAAATATTTTGAGAATAAAGTTGAAATATTTCAAGAATAAAGTTGAAATATTTTGAGAATTAAAGTCAAAATTACAAGAATAAAGTAGAAATGTTTGGAGAATAAAGTAGAAATGTTTGGAGAATGAAGTTGAAATATTTTGAGAATGAAGTTGAAATGTTTTGAAAATGAAGTCAAAATTACAAGAATAAAGTTGAAATGTTTAGAGAATAAAGTCTAAATGTTCGGAGAATAAAGTCCAAAATATTTTAAGAATGAAGTCATAATATTTTGAAAATAAAGTCAAAATATTTTGAGAATAAAGTTGAAATATTTTGAGAATTAAAGTCAAAATTACAAGAATAAAGTAGAAATGTTTGGAGAATAAAGTAGAAATGTTTTGAGAATGAAGTCAAAATTACGAGAATAAAGTCTAAATGTTTGGAGAATAAAGTCAAAATGTTTTGAGAATAAAGTCAACATTTTTTGAGAATTAAATCATAGCAATTAAAAAAATGTATTTAAATATACATGGGATTATTAGCAGGAATCATACTATGTTATACTAGCAGGGACAGTATGCTTTTAAATAATACTTCTTCGATTGCATTTCATTAGGCCTATTTGTATTGCTCCAGCCACCCAATAATAGTTTTCAACAATAAGCTTTGTGCTTTGGTACTTTTAATATAAAGCAAAGTCTCAGCTTTCAAAATCTGTCAGTTTTATGGCAAAATACAAACAATGTTTTAATCTTTAACGTGGCGGGACAGGTCGCTGTACTTGTGTGAATCATTCATCTTTTCAGTTACAAAATAAGACATTAGTTTAATTAAATTATACCGCAAAAATGTCTGTGGCATCCCACCTTTCATTTCTCACATGTATTTAATTAAAAACAACAATAAAACGTTCTAAAGCTTGAAGTCAGGGAAGGCTCTGACTTGAAGGCTCCAACTTGTTAATATAAGTTATATTGTTGTCTTTTCTGAGGTATATAAGTGCCTATTCACAAGCTGTTTTATTCACAGTATAATACAGTAAATGATTGGAAATAATATTTAACATCTCCAATTCATTATTTGTAGCGCACCAACCACGCTGTAATCGCAATCATTTTGTGCTTTGTTCACAGTTCAGCTTTCAAGTCCTATCAGTTTTATCACAAAATACAAATTATAAATGTGTTTTTCCTCTTTGTTTCATGTTTATAGCACAATATAAACATGAAGGAACATCAGAAGTAATGAAAAAAGCCTAATTTAATAAAACAAATGCCTCACTGTAATCGGAAAGATGACTGATTTACATGCCGCTTAAACTGAGGCGAATACAACGATCTGTCACGCCACATTAAAGAGCGTGAAAAACACATTATTCTAATAGACATATTATTTGTATTTCACTATAAAACTGACGGATTTTGAAAGCTGAGACTTTGGAATTTCTCCAGGTGCTCTCCATCCGGGCCATTTGCATGTGCAAAAGGATAGAATATACTCACAAAATATTGTAACTTTAATCTCATAATTCCTATGAATTAATTTTATTTATTCTCAAAATATTTTGACTTTATTCTCGAAATATTTCCACCTCATTCTTGAAACACTTCGACTTTATTCTCAAAATGTGTTCACTTTATTCTCGTATTATTTTGAATTTATTCTTGAAACAGTTCGACTTTATTCTCATAATTTTTCTTTACTGTTTAAGTATTTCGACTTTATTCTGGAAATATTTTGACTTGATTCTCGTAATATTTCAACTTTGTTCTCATAATATTATGACTTTATTCTTGTAATCTTTGATTTATTTAAAAACATGGCACTAAAATGCTGTCATAGTTTTCTATGTGAAAATCCGTTACAATGTAATTTATTTCTAAGATCAAAGCTGAATTTTCAGCATCATTACTCCAGTCTTCAGTGTCACATGAAATCATTCTAATATGTTGATTTGCTGCTCAAGAAACATTTCTGATTATTATCAGTGTTGAAAACAGATGTGCTGCTTCATATTTCTTTGAAAACTGTGACAGATTTTATTTCTCAGGATTCAAAGATGAATAGAAAGTTCAAAAGAACAGAATTTACAGTATATTTAATAGAAATCTTCTGTAACATTCTAAATGTCTTCAAGCATTAATTAAAATAATCTGGCTGACTTCAAACTTTTTGTGTATTTTTAACATCACATCATGCCTCACCCACAGTAAAATCCCTGATATAAAATCATGTTATTGTATGTATTATCAACTAGGTGTAAACTGGGTTTTATTCTTTTAATATCACCATTTTAGTAGTATTATTAAGTGTTTTTCATATTAAGACTTTTCAAATGTCCTGTTGAAACACTGCAGGCCCAAAATTTTGGAAAATTGGAAAATTGACAGGCCTATGTTACAGTTCTGACATGTTCTGATTGGCTGTGACTTTGTCGTGTGATGCACCGTTACACATTTAGAGCAGATAAACATTTCTGTGCTGCTTTTAAAACTGAACTCTGTTTGTTTGAGTGACACAATCTGTTCATCTGGCTCAACCAATGGCGTGAGTTCGGGGGCGGGGCTATCTGTCTGACTAAAGTGCAGCTGGCAGTAGTGATTTTTGCAATCATATTTGATGCGGTATATATTATTTTTGGTATAACAGAAGAGAGCTTTTTGACAACATCTCTTGTGTTCTTTTCTAGAAAGCTCACATGCATTTAGATGAATTTCCCCAGCTGTATGTCATTCCTCGCGGTGCCTTCAGAGACTCGTAGCATCAGGCAGGTGTTGACAGTCGACACCATCACCTGCTTCTTGCCTTGTCTTTCCTCCAGCCACCTGCTTTACTTCCTCTTTCCCCCGAGGAGCCCGACTGCTTAACCTCCATCATTCCTCTAACCTGAGAGCGCAGTCCTGCTCAACAAAGAAAAAGCTCTACTGTTAAATTAACTCAAAATGTGACTTAATTGAACTCTGTGGGAGTACGTTTAGCTCGGTTGGAGTTCGTTTAACGCCGCTGATTTAATTGTACTGTGGTACAGATAAAGTTCTGTCATTTCTATTTCATACAAAAGACAGAAATCAGCAAGATTTCAAAGCCTTTCTGCATGTCAATGGCTCATATTCACCTTCCAACAGGAAAGGAAAAATCACAAATGAGAATCCATTTAATATCCTTTTGAGTTCTTAGACACCAGTGAGATTTTCTTTTTTTCTTACAGACTCCTGTAATCTTTGTCTCTGTCTCCTTTTTCAGGAGAGAAATGTAATCAGAAATGTTTCTCAAGCAGATAATCAGCATATTAGAATGATTTCTGAAAGATCATGTGATACTGAAGACTGAAGTAATGATGCTGAAAATTCAGCTTTGCGTCACAAAAAATAAATTACATTTTACAACATATCAAAACAGAAAGTAGTTATTATAAATTATAATAAATATTTCACATTTTTACAGTTTTTACTGTATTTTTAATCAAATAAATGCAGCGTTGCTAAGCAGAAAATACTTTTAAAAACATTAAAAGCCCATCCCCTGCAGTGTCATCTTCCTGTATAATCTACCCAAAGCAGGGTAGTTTAGCCGAGTATTTGGGAGGCTTTTTAAAGAAGTCTCTTCTGCTCACCAAGCCTGCATTTACTTGATCTAAAGTACAGCAAAAACAGTACTATTTTGAAATGTTTTTACTATTTAAAATAACTGTTTTCTATTTGAATATATTTTAGAATGTAATTTATTCCTGTGATTTCAAAGCTGATTTTTTAGCATCGTTACTCCAAATGATCCTTTACAAATTATTTAAAAAAAAAAAAAAAAAAAAAAAACTTTATTATTATGTTGAAATTGAGTAAATATTTTTTTTTAGGTTTCTTTGATGAATAGAATATTCAGAAGAACAGCATTTCTTTTGTAACATTCTAAGTGTCATTATCATCACTTCTGATCAATTTAAAGCATCCTTGCTAAATAAAAGTATTAATTGCTATACTTTCATATATATATATATATATACTGACTCCAGACTTTTGAATGGTATAGTTTATAATATTACAAAAGCTTTTTATTTCAGGTAAATGCTGATCTTCGGATCTTTCTATTCATCAAAGAATCCTGAAAAAAATGTACTATAAATATTGATAATAATAATCATAAAAAATGTTTCTTGAACAGCAAATCAGCATATTAGAATGATTTCTGAAGGATCATGTGACACTAAAGACTGGTGTAATGATGCTGAAAATTCAGCTTTGCATCACAAAAATAAACGACATTTTACAACATATCAAAACAGAAAGTAGTTATTATAAATTATAATAATATTTCACATTTTGACAGTATTTTTAATCAAATAAATGCAGCTTTGCTGAGCAGAAAAGTCTTTTAAAAACATTAAAAGCCCCTCCCCCGCTGCAGTGTCATCTTCCTATATAATCTATCCAAAGCGGGGGAAGTTTAGCTGAGTAATTGGGATAATAATTATAGGCTGGTTAGTGCCAGCTGGGTGACTAAAGGGGTCAGAAAGCAGCGTGCTGTGGGCCGATTCCATATGGCAGCAACAATACAGCGAGCGAGATCCCCAACAAATGCAAAGTTCAAACTGGAAACTGTAACTCGGAGCAAAATGTTTGTTTGTGTTATTGCATTTTTTTAATTAATCTTGCAGTTATTACAACAGTTGGAGACGCTCCAACGGGAGCAGTAATGCTTTGTTTAGTTACACGGTTCCAAATTAGCCTCCAATAAAGCGCTGACGCAGCATCGCGCCGCATCTGCCGGGGCCGCTGGGAAATATCAGGCAACGAGAGGTTAACTATCCATTTGTCACACCCCTCACCCGTCCCATGTGACCTCATCTCTCGTAACCATGGCAGCGGGGCGACTCTCGCTAGGATACATAAATCAGAGCGTTACTGCCCACCGCTTCTTTTTATCTCCATTCAGAGGGCGATTTATTTGACTGGGTCTTTATTAGAAGGGTGTTCAATGGCCGTTCAGTCGGGCTATGAATGCTCGCTCTGTGTTGTGGGTGGTAAAAAGCTCCGAAAACAATATGGTCGTGCCTCCTCCGCAGCGCTCAAGGCCTCTTGAGTCTGTGTGCGTTTACACAATGTCCTTCTTTACTGTGACTTTGGAGCAGACGACAGTGTGAAAGTCGTTCTCTTTTAACGGCGATCGTTAATCCTGCGCCGAGGTGCGACCGTACCTCACTTTCACGTCTCAATGAAGACCAGAAAGCTTTTTTTTTTTCTTCCCTTCCTCAGCCAAGGTTTTTAATGTGATTTAATTTAATTAAAAGGGAACTTGGCTATCTTTATATATTACTTATTCATAAATTACTTTGTTTCTCATCAAGCTTATAATTGGCGCAGCTCACGGGAGAATAAAAGCATGTGTGATATGAGGATTTAATGTGTGCGAGACAAGATACTGATCTTAATGCAGTGCAAACATGACGGGGATGTAAGAAAAAATCAACTGTGGCAAATTGGCCAGAGAGATTTCAGTTGAAAGCCCCTGGACTTGGTTTCTATTTATTGATATAAATTAGTTTGAAGATGCCACGAAATCAAAAGTTTTGTGACTTTTAGTTCATGACTGTTTATCTTTATGGCTGTCTATTTGCTGGACAAATTTGAGTTGGAATACATCGAGACAGGCAAGAAAACTTTCTTTGGGTCTTTGGTGTGTTTGTTTAAAAGTCTAAAACATAAAAATAATTTATATATAATATTATAATAATATAATATATAATTAATATTTTAGAGAACTTCTGAGAATTATATACATATCTACACTCATTTTTATTTTATTTGATTAAAATTGTTATTTTTTTTTAGCAGTAAGAAAGACAGAAGGATATTACAGTTAACTAAAGCTAAAATAAAATTAAACATATAATATAATATAATATAATATAATAATGAAAATTAAAACAACAACTATAATAATAATAATAATAATAATAATAATAATAATACCTACCTGTATATAGACATTTTTTTTTTAAAAAAAGGACAAAAACACAACAAAATTACTTAAACTTTAACTTAAAATGAAAACAGATAATATAAAAATAAAAACTAATTCTAAATATTTATAAAAACTCTAAAAAGTAAATGAAAAAAAAAAAAAAACAGTTAAACTGGCTTTATTTCAGCTAGTTGTGCATGTGACATCTCATTTTCTTATAGTTTGACAACCAACTAAATTAACTGTAAATAAAATAAATAAAACTGTAAATAAATAAATAAATAAATACACTTTAAAAAACTAAAACAAGTAAAAAAAACAACAAAATTACATTAAAATGAAAACAAAAACTATAAAAATACAAACTAAATACATAAATAAATTCATGCATACATAAATACAAACATACATACAAACTACTGTATATAGATTTTCTAACTAAAACTAATAAAATTACTAAAAAATTTTAATTGAATTAAAATGAAAACAGAAAATCTACAACAAATAAATAAAATAAATAAATAGATAAATACTATATATGAACATTTTGTAATAAAAAATTAAAAATAAAAAAAGTAATACAAATGACAAAAACACAAAACAAAATGACAAATTTTAACTTAAATTAAAATGAAAGCAGAAAATAAATAAATAAATAACACTAATACAGATTGAATATGCATAATGTTACAAGAAAATTTATAAATACATACATACATACATAAATAAAATAAATTCCACTTCCTTGCCATGTTCTTAGTTTTTATTTGTCATTTTAGGTAGTTTTTTTTTTTGACATCATATGGCACTGCTAGCTTTGGCTGTGTAATACAAACCAACATCCACTAGTAATAGGCTTGTGATATTGACTCTAGATATACAATACAAAGCATAATTCACTATTTATTAATCTTTATAGCCTTCCTGTGACTGACAGAATGACAGGACAGCAGCTCTGAAGTGACCTTATCCACCAGCCGTGTGCTAGCAGTAATAATTTTGTCCATTATGGTTTATGGTTATTTAGTGACTGTAGACTGGAGCCTCTCACCTCTTTCCGACCTGTCAGAGATAATGTTGAGCCTGCAGAACAGCAGGGACGAATCGCCGCTATTCATTCCTCTAAGTGCCGTTTCACAGTGTCACTTCATTTAGCCTATTACAGTAAGTCTCTGAATGTCGTTATTGAAGTGGCGGCATCGAAAAATCACATGCATCCACACTGCATTAAGCGCCGCACGCTATTTTACAGATCTGCCAGCTCTCAGGGGGGATATCATAACGGCTATGTGCAAATATAGACATATGTTAGAGAAATCACACTTGCCAGAAGTGAAATCGCGGGCTTCCAATGCTTCAATAGTCAGGGGATACATAACGATAAAATCCAACAACCCCCAGAAGAGCCACAAATTCACGGTTCTTCTAAAGACACGCAAACACACTCACCCGCATGTGCGCGTTATATAACCAGCAGGACAATAATGTGTGCGATTAATCACTTTTATTGTCGCTCTATCTTAAGTTTAATTGAATTGGAGGATTCTAATTGATTCCCGCTCATGTGTAAATGTTGGGCGTTTACAACACTGCCAATCCTCCACAAATGCCAGAGGAGGATTTTCCCAGGAATTCCTTTGTAAATGAGCTTGCTGGGAATTTGGAATATGCACATGGAAGATGAGAATGAGCGAATGAGAAAGAAATTTGAATAAAGGAGATTTAAAATTGAGTGAATTCTCTAGATCTGCTGCCATCAGAATTTGCTTTGAATTCTGCAATTTGTTTTGGATTGAATGATCCCACTGGGAGGAAATCAGCAGGAAATTGAGCACCAGGAAAATAGTGAGTGTGCACCTTACCTTTAACTATCGTAAAGGTAATTGATATATAAATATATAAATATATATATATATATATATATATATATATATATATATATATATATATATTTATTTTATTTTATTTTTTTTTCCAAAACTGTAGAATATCCTTTATATTCAGCCTTAAATTAATCTATTTTCTAATTGCATGTCATGAAATTTATTATTAACAATTAATCCATTCATTTTTTTTTTTCCCCATAAATATTTCTGATTTATTTCTCTTAAATGCAATCATCTGACTTCTAACGTCCATATCTCAACATCCAATCAGCTGGTTTATAGATCCAGGACTCCATCCCTGCATTTTTTTTTCTTTTTCTTTTTTAGTGTTTTGTTATATTCAGTTTATCACAATACAGAAGAAAAGATCTGCTGATACTTCTGTTTATGGTTATTATAGTTAAATAATACTGAAACTAAAATGAAAACCACTGTAGAGAAAAACAAAAACAAAAAAAAAAACATTTTAGTTATTTGAAAAAAAAAAAAAAAAAAAGAATAAAAATATAACAATGATTATTGAGCTAGCTGCCAAGGCAAAGCAACATTTATCATTTATTTTTATTTTATAATATGGTGTATTTCCTAGTAAATCATACAAAACCTCTACAGTGATATATACAACATATAAAAACATCACAGGAAAAGTCATGGTTCGAACCCCAGGGAAGGCCATGGGTTTGAATCCCAGAGAATGTCATGGGTTCAATTCCCACAGAAGGTCCTGGGCTTGAATCCCAGGCAATGTCATGGGTTTGAATCCCAGGGAATGTCAAGGGTTCGAATCCCAGGCAAGGTCATGGGTTTTGAATTCCAGTGAATATCATGGATTGAAATCCCAGGCAAGGTCATGGGTTTGAATCCCAGAGAAGGTCATTGGTTTAAATCCCAGCCAAGGGCATGGGCTTGAATCTCAGGGAATCTCATGGGTTTGAATCCCAGGAAATGTCAAGGGTTCGAATCCCAGAGAAGGTCATTGGTTTAAATCCCAGCCAAGGGCATGGGCTTGAATCCCAGGGAATGTCAAGGGTTCGAATCCCAGGCAAGGTCATGGGTTCGAATCCCAGAGAAGGTCATTGGTTTAAATCCCAGCCAAGGGCATGGGTTTGAATCCCAGGGAATGTCATGGGTTTTAATCCCAGGAAATGTCATGGTTTTGAATCCCAGAGAAGGTCATTGGTTTGAACCCCAGGGAATGTCAGGGGTTCGAAGGGATTTCCAAAGATAGTTGTGAGCTTGATTCAGAGGTAAAGCAAGAGCTGATAAAATGTCTATTATAAATGTAAAGTTGCTTTGGATAAAAATGCCTGCCAAATGTAATTGTAACATAAGATATGCAGCCAATTCTGGTGATTTTTTTGAAAGATTGTGAAAACAAAACATTATATTACACACAGTAAAACCAGAACATTTTGTTTTAGGAACATATTAAGAAAGTAAGCTGGGTCACCTTAGAAAGTTTGACAGAAATGAAAATCAAAATGAAGGTCGGTGTGTGAGAGCATTTGAACTGAACTTTCCCTATCTCAGTCACCTTGCGGCCGTGTTGACTCACATTCGTGACTCTTGTGTACACTAAGCTCATTGGTTGAACTGACCCGAGACCTGTTCCTCAGTCATATCAGCCCTACAGGGAAGCGGTCAGGCGCTGCTCCCGCCTGTGTGAAGTTCACCTTAGCCTGCGTCGGGACCGCCAGGCAGGCTGTTTAAAGGTGATAATGGCTTTTAATTTAAGCCAAAGATGATTTATCTGAGCTTGGCTAGCCTCCCAAACCACAGACCTGAAAGCATGAAATGAAAACTATTACCTTGGAAGTCTCATCAGTCACTTTGAATATTCTGAATGTAGAGAAAGAAGGAAAGAGAGGAAAAAAAATGAAAACCGGAGAAGAAGACTTTATATACAGTAGTTGCAGTAGATCCGGTTCAATTCGTCAGAGGTTTGAAGCTCTGTAGACCTGACAATTAATATAAATGCCGGTGGTCAAAAGAAAAGCTATATTTAGATGTTCTTGTGCATATGCATAACAAACGGTCTTTGTGTCAACACAAGATATGAATATATAACAGACCTCTTTTGTTTTTCTTGAGCTGTTTCAAAATATGGTATGGTGGTCTGACATTGGCGATGAATAAAAATTTGTGTTGTGATGCAAACATGTTCATTGTTTAAAGATGTCAGGCTGTGATGACAGAATGGGCTCACTTTGTTTATACACTAGTGCAATAGAAGTCAAGCTAATAGGGAAGAGTGATAATTGCTGGACGACGAGGAAATGTGCAATCGTTTAATTTGTTTTGACAGAGAGGACAACAAATTCAGAGATAATAATCATAAATGTTTCTTGAGCAGAAAGTCAGCATATTAGAATGATTTCTGAAGGATCATGTGACACTGAAGAATGATGTTGAAAATTCAGCTTTGATCACAGAAATAAATTACATTTTACAATATATTCACATAGAAAACAGCTTTTAAATTGTAATATTTAATATTTTTAAATGTATTTTGATCAAATAAATACAGCCTTGTTGAGAATGAAAGACTTTCAAAACATCAAAAAAATCTTACTGACCTCAAACTTTTGAGTGGTAGTGTATGTGTTATTGATTGGGCATTACAAACGGATACTCCTTTCAACATATAGAACAAATTCACAACATGGAAGCATTCCCAACTTAACACCACTTTCCCTCCAGTTTTTTTGGACCATTGACCCCTCATTAGAGTCACCCTTAAACGATCAGTGTCCAGTTACCACAGAGTTACACCGCTAGATTAGCTGGAGGGCATGTGTCTCATCTCTCACCTGGCTTAACTGTCAATCACACCTGAATGAGATCTGTTAACAAAGTAGGTTTGCCATTACCAATAAAGTCATCCTATTGTTTTCTGTAGCTAATGGTATTTAGTAAACAGAGGTTTTAATTAAAAACCTCTCACACATGTCCATGTTCCCAGTGTGTGTGTTTGTTGAGTGTTTTCACATGGTCATTCACCGGCCATCTGGAAGGGACTCGCAGTTGTTTGGTCTTTGTTTGTGAAGCGTCAGAGTATCAGCGACTGGTTTAATCCTCCTCAGCTTGTCTGGCTTCTGTGGGAGTCACAGTGACTTTAATCTGCCGTTTTTGTCTTATCACTCCGTCTGAGAAGTGACTGTTCTCTCTCAGACACTTTATTTACACAAATGCTGGAGCGAAATGCCACATTTAAAAGCTTTAAGCCAGTAACTAAATTCTTGGCAAGGGAACCGCAACCACACAGTCTAATTTCTAAAAACATTTTTATGTGGCAATTGAGCAACGCTTGAAGCATTTGTTTGTGTATTTGCATAATGTTTTGACTGTGACCTCAATTATTGACAAGATATTTCACTGCTTGTTGGTTTCTATTTTTGTCCTCCACAATGCTTAGACTTCATCCAAAAATGAAATTTTACTTCTGCTCATGTCATTCCAAACCTTTTATCTGTGAATGCTAAAGAAGATATTCAGCATATTTTGTCCAGTGAAACTCAGTTGTGTCTAATAACATTGGACCCCATTGAGATTATAGATTGTATTGTCAAAAACATTCAGTTTTCATCTACATGTCAACTAACTCTCATTAGAGTAGTAGTTGACTGTCAGGTCAGGGTTAGTAGAATAAGTTGACATGTACTGTACTTGCAATATAATTAGTCAGTTGAATGTCTTATTGGAGGAAATCAACATAAAGTGTGGAAGCCCATTTCCGCCACTGAATAAAAAAAAAATAATAATAAAAAGAAATGTTATTACGACTTTTAATCTTACAAATCTTGTTTTTTCTTTGAATTGATATTGTGAGATATAAAATCAGAAATACAAGATATAAATTTGCAATTCTGAGAAATGAAATCAGAATTGCATGATACAAACTTGCAATTCTGATATAAACTCTCAATTGCAGGTTACAAAGTCAGTATTATGAGATAAAAATGTGCAATTCTGATGTAAACTTGCAATTCTGACTTAATTGCATGATATAAACTCAGTTGCGAGAAAGCCCGAATTGCGAGATAAAAACCGCGAGATATAAACTTGCAATTCTGACTATTTCTCAGAGTCTGCCAATTTTGACTTTTTTCTCACAAATGCAAGTTTGCATCACACAATTCTTACTTTTTTCTTGCAATTCTGACAATTTTCTCAGAATTGCATGATACAAATTTAACTGCAAGAAATGAAGTCAGAATTGCAAGATAAAAACTTACTTTTCTGACTTTTCTCACGATTCTGACTTTTTTCCTCAAAATTGAGATATAAACTTGCAATTCTGACCTTTTTCTCGCAAATGCAAGTTTGTATCTCACAATTCCAACTTTCTTCTTGCAATTCTGACTTTTTTCCTTAGAATTGCGTGATATAAACTCAGTTGCAAGAAATAAAGTCAGAATTGCAAGAAAAAAAACTTGCAATTATTGCAGAATTGAGATATAAACTAGCAATTACGAGATATAAAGTTAAAATTGCAAGATATAAACTTTTTTGTTGCAAATGCAAGTTTGTATCTTTGTATCATCAGGCAATTGTTTTTTTTTTTAGTTTTTTTTTTGTTTTTTTTTTCAGAATTGCATGATATAAACTCAATTGCAAGAAATAAAGTCAGAATAGCAAGATAAAAACAGACAATTCTGACTTTTTCTCGGAATTCTGACCTGTTTCTAAGAATTGAGATATAAACTTGCAGTATAAAATCAGAATTGTGAGATACAAACTCTGACTGTTTTTATCAGAATTGTGTGATATAAACTTATTTGCTAGTTAAGTCATAAAATAAAAAATGCACAATTATTGCAATATATGAGATAAAAACTTGCAATTCTGACTTTTTTTCTTGCAAATGCAAGTTTGTATCTCACAATTCTAACTTTCTTCTTGCAATTCTGACATTTTCCTTAGAATTGCGTGATATAAACTCAGTTGCAAGAAATAAAGTCAGAATTGCAAGAAAAAAAACTTGCAATTATGACTATTTTTTTTTTTCAGAATTGAGATATAAACTAGCAATTACGAGATATAAAGTTAAAATTGCAAGATATAAACTTTTTTCTTGCAAATGCAAGTTTGTATCGTTGTATCATCAGGCAAATGTGATTTTTTTTTTTTTTTTTTCAGAATTGCATGATGTAAACTCAATTGCAAGAAATAAAGTCAGAATAGCAAGATAAAAACAGACAATTCTGACTTTTTCTCGAATTGAGATATAAACTTGCAATATAAAATCAGAATTGTGAGATACAAACTCGCAAGTCTGACTGTTTTTATCAGAATTGTGTGATATAAACTTATTTGCGAGTTAAGTCCTAAAATAAAAACGTGAAATCTTTGCAATTAATGAGATAAAAACTTGCAATTCTAACTTTTTTCTCGCAGTTCTGACTTTTTTCTCAGAATTGTGAGATACAAACTCACAATTGTGTGATATAAAGTCAGAATTGCATGATACCAAACTCACAATTCTGAGTTATAAAGTCAAATTTGGAGGGAAAACAGTAACGTTCTTATAATTGCTAGTTTGTATCTCACAATTCTGACTTAATAACTCACAATTCTGTGTTATAAAGTCAGATTAGAGAGAAAAAGTCAAAGTTGTAAGATAAAAAAGTTATTTTTTTTTTTTATTCAGTGGTGGAAACAGGCTTCCATAATAGTGTTAGCACATATTAAGCAGACAAACTGCTAATACTCTAAAGACTGCTAGTTGACATGTAGTTACTTCTAGTTAGTAGAATGTCTAAAGTGGGCTATCAAAATAACATGTTTACCTACAGTAAAACAATACAGGTTGGAATGACATGAAGGTGAGCAAATGATGACAATTTTTAGGTGTTGTATTATGTAACTCCTGAAGCATGTATTGTTAGGGACAAACGAAACACATTTTGTTTGCATTTTGTAAAAACGCATGTATGCGCTCTCACTTCTCAAATAAGAAAGCAAGCAAATCGCATCTGGATCCGAAAAGTACGGGGCGCCGTTACATAACCGAAGAGAAAGAGATGAAAAGAGAAGCATACAGAGAGAATACGAAAAGATCCTCGAGGGAAAGAATAAGCTGTTTCTGCACAGAAAGTAGGACTGCTCATAACTGCGAAGCGCGCCAGAAGTTTTCTGCTCTCATCATTGCCGTTGAGTAACCGGGCTGAGTTGAAAAGTGTAGCGCCGTAATTAAAGAGAACTTCAGAATGCGCTTGTCTCGTAACCTGAGGGAATAGCTGGAGTTTGTCTTTATTCAGCTGTGGTGAGACTATGGGTGAAGGATTAGTAGAGATTACATTGGGATCCGAGTTCAGATAACTTCATCCTCTGCCTTTTTTCTTCCCTTCGGTCGGCGCGCATGAAGTACCTGCAGCGAAAACGCTTCCATCTCAGATGATGACAGTCGGACGGCTCGTTCTCTCGCACCCTGTCGCCCTCATTAAGCCTGTCGATGAAAAGTGTGGAGACTCTTGTCAGATATCTGCATGTTCCAGCGGCCCGCTAGGCTTCTAAAGTTACAAACCTCTAATCCCCCGGCTTTGGCAGAAACAACTTTGGTCTTACGGCTTAAATGGGTATTTTGAAAGTTTCTCAGGCCTTTTGGTGGTGGTGGGTGTTTTGTTGGCCGTCCGTGTTGAGAAACAGACGTTGGCTGTCGGCCATCTTTTCGGTCTCATTGACTGAGCTGTTCTGGCAGTTTGCTTCGCTGACCTCTGCTCTGAGCGTATTTGGCAGGCATCGTATGGCTCTTTGAAACGCTGCTCGAAATCTTGTTACATCACAATGATCAGACCATTGGAAGCGCTTTTTTACAAAGACACGAGAGCGTCATAACAGGTGTCTTTTACTAATAGCTGGCTAATCCTTTCCGTTGAACAGGGTTAATCAGCAGTCACTCCAGGTTTACAAGTTTTCTGTGACACTTTCTCATTATTTCCTTTTGTATCGCTTTCACTCTCAATCTGAAGCCAAAATCCATACCTCCAATTACTCTGAATGTCACATCTATAAACACAACCCTTTCATGTTCATATGTCTGATAGTCAAGAATATAAATGCCACGATTCGCATGAAAACCGCACTAGGACTCGATTTGGAATAGAATTCTAGCACTCTTAAAAATAAATATTTATAATGATGCAATAGAACCATTTTTGGTCATTTTTACATAAAATATTACATTTATTTATTTATTTATTTACTTACTTAATTCAATATACAGACATTTAAAGTAGTATTGTACTTTAGCGCCATGTCATTTGTTTTGTTTATAAATAAAAAAATAAATAAAAATTGCATCTCATTGAATTGATGAAAAACATAAAATATGTATTTATTTTGAATATTTATTATTTATTTGTTTATTTATTTATTATTTTTTTTATTTGAATAATTGGGAAAATTGAGTCTCATTGAACTGATAGAATAGAATGAAAATAATTCTAACAAAATATATATATATATATATATATATATATTTGAAAATTGAGTCTTATTGAATTGATAGAATGAAAGTTGTTCTAACAAATTTTTTAAAAGATTTTTAGAAAAATGTATTTATTTGTTTGTTTACTTATTTACTTTTTATTTAAATAAAAAAAATAAAATTTGAAAATTGGGTCTCATTGAATTCATAGAATGAAAATCATTCTAAAATAAAATTAGAAGAAGAGATTTTTTTCAATATTCATTTATTTAAATAAAAATTGTAATTATATTTGAAAATGGGGTCTTATTGAATTGATAGAATAAAAATCATCCTAACAAAAAAAAAATCCTTATTTTTTCGTTTATTATTAATTTTTTTATTTAAATAAACGAATAATTATATTTGAAAAATGGGTCTAATTCATTCATATTTAATTTATCCATATTTCAAAGAATAGTACGGTACTTTAGCGTTGTATCATTTGTTTTTTGTTTTGTTTTGTTTTCTTCTCCCATGGTTAAATTTGTCTTGGATAAGGGAACTGATACATCACCAAGCATTACAAATAAAGACATAATAACACCCAGTACATTGCTATAAATTAATCCATAAAACATTACCAATCAGCTAACAATTTAAACACAGATAATCACATTCTCAAACATCCCTGTTTGGAAGCAAACATATTCAAGCATGCCTGTCATAATGCATAATTTAGTATTAATCTCAGTAATCTCCCACTGCTATATCTATCCTGATGAGATTTTTGTTTTGATCTCTTTGATATCAACATTTAAAAAAGTATTTAGTATAAAAATGGCAGTTTTGTATATAATGGGCACGTTTAGCCGTCCCTTTGTCTCACATCCTATGTTTGATTGATGGCTGATAGAGTCTTCTGGATGTGCACGTGCACAACTGTGATGGCCTTTTGGTTGTGTTCTCAAAAGACCTCTTAGTTTGAACCTATAATGTGTCTTCATTAAGACTGAGAGCCTTTTGCAACAATAGATCATTACAGTGACAGGACTTGCACTACACCACAGTCAGCGGATAATTGTGATTCGAATAGCGGGGTCATTTAGGGTGAGCTTATTAACATATGTATAGCCCAGCGGATTGCTCGTCAATATGATGTCTACGTCTCTCATTTTCTCTCTGTCCCCTCTCTTCGCTTCAATCATCCATCTTTATCCATCCCGCCGGTGCTTCATGTGCCGTCAGACGTCATGCGCCCATGAAGTGACCATTCAAAACCCTATCGCTTCCTGTTGCTGATCAACTTTGCTTGGGAGAGCAGCAACTGGATTTAGGAATGTGGATTGGATGTCCATAAAAAGAAATATTGTGAGGAGGAATTGATTTTGTTTAGCTTTGAGAAAAGGAGCTTCTGTGTGTTTTATGTGCCATCTGTCTGCATATGCCAACCTACTGACCTTGCATTGATTATTACACAACATTGAAAACTTAATTGAAATGATGGCCCGTGTCAGAGCTTTTTTTGTTCATCAGTGGCATGGCCATTACTAAAGGTCGTGACCCATGACCCCTAGTGCGGGGTCCCATAAGGGGCTCAAGGCTCTCATTCAATAGTGGTGGATAACTGGGTTGGACACACAGAAACAAAACACATTCACATACTTTTCTAGGGTCCTGTACACTAGTGGTATTGCAGTATCATTGAAATACCACTATAGTTTTTTTTTTTTTTTTTTTTTAATTGAATTTAGTTATCAAGTTTACCTATATGAAGATATATATATATATATATATATATATATATAATAAAAACCATAACAACCCTGCTGCTCACCTTTTTAGGTTTATTTTTCATCTTTTAAAGAACATTTTCTTTACATTTAGTCAATAATTTGTCATGTCTTATTCATTTGATTTTGTCCATTTTACTCTGACTGAATTGACTTTGAGTTTTTTTTTTATTTAATTTAACTTAACTTTCATTTATTTAACATTTTATTTGTTTATGTTATTTTATAATTCTTTTCAGCAGTTCTGGTTACAATAATTTAATTATCCTTGTGGCAAATGTATGTATATTTTCCATTTTTGCATTTGTTTTGGTTGCTTTGGTATGCATGTTTTTGTTTTTATTTTATTTTATTTTATTTTATTTTATTTTATTTTATTTTATTTTATCAGCAGTTCTGATTACATTTAACTAATTATCCTCATGGCGCATATATGCATGTTTTTATTTTATTTTATTTTATTTTATTTTATTTTATTTTATTTTATTTTATTTTATTTTATTTTATTTTATTTATAATTCTTATCAGCAGTTGATTACAATAATTAATGCAAATTTTTGCATTTGTTTTGGTTGCTTATAAAAAATGACATTTAGTCAATATTTTGTCATATAATAATTAGGTTTTGTCTATTTTACTTTGATTATTTTATTTTATCAGCAGTTCTGATTACAGTAATTTAATTATCCTCATGGCACATATATGCATATTTTTTATCTTTAGATTTGTTTTGGTTGCCAATAAAAATGTAATTATTGACATTGTCAATATTTTTTCATGTAATAATAATGTGATTTTATTTTATTTTATTTTAGAATTTTTATCAGCAGTTCTGATTACAATAAATTAAATTATCCTCATGGCACATATATGTATAATTTCTATCTTTATATTTGTTTTGGTTGCCAATAAAAAAAATAAATAAGAAAAAAAAAACGTAATTATTGACAATTAGTGAAAATTTTGTCACGTAATAATCATTTGATTTAGTCTATTTTCCTATTTTACTTTGATTTTGTATCTTTTTTTTTATATTGTTTATTTTCTTTTGTTATTTTATTTAATGAGCAGTTCTAATTCCAATATTTTAATTGTTTTGTATATTTGTTTTTTGTATATATATATATATATAATTTTCTAGGAAAAAAATCTGCAACTAAGACCAGAAGGGAAAAAAAAAAAACTCTCAAGGTCTTTAATTCTGCCTTATTACTCCTTATGTCAATATTGTTATGGCATAAAGTGGCACACAGTAGATGCCTCTACCTTGGCATCTTTTTTTCTTCACTTATTAATGAGGACGAGGCACTTGGGAAAGGTGGAAAATAGCAAAAGATGAGGAAAAGTGATGGAAAATATGTGAATAATTTACTCGCACATGCTGGTATACACGACCATTGACATCTCAAAAGCTTCAGCCGCTGCAATTCAGTGCCGGTGTGAGCGTGTCATTCTCCCGTTTTTCTGGACGAACCCTAAAGCATGAACTTCTTGTCTATTCTGATCTGTTCTGCATATTCTGAAGAAGCCATGAAACGTAAACCGCCAGGAATCATGGTTCAGGAATGACTGACAATAGATTGGCCAGATAATCCCTTTCGCAGATTCAATCACGCAGCTAACTCGTACAACAGATGTCAAATAATACGCCGCCGCACAATGTCGGCGAGGGCCCCGGGTTGCCCACCTCTGAAACCCGATCTCCACCTCCCCGCGATGGGTTGGTGCCCTGGCGTCTGTTAGCTCATCTGGAGAGGGGCTTTTGAGAGTGAGGTCAACGGTGTGTGTAATAAGCTAGCGCTAGCGGACGGCTAGTGCCCATTCACATGCTGATTTTCTAGTCGATCCATTTGCATTAAGTGCAACCTAATTGCCAACTGCGGCCTGATTATGGTGCGTGTCGGCCGGGATGAAATATGACCTCCCATCTGCACCCGCCACTGCTCAAGTGATGTCAGAATGGGGCGTAAATCTAAAGTGAAAAGGTTGTTTGAGTTTTCAACACTAGCGAAATACTACCACTTTGAAATGGGTGACGTGTGCTAGTATTTTTGGGGAAAAAAAGGACATAAATTAGTTCATGCACTAGAACAATCGCTCTTCTTGTTCATGCACACTGTATTTCCAAATGTCACTCGTCAAATGTGACTCCTCAGTTAGTGGCCGATGGAATTTTGATGAGCCGGAGAGGAACAGCTGGAGTCTGCAGTGGTTTAAGTGACCATGTCGCCTCTTTGGAGCCTTGCTGCTGTTGTCATCGGTTGCAGTTGTGAGAGGAATCTGAGCAGCTGTAAAAGGTACTGGGATGGTCACATGGCTCTCGAAATGAAAAAGCCCTGTTGTGAATCACTAGACCATTTTGCTCCTTCACTCTAACGTTTAAATTCAAGGAGGTGCAGAATCCTCAACAGATTCCTGGTTTCTACTTCACCATGGTGGCTTTCGAAAACGAATGCATTACATTCTCCTACTAAGGTGCTATGATTCGGCCCCTAACCGCTCTGTTCAGATGCACTTGGGAGTCTAAATGGACTGGTCACAACATGCTGGCAGAGTTTATCGATAAAGTTTGTCCCCATCAAGATTTGCAGTACTTATCCACTTGTTCTTGAGAACTGAAACCATTGAGATCTTTCTGAATTAAAAGAAAAAACACCCATGTTATTGTATATTGAAATATCACCCCCATGTGATCTAAGATGTTCATGTCTTTCTGTCTTCAGTCACAAAGAAACTAAGGTTGTTTGAGGGAAACATTCCAGGATTTTTCTCCACATAGTGGACTTCAATAAGAGCCAGTGGGTTGAAGGTCCAAATTGCAGTTTCTACTTCAGTTTCTACACGAAGCCAGCCAAGGAATAAGGGTCTTATCTAGCGAAACGATTGGATATTTTCTAAAAATAATATAAAGTTATACACTTTTTAACCACAAATACTCATACATAATATCGGAAAGGTCACGCATAGTTAGTTTTTTGTTTGTGTACTTTGGTTCAAAGAGGTAGAGTATGCCAAAAAACTCTTTGTAACAGGCATTTGACTGTCTTTGCACCTTCTCTTTGTAAACACTGGGTTGGTACTGCCGCCTACATCACACGTGACCTTTCCATTACTACATAATGCGTGAGGTCCGGCTGGTGCGAGACAAGCATTTGTGGTTTAAAAACTATAAAATTTGTATTGTTGAAAGAAAATAACCAATCGTTTCGTTAGATAAGACCCTTATTCTTCTGAGATCATGTAGAGCCCTTTAAAGCTCCATTGAAGCTGCAGTTTGGACCTTCAACCCACTGGCCACCATTGAAGTCCACTATATGGAGAAAAATCCTGGAATGTTTTCCAGGACTGACAGTCTGGAATGACATGCAGATATGAACTGCTTAGATCACATGGTAGTATGTAAATCATCAGGTAATTTTCATTCTGGAAGTGAACTAATTCTTTAACCATTTAATTACAATGGCAAATGCCATTTTAAATTCATTGTGGGATGCGTCCTTCAAAGTCAATCGAAATATGCATTCATTAACCATCTCTGTATCATTAGTCGTGTCCCACCCCACCTGCAGCAGTGACTTGAGATGAATGAACTGGAGTGGCATATTGAGACCTCGGTGAAAGCAGACTGAAGGGTTGTGAGGTCTTAGACGCGTGTATCAGGCCCTGAATACATTGAACAGCCTAGCCAAGCTCTCCGCCTCTCTCTCAGATTCGAAGCACCAACCAATCAATGATACTGGATTAACGGCCTTAACTTCAAAGTTCATCTTTCTTTTTATGGAGTCTGCAGCTGCCAGTCAAACCTCTGCTCTAATGCTCACTTCCCAGAACTAAATTATAAGATGCAAACGTCTATTGAGTTTGCATGAACTTGAGATCATCATCACTTTTTATTTTTATTCTTGGTCGAGGTTTGGGGTTTCTCACTAACGTGTTTTAAAAGACCTGAAGCGACAGATTCCTGAAAGTCACAGCAATCAAATATTTATGAAGGTATCTGTTCATAAAGTTAAAATGAGTCTAGTTATAAAAAATATGCTGGTTTCATATTCATATGTTTATGAACTTATTGTCTACGAAGAAGCTTGTAGTTTTGGTTTTACTGGCCATAAATCTGTAGGATCACCAAGCCCCCATAGGAGTATGATGGATTGGATTTAATAATTGATAAAGGTCTGGTGTTGCTGTAGGCAAATACCTCTGTTTACCGGAACATCTTCAGATTAAAGTGGTGCTTCTCTGATATTTTGGCCGACTGTCAAGTTTTAGAGTGTTCCTCGTGAGACAGTATAGCGAGTTGGGAATTACTAATATTACATGTTTGTTGGTTCATTGTTGGCAAGACATGGTGGGTGTGGCCAACAGCCATTACAGGAAGTAACTGCAATCAAATCGGCCAGGGCATGATATGCCATCTACACCAATGAGAGAGCTTTTGTAATCATCACTACTAATTACTGACAGCTGTTCTGGTGTGGAGACCAATGCCTTGTCCAATTACCCACACTGGCGGTCTTTGCCACTTGCGTGCACGCGACAGAAAGTAAGTGTGCAAGACTGCCCCAGGTCCTAAACACATCAAAATGCAGTGCCCTTAACGCACACTAAATCCACACTCTTGAATTCCACTCTGGAGCAGTATTCGAGGCTTAGTGTATCCCATCATGCATCATGTAAATCATGTAAATAAATCGTGAGACTTTTTTGCAGAGATCTCGCGAGGTCACAGAAACCTTTCCACCCTAAGTTAAATATTAATATAATATTTAGATATTACATCTGATACATCTGGTAGAAACAGTGTTGAGTAGTGGTGATATTTATTTTGTACAATATTTGCAATTGCTTTTTATCACATAATTAGAAGCACCACAAATTAAATTGAGTCATCTGTTGTAGGGACTACTGAACAGACACTTGGAAGTTGATTTTAAAATGCAAACAGTATAACCCTGCGTCCCAATTTTCATACTATCCATCCTAAATAGTATGTGAGATTACAATAAGTGTGTCCCAAAGCATAGTATGCTGAAAAGGGTATGCCAAAAGTCCCTGGATGGTGTACTATTTCAGGTCGATTTTTGAAGTGTGGATCCGTGCGCACTCTAATGGCTAACATTGACACAATTCATTGTGCTTTAGCAAAGGATTCGGTCCAGAACTACAAACACGAATAAAGCGCATTGAAAAAACTACAAACATGGCGGATGTACACGACCAGCCGTTAGGTAGAGATGTTTAGAAAAAAGGGTTTGAGTTATTAATAATCAACATTTAATCTGGTAAAAAAAAATATTTATTTAATGTTATCTGTGTTATATTTCGTCTGCAACAGCAATGTGAAGTTTTATAAACATCCGTTTGGTCGTTAACTTTTAAATGCATCATTATGCAGAACATATAAGCAGTTTTTGGCATAAAAAGACCCACGACTGGCAGATCAACGTGCTACTTCTTTTCTCTCCAATATGGTAGGAAGTTAAATTAAATTAAATGTGGAGGATGTTAACTGTGACAAAATGATTGACAGGACAGTTTACTGTGACATGGTAAAGACGCAGTTGTGTGATTCATGTCCCAAAGCTTGCCTACTCTTCTACTACACACTCAAAAGTGTGTATTTTTCTTCACCAAAAGAGTACATACTTTAAGGGCGTAGTATAAGTAGGCACATTGGGATGCAGCATAAGTGTGTCCCATCAGGTAATGAAAAGTTTGACACACACTTGTGGTCTTCATCCTCACTTGGGACACTTGCGCGCAAGTGTGGGTATTTGAACAATGCACAAGGCTTCATTGCACTAGTTGGACTGCCAGTTTAGGCAGATGGGAATGTGTTGTGATGCTAGTGGACTTAGTATGTTACTTTTTTTCTGTCAGTCGTTTTAAGTTCCTCTTTCTGTCTGGCCTTTTCTTCACATTTGTGTGGCACATTATGTTTGTTTCAGATGTTGAACCTTTGTAAGTTTCTAGTGAGTGCTGTGTAAGTTTCTAGTGAGCTTTTAAAAAATTTAAGAGTGAGGCTGTTCTGAAGAATTAATTCTTTCTTTGTTTTGCTGACATACAACCAAAAGAATCTGTAAATAAATGTATTCGTTTAGCTCATATAGTTTGAACCAATTCCTAACTCCAAGTAACATCAAATGTAACTCATCCCATTTGTGCTATAGACAAGATGTGATTTTCCCATCTGGTTTTCATGCCCATAGACTCGCATTGCAGGAGGGAACGAAGCCAGAATATCATAGTGTCTTGAGGATGGGCACCTTTGACTTGGACCAGTAAGAAAACACCAACATTAGCAATCATGCACAACACTCCAGGATTGTGTTTTTTCAAGTGCAAGTACCAGGTTTAAAATAATTCAACAGCAGGTTAAGTGTTACTATGCAAAATACGTGTTAAGACACAAGACCCAGTGAAGTTTTACTCTCAGCAGTTGCCATTGTCTGCTCTGCCTGTGTGATTTGCGTTTGAATGCTAGCCAGACTAAAGAACTTTCTCACACTGAGGAACAGGTGCAAGATTTACTCTCACCCTGAAACTGAAAAAAGACTGAGAGGGCATGTCGGCGAGAACAGCGAAACCAAATGTGTTGTTTCAGTCAATGTCTTACAGTCGTGGTAGTTTTGGACATCCTTGGCTCTAGATGTAAGGAACACTGGGAAATGAAAGATTTCTTTGCCGCCTCATCGTGCTTTATCATCTCCTCTTTATTCCTCACAGAAGCCCTTCACATCTACCAAGGGAAGGTGTGTGTGCAGGTGCTCACATACAGGAAGTAACCAGGGCTCCACCTCTGACTTCCCAACGGGGGTCCAGGCGCACTCATCAGGACCCCCGCCGCGCACTTAAGGGCCCCTTCGCCATACATACACGAATCCCCAGTCTCTCTAATCGGGCAGCCCGCTTCTTTGTCACGCTGTTTGTATCTCTGAAAGGAGCACTGGAGGCTACAGAGTGAAACGGGAACGGGGAGACAAGAACAAAAGCACGCCTCTCATCCGCAGCAGGGCTGCTTATTAGGTACCGGCGCCCCTCTGGGAGTGGGGCACTTGGCAGAGGACGTGGGGTTGTCGGGGGCAAAGCCGTACATCAGTCAGGGGGAACGTGGGTGAAGTCAGAGGCCCCTAAGCCTGTAGCATTATCGCCCCTTTGTCAAATCTGCACCTGTCACTCATTCAGTACGAGAACATGAACCGGTCAAACTTTGATTCACTGCCAGGCAGTGCAATAAAATAAAAGCAAGCAGCAGATATAAAGGATAAGCGATCAAGAGGAAAAGGAAGAGCTGGGGGAAGATAAAAGAGATAAATGAGACAAAGCAAAGCAGGCAATGATGAAGAAAGGAAAGCTTGAAGAATGAATGATGACGAGAGAGATTGAATTAACACAAATGTGAGGAGAATAAAACAACTTCAAACTCAGCGGACCAAAGAAAGTTGCGTTCGCATTAAAACTCTTCTCTTGAGTCCGACTGGGCTCTGTTGTCTTTTATTGCAGATTGTCTGATGTGCATTGATTTCCTGTATAGATGAATGATAAAAAGCTAACTTTCGTTTTATCCCTGAAAATGACCAGCAGTAATTCTGATTTAATCTGTCCGTGCCGTCTGTACAGATCTATGAAGGGAACCGATAAATATGACTGTCTTTGAAGGGAATTGAGTCCGCAGGGGTATAGAATTAATATGACTTAAGCTTTGAGTTGATGCAATATGACTGAGGGCATCAGCAAACCCTTCTTTTCATCTCCCATATCTCCTATGAAGATTTGGAGGACATGGAAAGAAACCAGATAGTCTATCAATCTGATAAAAGGAATTGGGTATTCAGCAGAGACTCGGAATCACCATTGCGTATTCCTATCTCTCTCTCTCTCTCTCTCTCTCTCTGTTTTGTTGAAAATATGTAAAGTTGAATTTATCACTGTTTGAAAAGAGTAGAATGGCTGCAACATCTCTTAATCCAGACGCTGATGGTAGACCCTGTCCCAAATGCCACCCTGAGGCTCTAGGCACTGTTATCCAACCTAAAATGTCAAATGGTACATTATTCTCGCAGACTTGACAGACATGCATCGTCCATCTCAAGCCCACAAGTTTACATCAAAAGCACCATGGGCAACAAGACCAAAGATCCTTGATGGTGAAAAAGTGGGGTCAAGCATGTTTTTTGAAACATGGTAACTGGTTAATTGATGGTTCGAGGTAGTTTCGATTCATCAAGATGCTCCACTAGGTTCAACCCAGTACTACTAGCTGGTGGTCCATTTGATCAACCATATAAACCAGTCAATGAGGATAAATGACCAGCTTGGTCCAGTTAGAAATCAGGTTGACCAAGGTGGTCTTCTAGGTCAAAACCAGCTGGTAGTCCACCTGACCTATCTAGACTGGCTTGGACCAACTACTGAGCAGCTAAAAACATGAACAAACCATGTCAAAAGTGGATTTTCCAGTAAAGAATTGCAGCATAACCCGAAGATAAGAGACACTCAAAGAAACAAGCACATACGTCAGTGTCCCAGGTGCTTCTCGGCAGAGTTTATAAGCGAAAGATTTACAACATCAGACTTAATATTGAATTCATTCATCTCTCCCGTTCCCATAGCATTCCACATTCTACTCCTAGACCAGATCACTCTGCTAGTCTACAAGCACTGTATCCATAAAGCACATGGTAATAACTTGGATCGCTTCACTTCATGTCTCCCAGTGGGGTTCTGCCTCTTTGGTTTTCTTTTCTTCCTTCCTTCCGTTATGGTTTTAACTAGGCATAATCTCGGTACTGCCACATCGAGTTTTCTCTGAGCAAGAACAGGTGAGGAGCCCTGTTTAGTCAGACGCCTCTGATGTCAGTGCTACCCATGCATCAGACTCGATTCAGAGAGTTTAATCTGCTACAATAACCTTCTGTCTTCAGAGAAATTGCTTTCTGGGGCCGTAAAGTAAACAGGCAAAAGGTGTTATTCAGCATATTGAGAAAGAGTCGCGAGCGGGAAAGGGTATGCGCAGACAAGAAATGAATACAACGAGCGAGAAAAGGAGGGGGAAAGGCCGAGCGAACGGGCTGCGGACAATCGCAAACTGACCTTTCAGTCAGAGAACACACAGACAGATATTGAATGAGTCTCATTGTATTGGGAGAATGAAATTGCTGGCTTGTTAAATGCTGTGGCATATGGATATTTTATCTTGCTCTGCCTTTAATTGCTTTACTGTCAAGACCGTTTCCCCCTTGAATCTCTCTTTAGGGAGGAGAGACGAAAATAAACATGAAGACGTCTCCAGGAGGAGAGGCTTGACTGTGCGCTATCTCTCAAACAACATGGGCCCGTCCTTTAAGCCGGCTTCAAGGTGCATACCGCCTGACCTTTAATCTGATGCATAAACAAGAGGCTGGGGAAAGCGATCCCTCATCATCCTCCCCTCATACTCCACCGCCTCCTCACCCACCTCCATTCTTTGGCTTACGGATGCATTTGTTCTAATTGTCGCTGCTTTATTGACGCAAATTGCTGCCGGTCTTTGTGAGGTCTTGTTTAGCCGGGCCCCTTGGCTGACGTTGATGCATGCCTGGAGGCATTTATAACCCACACGACACCTGATGTCAAGCATACACTGAGACTAATCATGTGCCGTGGTGTTGGAGTGTTCGTGGACTCCACCAAACAGATAGAAAGATTTGTCTTCTTTTGTAAGGGAGGACTGAATAGGGAGAGTAAATGAGATGGGCGTCCGCCAGCACTTAACGCACACGGGTGCCTTTTTTGCGATTCCAACTGCTGTTTTTTCAGTGACACTTTTGCAAGGATTTCATTCCAGATAGTCCAAAGAGACCAATTGTGCTTGAACTGCTGCTTATTTGGTCTGCTCAAATTGTTCAAGTTCTTCAGTCCACCTTGATCTGGTTCAGCATATGGTTGTAGTTCCTCTACAACAATTCCATGTTTTAATTGTTTGCCAATTTTCCTGGTGTCCATATGACTCATAGAGGTCTTGTCCACATCTGTGCTCGTAAAAGTTCACTTTTCATTTTCTAAATTGACCTCTTAACCACAATGGAACGTCAGTGGAGGTTGGTCATTTGGTTTGTTTACTGGGTCGATCACGAGCCTCAGCTGGTTACCGAACTGAGTGACTCAGCTTATGGTCGCTGTAACCTTTCCAGGGTCTCGCTTAGGCATTTATGACCAAATCTCTGCTGTTTGTTTTGGAGCCAGAGGATTCACAGGAAGGCAGGAGGATTAAGCTAATGGTACCTTCCCTGTTCATCTCCTAATGGATGAAGAAGGGAATACATACAACACAGGCTTTAAGAGTGTAGAGTGATGGTTTGGTGTCATGACTGGAGTCCAAGACTGCTGAAAAACAAGCTGTAATCCAATCATATGGCAACTCTTTGATGTTAGCCATGCCTGTTGTATGCTACTGCAGATCGTTTACATCAGAATTAGGTTTCCTAATGAAAAACATTGTCATGAATAAGACCAGAGCATATTCATTTGTGGATATCCTGTTTATTGTTCTTTCTACCAATGCTTTGTGTGCCAGTATCCTCTGCACTGCTCAAAGCTTGTTAGCGTTCCTCTTGCCGCAAGCATAGACACCAGGCGCATTGCCACCCGATGCTAATGTGTAATCACACGTTTACAGGAGCTAATGGCCAAATTAATTTCCCCTCACAGATGTGCGGTAATGGCCGAGTGATTTGTTTATTTTTCTCAGGCTTTGACTGCTTTGTGAGGAAGATGCAGCTGAGAGTTGTCATTAAGTCTACAAACTTTGTCTGTGACAAATGTTTACATTTTAATCTCTTTACACACTTGAAATATACAACACGGCAAAAATTTGATGTCTCACATTCACTTACCTCCAACTTTATCATCCTTAGCTTCATCCAATCCTTCAGCCGCTTGACGTTTCTTTGAGAACAGCTTTTTCAAGTTTCTACTTTTGCTAAAATGTCAGTAAATGTCAGTGGATGAAGATGATACACTTTGCACATTTTATGATAAGTTATCAAATGGCATTTAAAAAAAAATAAAAATCTTACTTTTAGCCCAAAACTCTCATATTGATAGCATCTTGCTTTTAAAAACGTATTTGAAATGCTTTCCTGTGCCTGTTTCAGTGGATTATTAAACTTGGTAATGGTGAGTACACTATTTTAATGGACATATAAGATTTGGTCCTTGAAAAAGCGAGTAGATTACCTGCCTGTATTTGCAACGCCAGATGCACACGGCATACGGCTCAATGATTCGCTTAATTTACAACACTTCCATTTTCTCCGCCTTGCAAATGCATTTGATGGCCTTCGAACTCTTCCACCACCACATATGAATATAGGAATGGGACGTTAAATGAAGTAAAGCTAATACAATTGATTCTAATGGCTGCATGCAACAACAGAACAAGGATGTTCAGTCATCACCACTCATACGATTCTCATTCGGCTCCATTTGGTTTTTATGGTAGGCCATTTAGCGGCGGTTTTAATGAAGGGTGATTGGCAATGTGTCGAAGTGGCCATTTCAGTTAGTGGGCTGTTCCTGCTCGCGATCTACAATTATGAGCACATTTAGACCAGACATCTCATCTTAAGTAAGCTATCAGCGTCAATGGAGGCTTAGCCACCTGTATCAGCTCCCCACAGAGATGACATCTCCGTAATTCATCCGTATGCTGAATTGCTGAGCCGTATGCTGTACTTCTTTTTTTTTTTCTTCTTTGTGCTCCATATTTTTGCAAGCTTAATGTTTTACCTCTTTGTGTTCTCAATGAGTTTTTTTCACCCCTTTTTGAGGATTTCCTTCCTTAGTTCTCCCTCGCTCTCTCTGTATAAATGAGCCGTATTATTAGACAGGATGTTGTGTCATAATGAGGGGTTTGTCACCAGCAGCCCGTGTGGTGGAGTAGATAAAAAGCGGGGCTTGATTAGCGGGACGAGGCATATTGATTCCTATTGACGGTCACTTTCCCCAGCTCTTAATGAAAGGAATGCAAATGAGTCTCTGAGTTCTCTAAGGGGCCGCGGGGCTGAGATGTGGGCCTTTGACTCTCTGTCGTAAGAGGGACATGTATCATTGGCCATGGTTCACTGGGGAGTCCTTCAGGGAAACGTTCGGTCCGTTTCATGTTCTCGAGATGCCGGCGCGCGCAAGCCAAATGTGGAAAAAGTAATGGACTGTGTCCGTACGTGTAATTTAGCAAAATGGATAGGGGCGCATGGACTCAAATGGTGCTCATGCTATTGATTCAGGAAACTAGCTGTATTCTTATAAGAATTCGTTCTGTACTGCACCGACTTGTCTGCGTTTTATTCAAGGGCTATCATCTGTAATGTACCATCTGGTTAGGTTGATGTCGTTGATGACCACTGGTGATGCCATAAATGAGGATATATATGATTGTTTCTTTTCCTCTCTCCTCAATAGCAACCGACTGACGCCGAGCAACCATGACCGGATACAGCGGCTACGGCAAGAGTTCCAGCAGGCCAAGCAGGAGGAGGAACCTGATGACCGCCGTCGATCCTACAGCTTTCAGCAGCAACAGTGGGTGAGTGTGCAAAACCTCTGAGTAAACCTCAGCTTATCTTGTGTACCATTATCCTTAAAGCTTCCCAACATGCACCTTTGCAAAAGTAAAACTCTAGCTGTCTGATTTGGAAGGTTGCATGTGTCAGCCGCATCACGGGTGCCTCATTTCAGAAACTAATTGTTATTCCTTGTGAAGCGGAAATTACTGTAATTTGGAATGTAACTGTTACTTTTGTGTCGATGACGTATGTGGCCGACAAATGCAGACGCTTCCAAATGAGACGCAGCTTTTAAGTCAACTTGGTATTCAGGGCAAAGGGCAACATGTATTATAATGAGATATTGTCAGGGAACTCAGATAACGCATGAATGGCGTTTATTCTGTGAGGTAGAGTGATTAGTATCAGGGGAAAAAAGTGCATTTGTTGTCAGTTTCACAAATGCATCTCATAGTTTATTTGCCCCCAACCTTGCTTGTATTTGTTAGGTCTGCACAGAGGTGAATGTGTTTTAACATTGTGTCCTTGAAAGTCAGTGCTTCGTTTTATTATCCGAGGTTAGAGGCTAGCCGTTATTTTATCTTTATCAGCAAGTTAAAATAATATACACTGCTCAAGAGGCTGGGAAAGAAGTTGCAAGGGGTCGAAGTTCAAATAGCTGTGTATCTTTACGCTGTAATGGCCTAAGCCAGACATGGCGGTCTGTCCTGTGACTTCCTGTTAAGGGTATGGAGGGGGATTTTAAAAGATGACAGGCTAATTACCTCGAGGAATAGAACCATTTCCTAAATTAGAGGTCAGCTCTCTGACCCTGTCTTCCCTGACACATATTTGGCCTCCATTTTCCTCCCAGGTCTTGAATAGCTCTACAGAGATTAGAATGTGTTAAACTCAATTAGTGCATTAATGTTCTGTTTCACTCAGATCAGTGCAGAGAGCAGAAGCAAAAAAAAAAAAAAAAAGCAGCATCTCAGACACAAAGATTAATGATGGATGCATAATGAAAATGCACTCGCTTAAAGGAGAAGCATGTAATTTATGTGCCACTACAAAAACCTAGAACTTTCTGAAATGTGCATTGTGCTTGTCTAAGCAAAAGTCACTGACACACTGCTGGGGTCTTTTGGGTTGTTGCCAGGGCGTTGCTATACAGTTGATAGGGTGTTTTGGATAGTTGCTGAAATGTTGCTAGGTGGTTGCTAGAATGTACTTGGTGAATGCTAGGATGCGACAATGTACTTGGTGTTTGCTACAGTGTTCTGGGGTTGCTAGGGTATTCTGGGTGGTTGCTAGGTATGTTGTTGCTTAGGTGTTCTGTAAGGATATAGTGGGTGTTTGATAGATTTGCTGCAGATTTCTTGGAGGTTGGGAGGGTATTCTGAGTGGTTGCTAGAATGATGCTAGGTGGTGGTTAGGGTATTCTGGGTGGTTGCTAGGTAGTTTGCTTGGGTGTTCTGAGTTATTCTAGGGATGTAATGGGTTTTTATAGGTTTTTGCTAGAGATTTCTTGGTGGTTACTAGGATATTGGTAGGTGGTCTATAGGTAGGTTGTTGTTAGGTTTTTCTTGGTGGTTGGTAGGGTATTCTGAGTGGTTGCTAGGTAGGTTGTTGCTAGGGTGTTCATGGTTGTTAGGGTATTTTGAGTGGTAGCTAGATTGTTGCTAGGGTGTTCTTTATGGATGGTAGTGTATTCTGAGTTGTTGCTAAGTAGGTTGTTGCTAGGGTGTTCATGGTTGTTAGGGTATTTTGAGTGGTAGCTAGATTGTTGCTAGGGTGTTCTTCATGGATGGTACTGTATTCTGAGTTGTTGCTAGGTAGGTTGTTGCTGGGGTGTTTATGGTGGTTGCTAGGATATTGGTAGGTGTGTAATAGGTAGGTTGTTAAGTTTTTCTTGGTGGTTGGTGAGGGTATTCTGAGAGGTTTCTCGTTTTTTGCTAAGCAAGTTGTTGCTAGGGTGTTATTTGTGGTTGGTAAGGTATTCTGAGTGGTTGCTAGGATATTGGTAGGTGTTTAATCAGTAGGTTGTTGATAGGTTTTTCTTGGTGGCTGGTAGTGTGTTCTGAGAGGTTGCTAAGTAGGTTGCTTGGGTGTTCTGGGCGATTGTAGGGATGTAATGGATTTTTTAATAGGTTTTTGCTAGGGTTTTCTTGGTTGTTGTTAGGGTATTCTGCGCAGTTGCTAGGATATTGATAGGTGGTTTATAGGTAGGTTGTTGCTTTTGTGTTCTGGGTGGTTGCTAGAATGTTGTTACGTGGTTGTTATAATGTGCTTGTTAAATGCTAAACTGTTCTGGGGTTGCTAGGGTAATCTGAGTGGTTGCTAGGTTAGTTGTTGCTAGGGTGTTCTTGGTGGTTGGTGGTCTATTATGAATGGTTGCTAGGATGTTGCTATGTGGTTGTTAAGGAATTCTGGGTGGTTGCTAGGGTGTTTCGGATAATGTCAAATGTGTGATGAGGGGTTTGCTATAAGGTTGCTTAGGTTGTTTACAGGCTCAAGTCAAAAGTGCCCACCCCAAGGACTTTAAAAATATGTTGGATCTGCGTAGGTATATGGGTTTTTAATCACTTCTAATAAAAGATATTTGATAAATAAATATACTTAATGGCAGTTCATTTTTGCCTAGTTATGACAGTAGGTAAATCTCAAGTGAGTGTTTCACTTGGTCTCCTAAGCAACAGCTTATATACTTGGACTTCAGAGACATGCACTATCTTGTGTTTGACATAGCCTTAGCTAGTCTGTTTGCAGTATGAATGAATCAAAACCTCTCTTGATACCCAATGGTGTCACATTGTCTGGGCTCCTAGTACAGGAAGTAAAAGCCCTGTTGTTTGCACAGCGCTGAACCAGAGGAGTCAAGCTAGAAGCCACCTAATTGCTTGTGATAGTTTACATTGTTTAAAGACTAGAGACATTTCCCGTAATAGAATATGCTCCCTCCCTCGAGTGTCTCAAGTCTACTGTATTAACGGCTGACGGCTCGGCTTCTCAGTTTGAACAGGACTGGTTTCAAATAACAAAACATGTTAGGTGGGACCCAGGGAATGCCTTTGAGTCTTTCAGGGCGAATTTCCTCAAGTCTGCAGTTTAGATGTCAAGCATGACTTTTTTTTCTACATGTGGTCGGCACCGTTGCCGTACCCAAGTTGTGTCAAGGGGATGTTGAAATACAAGCACATGCTGGTGGTAGTTTTTTTGTGTGGGAAAAATCCCTCCAGCTTTAAAAAGGTGGGAAAAATCATGCTAAAAATGCTCCGGCTGAGGTTTTGTGTATTGGATGGCATGTTGGTCTATGGACCACTATGCTATTGACACAACTAATAAATGGCAACTATAGCACTAGAAGTGTGTGTGAAGAATGTAACCAAGTATTCAAGTCTCCTTCAATGACTAGGGTGGTTACAGTTATGCTAAGTTTTTACATCCCAAAGAATGGTGGTCCAGGTGTTTTATCCCTGGATTGCATTAGAATCACACACACTCCATCAAGGCGAATACAAACAAGAATGACATTGATTTAGGGTCTGAGAGGGCCCACGAGCGCTGTGGTCCTGTTGACTTGTAGAAATATACAGCCGTCAGTCGTAGCAGCAGCTTGAGAGAATGATGGTAAAGCAGGGTAAGAGAGCGCAAGGGAGGCGTTTGTAGCCATAACAGTCTTGTTGATCCTGCTGCCATAAGTTTGATATAATGACGTTATAAAACTGTCAAAACAAAGCCCCTCTGAGAGCATCTAGAATTTTTGGGGGGTGATGCGATGTCACAGCGAAAACTTGTTCAGTGTCAGATAAGTAATGGGATATTTTTATAAAAGCACCATTGTGTGTTTTGGACATGGTAACTTATGGTATTACCATTACATAGATGCATACATTATTATGTTGAGATACCATGGGTTTTTAGACATGGGCCTTTAATACTGTAATCGAAATATAACAGTATTTAAAAGTGCGATGGAATCCCGTAGTGGTTCATTACTGTACTACAGTATTGCATTTTGCACAGTAGTTACATTAAGTGTTTTAAAATGGCTATGAAAAGCACCTATCTAATTGCCATAAGTGATTGCTTAGCTACAGGTATTCAGCATGTTTTGGAGGTTTCTTTAGCATTTCAAAGCCTGCCGGTTGTTATTTATAGCTTTGATTATAAATACCGTATATTACACCATTCAGAAGTGTCCCTCAAGTGCAACAGAAAATCAAAGTGGCATGAAACAATGATTGATTGCCTTTTAAATATGTAGCTCTGTGGCAAAACTCCCAACTTTACATCAAACGCCTCTCATTTCTTTATGAAGAAAAATGGGTAAGTACACCCCAGATAATCCTTCAAACCCAGCGTGAGTTCTGACAGCACGAGGCGCGCATTAGGACAGTGATTAAGGTGTGTTCTCAGCGTTCGCAATCCCCCCGAGCACTGAAAGAAACCCGTCATCAGGTTTTTATGTGCGACGACGAGCTGCCAACCCAGATCGCTGATAATCGCCCCGTGGCCAGAACCTGTCACAGACCTCCACCGGTAAATAGACAATTAGACGTGTCTTGTTATGCCTCCCTTGTATGTCACGCCCAGTGTTTTTCGCTATGACTTTCAAAGGGGCTTTTCCAGATGTTTGTCATAAAGAGCATGTTCCTTCCAGAGGCTTGCCGCCCTGTCTCAGCCAATAAAAATCAATCTTTTGTTAAGACGATCGGAGGCCACACAAGGGACGGAAGTTTTATGCTGGTGCCTGGATCACAAACACGCGCACAAATGCTTTCATTAGGCCCCTATTTACGTGGTTTTCTCCTCTGTTACAAGGACCTCAGTGCTGGCAAGCATTCAGGCAGCCTTCATGACTGGAAAGAATGCCATTGATTTCAGGATTCAGAGAAGCCAGCATGTTTTCTTTGATTATATACTGCACAGGAAACTAGGCGTGATTTTCACAGAGTGGAATCAGAAAACTCTCGTCCTCATATGGTCGACCCACTGTGGCCAATGGTGGGATGAGGTTATCTCCCGATGCCAAATCACCGCTACAGGAACACGCTGTAAGCCGACAATGGCTGTATGTAGGCGAAAAGAAGTGAACAACATGATAATGAGCCTACAGTGGGTAGATAAATCCACTGCAGCTCAAGATTAGTGTCCCTCCTGTGAAATATACGTTGATTGCCTTCCTACTGTTATACATCCCTCCACGTTCACTAGATTTAGAAGTCGATGATAAAATTGAGATTACCTACAAGGGATGTGGGGACTATATCTGTTCTGAATACTGAGCTGAACTCGGATCCCAGTGTAACGCACATTCATTTTTGTGGTCTGAGAGACCGCAAAAGCCATTTTATCACACAAAAAACTTTTAATAGAGAAATATCATGTTAATTCATAGCGTTTTTTAAACAGGGGGTAAACAAACTGTCAGCTTAATAACATATATCAAACAGCCTCTGTAAAAACCAATTATGGTCTTCTGGGAGGTTTCTAGGGTGTTTTGGGTGTTTAGTGTGTTAAATGCAAGTTTATGTGGTTTGAGGTGGTTTCTATGGTGTTTCTAGGTGGTCATTAGGGCGTATGCAGTTTATGTTGTCTTCTGGGAGGTTTCTATAGTTTTTCTGGATGGTTATTAGCGTGTTCTGAGTGTTTAATATGTTAAATGCAGTTTATGTGGGTTGGATGTGTTGCTAGGTGGTTATTAAGATGTTTTGGGTGTTTTAGTGGGAGGTTTCTAAGGTTATGCTAAGTGGTTTTTAGGGTGTTCTGGGAATTTATTCAATTATTTATTAAATTATTGTCAAATGCAATTTATGTTTGTTGGATTGGTTTCTAAGGTGTTGCTAGGTGGTTATTAGGATGTTTTGGATATTTTAGTGTTTTACTATGCAGTTTATGTTGTCTTCTGGGAGGTTTCTAAGGTTTTTCTAGATGGTTATTAGGGTGTTCTGGGTGCTTATTATGTCAAATGCATTTTATGTTTGTTGGATTGGTTTCTAAGGTGTTGCTAGGTCATTTTTGGGTGTTTTAGATGATTTAATGTTCTACTGTGTAGTAACCAGGTTCTTTTGGGAGGCTACTAAAGTGTTGCTAGGTGCTTATTAGGGTGTTCTGGGGGTTTACTATGTTTATGTGGGCTGAGTTGGTTTCTAAGGTCATTATTAGGATGTTTTAGTGTGCTATGAAAAGTTGCTATGGTCTTCTGGGATATAATACTTAAGTGTTGCTAGGTGGTTATTAGGGTGTTCTTGGTGTTTAGCTGCATTGATAAGAAGTTGCTAGGGTCTTCTAGGAGTTTTCTAAGGTTGTTAGGTGGTTATTAGGGTGTTCTTTTTTAGTGTGTTACTATGCAGTTACCAGGCTCTTTTGGGAGGTTTCTAAGGGTTTCTAAGTAGTTATTAGGATGTTCAGAATGTTAGTGTGTTGTTGTGGTGTTGTTTTAGTGTTTAGGGTGTTTTAGATGGGTGCTAAGTTGTTATGAAATTATGAGGGCGTTATGTGTTGTTAGTGCATGCTGTTTTTTAGGAGTTTTGAGGGAGTTGCTATGCTTTTGTCATGGTGTTTTGGACTGTTGCTAAGGTGTTGCTAGGTGCCTGTTGGGGTGTTCTGGGTGTTTAGTATATTAAATGCAGTTTATGTGGGTTGGGTTGGTTTCTAAGGTGTTGCTAGGTCATTATTAGGGTGTTTTCCAGGTGATTAAGTGCATTGATAAGAAGTCGCCAGGATCTTCTAGGACAGTGGTTCCCAACCTCATTCCTGGAGGCCCCCCAACATTGCACATTTTGCATCTCTCCTTTGTCTGACACACCCAGGTCTTGGAGTCTCTACTAATGAGCTGATGATCTGAATCAAGTGTGTTTGAATAAGGAGACATGGAAAACATGTAGTGTTGGGGGGCCTCCAGGAACGTATTTGGGAACCACTGTTCTAGGAGTTTTCTAAGGAGTTGTTAGGTGGTTATTTGGGTGTTATGGTGTTGTTATGGTGTTTTGGACTGTTGCTAAGGTGTTGCTAGGCAATTGTTGGGGTGTTCTTGGTGATTAAGTGTATTGATAAGAAGTTGCTAGGTTCTTCTAGGAGTTTTCTAAGGAGCCTTAAGGTGGTTATTTGGGTGTTATGCTGTTGTTATGGTGTTTTGGACTGTTGCTAAAGTGTTGCTAGGTGATTATTGCTTTGCTGCTCACCTAGGGTGTCCTAGGTAGTTGCTAGGATGTTGCCAGGAGGTTACTAGATGGGTATTAGGGTTTCCTAAGTGTTGTTAATGCATTGCTTTGCTGTTGTTAGGGTGTTCATGGTGGTTGCAAGAGTGTTGCTGAGTGGTCACAAGGGTGTTTTGGGTGTTTTATTGTGCTGCTGTGCAGTTGCTAGGGTGTTATACTGTTGTTGGGGTGTTCTAGGTGGTTTCTAAGGTGTTGCTAAGTATTTATCAGAGTGTTTTTGGACGGTTTCAAAGGTGTTGGTAAGTGATTTTTAGAGTGTTCTAAGTGTTTAAAGTGCATTCATATGCATTGGGTGTCCTGTTGGCAAGTTGCTATGCTGTTAATGTGTCATTATTAGAGCCTTGCTAGAGGAATCTGGGTTTAAATACTACAGATAAACCTTCCTTGGTGTACAAGTACTCTAGCAGAGAAGTGAAGTTTCTAAGAGATGAGAGAAAACGTGTCTGTCTATATCTGTTGTCACTTTCACATTTTCTGTCTATTTTCCTATCCTTTGTTTTAATTTGAAACACAGACACCTCAGTGTTTTCATAACTTGATAATTGCTACATTTTCTGCAGAATGATGTGCTCATTTTCCATTCCATTTCTTATTTTTTCCTCCTGCTTTATCTCTTTTTTCTAGCACTCACCCAGTCAAGTGCATCAGCTCTAAAATTAACTCCATATGTCGGAGCAGGTTTCTGGAAGTGGTTGAGCCTATAGTGCAGTAAACATTGTTGCACACGGAGCATGTGTGTGCTCTGACCCCACCGTGCACCGCAGACCCGGCCCGTCTTTGATATTAAAGGCTACGGGTCACGCCGCGCGGTAATCGTAACGATTATACGTGATTTGGAAGTCTGGGACCGGCGAGCTCTCCTCGCCGTCCAGCTGTTTCACGCTTTCTTGCTCGGAATTGATGTGGTCTATTTTTCATAATTATGTCTGTCTCTCTATCAGGCCACTTTTTTGTGTTTGCTCAGGTGGGCTTCATATTGTTGTATTTGTTCAGTGTCTGAAAAAGAGGGGGAAAATGATCATTTCCATGTGATTATTGGGTGAAAGTGGCATGTGCTGTCTGGAGATCTCATGAAAATGTCATGCTTTCATGTTTTTATAAGGATTGCAGATGAACTTTAAAATATCAGGTTTTTACATGCAGAGTAGAACAGCAATTAAATTAAAATGCGATTAAATTAATACTTTGTAAGTTTATTGTGTTTTGCTACTGGTGTTTGATGATTTAATTTATTTTTAGGTAACAGCCATTGCTTGTATGTGTGTACAGAAGGGGATTGACAACCGTATTTATCTACAGTGTGTATGTGACACACACACACACCTGATTTTTGCTTGCTGCAGTTTCCTCTCAGTCCAAATCTCATTAAAACATCTCACTGTGAATAATTACTTCATTGTTGCTTCTAGCTCGCAATAAAAGCATTTCCTTTTCTCTGTTTTCAGCTTAATACATTGCTAGCGAAGAAATTTACCAGGCCTTTAGCTATTAAAATGTGTCTCAGTGGGGATTTTGCCCAGCCTTCATCAGACATGGATAAAATTGCCTGATTCTCCAGTTTGCAGTTAAACTGTAGCCGTAATGTTTAATTCTTCTGTTTTTCCCATCTTATGAATCGTTTAAACTTTCGCCTCGCCGCATTAATGCAGCATTTGTCATTTTTGCGTAGTCAGCTGTTTGTAGCACAAGTGCACTCGAGGCTAATTGCGTTCGGGTGTGGTAGTCACGTTTCTCATTAGCGCACCTTGCGCTGTAGGAAGAAGCGGTAGTGATCAAGTGCCCCTCAACAATTATAAAACCCCCACATGACCGTGAATCGTAAAATTATGCTGCGCTTGTTAAATTTTGAACTCGGTCAGTGCAAACATATAGTGTAAAACACATGTAAACATGACAAAACTCTACCTGAATGACTTTTTTGTCAAACACACATTGTAAAATGCATTATACTGTTGTTATATTATTTGTGTGTAACAGGAATATGTATTTTCATATTTCAGACCAACACGGGTTCTTATACACCGACGGGGCGGCACTCGGTTTCTGTAGAGGACCAAATGCAGAAACAGAGAGAGGACAGAGACTCTTTCACACAAGCCCAGAGGCAATACAACTCCTTACCGCGGTAAGAGAAGCCACACCGAGACATCACAGATTCTGAGCTCTGTTAACCACACATGGTCTCTCACAATAACACTAAATGAACAATATTTGCCTTAAGCACTGAAACACTTAATGCAATCATATTTGTATAATTTTACAGAACTTGCAGGACATTGACCTTTCAATACCGTGTGAATGATACATAAACGATCATATCATGATGCCATTACATTTTGTAAAAGTACTCCTTACATTCAAGCAATAAATCTCAAATACGACTACATACGTTGCTGGAACGCCTACTGCAAAGCAGTGAAAAGTAATACTTTAATAAATTCATGGTAATAAATCAGCCATAACCCAAATATGCGTGCAATCTTATTTCCACGTCTCTCAAACTCTCTATGACCTTAGTGGCATTTCTCTGCTGAAGTCATCCCATTGTCATGTGGTTGGCTCTGTCTTCGCTCTAAGCCTTCAGAACAGCAACAACGTCTGTCTTCATGCTCACATGCCCCTCCTAAGCCTAATAAAGATCAGCCCCAGAACCTGTTTGTTGAGGGAAGTTTATCTTGGCAACTGCAGTCTATAGGGCCCCCTCTTTTTTTTTTTTTTGGATGGATGGATGGATATCGGCCCCATCCCTCATCTGTTTTATCTTCTTTCTTCACTTTCTCTCTTTTTTCTTACCCTCCCCTTTGCATATTTGTCATAAATGTCAATAAAGCTTAGAATGTTGCCTGCGGGCTGAGTTTGATATCAGCGTTTCTTCTTGCAGGCATTGGTATCTTCTTAATCTCCTTCAGTTCATGCAAAGCATCCAGCCAACAGACATGAGAAGAAAAAAATCCCGCATTAGAGCTTTACATACTTAACTGACAGGGGCGGGGGACTGCAGGCACTGCTGATAAAGTTTCACTCAATATTTCAATACGTTTATTTACAGCACGGCTGGAAAAACTGCATTTTTATGTTTTCTGATAAAAACATAGCAGCTAAAAAGTCACCTTCACAATGCAATCACCTTCACAATGTTGGCAAGGTTCTGCTAAGGTGGTCTGTTGGCCACAAAAGAAATCTTGAAGGCTGACACTGAAGCGCAGTCTCTATACACAGCCTTCCATTAAAAAAAAAAAAAAAAAAAAAAAAAAAATCACAAGAAAAAGACTTTTTAATAACATAAAACATTTCAATTTATTTGAGAGAAAAATTACTAAGACAAAAATATTGTCTGTGGGATAACATTATAATTTAAATGGGATAAGAAAAGAGTTAGAAGTCCAACAACAACAACAAAACAAATTTAGAGTTATAGTCTAAAAGGGCATTTTAGTGTCACATTTACAAAAAAAAAAAAAAGAAAAAGAAAAATTAGATTAATCATTTGAGAATAAAGTCGAAATATTACGAGATTAAAGTCAAAATATTTTGAGAATAATGTTTAAATATTTTGAGAATAAAGTTGAAATAAAGTAAAAATTACTCTCGAAACATTTAAACTTTATTCTCATAATTTTGGCTTTATTGTCTAAATATTTCAACTTTATTGTCAAAATATTTCGACTTTATTCTCGTAATTTTGGCTTTATTGTCAAAATATTTTGGCTTTATTCTCAAAATATTTCAACTTTATTTCAGTCAAAAATACAAGAATACAGTCAAAGTGTTTCGAGACTAAAGTCGAAATATTTCGGCCATAAAGTAAAAATTATTTTCGAAACATTTTGACTTTATTCTCATCATTTTGACTTTATTGTTGAAATATTTCGCCTTTTTTCTTAAAATATTTCAATTTTATTCTCGTAATTTCGACTTTATTTTTTAAACATTTTGACTTTTCTCATAGTCAACATTACGAGAATAAGAATTCAAGTGTTGAGAAAGTTGAAATGTTTTGGTAATAAAGTCAAAATTACGAAAATTAATTAGTAGCAATTGGAAGATTAAAGTTATAATATTATTCTCGAAACATTTTTTGTTATTCTTGAAACATTATGACTTTAATTTTAGATTTTTTTTTATTTTTTAACATGGCACTAAAACGCTATCATACTAGTCTATGACCCTCAGTCCTATTGGTACAGAAAAAAAGAATTACATGTGTTACTTGATTTTTAATACCATTCAATTTGTATAATTATAAGATTGTGTTGTGTGGGTATTTTAAACTAGAATTATTGGGAAATGTCTACAGTCTGTGTGGTCTAACCTACATGCATGGTGCTTGTTTTTATTGGCTTTGGGAACGGTGTAACCAGGATATGTACAATTACAGAATTAGTCCCCCCTCAAGCAATGACAAAGCCCAGCGCACACCGCAGAACGGAGGGGGACCTTGCATCTGAAATTCCCAGATTCGTCCACCGTTCTTTTCCTTTCTCTTTCCCAAGACAGTAGAGGAAGTCCAAGGGTCGATAGAGCGGTTGACATTCACTAGTCCACACTACGTGGACATAATGACAGTTAATCAATTCAACCAATCAGCTTCCACTATTTCTCTCTGCCTTAAGCATCGTCAGTGTCGCTGTCTATATTGAGCGAACTTCAGATGAAAACACCGGCTTTACGAGGAATCCACCGACTGGTTCCTGCCGGAGCTTTGACACTTTCCCTGGGGAAACTCCGCACGGACGGCGGCGCTTTGATGCGCATTCCACTCATAATCTCACGCCGTCGGTCAAGCAGGGTCAAGCTGGTGTGAAATGACCCCTGTCCTCCGGAGGAACCCGGCAAAGATGCGCGCTCATTAGTAATGTAAGGGGTTACTGGAACCCCGTCCCTCCACCAATCATAATGCAACTTGGATTAATCAACAGACACATGTACAGACTGTGGATTATAAGCAAGCTTTAACAGGGATCCAACTATGCGTTTACACTGTGGTTTAGATTTAACACTTGGCTAATGAAGAGATTCTTTTTTGAGAGGTGGATTAGAAAGGGAGGAACAGAAAATGGCAGATAAGCGAAGTGTGCGCTGATTAGCAGTAATGGAAGTCATGTGAAACAGAGCGCAACTTCATGCAACAGCTGCACGTTATAATACGGCAACACTCACAGAGATAAGAGGCGCGTCCTGCTTTCCAGGCTCTCGTTCTGCTTCCTGTTAACAAATAGAAAACATTACTCAAGGTGTTGAGATAATATTGTTCTCTGTGTGCATAGCTGTTGTCCTATTGATAAACTGTGATGCACACCAGCTGTTTCTCAAATACAAATACTGTAGCTCTTGTAAAAGGGATTAAAATAGTTGTTTGTTCTTATTCTGTCTTTAATGTTTTTACTTGTGTTGTGACATGACATTATGCTGCTTATTTCACATCACAGAGTTTATCTACACTGACATCAGAATTGCAGAAATAATGACTGTTTTTAAACAGGTTTTACAAATAGTCTCCCCATCTGCTATTGGTCGAACAGACAGAAAGCCCCGCCCCAAACTCATGCCATTGGTTGAGCTGTTGCTATGTTGGGCTGGTTGGGTTTCTGTAACATCGTGAGCAGTGTTTGGTGTTTTTACATTTAAGGAAGTAAATCTACAAATGTTTTACTTATCTTTAAATATTAACTTGGAATAGGAGTATCTTAAACTTGAAAATATGACACATTTCACCATTTTCAATAGCGAACAACAGTCTTTAGCCATGATTATATTCATAATATGTCGCAAACCTTATTTTACACCACTTTATGTAGTGTTTATCTACACTAGCATCAGAATTGCAGAAATAATGACAGTTTCCCCATCAACTATTGGTCGAACAGACAGAAAGCCCCGCCCCAAACTCAGGCCATTGGTTGAGCTGTTGCTATATTGGGCTGGTCGGGATTCTCAAACATTGAGAGCAGTGTTTAGATAGCGCCACAGTGCTTTCAAATAAATCTACAAATGTTTTTACTTATTTGTTTCTGCATATTAACTTGGGATAGGAGTAATTTAAACTTGAAAATCTGTTTCACTGTTATAACAACAGCCTTTAGCCATGATTATGTTCACAATATGTCACAAAACTTATCATTTCACATCTCTTTATCTACAGTGTTTGTTTACAATGGCATCAGAATTGCAAAAAAAGTGACTGTTTTTAAACAGGTTTTACATATAGCCTTCCCATCTGCTATTGGTCGAACAGACAAAACCACACCCCAAACTCATTCCATTGGTTGAGCTGTTGCTATGTTGGGCTGGTCGGGGTTCTCAAACATTGAGAGCAGTGTTTAGATGGTGCCACACTGCTTTCGAGTCTTTCAAATAAATCTACAAATGTTTTTACTTGTATTTGTCTCTACATATTAACTTGGGATAGGAGTAATTTAAACTGAAAATCTGTTTCACTGTTGTAACAACAGCCTTTAGCCACGATTGTATTCACAATATGTCACAAAATGTATAATTTCACATCACTTTATCTACAGTGTTTATCTACTTGTGTCAGAATTGCACAAATAATGACTATTTTTAAACAGGTTTCACAAATAATCTCCCCGTCTGCTATTGGTTGAATTGAAATTGGTTGAGCTGTTGCTATGTTGGCGTGGTCGGCATTCTCAAACATTGGCTGCATCTCATTTCGGTGGCTGCATCCTCCGGAGGTTGCATCTGTGGGCTACATAGGGGTCATTGTATAATTAGGGGGACATTTAGAATTTGACAATGTGAAGAAAACAGTTTTCCTGTTTCCCAAAAACCCAAACATGACCTTACATAGCTGCTTTGAAACAATCTATATTGTATAAAGTGCTATACAAATAAAGGTCTGTAGGAATCTGTAGGAATATGTGCAGAAAATACCATCTATGTTTGCTACTGTCCACCATGTTACCTTTACTGGGTAACACAGTTGACAGGTAACTTAGTTGACATTCATAGTGTTTTGGGCCTATACTCAACACGGAAGCCTAGAACTACTAAGCATATGGTATGTTTAGAAATATATTACATAAGTTTCAGTTAAATTGTCTTGTTAAAATTTGCAGCAATAATACTTGTGTAACACTGTTGACAGTCAATTAATCCACTCTTGACACAGGTTTGCTAGTTTAACCAATATTAGGGGAAAGAGAGAGAACATCACTTCTAGTGTTTCATCCATGTGCTACTAGAGGAAATATCATCATACTGTGCAAATTATGCGAGAATGGGACAAACCATTCCTTTTTGAGGGGTTCTAGTGGGTAACTTAGTTGACAATGGTTTTTCAGACACAAATAAAACAAGTTATATCACAGTAAACACTTATTATTTTTGAAGCGCACACCCAAATGTCTTGATAACCTAATCTAACTGAAAGCAAAACTATGAAATTAATTTATATTTGAGGTCATTTTCATGCTTAAATGCAGAGTAGAATGAGCAATTTTACAAAATCGGACAGCTGAATACCAGGGTTCTATATGATATGAACATCATTTTTGAACAAAAGAAATGGCTTTTTTAACATATAGTAGTGTGATTGGGAAAAATAGAATTGTGTACTAGAAAATTAAGCATTGGGGCTTTATCTTGATGAAAATATATTAAAAATATACTTCACGGACATGAGATGTACCCACAATTATAGAATGACCCATACATCATCAAGAATGTCTTATTTAAGAAAAGTAACTGTAATAAAGTTGTAAAATACTGTAATTTCTTTTTTAGTTAACAGTTACTTCTCTTAAATGAGAATGCAGCCTTCAAATGTGACCTCCAGAGGATGCAGCCTCCGAAATGAGACACGGCTACTGACAGCAGTGTTTAGATTAGGATAACTTGGGATGTGAGAAATCTAAAATAATGACTGTTTTTAAACAGGTTTCACAAGTAGTTTTTCACATCTGCTATTGGTTGAACAGACAGAATACCCTGCCCCACAGTCAAGTTGAGCTGTTTGAGATTGTGTAACACTGAATTGTCAATTGTCAAATTGACTGTCAAAGTGTTTTGATAGTGCCACTGTTTTCACATCTTTCAGGGAACTAAATCTACAAATGTTTTACATGTTAACAAGGGATAGTCACATTTTAAACTTGAAAGTATGGCACGTTTCACTGTTATAACAGTCTTTAGCCATGATTATATTCACAATATGTCACAAAAAGTTTGTCACATCTCCCCTTCTGCTATTGGTCGAACAGACAGAAAGCCACACCCCAAACTCATGCCATTGGTTAAGCTGTTGCTATGTTGGTCTGGTTGGGATTCTCAAACATTGAGAGCAGTGTTTTGATAGCGCTACTGTGTTTTCACGTTTTTTTTTTGTTGTTGTTGTTGTTGTTTTTTTAAGAAAGTAAATCTACAAATGTTTTACTTATAGTTGTCCCTACATGTTAGCTTGTAATAGGCATTTTTTTTTAACTTGAAAGTACAGCCTTTAGCCTTGACTGTATTCACAATATGGCATGAAAAAAATTCAGATATACTGTATTGTGTATTTTAGCTCAGGATGGTACATTGACGGTGTATCATCACATAAGACCGAAACTAACTACTTTAAAAGGAGTTATAAAAATGCATTTTATCTAGAGTTAATATTAATCTGTTAATGTTGTAGTAAAGTTTGCTTCTAGCTGTCTGTTTTTACATATACAATGTGTTTCAAGGTGATAATTAATCACCAGTTTCTCAATAGTTTCAATTCAAATGTGCAGATGTCACTGTAAGAGCATGAAGATTGCTCTTCTTTTTTTTTCTACCTAACACCATTGCATCTTGTGAGAAATGCCATGTGTTTCTCTCAATTTTTCTGTATTCTGCTGGGATCTGCTCTTAGTACGAGGTTGAATGGCTCATATTCATTCTATATGAACAAAACACATCTCACCTTACTGAAATACAACAATGTACTGTAATCAGCACGTCCAGTCAATTTCACCTTCACCGCATTTGAAAATACTACGTTCATGGCCTTTCACTTTAAATGATATGCTTCACACAGTCCTGAATGTAATCTGTATTCATTTTCAAACCCCACTGATTTTTTATTTATTGTCTAAACAATATGACCCACAGTGCATGAAACCATGAGATTCAACGGTGCTTTGCTAGGCCAAAATGACTATTATATTTGTTCATAGTAAACATTAGGGGTTTGTTCTGAACCTCATAAGTATTAAATTTAGCGGTGTAATTTGTTGCATACTGTTTCATGAATGATGCCTCAAATCATGCAGCTTGTTGAGGAGAGGTGTGCTATTACTTTTCTTAGCAATCGAATATACAATTGTCACCTAGCGATCGATTAAACTGGCGACTTGCTTTGAAAAGGGGACCCAAGCCATTTCAAAGTCCATTTCTCGAAGGCTTTTTTTAGTCCTGAGCAAGTAAACAACCACCTGGCAATCTCACTAACATCTTGCTTGTGACAAAAAAATGTAAACACCCCTTATTTCACCACTACATCCTGAATTCTGGACAATACTTGAACATTTGTGTACCGCCTTTTGAAAGCACTCCTTTCTTGTGTGAAGCCCAGCAATAGTGTGCACACACGTATGCTTTTAAGTGTGCAACGCCGGTGAGGTGTGAGTGGGGCTTCATTTAGCCATGAGGCGATGGGACGTGGCACGCTAGCTACTTCACATTCCCACTTAATGGATCCTAATAACAGAGCACAGAGAAGATGGACACAGTCTGAGTGGACACCCCTCACAATGGCCGCCACGTTGACAAAGAAATTTGTAGGTTTGATATTTCTTCCCTCGTTCCTTTAGGCGAGAAAGGGACCTAACGCTGGTGGTCTGTCAGATGTCTAATAGTTGATTGGCCAGTATGGATGGACATTGAAGGAACCTGTTATTTCCTCTCTTGACGTTAAGTACGCTAGCTGGTCTCAAAAAGATTGTTTAACCGTTTGTGTACAGCACAGAACTAGATTTTTACATCTTCTGGAGAACGTGACTGGCGCTTGTCTTTGACAGTTCGCCACTACAGTGCTAGCATTACCATAAACTCAAAAAAAAAAAAGAAAAAAAAAAGGATGAAAAATGCGTTTCTATTTCTAAAATTAGGTCAAAATGTCCCAGGAATGACCACTGTCAACTTGCACGATGAGGTCATTTGGATTCATGAGGTGGAGCTACAGTATCAAGGTCCCGCCCACACTCTCGCAGACCCAATCGCAAGCTCACAATCATGAAACCACATCAGGGATGCCAGGTCTGCAAAACAAAACCAGCCCAACTGCTATTCAAAACTAGCCAGATTGTGTTTTTTCCAGTTTCCTTTTGTTGAAATCACTTTCTGGGGGCAGGGGAGAGAGTGCTTTAACCAGCCACCTGAAAAACAATCTGCAGCAACAGTGTAAAGGCCCTGATATACTTCAAACGAAATTGAAGAACAAACTGATATGATATTATTTCAAACAAAATCAGGCCAAAACGAAGTTCGTTTTTGGGGGAGTACGTTTTGGCTCCTTAACATTTTTGGGCTACCATTGGTCCATGGCCATTACGCAGTCGGTGGGTGTGTTCTGAAACTCCGCCTTCTTTGACGGGAGGTTTTTTTCCAGTTTCATTTCTCGTTCCATGGAGGTCAGACAGGAGAACAACATCACCACCAAGTTAGTGAAGTTACTAGCAGTAGCAACATGAAAACACTGAAGTGTCGAATAGCTGAGCTGGTACAAATGTATCCGTACCTGTACGATCGCTCGCGGAGAGACTTTAAAGATTCGGAGAAGCCATTTAAATCCTAGAAAGAAATTGCAACGAAGCTTGGTGTCGACGACCCGGAGTTATGCAAAAAGCGAGGTAGAGAAACATCCGAGAAACATCTGTTTTCCAAAGGAATGAAAGGAAATAGTGGAGATAAGGCAGCGAATCCAAATATATGTTTCAAATAAATGTTGTTACACCATACTGCTGCTGCTGTTGTTTTTTCTATAATCGAATTTAAAAGGTATGCAATAAATGAAATGCCAAAACAACATAGAATAATAAACTACTTTGTTTTTATCACAATTAAATCATGGCACCACATAAAATAAAAAAAGGTTTAGTACCCTTCTTACACCTAGATACACTTCATCATTGCACTGTTGTTGTTTTTGGGGATACGCGCTGGTGGCATGACATATTTACATCTAAACCCCGCCTCCAGCAGCGCGGGCGTGTTGGAATGTTCGAAAACAGTATACCGGCGCTCAGCCTTTTCAAACTTCTTTTTGCCCCCAAATGAAGAATAAAAACTTCTTTTGAAGTACATCGGGGCTTAAAAGCAGCACAATTCCGTGGTTAAACCACAGACTGCACCACATCCTATTTTTATAGCATCAAATAACTAACTAAAACACACTTATCAGAAAACAAACACTTGAAACTACATCAGGGTAACAGGAACTAATTTTTTGAAGGGTACTTAGATTTAGTTTGGCTCACATCCCATTTGTTTACATTGAGAGGGCATGGTTTATTGCCACTAGGGGCAATCATGTTTTGTCTTTACTTCTCAGGACATCTGCAGCACACTTGGGCTTTTCTGTATGGTTTCTAGGTGGTTACTTAATGGCCCGCGTCAAAAGAGCCCACTCTCAAGTCTAGATTTGACACGGTTCCTTTCTTTCACTGAAAGTCTATTTACCCTATTACCCTGTTTCTGATCCATCTTTCTCTTTTCCTCACAGGCAACCGCGTAAAAACCCTAGCACCGTGTCTCAAGACTCTTGGGATAAAGTCTATCCTCCCGGCGAGGTCTTTCAATCAGCCAAAGAGAACCCGCGCTACTCCAGCTACCAGGGATCCCGCACTGCCAACGGCTACCTGGGCGCCGCCGCCACGGGCCTGAACGCTCGCGTCCTCCTGGAGACCCAAGAGCTCCTGAGACAGGAACAGAGACGAAAGGAGCAAGAGGCTAAAACCAAGCTACCTACTATGGAGGAGACGCCAACCCCAAGCCAAACCCCTGTTCCTGCTCCACCCAAAGGTCCCTACCGACAAGACGTGCCACCCTCGCCCACCCAACTCGCCCAACTCAACCGTCTACAGACCCCCGAGAAGGGCCGTCCCTTCTACTCCTGAGACGAGAGATCAAAACTGTAGGAACTATATGACAGCAATAATATGGAATGGAGAGAAACAGAGCTATAATACGGAGACTGCATGGAGGATTCTGGGTAATTGGTTTTAGAGGTTTTTGCCAAGTTGTTGTTTTTTTACTCTAGTATGAAATCTTTGTACACACTGAAGATCTTTGTCAACTATCCATCTCCCATTCCTGCTTTTTGACATATGTGTTTGTGTTTGTTGAATTCACTGACGTTATGGCAGTAGTTACTCTTGACAATCACGTGACAGTCGCCCAAGGCTTTGATACATGATTGTTTCCACCATATCGTGACCTACATATCTTGTTTTTGTCAAATGTGCTGAGAAAAACAAGTAGGTGGGTGAATTTCACTACACCTGTCAGAAACACGTCTAGGTCATATTTCACCGCAAAATCAAAAGGAAAAATGCAATATTTAGCTTTTAAAAAATGAAGCTAGTTTCTAGGTCTATAAAGATTTTTGACAGAGCCCTGCACATGACATTCAAAATTTAAATAAAGATATAGGCCTATCATAGCAGCAGATTAAGTATTCGTTCCCACAACTATATGTTTCCTTTCAAAAAATGGTAATTCAATATTTTTTTTTACTGTGTTATAATAAAAATGTCTAATTCAGTTTTTTTTCTTTAATTAAAAACCAGCATAAATTTAGTACGACATATCGATAATGTAAAAATATTTTAGAGTTTAAATACATTATTTTCACTGAGAATGATTTTTTTTTTTCTTTCATGATTTTCATTACACTAATGGAAATTTTATGGATGCAGGTGTACAGTATGTGTTTTTAGTGAGTGTGTGAGCTCATGTACTCCAGCAGTGTAGCTGAACTCAGCTAATAGAGTGCGGAAAGGTTATGACCCCACAACCCTCCAACTCTCTGCTATGGAAACCCCCATTAACCCATCATACTTCTCAATTGCTCCTGATGTGACGCCTCCCATCTCCACCCACTTGATAATTGATTCTCTGCTTTTCCCCTGAGTTAGTGGCCTCTGTTCCTCCACTACTAAGCTAGTAGATGTACAGGAATTCAAGAATTATTTTTGTAACTTGTTAAAATACTTGCAGAAGAGTAAAGAATTTGGTTTGGTGCTACAAGTACAACTTTTACTTTTAAAGTCAACATGAAATCATGTTGTTCAACATCTATGATTTAATTCACTTATTGTTATGTGAATTTTGGGATATGGGATTAAAACAAATGCTATATGGAAACCAGATGTTCAAAAAATGCATCTAAAAAAAAAACGTATAATTTCTTTCTAATTCTGCAATGCACATCCAGAAAGTCATATGACTTTGCCTCAGCAGTGGATGCGATTGGATAACTGAACTAACAGTGCACCAATCGTATCGCACAACATCTCAGATGTTGTTTTAGTCCTTCTGAAATGCCTGAAACAAAGTTTGTCATCAAAATGATTTGGTATAATCACCTCCTAGAACCTGAACATGACAGCGTTTGCTATTGTGTTTAATCTGCATGCTCTGAAACTCAAGTCATTGCTTATGTAGGCTTCCCATGTTGCAGCAACTTTCATTTTTAATACTGATCATTTGTGACGATTTTAGGCCTTGTGTACACTGCAGGTCTTGATGCCCAATTCTAATTTCTTGCATATATACGATTGGCTATACACGTTCCTTCAATTGTGACCCATAGCCGATTCATGTGTTTACACTTGCCATACCTCTTCCATGTTTCCTGCAGTGTTTTTTGCAAACAAAACTTGCCCAATTTCTACTCAAAACTAGCCCAATTCTGTCGGCGCCGATAGCATCCCGAGTTCGAATCCTGGTTCGAGGACCTTTCCCGATCCCGCCCCCTTCTCTCTCTCCCACTTCGCTTCCTGTCCTGTATGATCTGTCCTATCATAATAAAGGCAAAAGGCCAAAAATAAATTGGAAAAAAAAAACAAAAAACACATCCAATCTGTCACATATGAGCAAAAAAAAAAAAAATCTGAATTGGTTTACATTTAACTGACAGTGTAAATAAGGTCTTTATTCTCTTGAACACATGGAATGGAAAGAGTTTTATTTGCGAATATTTTATGCAACCTTCAAATTTTGCGCATTAAGTTAAATTGCCAACTTTGGATAGGAACATAGCTAATACGATCAAATGTAATTTTCCTCATCTGGAATCTGTGGGATTGTGAAAGATTTTCATTATATGACAAGTGGTTGGAGGGGAGGGGCTTAAAAATAAGATGCAATGATGATGTCATCCAAAAATGGAAAAGCAATTTAAAAGTGGAGCTTTTTTTGTGGAGATTACAAACTATTCTTTATGTACACAGCTTAATCTTGCGTATTAACACCAGAAACATTACAGGTATTAAGATAGCATTTAGTGTCTATTTTGAAATCGTGCTGACTTTAATGCTTCCCATCAAGACTGTATACTTGTGACTTCCAGGCAGTGTGCTTGTGTGTGTGTGTGTGGATGCATTACTTTTAAACCCAGTAGGTGTGGGTGTGACTCTGACCTTTGCCTTCGTACAAACCGTCTTCGGTTTCAGCGGTGCAGGCAGAGACCAGTTCTGTTCAGCACTTTAGTTTTTTATCGCACAGGTTAATGGGCAGTTGCTCGTGCACATGTTCCACTATAACACAACAAAGCTCAGGTTACAGCTCACGCCGCAGTAGCCACGGATACAGTCGAAAACCTGTTTAAAGGAGCAGTTCACCTAGTAATGAAATTTCTGTCATCATCTACTCTCTCTCATGTCGTCCACACTTTTTCTGTGTAGTTCACACTTTTCTCCCAAAAGAACTGCCAAGTAAAGTTGACCATATGGCTTGTGTGCTTATACAATAAAATTTGACTGTTCTTTTATTTTGCTATTTTAATTTTTTTTCCAGCTTGGCACTGTCTGTTTTAGTTATATAAAAAAGAAAGTCCAGGACATTCTTCAAAAACGTCATCTTGAATGAGAGAAAGGATTTTTCTGTGACTATCCCTTTAAATCCTAGCTGCCTTTTAAATATTCATTCAAAAATTCCAAACCACTCTAACAAACATCATGTGACTTTTATGTGTGCTGCATATTTTTTGATATTTGTACGCGTATGTGGGTTTTCGCGTGGGATCGTGTATCACCAGTGCCTGTAACATGACTCTCTCTTGTCTATGAACTGTATCTTGGCAGGCACATGAAACACTTGGCCACATTTTTCAGAGCTAAAGCTAAAAGAGCTCAATAAGCTCACACAAAAGGGAAAGCCAGGCCCATTGACCGATGTACTCTCCTTCCAAGTCTCTTAAAGTGAGTCCGCCTGGCGTCTCGCTCTGTCTCGGTTCCATTCATTGTGGAAAATGTTCAGTATATCTGCTCTATTATTCTCTGACTTTGGTACTTCCTCCCCAAATTGTTCTGGGTTCTGTGGTACAACATGATGTGCTTTTAATATCGTATCTACAAACAGACATTTCCAGAACAGCAGCTGTTTCAGTTGTTTTTTGTTTTTTGGTGCTGGCTGCTTATCTAATATTTTATATCACATTGTATACATGAGACGTTTTTGATGGGAAGTGCCTGTGAAGAGGGATGTTTTTGTATGTTCAAAGTTTAACTTGTCGCCAAATGCACATATTTTTAAAATGAAATTATTGTATTCCTTTGTCTTTCTCTGATCATACTGCATTTGTTTTAATCGTTAAAGAAAGCAAAGATTAATCCGCACATTTTAATGTATTTGTATGACATTTTGTTGTCTATGTACGTCGTAGGTACTATGGTGTTTGATTCTTGTATGCACAGTGAAAATGGTTTTTACACAGTTTTTACCTGATGTTTCAAAATATACACAAAGCTTCTCTGTACATATCAAATCTATATTCAATAAAAAGTTTCTTCATTCTGTTTACAGTAAGTGCTTTTGTTTGCCTTTATTTTAAAAGGAGTGCTTAACCATCAAGTAAAATATACATATTTAAAAATATAAACATTTTATTATTTTTAATTATAAAAAAAATAATAATAATAATTGAAATGTAATTTATACATAATGTGACAAACAGAGAATGCTTTAATTATAATACCTTTTGACCTTTCATCACAGCTACTTTTTATATATAATAGCTTTGATTTGATCGACTTTGATTTGGTAAAAATGCTATGTAGTCAACACAGACCTATGGGGGAAAACATAAAATATAATTTCAATTTACCTAGTTTTCTGAAACAATATGGAATTGATGATGATATGATGATTAAAAAAAAAAAAGTTCATTTTGATTTGTCAAAGTTAATAATTTGCAATCATTTTTATTTATTTATTTTCCAGTAGCTGTGCCCTAAAACACTGCTAGTCTTCCTGGTGTCCACACAGCACTTAAAATGTATACATTATTACATACATACATACATAAAACAAACAAACAAAAAAAAAAAAAAAAAAAAAAAAAACTCACATCACATGGTCTCTTAAAATAAGAAAATAAAAAAAAAAATCAATTTACCTACTGTAGATTCCTGAAACACTATGGAATTAAGGATGATAAAATAAAATACAATAAAATAAAATAAAAATAATTGGTTATTCAAAGTGAATAATTTACAATCAGTTTAAAGTTTATGTATGTATGTAGGTAGGTAGATATTTATTTATTTATTTATTCACATTAGCTATGCTCTAAAACACTGCTAGTCTTCCTGGGGCCACACAGCACTTAAAGCAGAAGTCCTCTTCCAAAACAAAGATTCTCATATAACGTACTCACCCCTTTGTCATCCAAGATGTTCATGTCTTTCTTTCTTCAGTCGTAAAGAAATTATGTTTTTTGAGGAAAACATTTTAGCATTTTTTTTCCATATAGTGCGATGGTGCCCCAAGTTTGAACTTCCAAAATGCAGTCTAAATGCATTTTGTATACTTTTTTTTAATGTCAAACACTCGTCTTGTCTTACTCTGCCTGCTTTTTTCCGGTTCATGACAGTCGAAAAACTCCCATCTCATGTTCTCTCTCAACTTCAAAATCATTCTATATCACTGTTTTATCTTTTTTGTTAAGGGTGTTTGATCTTCTTTGCATGTTCACTTTGCAAAGACTGGGTCGGAACTTCTGCAGTGATGTAGGATGATTTTGAAATGATTTTTTAAGGTGAAGTTGAGCAAGACAAGATGAGCTTTTGAGATAAAAAAAAAAAGTATTTAAATAGTTTTTTTTTTTTTTAATGAAAATAACCGATCGTTTCACTAGATAAGACCCTTCTTCCTTGGCTGGTATCATTTACAACTGCATTTGGGACTCGGGCACCATAGCAGTCCATTATATGGAGAAAAATCCTGAAATGTGTCCTCAAAAAACTTTCTTTACGACTGAAGAAAGAAAGACATGAAAATCTTGGATGACAAGGGGGTGAGTACATCATCTGTAAATTTTTGTTCTGGAAGAGGACTTCTTTAAAATTCATACATTATTACATACATACATAAAACAACAACAACAAGTTACATTCTCCAAAAAAATCAAAACATCTCAATGTATCTCTACAAACATTTCTTCCACCTTTTTAATACATAAACACCTACTATAAAAGTATTGCTCATTCAGTTAATTCCTATACCTCAACCTCCTATAAGTACAGTATACCAAGTTAATAATGTAAATAACTTCACAATTATTTTTAATGAGACATTATTCGATTATTATGTTCTCAGTATAGTTATACCATCTATGTCAAATGAATTGATATTTATGTCAATGCAAGTGCATTCAGCAGTTGTTGCTAGTTTAAAGTCTTACACATTAAGAAATAAACTGTATTTTTGTGAAGAGTCATCTGAAGGCATCATGAAAGTTTTGTATAAAAAGTGTTTTAAGTATGAATGATGCTGGTATGGATGTACGTAGGCCTAGCGTACTGTATGCGACATATTCCGCCATGTTGAAATGCCACGACGTGCGTTTTTTCACTGAACGCCAAAGAGAATCCTCACTGGCTGCCGTCTCTGATTATCCACTAGCAGTGTAGTGCTGTGAAAATTAGACACCAGAACACACTTATTATCAAACTTTAACAGCGGAGACAACAGGAGAATCAGTACCTGTACAGCCAAAGGAGCAGAGAATGTTTAAATCCACAAAGGAGCGCAAACATCTGATGCAGGACGGAGAAAATCCAGTGTACTGACACCCAAGATTCTTCGTTTCTGTTGGACAGATAAGAAAATTAAAATTGTGTTGTGCATCTTCTAAAAACTCAACAGTCCCGGTCTAATTTACACCGATCAGGCATAACATTACAAGCACCTTCCTAATATTGTGTTGGTCGCCTTTTGCTGCAAAAACAGCCCTGACCCGTTGTGGGTTCACTAGAAGGTGTGCTGTGGTATCTGGCAACAAGATGTTTGCAGCAGATCCTTTAAGTCCTGTAAGTTGCAAGGTGCGGCCTCCATGGATCGGACTTGTTTGCTCAACACATCCCACAGACGCTCGACTGATTTGAGGTCTGGGGAGTTTGTAGGCCAAGTCAACACCTCAAACTCGTTCTTGTGCTCCTCAAACCATTCCTGAACCATTTTAGTCCCAAAACTTGCCTACTTTTCTGCTGAACACTCAGAAGTATCTACTTTTTCATCACAAAAAAGTACACACTTTTAGGGTGTCGTATTAGTAGGTGAGTGAGTAATGACGTTTCCCGGAAAATCTGTCCAGACAACACTAAAATATAAATAATCATTACAGGCTTAGAATAGTTTTTTAGGGTAAGGCAAAAGCATGAATTGGAAAATGTTTTTCTGATGTACTTTCTCATTATTTAAATTGTGTTTATTTAAAAAATGCACAGTGTGGCTTTAATGTTTTAATGAATACAGTCTGGATCTGGACAAAATAATGAGCATTGTGTCACTGACCCAAATACATCTCGCATTTTGCTCCATTCTGCGGAGAATAAATGAAACTGTCCTTAGGTTTGAAATCTTGCAAAAAAGCAAACAAGAAAAAGAGTGATTCATTGCTCTCTGATGATCTATTTGGCAAACTTTGAGTTTCAGTGTCAAAGATCATAACGTAGAAAAACGCCGGATGCTGAGCAGGAGAGAATTTTAACCTTTGTTCTCGTGGTATGGCGAGCACATTTTTAGGAGTGGAAGAGAACAGAAAAAGAAATGGGAAGAAATATGCATCCGTTTTCCTCCCTCGGTTTAATCTATTTCTGATGCCATATATCATTTTAATGTTGGTTGTGACATGGCTGGCAAGTGCTCTAATGGGAAGTGTAATGACTTTGATGGCGATAAAGACAATGCTGAAATTTATGAAGTTCAGGTCCGGGTGAAAGCGGCTTTGGGAATGTTGGCTCTCGCCCTGTTTCTCAGAGAAATTGCCAAGAGTTGTTATGGTGGAAAAAGGGAGGCCTATTGAAAAGATCCATCTGTTTGAGCCTGTAGAGGTGTGTGTGTGTGTATGTGTGTGCGCTGAGTGTCCAAAGATAGACTTGGGTCATGTCAAGAAAACTTGAAGGAAACCAGCAGGGAAGTGGGGTAGGCGAACGTCAGTGAAACGCAGGAAGGGAGAGCATAACCTGTCCCGGCTCAGCAGGGTTACTCTATGTGGGGTTCAGGTGTAGATTGGCACAACACATACCCAGTCACAGCGGCCCCGTGCCTGAACCTCAGAGCGGTCGCGTATCGAGAATAAACTCAAATCCTCCCCTCTGAGTGAACCTGATCCACACCACACCGTCTGCTGTCTGGATCACTGTGACACTGCGCTTTTCTGCTGCTCACATTTGAGATCCACTTCCTACAGTGCAATAAAGTTCAGTGTTCCTTAGAAAAAGAAACAGAAATATGTTGAGATATTCAGAGATATGTTTGATAAACTACTACTGATCATAAAATTAACATACAGTATCTCACAAAAGTGAGTACACCCCTCACATTTCAGCAATCATTTTAGTATATCTTCTCAAGGGACAATACTACAGAAATGAAACCTGGATATATTTTAGAGTAGTCAGTGTGCAGCTTGTATAGCAGTGTATATTGACTGTCCGCTAAAAATAACTCAACATACAGCCATTATTGTCAAAACAGCTGGCAGCGAAAGTGAGTACACCCTAAGTGAACTTGTCAAAACTGTGTCCAAAGTGTCAATATTTTGTGTTGAATCATTGTTATCTAGCGCTGCCTTAATCATTCCGGGCATGGAATTCACCAGAGCTGCACAGGTTGTTGCTGGGATCCTCTTCAAATCCTCTATAATGACATCATGGAGCTGCTGGATGTTGGACACATGGTGCTTCTCCACCTGCCGCTTGAGGATGCCCCATAGGTGCTCAATGGGGTTCAGGTCAGATCACCTTCACCTGCAGCTTCCTCAGCAAGGCAATTGTCAACTTGGCGGTGTGTTTGGGGTCATTATCATGTTAGAAAACTGCCGTTCGGCCCAGTTTCTGAAGGGAAGGCATCATGTTCTGCTTCAGAAATGTACAGTACATAATGGAATCCATGTTTCCCTCAATGAACCACAGCTCCCCAGTACCAGCAGCACTCATGCAGTCCCAGACCATGATGCTACTACCATCATGCTCGACTGCAGGAGAGACGCAATTTTCTTGGTACTCCTCAGCAGGGCATCACCACACATGCTGGACACCATCTGAGCCAAACAAGTTTATCTTAGTCTCATGAGACCATAGGACATGGTTCCAGTAATTCACGCTCTTGGACAGGTTGTCTTCAGCAAACTGTTTGCGGGCTTTCTTGTAAGCCAGCTTCAGAAGAGGCTTCCTTCTCAGATGACACCAATCCAAACCGACTTGTTGCGGTGTGCAGCGTATGGTCTGAGCACTGACAAGTGGACCTTCTACTTCTGCAACCTCTAAAGCAATGCTGGCAGCACTCATGCATCTGTTTTTTGAAGCCAGATTCTGCACCTGACGCACAGAACGAGTACTTAACTTCGTCGATCGACCCTTGCGAGGCCTATTCCGAATGGAACCCGTCTTGGAAAACCTCTGTATGACCCTGACCACAGTACTGTAACTCAGTTTCAGGTTGTTACTGAACCTCTTATAGCCTAGGCCATCTTTGAGGAGAACAACAATGCTAATTCTCAAATCTTCACAGAGTTCTTTGGCATGAGGTGCCTTATTGAACATCCAGTGATCAGTATGAGAGAATTGTACTCAAAGCACCAAATTTTAACTGCACTAATACAGGATACACAACTTTATAGTCCTGTAAAGCAGACAAAACATGAACATGATGAATAGGACATGCGGCTTTACATGGTTAAATGACATAGTGCTGTTATCACTTAGGCTGTACTCACTTTTGTTGCCAGCTGTTTTGACAATAATAGGTGTATGATGAGTTATTTTCAGGGGACAGTAAATATACACTGCTATATAAGTTGCACATTGACTATAAAATATATCCAAGTCCAAATGCAATATATGTCTTTAAAAATGATGATTCTGGCCTGTCCCACCTGACTTGTCTTGTGACTGTTCCCAAAAACATACCAACATTTAGACAATCTGATGAATTAGTATTCAACTCACTGTAGGGAGGAAAAATAGAAACATACCTGAATTACCAAAAACATGCAAAAAATACTGTGTGCACCCTAGTAAAAAAAGTAATACATTTAAAATGCATTTATGTTATACTAAGTATAGTTTAAGTTTATTAACATAACATATATCGCTGATATAAAAACTGTAATTAAACTTTATTTGGAGTACTACTTGTGCACAATGCACATTTCTTAATATTAAGCCTAAAATATTTGAATGTCACTATTTATGAGGATTGTATGATCTTTAAATAATATCGGTCTTTAAATGCAAAATATTTAAAATGTACCTAAGGTATACTTGTAATAGTTCCACTTCAGCACAATCAAATATAATTCAGTATATCTTTAGTTGAACTTCAGCACTACTTCTGCACAATTAAAGGGCATTTAGTTGTTCCAATTTAGCAGACTTAAAATATACCAGTTTAGTATATTAAAAGTTAAATTGCAGGATATTTTTATTAAGTACATAATATGTAAATATTTTTGTAGTATACTTAGCATGAAATAAATGTATTTTAAATACATTTATTTATTTATTTTTTCACTAGGGCAACCATGTTGCTGCATGATTTTTCCACTGTCAAAACTATAAACCCAGGAATATGTCATTATTTGTACCCTTTCTATAGCATAACAAACAAATAGTTTATTTCCATTTTTTTCTGTCTTGAATTATGGTGATGATTCAATGCAACCCCGTTCTCCAAATTACTGAAAGAAAAAATGATACTACATTTTTAAATTAAATTACATTAAATTAAGACTATCTATCTATCTATCTAATCTACCCATCTATCCATCCATCCCTTTATCCATCCATCTAGATGTTTATCAAAAATTCATAAAATTACACATCAGATTTGTACCTTATATAAATGAAAAATAAAATAAAATAAAATAATAAAATAAAATAAAATAAAATAAAATAAAAATCAGTTCCTGAAGTGGACCTTTTTTTTTGTTACTTTTTTCAAGTGCCTTTTCATTCCACTGTGTTTGTGTACATCCAGGATTTCCATAGTCTTTCACACAGCGAGAAATGCACAACAATTGTTCAATCCCACATAACAATGTGTCTTCACTGGATTCTCTCATCACCACATATACTGTGCATTTTGCCTTGGTATAAAATGGTATCCCATTGTGCAGCACGAGCTCAACAACAAAACAATAAAGCAGCACAAATCTGCATGTTGCCATGGTTATATGCCATTTCACTTTAATCGTTCTACAGTATTCTCTGCACGTGGTGTGATATCCCTCTTGATTCCAGCTTTTTAACGGTGCGTGCAGTAAGAGGTTGGTGACCCAGTGGGGCCCGTAAACGTGTCTGGAACTCCAGGATGCTCCATCGTTATTCACACCGTAGTGTTTATGTGGTGAGTCTAAATCGCCTTTCCACACCGGCCCCATAACATCCCATAAACCTCTGTGGTCTCCGGAATCAATAGCAGACCGGTGCTGTCAATTTGAGGATTTGATTTCACAAGTATATTCTGTGGTCTTAACCTGAGGTCTCCTCGGAGGCTCCTTTGGTCGTAGTGCAAGTGCACTGATATGAAAAGCAGATGCGCCAGTGCGGGACGGCTACACGCTAATGACCCACATGTTCCTCGCTCGCTTTCTTCTTTTCCTTTGGTTTGTCCGCCCACCCCACCTTTTCTCAATGATTTCTCACTTTTGAGGTCGCAGGTCCTGACGAGAGTCACCTGTAATGGTTTGAACCTGTTCAGGGCCTCGCTGAGAGGACGGAAGCGTTTCCATCATGTTGGTAGAGTTGCACGCAAATCTGCGTGAGGTTACATCCACACTTTCTTTCCATAAGGCTTCACGTGAGGGGGAATTCATGTATGTTTCTCTAAGGGTGTGCGGTAGCGAGGGCGAGAAGAAGAGGTCGCACTCAATGAACCTTATAAAGGAGGGTGTGAAGACTGCCAGTTGGTCCACAGAGAGAAAGACTGCACACATGTGGGCTGCATCAGACAGATAAGGACTGGAGCTGGTTCCTGTCCAAATGCACTGTGAAATTGTAGCAAAATGTCACTGATTTTAACCTCTGCGTTTAGCCTCACTCCTGGCCTAGTTATATATCTGTCCACCCCAGACATCTGTGGGTCTCAGGGAGTCTCTGTAAACCGGAGGCAAAAAGGGGCCAGATGGACCCGAGTGGTCCACAGACTCCTGTTCTGTGCCCATGTCACTACGGGTAGCTTTAGAGCTGTTCATTTGATAAACACAGCTTCATACTTTATCGGGACTACTGTACAGCATCACTCCATCATATGCAATATAAAGGGGTCATCAGCTGCCTTTATTTGCAGTTTTGTACTGCTCTATGAGGTCCACTTAGATTTTTACATGAAAAAAAAACATCACAATTTGAAAGTAATAGGCTATTTTGTCCCGTTTTGACCTCCCTCATCAGAACGCTCTGTTTGAATAGGCCTGGCGGATTGTACACTCGGAAGTAAACATGCACTACTATGATACACGTGTGTATGTTTGACAGCCTACAACCCTCATAGATGGACACTGCTGTGATTTAGGTTAAAAATGCATAAATAACTCAACACATATCAAACGATCTGTAATAAAAGACAAAGCAATAAAAATAAATAAATAAACAATAAAGGGTTCAAGCGCTTTAAGCACATAAGGAAAAAGACATTACATATTATTTATCGAGCCTATAACCACCTAAATCACCTATTTAAAAAGCATTTCTGTCAAATCCAGGTGATTTACCATAGAAATAAGATGTTTTTATAACATTTATGACTGTTATAGACTGTTACAGCTGTGGTCCGATCTCCATGAAATTTTGCATGCTTGTTTAGAATCACCTGTCGCATATGCTCAGTGAGTTTTGTGAAGTTTTGAGTTTCCATTCAGGCTTTATAGGCTTTTGGGTATATTTGGACAGGCCCCTTATCTAAAGGACCCCGTTATAGCTTTCCAAAAGGGAAAATTTCAACGTTTTTGATCATTATTGACCTAGATAGTCCAGAGAATTGCACTGCAGTGTTTTTTTCCAGACTGAGCGAAAAACTTAGGACTATCTCACAAAAGTCGGTTTTTACCATCTTCTCAATCATTTAAACTTTCATTAAATCATTTAAATCAATTTTAACTTTGATTGACAGCAGTGGCTCTAGAGACAAAGTTGTTCAGAACGTCTATCATATGATACGAATACCGCGTGTATGTGCAGATCGTTTATGCCCTCACAAAATGAGATTTTTTTTGATAATTATTGATATTCACTCTCCAGAGAATCTATGCGTTGATTCTCTCTGCACTGGTTTTTTTCTGATCAGGCAAAAAAACTAGGATTTGTTCGCAACTGTAGATTTTGCAAAAAATGCGAAATACCGAAAAATTAGGACACTTGAGTCTGCAACTGGTGGTTTAGGAATTATGAGGGATTTTGTACTTTCGATCGCTGTAGCGCCCCCCATCAGGCCAATTGGGGTGAGCTTTGTTCACATTGTAGGCGTTGTGAGTGCTACCATCCTTCCAAGTTTCAAGTTTCTACGACTTAGTTTGGTCTACACAATCAGTTTTACATGGAAATCGCTCATCCGTGACCCTTCTAACAATTACAATAGGGTTTCAGCGCTATGCACTTGAACCCCTACAAACAGTTACTCACACTTGTGTGTTGCGGCATTACTTTCAGTAATATGGTCCAATATGGTCAGCACAGCATGGTCTTTCAGTTTCTTTTAGTCTTCCTCATGGGTGTATGACCCCCAAAAGTGTAAACACTGAGCCTCCTAGGCACCATCAAAACATTTAGATCAGCCTGTTTAAATCTGTCAATATCTTTCCAGCTCAACCAATAGTGAAAGTTTGGGGGTGTGGTTACTGTTGCCAGCTGAGGCCTTGTCCACACTAATACACTTTAGTCTAAAAATGCATCTTTTTTTCTTGGTTTTGGCCTTCCGTCCACATTGTGAATGTGTTTTTGTCACGGAAAATGCTCCTTAAAGTGTATACATGTGAAAACATTTCCGCACTGTAGTGTGGACTGAAAACATAGGCTTTTGTAAACGATGACGCGTGTTTACTCATGGTATTTTGCCTGTTATGTGCTACTCTTACACTATTGCTAAAGATATGTTATTTTGTACACTCTTGATGTTTACAGTCCTGCAAAGATGACAGAAAATTTAATTGCTGTCCTGCAGTAAAACATGAGGGCAGTTGCATTTTAGATTTAACATATAATGGTGAGTGAGTGCGTACTGGACGCCGCTGAATAGTGCGAAGAATTGTGTGAAAACTTTTTCCAAAAAAATGTTTGTTCCATCTGTATCATCTCATTGAGCATTTTATAAGGATTTTTCACATGCAATAAGGCAAATTTAACACTTTCTGACATTTTAGTGTGGATGAAAAACTTTTAGAAAATACTTGAAAACTACTAGTGTGGATGCCGTTTTCAAATGCATCCGGATTAATGAGGACATAGCCTGAGTCAGAGGGTGTTTTACATGAGGGTTAAAAAAAAACAAAACAAAAAAAAAAAACAGATTCAATTACAGAAGTGCAAAGCAAAATTCAGAGACTTGTGAAATATGAAAAAAGACACACAATGGTGGAAAACGCTGTTCTGAAACAGTACAATGAAAATATTCGAGTGTGTGCTGTGCATTTTAGAGAGGACTGTTTCCTGAACCTGGGAGCCTGCAATGCCAGCTGTACACAAAGGGTTAAGACTATAAAGTGGGGCAATTCCAACATTGCAATGACAGTCTGGCGCTTCTGAATCATGGCCTGTATGTTTTTCATATTTAAAGAATTTGCTACTGGCTATTCAAACTCGAGTTTTGAGCAGTGTAGAGTAGTGCTTGTTGTTTGTTGTTTCTACAATCACAAATGCAGACATGGTGTTAGGATTACTTGACGCAACGTGTAAAAAGAAAGTATGAGTCATTATAATCAGTAGTTATGTCATCAAAAGATGCAACAAATGCCTCGTTTATAATGGGTTTTGTTGTTTAACATTTCTATCACACACTTGAGGTATTCAACCAATCATGACACACTGAATAGCTGGCCAATCAGAGAACACCTCTCTTTTCAGAACGATGAGCATTGTAAAAATCAACGCGTTTCAGAAAGGCGGGGCAGAGAGGAGCAACAATAATGTACAGTATGTGGAAAATAATGCATCTTTTGAACCTCAGACCACATAAACACATTGCATTACACTAACTACATAAAACAATGTTCTTTTTAGCAACATCATATGAGCCCTTTAAAGGAGAAGTCCACTTCCAAAACAAAGATTCACATATAATGTACTCACCCCCTTGTTATCCAAGATGTTCATGTCTTTCTTTCTTCAGTTGTAAAGAAATTATGTTTTTTGAGGAAAACATTTCAGGATTTTTCTCCATATAATGGACTGATATGGTGCCCCGAGTTTGAACTTCCAAAATGCAGTTTAAATGTGGCTTCAAACGATCCTAAATGCGGTTGTAAACGATCCCAGCCGAGGAAGAAGCGTCTTATCTAGCGTAACAATCGGTTATTTTCATAAAAAAAATACAATTTATATTCTTTTTAATGCCAAATGCTTGTCTTGTCTTACTCTGGCTGGACTGTTTTTCTTCCGGTTCATGACAGTTAGGGTGTATCAAAAAACTCCCATCTCATGTTCTCCCTCAACTTCTAAATCATCCTATATCGCTGTTTTACCTTTTTTGTTAAGGGTGTTTGATCTTCCTTGCATGTTCACTTTGTACTTCTGCAGTGATGTAGGATGATTTTGAAATTATTTTTGAAGTTGAGGGAGAAAATACAATTGGAGTTTTTTGACATACACTAACTGTCTTGAACCAGAATACACAGAGTTCAGGGAGAGAAAGGCAAGATGAGCATTTGAGATTAAAAAGAATTTAAATTGTATTTTTTTTTAATGAAAATAACCGATCATATCGCTAGATAAGACCCTTCTTCCTCGGCTGGGATCGATTACAACCACATTTGGGATCGTTTTGCAGTTTAAATGTGTTGATCGCATTTAAACTGCATTTTGGAAGTTCAAAATTGGGGCACCATATCAGTCCATTATATGGAGAAAAAGCTGTTTTCCTCAAAAAACATAATTTGTTTACAACTGAAAAAAGAAAGACATAAACATCTTGGATGACAAGGGGGTGAGTACATTATATGTGAATCTTTGCTCTGGAAGTGGACTTCTCCTCTAACTCGAGTCTAATTTACATAGAACAGAGAATAAAATTATTACTGTTTTAGCCAATTTTACTTTTGGTTTAACTGGATTGCAGATGGTTAGTGAATGAAACGCAGTTTTTTCGCCATAATACTGCACACAAAAAGCTGGTACTGTATACTGTAGGTCTCCTAAAAAGTATATGATTCAATATATTTTTCAGGTGAAAAATATAGCAACCAGTCATGCCAGTATGCACTCAAATGTAGATGTGATCCAGTTTCCAGCTGGCCTTTTGTGAATTTATATCAGGGCCTCGATGGATGGAGCCAGATATTTTTTTTTTTTTTTTTTTTGACCTGTTTTGTCAAGCAGACAGCTTGTTTGGCGCTGGCTTTTGGCTAACGGTGAAATTCCCCTTTGGGGTTTCCCATAAACCCCTACATCTTTGTTCCTCAGGATGTGTAATCACCGATGTCCTCAAAAGCTATGATATCATTCTGACCCAATAAAGATGATTTTTCTGTTTAGCATAAGTACAGCTGGTTTCTGGAAGCGTACGGGTGTACAATAACGGCAGGTTTGACGCAAGACCGGATCAATGGCCATTAGAACAAATGGAAAAACTAAATAAAACAAAATGAGTTTGGATTTTGAAATAACAGACTTTTTTGTCCACAAAACCTCTGAGGTATTTGGCTCTCCGCTGCTAATAACCTACTCAAGTGTTCCTGACCACAAACAGAGATTTGTGATTGGCCACACGTGTGGAGAACTTTAATCTGAACTGACAACTTTTTCCAAGGTTTGCATTTGATTTTGAATTTAATATATGTACATTTTTTTCCCGTCAAACAGCCTTGGCTTTTTATCACGTAGCCCATTTTCCTTATTTTAACTTATGGCTGTCTTTAATGTGTTTGAATAGAACATTGCTTTTTCCCTTTGTGTTGTTGTTTGGACGTGGTGTAACGCACATTTCAAACTCTTTTGAAATGGAAATGCTTTCTTTGAACTGCGCTAAACAACAAAAGAATGAATGCAAAATCTGCAGCATGTTTTGTTCTCGTAATAATCTCCCACTCGCATTGAGGGAATTCTTGTTGCTCACATCTTATCAAAAAAATAAAATTGATCAACAGAGTATTGCTCACATTATTTTCATTTCGTGCAGTTGGTAATTAGATTCTTCTCTCTAATTAAAGTTTGTAGACAGTGCACACAAAGTAATATTAAATTGCGTTGGAAACGCATTTCAAAACACGTGCACGCTTATTTATTCAGGTAAATGCGGAAGATGTCTTGTTGCGTTTTCTTTAATTAAATGCTTATCCGCTCCAATTCTCTTCTTGTCACTTCTCAGATGTAGCTGTTTATTAATGTCAGGTTTAACTCTTAAGTGATTCCTTTTGGCATTCATTTCGCAAATATCTCTTTCTATCCCACCTGCCTTTGGAAATAAAGCTTGCCACTATTGAAGTCAAGGTATTTATACATTCATGCATGCAAGTAGATGTTAAGGCATATCCATGTCAGTGCCGGAGTGAAGGAATAAAAAGATCAACCAAAGCTCCTCTGAAGAAAATCTTCATGTTGGGAAATCCCATAATCTGAGCCTTCCTGGAATGACTGAGCAATTAATCTAACCAAAGAGACATTTTCTCTCTTGTTGCTGTCTGCCATCTCAGCCTGCTGTTAAATTAATCCTTTGAGTTTTGTAAAGATCTGGTGTAGTCTTGGTTTTAGGAGGTCTTGTTCACTGGGGCAGAACAGCGAGGTTAGAGGAGAAAGATTTGCTCAAGCATATGTAAGTTTGTCAAATGCTATGAAAATGAATTCCTATCCTTTTGTTTTAGCATTTTTTTTCCCAGTTCATTGGTGCATGCATAATATTTCAACAGTTGTTTTTTTTTTTCTCATTTCAAAAAAAGTTTCTTAAATCCTGCGCCTTTCTTGCAATCTTCTGTAAATCACTTTTAGATCTGCTTCCAACCAGTCAGCAATTAATGGACAGAACCAAAACACTTTTTTTTTTCTTTAACCTGTTTTACTTGGATGTACATTACAATACAGAACAAAAGATCTGTTGCTACTACCAATAAATCTGTCTCAATAGCTTGTTAATTTTTGTTTTCAGTGGGTGTCAGCACGCCCTTCAATTTTTTACCACCCAGCCAATTTAATATGAATAAAATCAAGTCCCGCCATACTATTTCTTTATTTATTGCTTATTGAATATGCTTTTTCTTTCTGAAATATTTCACATGGGAACTATGGAAAGCCCTTACCGCCACACAATAACAAATGAAAAAGATAAAAGCGATTTTTTAATCTCACAATTCTCAAAGTTAGAGATATAAACACAGAAGCCAGAATTTCGTTATATTAAGTTGAGATATAAACTCAGACCTTTTTTCTCACTATTGGAAGTCTCAGAATTTTGGCTTTTTATCTCGCAATGGCCAGTTTATATGTTGCAGTTCAGACTTAATAGCAAACAATTGTGAGTTCTAAAGTTAGAATCGTGAGATATAAACTCGCAGTTGTCTTTTTTCTCACAATTGGACTTTTCGCAAATGCAAGAAAAAAAGTCAGAATTGGTAGTTTCTCTCACAATTCTGACTTTCTTGTGATGGCAAGTTTATATCATGCAATTGCGAGTTAATATCTCACAGTTCTAAGAAAAAAGTCAGAATTGCAAGATATAAACTCACAATTTCAAGAAAAAAGTCAGAATTGCATAATATATACTTACAAAGGCAAGAATAGAAGTCAAAAAGTCAGAATTGTGAGATATAAACTCAGTTGCAAAAAAAGGTCATAATTCCAAGATAGAAACTCGCAACTGAGTTTCTATCTTGCAATTCTGACTTTTTTCTTGCAATTGTAAGAAAGAAAGTCATAATTGCAAGATTTAAACTAAAAATTGTGGGGGAAAAAAAGCCAAAATTGAGAGATATAAGCTCACAATTGCAAGAAAAAAAAAAGTCAGAATTGCAAGATATAAACTCAAAATTGTGAGAAAAAAAGCCAGAATTGCGAGATATAAACTCACAATTCTGCCTTTTTTCTCAGAACTGGACTTTATAACTCACAATTGCAAGAAAAAAGTCAGAATTGCTAGTTTCTCTCACAATTCTGACTTTCTTGTGATTGCAAGTTTATATCATGCAATTGCGAGTTTATATCTCACAGTTCTAAGAAAAAAGTCAGAACTGCGAGATATAAACTCACAATTGTGAGACAAAAAATCTAAATTGCAAGATATTAACTCACAATTGTGAAAAAGGTCCTAATTGCAAAATATAAACTCTCATATGCAAGGAAAAAATCAGAATTGCATGATATAAACAAAAAAAGGTCATAATTCCAAGACAGAAACTCGCAATTCAGTTTTTTTCTTAAAATTGTAAGGAAAAAAGGCATATTTGCAAGATATAAACTCAAAATTGTGAGAGTCTATCTTGCAATTCTGACTTTTTCTTGCAATTGTAAGAAAAAAAAGTCATAATTGCAAGATTTAAACTCAAAATTGTGAAAAAAAAGTCAAAATTGTGAGATATAAGCTCAGAATTCTGACTTTTTTCTTGCTATTGTGAGAATTCTGAAGAAAAAAAAGACTATTTACTTGCAATTGTGAGTTTATATCTCACAATTCTGAATCCAGAACACTATTCTGACTTCTCAGAATAAACTCTCAATTGCATGATATAAACTTGCAGTTGTGTAGTGGACAGCACATTCCAGGGCCCAGTTGATGGCAGGCCCTCCCTGACCACAATTGTGGACAAAGATTTGCTACATTTTGATGGGATCTTGGTGGACTAACATAAGCAAACTGTCCAACGCCATCAGATAAAGATGCCAGGACAACAGCCAGACATCTCTCAGAGGGCAAGAACAAGACCTTTGCTACAAAGCCCAGGAAGGACAAAACTTCCTATGGGTCAAAATGTGTTTGGAATATGCAAATAAATTCCACAGGAGGAAAGAAGGGTGGGCCACCACGTGTCCCCCCACTCTGAAGGAACCAGCTAATCACAGCACGGAAATAGAGAAGCGCCACCTTGCAACCTCCTCCTCATCGGAAGGGGACAGAGGTACCCTTCCAAAAGACACTCCTTGTTCTGAGCCTGCCACCCGTCAAGGGAAGGGACTGTAACAGAAACACCCCCATCCAGTGAGACAATAGCAGAAATACCTTCGTTCTGAGTCTGAGCCCTGCGAGGGTGAGTCAACAGCAGAAACACCAACGTTCTATGTCTGAGTCCTGTGAAGGAGAAGACACAAACAGGACAACACCCATTCTGAATCTGAGTCCCATAGAGGAAAGACACAAACAGAGCAACAAAGTTCTGAGTCTCCCATCCGGTGAAAAGATAGCAGATCAACCTCAGTTCTGAGTCCCGCGAGAGAAGGGATAATAACAGCTACACCAGGTCTGAGTCTGCCACCCACAAGAGTGAGACAACAACAGATACCAAGTCTGAGTCTCCAGCTTTTGAGGCAGCAACAGATACGACCACGTTCTGAGCCTCCAACCTGCGAGGAAAGAGATACTCTACGTTCAGAGTCTTCGACAACAGATGCAGCACGAGTCTCCATCCTAGAGAGACTAAGCGGATTGACCAAGTTCTGAGTCTCTAGCCCAGAGAGGCAGAAGACACACAGACTTTTGTAACGAGGTTAAGCTCTGGCGAGCAAACCTTCACTCCAAGGTACATTTGCTTGCATGTTCCTGAGGACCTTTAGCACCTACTCCAGGGTCACATCTGCGTGTTCCAGATCTTAGGACCCTTTTGTGCTCCAGGAGATCAGCATCCTACAGCGCTTCATCTTCAAGGCTGTCGAAACAGATTCCTGCTCCTTTCCCCACTGTACTGCCACCAGCGCAACCAGTGGAATTCGTCGCTGCCACCGGACTGCTCACTCAACCACAGCGAATATCACTTCCAAACCTCTTCCAGAAACCTTGGCATTGTTGTTTATTATCAGTATATGATTTTCTAATTTACATTAGGTATTATATAGCTGACTGCAGTTGATAACAAATCTTACACGTATTTGTTTGATGCATAATAAGGTTCTTCACCTTATTTGTTTCAGAGTAGCAACAGTTTATCTATCCAGATAACGTAGCTCTGACATAGCAACACCCAACATAATCACTTGCATTTTGTGCATCTTATGCACTTTATTAATTTTTCATTCATGGTATTCATTAGTTGTTGATTACTCTTGTCTATCTTTTGTTAATAAAATTTATTTTTATTACAACTTGTGTCATCCTTGTGTTGATACAGTAAGAGGTTCTACAAGTTAGAGATCCCACCAATCTTTCTTATGTGTACTCATAACCACACATTAATTGACACGTTATCCAAGAATCATCACGTCATCTGTGACGTGAGTACCCATCACCAAACTATTTCACCTCCCTAGGTTGGCGAAAGCAAAATTCACTATATTAATTGGCATCCCTGGGTGGGCTAACTTTGAGTAAAATTTACTACAGTTGTGAGAAATTGTCAGAATTGTGAGATATAAACTCGAAATAATGACTTTTTCTTGCAATTGCGATGTTCTGAAGAAAACAAACAAAAAAAAAAAAAAACCTGAGTATTTACTCAGAATTGAGTTTATATCTTGCAATTTTGACTTTTTGCTCGCAATTGTGAGTTTATCTCACAATTCTGACTCCTTTTTCAGAATTGTGAGATTTAAACTCTCAATTGCATGATATAAACTTGCAGTCGTGAGAAACTGTCCGAATTGTGAGATATAAACTCGAAATAATAACTTTTTTCTTGCAATTGCGATGTTCTGAAGAAAAACGACTATTTACTCAGAAATGTTTATATCTCACAATTCTGACATTATTTTTTTGCAGTTGCAAATGTATATAGCACGGTTCTCCCAATTACAAGGTTATACTGTATCTCAGTTCTGAGAAGAAGAAAAAAAAATTCTGAATTGTGAGAAAAACTTGCAATTACCTTTTTATTCAGTGACAAAATAATCTTTCATGAGAAATTAAATGGGCAGTGAATGCTGTTTCACACTTATGTTAGCTATTGCAGCTATATTAAAAAAAAAAAAAAAAGAAGCGTGCATGTATGTGTCCTATGTAACCACTGGCTGAATTCCCCAAGAAGAGTAAACACAGGCTCAAACATTACTCTGTTTATTGAAACAAATCTGATCCCATGAGAGGTCATAACAGTGTATACGAGATGGCGAAATGGTAAGAATTTGTACATAAATGTACAACCTAATCACAAAGCCGCTTCCCTAATACAAGCTGTAAATCTTAACCACCTCTTACTTACAAGTAACAACTGGAATGACCTTTGAAATGGGAAATCAACTCCAGCTTCAGTGAGACGCAACATTTATGACTATTTCCAAGATGGTGGCGATTGCATGTCTAGCATGGAGAAAGCCATTATTAGAAAGTTAAAAGCAAATGGGAAGATAATATTTAGAAGAAGTGGTTGTGCATGAGTGGATCCCTAAATGAAACTGTTTTGTGAGCCACGGCATCATCTCGTTTTGTTTACATCTGACCATGACGTGATTGACTACATGCTTTGAGGCAGGGAATTTCAACTCTTCCAAGAGTATTCCTACCACTGACTTCATGTGCAACATGGCTTAAAATAAAGCATTATCTACAATAATATTTGTGGGTGCTTGTATGAAAGTTTGTGTGTGACCAAGAGCTTGACCTCTTTTTTGATTCTTCAGGGCCGCAGTACGATACAATACGGTGTGCGTTGAGTAAAGTAAATTGTACGACTCTCCCTCAGGGAGAACAGAGCTCCACACAATAACATCACACAGAGCGCAGATGAATGCTGTAAGAGCGGCAGCGCTCCGTTATATGGGACCTGTGGCCTGACCCGCCTGTGATGGAACGAGAGAGGACGGATGGAAGAATGTAGGAGCTCCAGCGAGAATGCGAGAACTTATAATGGGAAATGAGGAACTGGGGAGTCCCTGAACCAGAGATGGAGGGAATGGGAATGAAAACATGAACGCAGCGACCTCACCGCACACGTCTTCCATCTCGGGTGCCGGAGGCTGAGCGGCTGGCTGATGAGGAGATGGATGATTGACATGCTGCTCTTTGCAACACACGATACAGAGTTGGGATGAGAATTGTACAAATACTAATGGTTATGGTTCTTAATTTTTGTATTTTTTTTTTTGGTTACATGAACACTTTATTATTTGGAAAGAAGAAACTCAATTTAATTACCAAAAAGATTGATTGATTGATTGATTGGATGGCATGAATTTTGTCTGAAAACTGTTAATTTTAATATATTAAACAACAATAATAAACAAAATTTTTGGTAATAATAAAATTGATAATAAATTGCAATAAATTCATCAAAAGTGACAGTAAAGACTTTTATTATACTACAAAAAATTGCATTTCAAATAAATACTGTTCTTTTTAACTTTCTACTCAAAGAATTCTGAAAAAGGAGCTTTCAGTAAATTAATTAATAAATCAATCAGTTAATTTAATTAGAAAACAAAAACTCAAAAATTTAAAATGCTGATAATTATAAAAACCAAGAATGATTTCTGAAGAATCACGTGACCAGCGTTGGGGGTAACCCTTTACAAGTAATGCGAGTTACGTAATCAGATTACATTTTTCAAGTAACTAGTAAAGTAACGCATTATTTTTGAATTTATGAGTTACTTTTTTTTTTAAATAAGTAACACCAGTTACTTTTATTTTATTTTTATTTTTATTTATTTATTTATTTATTTAACCATTTATTGACTGACAAGTCTCCTGGCGGGAAATTGGGAGTAATTATTGTGCATTAAAAAAAAATAAAAAATAAATAAATAAATAAATAATAATAATAATAATAATAATAATAATAATAATAATAATAATAATAATAATAATAATAAATAATCAGTATTCCTTAAAATAAAAAATAAAAAAAAAAAACAGTGAAATGGAAACAGAATATGACGCAAACCTGCAATAATGAATTTTTTGAAACTGAGATTTATACATCATATATATGAATAAATAAGCTTTCCATTGATGTATGGTTTGTCAGGATAGGACAATATTTGGCCAAAATACAACTATTTAAAAATCTGCGATCTGAGGGTGCCAAAAAATCTAAATATTGAGAAAATCAATATTTAGCAATTCGTATTACTAATCAAAAATTAAGTTTTGATATATTTATGGTAGGAAATGTAAAAAATATCTTCATGGAACATGATCTTTACTTAATATCCTAATGATTTTTGGCATAAAAGAAAAATCGATAATTTTGACCCATACAATGTACTGTTGGCTATTGCTACAAATATAGCCGTGCTACTTAAGACTGGTTTTGTGGTCCAGGGTTGCAAATGCCCTTTATGTATTTAATCCCGCTTCATTAACCAATGTCTTTGCTGCTGACCTGTCCTTCGATGATCTAATTCAACCATACTAATAAGCAAAAAAATATTTTATATACACTAACATAGTGCTTCTTTTTTTTTTTTTAATTGCTGAAGAGTATTCTTCTCCTGAGAGAATTTGTTTTGTGTGTGAGAAGGCTTTTATGTTTGCCAAAATGAGAATTTTTATATTATAAACAAACAAAGAAGCCCTGCCCAGATAATAACATAATGCATTACTTTCCATAAAAGTAACTCTACTCCATAAAGTAACTAAGTAACATAATTAGTTACTTTTTTAGGGAGTAACGCAAAACTGTGATGCATTACTTTTGAAAGTAACTTTCCCCAACACTGCACGTGACAATAGGTGATTTTTCATTACAGATTTGCACAAAACTTTAGCAATATTTTATAAATGTCAACTAGATGAGAGTGTTTCCATTAACCAAAGTTAATAAAGTTAATAAAATAAAACATTTTTGTCCTCTTGGTAGGTTTATATACAGTCAAATCAAAATATATTTAGACACCTTCAACATTTCTCACATTATCACAGTTTATTCGCTATAATTTAGAAAATGGTAATAAAATATGACAAGAACTCAGAGTTATACTGTGTCAGAACAAAATTATCTTGATGATGTCAGATAACTTTGATAGAAAGGTATATAACAGAACATGGTCGGGTCAAAGTGTCAAATCAAATTTTTGGCCCCAAATTTGATCAATTTTACTGGTAGTCCACTGTATTTTTTTTTTTTTTTTTTTAATAATGATTTTTTTTAATAATGATGATAATGATGGTCACAGTTTACTTTATTTTACTGCCCTCACTTACATAAAAGAACTATAGTGTTCTGGACCCACTAGTAAAAAAAAAAAAAAAAATATATATATATATATATATATATATATATATAAACATTTTTTATATGGTGTCTGAATAATTTTTGGTCTGACTGTATATTGCAGCCACCACACTAGCTATTATTTTTAATCAAAAGGAGGCACATGCTTTTTTTTAGATTTTTTTTGTTTTTGTTTTTGTTTCCATTAGGCGTATTTTCAATTTGCAATTTCAAATCTGTGCAATTTTAAGGGTAATGGAAACACGGCTAATGAAACTGTAATGGATGCTGCAAATTCAGGTAAAAGAATATTTGGTTTCTTTTATAAAATATTACTGACAAGCTCATATAAACAGCCTGTCAGTGACTACAGTGATTTAAGTCTCACTGTTGGTTGTAGTTTGATTCACTAAGGCTGCGTTCACACTTATTTACACGGTTCTCTTCGTTCTTTTTGTCTGAACCAAAAAAAGAAAATAATACATTTGTGACCCTGGACCACAAAACCAGTCGCTGGGGTATATTTGTAGCAATAGCCAACAATTCATTGCATGGGTCAAAATTATAGATTTTTCTTTTATGCCAAAAATCATTAGGAAATTAAATAAATATCATGTTTCAAGAAGATATTTTGTAGAATTCCTACAGTAAATATAGAAAAACTTTTTGATTAGTAATATGCATTATTAAGAACTTCATTTGGACAACTTTAAAGGTGATTTTCTCAATATTTAGATTTTTTTTTTCACCCTCAGACTCCATATATTCAAATAGTTGTATCTGGGCCAAATACTGTCCTAGATGATATATAAAGCTTAGTTTTTTTAAAAAAAAAGACCCTTATGACTGTTTTTGTGGTCCAGGGTCACATTTAGTCCTGATTCACTTAATGTTAAGACCATCATTTTAAGGACCTGAACCTTAATATACAAAACAAAATGAGCTTTTATGATGTATATTTTGCAACGGAACTTGCTGAACATCCAAAACAAAAAAATAAATGTGCTCGTATGTCATGCTACTTAAACCAGCTGAGAATTTGTAAAGAGTTTATGAATTGCGTCAAAACAGCAGCAGGAATTCCTCCGTCATGCAAACAAACACAGATCTGCTGCAATTAAAGAGACGTGGTTCAAACACCTGTACCAAGCTGTAATGAAAAACATTATGATGAGAAAAAAACATTTATTTTGGAGCATTCAGTTCTTTTTGGGTTGCATTTTGGTTCATCTAGATGTTTTTGGTCTGTGTTGTGTTCATATTTTATTCAAAATGCACCAGGGTTTGTTTTGCCATCTTTTCAGCTGTCTCGGTCCACTTGTTTGGTGCGGACCAGGGGTCGATTGGTTCATGCTTTTTCTAATAGAGCAACTGGACTAGGGTTCATTTTAAGGAAACATGCCAAGTGTGAACATGCCCTAAGAAAAAGCAACTCTGGTTGCATTATATTCTTTTGATTCATTAAAAAGAATCATGTCATAAAAGTAATCCATTGTGGTGGCTCTTTCAGCTTCACGCTGTAGATCAGTGTTTATGAACAGTACCTCAGGAAACTCTGTTGCAGTATTTTAGTACAGTTATCTATTCACATCACATGCATGCGTGAGAGCCACTCTTTTTTTAACTAACAGAATTGGGTCTCCAATTGCAAACCAACTGCAGAGATAAGTGTGTTGCGTTTACAATGAGATAATCTTGTTGACTTGGAAAATGCATTTTGTAGAGCATCATATTTTGTACAATTATTGATTAGATGCTCATATAACATATCAGAGAGTAGTGTTGTCACCATAACTTTCAGTAGTCAATACCAATAGCAGTACAATTTCACCATTCGCAATGTGCAGACTGAATACAGTCAGCGCTTTTTTCAGCCGATTTCGTTTTTTTACAGTTCGTTTACGTATTGACTTGAAGTATGTCTGACTTCCATATTAGAGATAAATATTCATTTTGGGCTTTTATGCTACATTTGATACGTTCAATGTTTGCCGGTAATCAATAACGCTCGCTAGCCCTATAAATCTATCCATAAATCTCACAGGTTAGCGATCTGATTGGTTATAATGGATGTGAGATGAATTATGACAGCTGTTATGAGGGCCACAATGTCGCCAGCGTGTAATTTAATCCGTTTCCCACATCTTGACCCATTACGCTTCGACCGACGGCGCTCTGAGGATTGACCACGCCGGCTTAAAAACAACTCCTCTGGAATAATCAGTCGATTAAACTGTCAAGTCGTCATACAGGCCTAGCGTTTCCGGCCAGACAGACTGCTCAATGCAATACTCTTCCCATTTTATTGTTCTTCCAGAATCAATAAATGGATGCGTGTTAGCCATCGCCGGGTGACGGATGGAGTTTACCTGTTTTACATGGTACACAATCAATAATACCGTTCAAGGCACTAGCTGCACAAACAGAGCTAATAGACTCCTACAGCTGAGCCATTAAAACTGATGCGAGTTTAGAAACATTTAATATTATTAACATCAGTTGTATAATGTCTGTAAGCAAGCAATTTGATTTTCAGCGAGGGAGATGTGCCTGCAACGCGATATAATTGCATGATATAAATCATAACGCTCTCAGGGACTTCATCAGCTGAGTTGATGCTAAACCATCATCTTGTGCGCCGTGAAAGAAAATAATGACAGGTTCTGATGGAAGGAAATATATCTCAACTGCCTATTACTCATATCTCAAATGCATCTGTGATTTCAGGTTGCTGCTTGGGACAACAACCATGTTTGGTAATTTTTTGTTTATTTATTTATTTTGGCATGAAAATGGCAGATGATTGCCTCGGGAGACAGGAGAGTGCTAACGGGATAATTGTGGTGTTTCGTTCTTTTATCTCCTTTAATAATTTAGTTTGCACCGGATGCATGAAATCACGTTTAGAGTGTAATACTCATTTATATAAAAGCTGTTTGTGATTTCCTCCCACACAGAATTTACATTAATGTAGAATTTATATAGAAAATAAATGACATTAAAATTAGAGGTATCAGTTGATTAAATAATATTTAATTAACTGCATATCCTGCTCAGTAAAATAATATATATATATATATATATATATATATAATTCATTACATTTAAAATGAATTAAAATTAAAATTAAAATTAAAATTAAATTAAATTAAATTAAATTAAATTAAATTAAATTAAATCAAATCAAAATAAAATAAAATAAAATAAAATAGAAAATTCAAGACTAAATAAATGAATAATCAGCATATTTGTATGATTTCTGAAGGATCATGTGACAGTGAAGACTGGAGTAATGATGCTGAAAATTCAACATTGCATCACATGAATAAATTACATTTATACAACTGCTATTTTAAATTGCAAAAATATTTCACAATATTACTCTTTTTACTGTATTTTTAATTCAATAATTGCATCATTGGTGAGCAACAGAGGTTTCTTTCAAAAAATCTTTTAGACCCCACATGTTTGTGCATTCTATAATTCAAAGCAATTAATTTGACAATCGCTGTTTTATAGCATCTCACGGCATGAGCACTGTTGATGCTTTTTATTTTTTGTTTCAGGCAAATTCAGGCACTAAAAACACATTGTTCTCTTCCATTGTTCATTTAGTCAGGAGCAGTATGTATACAGACTTGAAAAGTGTTGCATAAAATAAAGATAATCCCGACAGCACATCATATCCTGCTAGTTGTAACTATTTCCTGAGGGCAAGTGGGGAAAAAAGTATTAGCTTTTCAGTTAATAGCTCATCAGTTAGTGCTGCAGATATAACGAAGTTGACGTGAAGGTCGTGCATGCGGCGTATCACTGAGTGATTCAATTTTGATTAGACAGTTACATAAATCCAATTAGGAAATTGCACCCATCTGCTACCTCATCTGAAGACTAATAATTAAATAAGACTGTGATAAAGAGTTTGAGTGTCCTCTGCATTTCAGCAGCCATGAACAGGCTTTGGGGCTCAGCCTCCAGAGTAAGAGAGAGAGAGAGAACCGCTTCTTCAAAACAAAGATGAAAAAGATGGATGGATTTCTGTGGAACTGTAGGGTGACGGCACCGGATTCACATTAAGTGCTTTAATGGCCTCTGGGTTCACTTTCATATGATTTCATGTTAAACCGGGTGACAATTCATTAGGTGATCCCAGAGCACTTTAGCATGGGCTGCAATCATGTCCCTCACAGAAAGGGTCCGACCCCTAAATGAAACAGCACAAAGGTGGCAAGAATGAGAAAAAGACTCAAGAAGGAAAAGGAAAGGCATTAGTGCTATAGAGCAAAAATTGAGCTCGAGTGAAATTGAGCAATTTCTGAACTTAGCTGCCTGTGGACTTGGAAAAGGTGGATTGAAGGTTCATAATTGGTCACTTATTTTTATATTATATTATATATATATATATATATATATATATATATATATATATATATATATATATTTTGGCAATTGCAAGATTATAACACAATTCTGCGAATATATTTCGCAATTCTGAGTTTTTGTCTTGCAATTTGAGTTCCAAGTTGCTATTTATTTATTTATTTATTTAGACAATTTTGAGTTTATATTTCACAAGTCTGACTTTTTCTTCAGAATTTAGATCTAAAATCAGAATTTCGAGGTATAAACTCAGAATTATGAGTTTTTATCTCCCAATTCCAACTTTTTTTTTCTTGCAATTGCAGGATTATATAACAATTCTGTGATTATATTTCACAATTTTGGGTTTTTGTCTTGCAATCTGAGTTAAGTTTTTTTTTTTTAACACAATTTTGAGTTTATATTTCACAATTCTGACTTTTTTTCAGAACTGTGAGATTTAAAATCAGAATTGCAAGGTATAAACACAAATTTTACTTCCTTTCTCACAATTTCAAGTTTATATCTCATAATTCTGACTTTTTTTCCGTAGAATTCCGCAAACTCACTTCTGTTTTGTGTGTGTGTGTGTGCTTGTTTGTTTATTTGTTTGTTGGTTTGTTTCTGCCACAGATGAAACAAGTAATTATTTTTCTTGCAGTTGCAGGATTATTTAAAACAATTCTGTGATGATATTTCACAATTCTGAGTTTTTGTCTTGCAATTTGAGTTTCAGAATTGAGATTTAAAATCAGAATTGTGTGTGTGTTTGTTTCTGCGACAGAATAATAGTTTTTATCTAACAATTCCGACTTTTTTTTTATCTTGCAACTGCAAGATTATATAATGTGATGATATTTCACAATTGAAAATTTTTTGTCTTGCAAGAGTTTTTGTCTTTTCAAGTTGCAATATATTTATTTAGCCAATTTCAAGTTTATATCTCAGAATTTTGACTTTTTTCCATATATAATTCTGAGTTTGCATTACGCAAAGTGTGTGCTTGTGTGTGTGTGTGTGTGTGTGTTTGTTTGTTTGTTTGTTTGTTTTGCCATGGAATAAAAATTTTAATTATGAGTTTTTATCTTACAATTCCAACTCTTTTTTTTCTTGCAGTCGCAAGATTATATAACAATTCTGATTATATTTCACAATTCTGAATTTTTATCTTGCAATTTGAGTTTCAAGTTGCATTTTTTTCTTTATTTGTTTTTGATTTTGACATTTTTTAGTTTATATTTCACAATTCTGAATTTTTCTTCAGAATTATGAGATTTAAAATTAGAATTGTGAGGTATAAATTCAGATTTCTTTCTTACAATTCCAGGTTAATCTCTCAAAATTCTGACTTTTTTTCCTTAGAATTCTGAGTTTACGGTGCGCAATTCTAGTTTGTTTGTTTGTTTGTTTGTTTCTGCCACAGAATAAAAAAAAAAAGTAATTATGAGTTTTCATCTCACAATTTAAATTTTTTTTCTTGAAATTGCAAGATTTAACACAACTCTGTGATTATATTTTGCAATTCCGAGTTTTAGCCTGAGTTTTTAGTTACTGAAACAAGTTTCAATAACACTAGACTAGTGTAACTTTATTTTATTTTATCATTTTTTTTTTTTTACATTTATTTTGTTTATTAGTACCTTAGTGTCACATGATCCTTTACTTTTTTTTTTTTTTTTTATTTACTTTGATCCTTAAATCCTTAGTAAATATCAGTTAGCATGTTTGTTTATACATTTAACTTGCCACTGCAATTCACTGCAAAAAAAAAAAAAAAAAAAGTAGTAGTACATCACTCGACTCAGCAGTATTGCAGAATATTGTTAGTATTTTCTGGCACTGGATTTGACGACATGGCAGGACCCAGTCACACCTCAGTGGCCCCTGGCTCTCGGTCCCCGGCCCCACCCTCTCCCGCATCTCTGTTTCTGGCAGCCTTAAGTGAGCTCTCATTCTCACTACTGCATGCAATTTCACGGTGTCAATCCCTCACCCAAATAAACCCGCCTGCAAGAAATATTTAGCTCTTTACCTCAATACATATGAACACACACCAAAGACAGGAAATGAAATGGAAAGCATCGGTAAGGGTTTGAGCTCGCATGTTTTTAGATGTGTACGTGTGCACTGAACCGTGCAGAAAGGCCAGGTATGAAACATGCAACATTTTTTAATGTGTATGACAGTTCCACTATAAGACAGCATGACATCAAAATAAATATTATTCTTATTTACCGGTTGCAAAAACACACCTGATGCCCTGTAATTTATTTTGTCTGATTTCATAAAGCAATAAACACACCGTGGAAATATCACATCAAATGCGTCTTGTGTCACGTGAGCTCACCGCATGTAATATCCCGTGATATTGCTGATAGAATATTGCACGGCATCTGAGAGAATGTGACGTTTAAAGCCCCAGGACCACGCATTGATATTCCAAACATATTCCGTAGCTCTGTTACTCCTCCAAGCATGTAAAGGGAGTCTACCGACTGCAAAACACGCAAAGGAGAGTCCCAGGAGATGCTCTGGGAGGAGGACTGCTGGTGCGTGGCATTTAATACTGAGCACAAATTACAGGGACCTGCAACGCAACCTCACTGGCTTTTAACGTGGAGATGCAGATGTTCAAAGCCCCCTCAGATGTGTTTGAACTGCATCGCCTAATAGAAATATATGATTCTGTCAAGTCGTTCTTGGAACTTGATTGGACAGGTGACAGCTTTCCACCTAACCAATCAGTGTGAGCAGTTTGGTTGTCAAGGTTGGTTTTTCACCTGAGGAATCGAGTCGTTGTAGAGCAGTGAGGTTTTGAATGAGATCCAGAAGTATGGGGGGGTGGGGGGTTGGGGGGTGGATTTGGGCCTGAACATCTCTAATTTAGACATGCTATTGTAGAAAGCAAGGGGCTTTCAAACTGGTGTCCGGGGAACTCGAGCGGCCACACAGTTCTACTATTGCTATAAAAAATATTTTTAAATTCAAATGGAATTTTTTTTTTTTTTCCAGGTTCTGAACGTCAATTCTGACTTCTTCCCAATTATAAGTTTAAGTTTTTTTTTTTTAATTTATTAATTTATTGTTTTATATATATATATATATATTATATATATATATATATATATATATATATATATATATATATATATATATATATACACTGAATAATAATTAAAAATAAGTGATGGCGACTTTCTATCTCACTATTCTGACTTCTTTTCTCAGAATTTCAAGATAATGGACTTTCATATTAAATAGCTCTAATTGCAGTAAAAGTAATAAAATAAAATAAAATAAAATAAAATAAAAATAAAATTTTATAGAATATTTTAAAGAATTTTTTCAGATAATAATTTACATTGGCCTCAGCACACCAATAAAATGTAGACAAATTATTTTATTTAAATTATTATAATATTGTTTATGTATGCATTACATAATTTCTATTTATTTATTTATTTGTTTGTTTATTGATTTATTTTTCCCCAAACAGTGTAAATGGGTCTTTATACATATATCTGTCTTTAGACTTTAAATAGAAAGGGTTTTCCCCCTCTCAGAACTGGACTTTAAAACTTGCAATTGTGAGTTTACATCTCGCAATTCTATTTATTTTATATCAAAGTCCATTTTTGCCACTGAATTAAAAAAAAAAAAAAAAGTAATTGCAACTTTTTATTTCACTATTCTGACTTCTTTTCTCAGAATTGCAAGATAATGGACTTTCATATTAAATAGCTCTAATTGCAGTAAAAGATAATAAAAATAAAGTAAAATAAAATTTTATAGAATATTTTTCAGATAATAATTTGCATTGGCCTCAGCACACCAATAAAATGTAGGCAAATCATTTTGTTTAAATTAATTCTAATATTGTTTATGTATGCATTACATAATTTCTATTTATTTATTTATTTTTCCCCAAACTGTGTAAATGGGTTTTTATACATATATATGCCTTTAGACTTTAAATAGAAAGGGTTTTCCCCCCTTAGAATTGGACTTTAAAACGTGCAATTGTGAGTTTACATCTCGCAATTTTATATATTTTATATTTAAGTCCATTTTTGCCACTGAATTAAAAAAAAAAGCAACTGCAACATCTCACTATTCTGACTTCTTTTCTCTTCAATAAAAAAGACAAAATTCTAAGTATGTGTCATGCAATTCTGAGAAAAAAAAGTCAGAATTGCGAGATAAAAAGTTGCAACTAGCTTTTTTATTCTTTCATATAAAATAGCTCTAATTGCAGTGAAAAAAAGAAAATAATAATAATAATTATAAAATAAAATAAACAATATTTTTAGATAATAACTTGCATTGGCCTCTGCACACCAATAAAATATAGGCAAATTATTTTATTTTAATTAATTAAATTATATTATTATATGTTATATTATTATTACTATCCCCCAAAACCATGTAAATGGGTCTTTATACATATATATGCCTTTAGACTTAGGTCCTTCTCAAGTGGATCATGATATCAAAAGGACTCCCGGTCCATGTGACGACACATTTTGTAACTAGCGGAAGTTAAGATTTTTAATGAAAACTGATCTTAATTTTGGTTTGGTCTTCACACAGAGTTACTGTATGGTTTAGTCCATTAATCCTGTTTTAAGGTGTTTTTTTTTCCCTGTTTGGAGTGTGATAGACTCATCACGTTCTCACTGAGGAACAGAGCAGCGTGAACATTCTTCACAAATTCTTCTCAAAATCTTTTGTGTTCCACAGAAGGCGGCAAGTCGTGCAGGTTTGGAACAACATGAGGGTGAAAGCATTTTTCACTCAACTATTCCTTTCAACATCATTAAGCCACGTTTCACTCCGATACGGACTGTATCTAAACTCAAGGACACAGGCCTCCCTCGGCTATGATTTGTCCTCTTGCGGATTCCATCAAAATCTGATTGACGGCGTCGACAGAAAGCTGCTCACATGCCTGTGAAAATGTAATTACGGGGCCCCGGAGCCCACGGGGAGGCGATAGACGTGTTTTTCCAGCACCCCGCAGACACGTCGCCCTCATCGTCGGTGTTTAAATGAGGAGGTGCAAGGAGCATCGCTGTCACTCAAGAGTTTCTCCATTACGTCTGCTCCATGGCCGGCCAGGGGCTGCGAAGGAGAGGTAGAGCAGAGGAGGATTTGCAAGGAAAGACGGCTGAGTGGTGGTTTTTCCGGCTCCATTTCACCACGGGATTTTGGGCGGATTAAAGGGTTGGGCGAATTGGGATGGGAAGTGATGCGCTCTGGGCTGCAGACGAGGATGGTGACCACAGCGTCGGCCTGGAGGAGGGGTTAAGGAGCAGGAATGGCTGGAATGAGCGGAAGTTTTCTGCCGCCGCTGCTGATCTGGACTTTGTCCAGTCAAAAAAATAAAAAATAAATAAAAAAATAAATCACAAGAGGCTTAACGGAGGCTAGCTGAGCTATATCCTCCATCCCGCCACTGCTGACTGCTGTATCCATCAGCGTGTGAGAGAGAGAGAGATTATGGAGATGGATTTTACTAAACTGAGAGCTATCAAAATGATAATTTAGGGAGAGGTTTTCACATAAACCTCAGAGAGGCATATAAAAATTCATTTACGAAAAAAAAAAAGATGATGACTCCTGGAGCTAGGAACAAAATAAAACTAATCATCAGGAGCCTTGCGTCGAAAAAGAAATCATTTTCAATAAGCAGTTATTTTCATCATCTTCCATCTTCTCTGATAAATAACCATCTTCACGACATTTGTTCTGTGACTGAAAATGGCTGGTTATTTCCAGCCTTGTATTTTTAGCAGAGATGCAGAGATGATTGCGAGAGATGAAGAAATCCGACGGTTCGCAAGTTTATCCCGGCAATCTCTGATGTGGAAGGAAAATTCCTCTGGAGTTCTTCCAGAGGGTTCAGCGTACGCTGAGACCTTCTCAGATGCTGTTCCAGTCCCACAATATGGGGATAAAATAGGAAATTGTCATGCTTTAAACAAAAATATTCCTCTATGTCCCTCTCGCACCGAGGGCTCATGCAAGGACAGCGCAGGCCCGAGGCTCACGCAATGTTTGACATCACGTCCTGAACAGCTGCTTCCAAAATTAACATCTCTCACCAACCAAGTGGCTCTTCAACTTTACCCTATACTGTCATATTTGCTATATATATTTGAAAACATGCTTGGAGACACGGAAAACAGTCTTGCATGATTGATCAACAGAACCTAAAGGAATTCCATGCGGCGTTCCAGTAGAGAGCTGCAGTGATGATGTATTTTTGCAGGCCAACCCAGAAATTGACAGTCAACAAAAACACAACAGGAATTTTCTACTGGCTTTTGGATTATTGCAGAAAACAAGATTTGTGATCAACACAAGTTAATGATTCTAATACATTTTTGTCATTAAGAAAAGTTTCACAAATAGACACAACTATGAATTATGAAACCTAAATACTGTCGGCAGAAGTAAAAAGCTATACGTAGGCTATAAATGAACTACACCATGGTCAAGACTTCAGTGTAATCACCAGTTCCCGACAACCTTTTTATTCTTTATTTATATAAAGTTGCAATAGTTTGTAGCGGCTGACCAATTCGCACGATTAGTTGATTGCTGGAACAATGCAGTTATTGGCAAAAAATCATACCGACAGGAATCGATACCATACCAAAAGGAATCAATTTTATTTGCACGCTATAATCCAAATCTTCAGTATCCATACGACTGTGAGGAACAGTCCCAAATTCAAGCTTTTATTCGGCGAAAACAAAATCTGTGCTAACCCACTTGTCACAAATTCAAAAGTTGCCGCTTCAAGAAAATTTATGGCAGGTTTCACCGCAGGAAAATCAAATGCTCATTGGCTCACACCTGCTTCGACACAGATTGCATACAGATAATAATCTGTATAATATTTTCAGCAATGAACAATTTATTTATGCTCTGCACCTCATACAAAACTACTGCATTTCACCAGAGAGGACTGCAGCTACACGCACCGTCATTTGGACTACTTTCGGTACTGCTTTTGACATTTTTCCAATTAATAAATTATTGTGATTGCACTTATCTGTCTGTCATGTTTTTCTTTATACTGTACAGAAATAGTTATGGTTGGGTTTAGGGGTAGGAGTGGGATTAGTGACCATAAAAATAAAATCTTTTTAATGCTACATTGTTACTCTATAATTATAATTATAATTATAATTATAATTATTTCCCTGCATATTTCGGTCAATTACGTTTTATATCTTTTTATATCCGCTATAAAAATGGGTAGTTTTAGGTTTGGGGGTAGGTTAAGGGGTCTAAAAATCTTGCATTTTGATAAAATGATAAAAATGCATTGATACAAATATCTTACTGATATAAAAAATATTTTTAATTTTTTTGCTAAAAAAGTAGCAATTTTTACATTTTAAATGCAGAAATATGTCCAAATTATACTTTATTATACATACGTTTCAGCATCAATAAAAACACAAAAATGTATGCAAAATTTAAATTTCATGATTGCTATCATCTATTTAAATTAGTTTATGTCCAGCTTTTAGATTGCTTTTATGCATTCGTTAGCAGATTTGTTGCAGATTTAAAGCTAGTGACTTGATGCAAAATATGTTCATGTAGCCGACAGGAACCTAAACAAATCAGAAACTTCTGCCTGTTTGGTAACTAAATAAATTGTTTTTGGACCAACACATGAATTGAACATGGCACACCCGGTGTGTGATACCTGTGAGTCGTCCTAGCTGCAACACGGTTTCCGTAATACATTTAGTAATACATTTTCAAATTTTAAAGTTGCAATGCTTATTGGCTTATTGGCCAGTGCACTCCAACCTAGCAATCTAATAGTTTTCATAAGCGCAATTATAAACACAATGAGGCTTTGAAAGAGACTAATAAGCTGACGGTTAAAAATGGGGCGATGAACCGGACTGGAAAATGCTACCAAAAATGCTACCTTATTTCCAGGTTTTAGTGCCTATGTCTGAAGTGCTCCACATCTCAAACTGTACAACATGGCACTAGCAACAATAAAGTCATGGGTTTATTTCCCAGGGAATGCATGAACTGACAAAATGCATAGCTCTGGTTAAAATTGTCTGCCAAATGCATGAACATACACGTAAAGTACCTTAATTAATTCCAACTTGTCTTTCAGTTTATAAAAAAAACAAACTAAAATGGTGTACAGAGTCTATGGGGTGAAATATTCCACTGGGTTTAAAAGCAAAAATGTGTTAACATTTGTTTATGTGCCATAGAAACGTTGTCCTTGTCGAATTCAAGCACATATGTGCTGCCTCGACCTCATATGTTTATGCGCCGTATGGAAACTGGCACTCGCAGTGATTTTGGTTGTGTATGACACAGGCATTCAATATTTATTTCACACCTCATCATCTGTGAATTACTCATTCGGATATTTAATGTGAATTTTTGCATTCATTACCAATGTAAAGCTCTCCAGCAGCACTAAGAACTGACAATTCAGCATTATGTCATGCTTTAACCAGCAGGATTTAGAAAAGAAACTCAACAATCTACATGAAGGCATACATGCACACTACATTTATATTCAGTGTCATCAGGTATCCAATGACAACATTGCAGTGTTTATTACATGTGTGGGAGGATGAATAAATGAGTTAGAGACTCAGTTCAGGGTTGAGATACTAGATCTGCAGTTCACTAGATCTGTATAATTTTCTCACACATGCAAAGTAAATCTCTACAAAACAACACAAAAAGATTGTTATAGAATGACTAATGTCTTAGAAAAAAATTGACTTTTTTATTCTCTATTGCCAGGCCTTGTAATTCCTCCCTAGCACGCAGTTAGAGTTTGCTCTGTCCTTGAGTTAGAAAGCACACGACTGCAGAATTGCTTCATGGTAGGTGGCTCCATCACAGTCAGTGGACACTGAAAATGTGTGTGTGTGTTTGTCTGTGTGTGTTTTGTAGACTAGTTTACTGTATGGTTAGTAAAACATACCTGCCAATGACCTGTCATTGTATATAGATAGTTTGTTTTCCTGTGTCTCAATGTGCAAGTCTAGATGCATTTAGGAATCTGACATACAGTCATGGCCAAAAATATCAGCATCCTTGCAATTCTGTCAAAAAAATACAACCCTTCTCTCAGAAAATTGTTGCAGTTGCAAATGTTTTGGTACTCACGTTTATTTTTTTGTTTGCATTGGAACAACACAGAGACAGAAACAGAAAAGAAAAGTCAAATCTGATACAATTCCACACATAACCCAAAAAATGCACTGGACAAAATGATCGGCACCCTTAACTTAATATTTGGTAGCACTTTCTTCGGAAAAAATGACTGAAATCAATTGCTTCCTGTAACCATGAATGAGTTTCTTACACCTCTCTATGGAAATTTTGGACCACTCTTCTTTTTCAAACTGCTCCAGGTCATTCAGATTTGAAGGATGCCTTCTCCTTCTGCTGTTTTGAGATCTCTCCACAGGTGTTCTATGGGATTCAGATCTGGACTCATTGCTGGCCATTTCAGAACTCTCCAGTGCTTTGTTTGTAACCATTTCTGAGTGCTTTTTGAAGTGTGTTTCGGGTCATTGACCTGCTGGAAGACCCATGACCTCTGGTGGAGACGCAGCTTTCTGACACTGGCCACTACATTGCGCCCCAAAATTCCTTGGTAATCATCAGATGTTTGACTGTAGTGACTGTTCTTTTCTTTGCAGGCCTCATTTCTTTTTCTGTAAACAGTGCCATGATGTCCTTTACCAAAAAGCTCTACTTTTGTCTCATCTTTCCACAGTACATTCTCCCAGAAGGATTGTGGTTTTGTCCATAGACTGTAAAAAAAAGATGGACGATGCACCTTCACTCACTTCCATTGAAGAAAATTGAAGCCGTCAGTGCCCCAATAGGATGCGGACATATTGCGTTGATTTAGGACCAGAGTCTGTGCAGTAGCGAGCAAAGTGGCGCCGCGTCCCACCCACACTCCCGCAGAGTCGATCATAAGCACACGCCCCTAATTAGCCTGACTGCTCCAAATTTTTTCTGCTTATTGCCGTACTAGAGGCTTGTGTTAAAATAAGATCATTAAAACCCCAAACTCCTCCTGAAGATTCCGAAAAAGTCAGTTGGCGCCTCAGTTCACTCAGTCAAGCTCCTGTTTTTATAGCATCAAATAACTAACTAAAACCAAACTTATTTTAAAAACGAACACTTGAACTTACATCAGCGTGATTAAAACTACAGAAAATGACAAAAACCATCTGTGGAAAACAATTATTTGAAGTGAAATTTAATTCTTTAGTTTGCTCCACGTCCCTTTAATTATATGGAGAGGGCGGGGTTTATGACCTATATGGGGACCACCCACCTATGGGTGATTGAAATGTTTTGGCTTCACTTTTCAAGACTTGTGCAGCTCACTTGGTTTTGTCACAAAAGTTTTGACAAACTCCAGTCTTGCTTTTTTTTTATGCCTCTGTGTCAGCAGTGGTGTCCTCCTGGGTCTCCTACCATAGCGTCCCTTTTCATTCAGATGGCGCCGGATAGTGTGAGCTGACACTGTTGTACCCTGTGTCTGCAGATCAGCTTGAATTTGTTTGGAAGTTAATCGGGGTTCTTTATCCATCATTCAAACATTCCTTCATTCATCATTTTCATTAATTTTGCTTTTCTGTCCACATCCAGGGAGGTTAGCTACAGTGCCATGTGCTGTAAACCTCTTGATGATATTGTGCACAGTGGACACAGGAACATTATGATCTCTAGAGATGGACTTGTAGCCTTGAGATTGTCCATGTTTTTCCACAATTTTTCACTATTAAATCCACAGACAATCTTTACACTTCTTTCTTTTCTCCATGCTCAGTGTGACACACAACACAAAGGTTGAGTCAACTTTTCTCCATTCTAACTGGATGCAGGTGTGATTACTATATTGCCCACACCTGTTACTTGCCACAGGTGTGTCTAAATACAAATTACAGGGGCATCACATGCTTGAAAAGCAATTATGTCTTACAATTTTAACAAGGTGCCAATAATTTTGTCCATTTTTGAGTTCTGAGTGAAATTTTATCAAGTTTGACTTTTCTTCTCTGATTTTTTGTGTTGTTGCAGTGCAAACAAAAACAATAAGCGTGTGCATACCAAAACATCTGCATTTGAAACAATTTTCTGAGAGAAGTGTTGCATTTTATGATACAATTGCAAGGTTCCGATATTTTTGGCCATGACTGTATAATATACGGTGTCTACACATCTGCTTTGTCCTTTCTTTCACTTGGTTTCAATAATCAGTCTGTATATTCTTATGCTTCACTCTGACACACCACCCTGCTCTCACTGGAACCAAACAAAAAGACCATAAAAATGTTACTATTTGCTGTAGGTTGAGATTTCTGATAGCACTGGTGGACGTGAGCTCTTTTACTGATGTTTTTCTTGTTATTTTAAAACTTGATACAAGGGGAACAGCACTTGTGTCTTCTGCATGTCATAAATAGATCACTTACACAAATTAAAATCCCAAAAAAATGCAGTTTAGGGTTCAGAAATCTTCCAAAAGTACCAACATCTGACAATCGCCCACAGCAAAAGCTCCACTGTGAAAAATCCATAAGTGTACCCATTTATGTCCAATTTAGCCTGAATCTCAGTTGCTTCCAGTGCAAACTATTTTTTTCACTTGTGCAATAGAATGCTTTGGACAGAGTTCAATCCACGTGGTCAATCTCGGCGAAAGAACAAAGCGCATGAAGTCATTTTGTAGAGGTTGAAAAATGCCTCGACCGTCACCTTCAACTCCTCTTTCTGGCCTAAAATAAAAAAAAGGCCCATAACTTCACAGAAATAAAATGGCAGCGGCTCCTATGATACATCAAGCCCGTGACCCGCGACCCCTCGTATAGGTCGTGTGTAAAGCTTTCTGGACGGCCCTTTGAAACGCAGGATTGCTGTGTCCATCTATCTCAGGACATGAAAGGCACACGCAGGGGTTCTGCAGGTGCAGATGTGTCATGCGCTCGAGGTATTTATGGCTACTGGAACGTCTTACGGTCACTGCGGCGTATCAGGAAGGAAAGGCACCGTGAATCATCCTTGCAGCGGTATTCAGAGATGTTTCGGGGTGTAGTGGGTAAAGCTTAAAGCTGGTAATGAGTGCCAGTCACCACTGTGCTCTTGGGAAAAGCACTTAACCCCACTTTGCTGTACGGGAACCATCCTTGTTCATGTACTAAGAGTACCCGAAGTTGCTTTTGCAACTTGACTTTCATGAAGTCATTCATGATAACTGGATATTTTTAAATACACATTTATTTATTTATCTATTTAAGATTTATTCTTCTGCATTTTTGCTAAGATTTGCTCTAAAATATAATTCTAATAGAGACTGCACTCATAAAGAAAATCCTGATTAAATATTTTGGAGCCATGCAGAAAAAAAATCCTGTTAAAGAATCTTCAATGTACACATTTTCTTTATGTTCAGTTATTTTTATGCCTTTTTTAATTTCCATGAGCTTTCTAGACCCGGAAATATCTAATCTCCTTAAATATTATGATATCAGGTTTATTAAGCAGGGCAAATTAGCATGAAACCACAATTGCTGCATGTGTGCGTAAAGTTCTGTTGCACAAATTAACAATGCACAAATTAAAGAATGCAGACGCAGTAAGATCATTTCCATAATGACCAACGCAATCTACCAAGAGCAGCACAAATTAGCAGCATATCATAGCCATGTCAAGTGCAAAATGGGTTAATGCTTTTTTTGGCGTTAAATAATGGTGTAAATACCAGTAAATTGACTACTGCAAATTTTAGTAAATCATGTTGCATGATTCCTAAATTTTGAAAGGTATCTGAAAGGTAAACTCTTCCAAATGCATATGCAATAAGGTCAGCTGCAAAAATATCTGTATCCATGCAAATTTTTCACTCTGTGTCTTTTGTAAATCCTGACAGTAGTTTATAATGCAAAAAAAAAAAATGTAAAAAATTAAAACTGCAAGCAGTGTTTAAAGGGCCCTTGCACCTGGGTTTACCAGCAACCAGTGGCTTAAGGAAAATAACGAATGGTGGGCAATATGCATTTAAAGTGGCAAATATACGAATACAAAAACTCAACGAAAACTCAAGATCTTCACAATTTTAATATCACAAAGGCTTTTAGATAAAACTGACCAATTATAACGTTGGCGTCATTAAATCTCTAGGAGGAGTTTGTTACAGCGTAAAACATTTCACTTCCTGTTGCCAGCAGGTGTCGCTATGACTATAACTGAATATGGGCTTGTGTTCAGGTTAGGACTCTTAACAAACATGAGAAGTTTGCGGCTGATCAGACATTGTATGCCCGAGTTATAACAACTTCCTGTTTCATGGCGAAACGTAGAAATTTGTCAGGCCACCACGGACACGCCCTTCAACGAAAACTCAAGATCTTCACAATTTAACGTAACAAAGGTCTTTAGATTAGACTGACCAAATTTGGTGTTGATCTGAATAAATCTCTAGGAGGAGTTTGTTTAAATACAATGCCTGAAAATGGAAAAAAACAGCACAAAACTTGACAAGAAAATTCAAAATAACAGACTTCCTGTTGGGTTTCGGACTTTGTATTGGAGAACTTTCTTTGTCCTGGGGGACAAGTTTCATACTTGTACGCGAAATGCAGCTTGAGGGGCACTTTTTTGAAATTTTATAGGTGATGCTATTGAGCCATTTTGACACCCACTTCTGAAACCAATATCAGATGTAAATTTTCACCACTTTTGGCACATCTGCAAAGTTTCATGAGTTTTTGAGCATGCTTAGGCCCTCAAAAATGCAGCTCATTTTGGAGGAGAAGCACCACTGGTGCTCAGGCCCTAAAAAAAAGGAATGCGCTGGTGCAAACTGTAAATTTAGCCCCTAATTTTATAATGTGAAAACTCTGTATTTCCCAGATTGTGTAAAATGGTCCATTCTTACATTCCTGAGGTCACACCATTCAAATGTTGGTTACAAAATGACAAACAGTCCCAGTATGGCATGCTGGTGTACCCACAAGCCTTCTTATCCGGCTTAACCAGCAAGATGTCCTTGCTTAACAAGCATCACCAAAAATTGCCTAAAATGTTTAGGTTTTCCTATTATTTTAATACGTGCTGAAGGTAACGACTGAAAAATAGTTCAACCAATAGCATGCAGGCATTGTACATAATTGACCAATAATGAAGTGCAAGGCAGCAGGATCTACAGTACAGAGAACGAGCAAAGCTAAAACTAGTGCTTATGATGTCCACTGTGTGGAAAACGTGGATGGAATTGCAGAATCCAGTCATAAATATGGAATTTACTATATAATGCAGAATGAATTTGCCAAATTTTAGACAAAAAAATCAAAAATAGGTCAGTACAATCTCTAGAACTGCTCTGAGAGTCACTTCATGAGCATTTTACAGTTTCTTTTATGAAAAACTATCGTCATATCATATGCAAACAGAAACTGTTTGCAAATGGAAAGAAAATGGAATCCAGAAAATTAATAGAAAACAGAATTTGGTCAAAATAAAAATTAATGTGATAAAACAAAAAAAAAAAAAGGATTTTATGTTAAACTTCCAATAAATTGCAGTTAAATTATGTATGCTTCATGATTTCAATTTGTAGCCATGCTTAGACATGCTTTTTTTTTTCTTTTTTTTTACTTTTTTTTTAACCATTAACCAGTCTAGAAAAATTAAAACGTAATCCAGAAAAGTCTAAATGGAAAAAAAAAAAAAGTATATAGTTTTATAGTGCCCTATAAAACTCAGACATCTGGACACTCTAACCATGATGTTCAACCAAGTTCACCAAATTTTACTACTTCAAATAATTTGCCATTTATAAAGGTATATATAACCACTATGGAAGTTTATGCTGGTCTGAGAAGGAAGAAACAAACAATTGTTTAAATAAATGTCACAAATATCCCACCAAGACAGAATAGCAAGTATTTATCAGTTTATTCTTCTTTCTCTCTTTATTTTTGGCCAGCTCACACCCGTACCCTCTTTTCGATGCATCTGCCTCTCCTGATAAGGCCGGCAAACGTCACCTTTACAGCATTATTAAAACGTTTCTCCCAGGCAGGATTGAAATGATTATCTCCTTAGGCTGACGGGAGAAAGTTAGCAGATAGCCCAGCTCCATCCCAGACCTATCTGGACCTTCCCTTTGAAGCCGGGGACAGACTGGCTGGGTGGTTGAAGATTACGGCACTCGCTTAAACCTGCTACAATGAGGGGAGTAAATAAGGCGTGAGGGAGGGAGGGAGGGAGGGCGGAGAAGTGTGGGAGGCGGTGGGAAGAGACGGCAGATGATAACAGGACTGTCTGCTCCTCCTCTGTCTCTCTCTCTCTCTCTCTCTCTTTCTGTCTGGGATGGCAGTGTGCTGACTAGGTGCCAGGGACTTACTGTCAAGGAGAAAGAGGGCAGGATCGGTTGCAGGCAGACAGTAGGAGAGAGAGAGGAGAGCAGCTCAGCCACTTTCCCCCAGTCTAAGCCTCTCTTTCTCAATCCCTTCGGCACTCCGGCTTCCTTATCGCGCACATTATGCATGCACAGCATGTGTCGTGTTGTGCTTTGAAATGAACCTTAAAATATCTGCGACCTGTCTCACCTTATTTGTTTTTTTTTGAATATTCTCATTTATTTTATGCACAGGACTGTATTTTTAGAGTGAAACAATTGCATTAAGCAGCCAGAAACTGGCGTGTTGTCCGTGTATTAATTGAGTTAATCTCGAATCGTTTATTAGACGTATTGAGTGCTACGCTCTGAATATTTAAAAGCAATTATGATTTTAACTGCCGAATGGCCTGGCAAATAAACTTTCAGTTCTTGTCAGGGGAAAATTATTTATTGTCCTCTGAGTTGGTGTTTTAATTGAATTCTTTTTCTCTGCCATAATTACTGTCGTATTCAAATTAGTCGGTACCTTTAATAAGGTTGTTGACCTTAAAGTCTGGATGAACAATGAAGCAAGTTGGGCTAACAACCGAATAATTACAAGAGGCATGCCGTGAAGATTCATTAAAATAAATACTTTCCGGTATATTGCAAACTTACATAGTAGTCTGTCGGGATATGAAAAGGTTAGGAAGGGTTCCACATCATTTTATTTAATATTCAGTGTTCAACATGTAGTCAAAGTTACATTTTATTGTATTGTGTTGTAAATGGGGGCTGCAGTCATTTCAACAAAGAGTATTTGCCTGATTTGAAACCTTTTAGACTTCATGCCCCCACTTTTTGTTAGTAGGTCCGTCAATTAAATATGAAATGTAACATTATAAAACAAAACGAGGTTATATTACCGAGCGTATGCCCGTCTGTACATCACATCCTTTCAGCAGGCACACGCAGACCCGAGACCTCACTCACACAGCGTAATCAGAGAAGAGGAGCTGGCCAAGCTACATCTGCATCCATCGTTTTGGCACGAGAATGTGCTACATCTGCCAGTTTATTAAAATCACCGGCCAGTCAGGAGATGAAGATGAACCTGCCTGAAACGTGAGGCCCTGCATCTGAAATGCGCAATTATGTCCCACTGAACAAAATAACAGATCTACTGGTTTGGAACAACACAAGGATGAATAAGAAATTGTTTGAGAAAAAGAAGTACGTGTTAACATAATTCTAAAATCTGCAAATCCATGTAATATTTTTGGACACTTAATTGCATGTTGAATGCAATTAAATGGAAATGTATTATAGTTTAAATTTATATCAAAAGCAATTAGTTGAAGTTAAAAATGTTTTTTGAACCACATATGTAGCACTTATGCATATCTTTATATGTCTATGTATAATTACTTTTCTTGTATTTGAAATTAAAGTACTGCCTTTATGGTAAAATGTTATTTAAATGTCATTTCTAATTAAACCTGTCATGTTTTTAAATATATTTTGTAATTACACATATTACAAAGTTGAGTTACACTTTATTTTAAGTTGTCCTTGTTAATATTACTGAGTAATATTAATTAACTACATGTACTTACTATATGGTTAGTGTTAAGTGTTTTTATATATATATATATATATATATATATATATATATAGCAACTGTGATTTTAATTGTAGTTGCAAATTTAAATTTCACAGTTGTGACTTTGTAACGATAGTTTATACTGACTTTATAATCATTTTCACTCATAAATTGTTAGTAAATTTCATAAATAACTGCAGACACGTAAGTAACATTAAATTAAACCATATTTTTAAGAAGAGCAGAAACTGTATTTTCTTTTAAAGCATATTCCAACAATTGTTGTTTTATTTAACTTTGAAATATCTTTTTTATTGTGTTGTTTTGAATAAAATAAAATAAAATAAAATAAAATAAAATAAAATAAAATAAAATAAAATATGTGAATATGAAGCAAAATTAAAATTAACAAAACAATTAAATACACTGGTCACCAAAAGTTAAAGGCACATTATGTAAGTTTTCCCGGGTATAGAGTGCATATTCATAACAAACAATGAAACAAAGGCGTAGTTTAATGACGCTGTGATTGAGTGCAGAATCGTGGGAGTTGCTGTCTTCATCCACACAGCCGATGCATTCTGTCGGGAAATTACGTTCATGGATGACCTAATGTATTAAAGACGAAGCGGGGTGGGTCAAAGTCGTATAATGCTATTCTGTGCGTTCGTCACCCGTCTAATAAAATGCATAGCATATTAAAGCTTTTTTTTGTTTTCTACTAAATAACGTACAACGTTACTGGCAGGCGACGCAATGACACTGTCAATTACACTGGTTAAAATTGCGTATTTCTCTGGATTTAAACATTCTTCGAAACATTTGGGATAATGTAAGCACACAAGTGATCAAAAATATAGAACACTGTTCTAGTGGTTTTTTGGATATTTTAATAAAAAAATCGTTCATATTCTGCCTTTAAGTTACATTTCTGGCAAGAGCTATGCCCGAACACTATATTGCTTTGTAAGGGAATAACACCGAAACTCAGTTTACCTTGCTCCCTTGCTTGTGCACGCTTGACACACATTGTATGAAACAAATCCACACCGCTGTCCTAGAGTAAACCAGAGTGTTTATATATTTTCAATGCTCTCTGATTGTATTATATTGGAGGGCGACAACAGATTGAATCAGTGGCTCAGGGGATTAATTGCAAGCTTTGTAGGTGTCTCAACACTTCCTGTCTCCTGTGGTTCGTTCTCTGGAGTGCTGTGCCTCTTATGAAGAGTAATCTCTCTGGAGGAAAAAAAAAAAAAAAAAAGATTTCTTAATATGGACCATGCCTGTAGGGGCCTGTTGACTCAGCGGGGTTATGACGGAAAGCTTTCAGCTGAATTGATGGTTATGAATTCTGCTGTCCCACAGTTCTTCACTTTTTTCCCCTCTGAGTTATTGTTTATTTACCCTGTTTCATCCCCTTTGGGGGAAAACATGGGTTTATTGCACATGGTAATGTGTATTCCTTCTTATTCGGAGTTTATTGCCAAATTTGTTTCTACCTAAATGGCTGAAAATGCATGGAGCCCATCAGCAATTAAGTTGAGGCAAGGAGGGAAATGGGTTTACGAACTGGTGCTAATGTTTGGCTTAATTTTATAATTTCATTTTGAGGAGCGGGCAAAATTGGATTTTGCAGGCATTTTTTTAATGAAAATGGAGGAAATCAATGGCTCTGAGTCATCTGCAACATTTTAAAAAGTGCAGTACAAATTCCATGAACAGATTGAAACACAATGTCCTGATGCTATTCAAAAACACTCATCGAGCTCTTTACCTGGAAACATCAGGAAACCCAATGTACCTTTTACAATTCAGCAGCCAGTGTAAAGTAACTGTGATTTATGCCTTTAGCAAGCACCACTACAACTGAAATGATTTCTTAAAATAAGTCCAAATGATTTTATTTATTTATTTATTTATTTAAATCACATGCCAGAAAGTTAGCAAAATTACACAAGATCATTAATTCCCATGTTGCATTTTTATGCTGAAAGCTATACTGTCTCAGGGATCCCTCTACACTATTTATGATTAGGTTGATGCTTAAACACTTTAATCAGCTGCCAAGGACCTTTTCATTACAAGTCATTTCCAGAAAGCAGGCGGAACTTATTGTCTCACCTCTAGCAGGAAATAAATAAACGAGCTAGCATAGCGAGTGGCAATAATCAGCCGATGAAGGAGCCAATGAGAATCTCAGAAGGCATCATTTATTTAAAGTGTTTACTGCCGGAGGCCCTGGGAGAGGTGAAAACGTGTCGGAAACAAGGCACGCCTGCATGCCCTCGTGCCTACTTACCCACAGTATCCAGATCCCCTGCTAACTCACATAAACCGCACTGCCAGCCGCGATGATTTCTTTACCTGCGCCTGACATCTGAATGACTCTTTTATGTTTTGAGAGTTGTCGCTGCCGGGCGGAGTTTGGAGGAAATGTGACTTGGCAGGTTGTGCTCTGAAATATTTAGGATGTTATGCTATTGTCTGTTCCAGGGAATCTGCCAAAATACTGCATAGTTCATAAAGTGAACTTCATTGATCTTCAACTATTTCAACTTCAAAACTGTATAATCTACTTGGTTGTATAAGACGTTTCAACGTAAAGGGCACCTATTATGACCCTTTTTACAAGATTTGTTTACAAAAAAAAGTGTCCCCAGAATGTGTCTGTGAAGTTTCAGCTCAAAATACCCCACAGATCATTTATTATATCATTTTGAAAATGCCTATTTTGAGTGGAAGCAGAACTGTGCCGTTTCAGTGCATGTTTCTTTAAACGCAAATGAGCTGCTGCTCCCTGTCCCCTTTTCCAAAATAGAGCTGTGCCTTTACAGCTCGTAGCTCAGATACACATCCGAAGCACACACACAGAAAGCGGCTGTCACACGGCATATAAGCAACTAAGTACTAAGTACTCTTTAATGTCTCATTGCGTTCAAACGGCCAAATGCACACAAGTTTATGTTAAAAACACACATTAGTTACAAAAACACAGTCGGTTACGTCTTTGAAGGTAAAACAGCTGGGAAAGAAATTGCATGTTTATATAAGATCTGCGTATTAAGTGCCAGCAGTGTAATATACAGTACCTATACCACTGTCTACACTGCAATAATATCCAAACAGTAAAATAAAAGCAGAAAATTTTACTCACTGCTCCAGACTGAGCAACGTATATAGCTTTATATACTGCTTTTAAATGCTCTAGCATGAATATAAACATGGCGGATTGCATGCGGCTCACTCAGGGCGGGGTCTTTGCTAATACGACAGTGTCTGTCAACAATTGTGGGCGGGGGATGTAAAATGTGATGTCACATTTTACGGATTCTGCGAATGGCTTGTTCCGAGACGCTGTTTATGATTTATGGTGGATTTTTAACATTATAGGGTGGTTATGTACACACACTGCCAATACATTTAAAAGTGAATTTTGCATTATAGACCAATTTGGAGTAGATGTCGCATTTACGTCACTGGCAGCTGTGTGCACATTGTGGTGGAAAAAGAAAACACTGGTAACAAGTGGAGTGAAATGGGTAAAAGTATTGATGTACATTTGGATGTCAGAATCTGAATTATTTTTATAGAATACTGTCGTCGTAAAATGCCGTTTGAAGCTAAACGCAGACGTTTAAACAGACAGACTATGGATGAAACCTGCTATGATAACTCTACTTTTAAAGCATAAATATGATTGAAACAATTTGTCTACATAATATTCACATATGCAGTTCATAGGAGACATAAGGATAAGGATAAACTTTAATACATACTGTATTACAGTTATAGTGTAGCATGTTTGCAAACACCATATTGGCCTATAGGTGTCCTTTAAATTAAACCGACTTTGAATCGAGTTTCATACAACTACAAAACAAGTTGAAATTTGAAATTGCTCAACTTTTGATGAGTAATGTAAGTTGCCATGACTTAATGATCATCATTTTTCAAAATGCTATGACAGGCAGAGTAAGTGAATTTTCATTTTTGGGCAACTGTTCCTTTAAATGATCAAAATAGTGGCAGTATTATATTATACTAATGGTATCAGATAGTCACACCAAATTATGTTAAAATATACCATGGTACAGAATGATTACCATATGCATTTACCATCTTAAATACTGTAATACCCTACTATTAGGTTATTTCTAGATAGATAGATGGACAGACCCAACAACATGGGATTATGAAGAAGTAGTAGCAGCAGCTGGAAAATTAGAAAAAGTAGCAACTTTTGCAGATGTTGCATGTTGCATATTTGGCAGTAGCTTCAGAACCTTCTTATGAAATTGTGCCAAGATTCAATCCACTCCTTTCCGGAGATGCAGACAGTCTCCAGATGATTGATGAAGTATCTTCAGAAGTTTCAGGAAGCTCACTATTGATAACATGTTACTCAGCGATGAGGAGCATATTTCATCATGCGAGGAAATGGAATTCTTCAAAAGGAAAAGTCTTAATTTAGCATACGCCAAAGTACTGGGCTTCATTTCCCGCCTGATGCTTAATTTTTGAACCTTTCTTTTTTGAAGTGGGTCTTTCATCAGATGTGAACAAAGCTCATTTTGCTGTCAAATTCCTCCTTCTTCTGGAAGTCCAATTTCTGAAGGAAAATGGTTTCTCTTTGACCTGAAAAGACCTTTGTGGGCTAAGGGCCATTGAGACGGTATGCTGCTATTAGCGGAGCACACTGCCAGGTGAATCACAGTTAATCAATGGCTCAAAGTGCAAAGAAAGTGTTGGGTTGTTGCTTCTTACTCATTGTGCATGCTAGGTAGTGGTCCAGGTTACCTTGGTGAGCATGAACACATTTGCTAAAAATAGCTTGGTTTAGTCCTTGATAGTCAATACTTGCGCTTTCCCTCCACTACCAATAGTTTTGTAGACACCGTAATGGAAGATCAATGCAATACTGTCAAAGAAAGAAAGAAACAGCATTATAAATGCCACTAGTCACATGGAACCAAGCAATATATTAATATTAACAAAATATGAAATATATATTGTGTGCAATAATTAATGTCTTTGAACTGTCATCATCTGGAGCCTTTGATTAAGAATAAATATTGACATGCAATTAGGTGTGATTTATTTGATAAATGAATCTGCATATCATGCAATTAATTGTATTCAAACAGAGCTCTAATTATAGCAGTTTAACCCCGGTGCCGTTTGTAGTTGTTAAAAATAACTAAATCTTAATGATACTCCTGAAACAACTGACAGTACTTTTAAGTAATATTTAATCTCTCATGTGCAGCGTTTACAAGTTGACCTTTAATTCGTTCTGATGGTTTACAGCTAATTATCTAAGATTATGATGGTACGCATAAAAGGGAGGTTTGTCGCCTGTCTCCTCTCTAAATAAATCATGATCAACGGAGCGCTTAGTGTGCATAAGAGCGGCCTGTTTTACGAGAGGTAGAGGAGAAATAAATAAATGTACAATTCTCTCTTTGGATGTAACATGCAGGAGCGCTACCTTGCCACCTGCTTGTCTGGCACCACACGCTCGTCTGCCAATTAAAGAGAAGTAAATGGGGGCAAGCCTCAGGGCACGGTTTGCATAATATCAGCCGCATAAAATGCGGCCATCTGCTTTTCCAGCCACTTCTTTCCCTGTGATTGTAACTTTAATATGGTAATGTTTTAAGAGCACATGTGCTCCTCAATATGTTTGTGGATGATTCTGATGGGAAGTGGACATTGTGAACCCCGTACTGTGATATTACAGATGTGGTAAATCTGTCTTTGGCGTGCCTGTAGATAAAGTTCACAGGTTGGCAGCGGTCCACTTCTCTGTCTGAGACTCGGCGTGATCTCATTAGTATTCATAGATGTTCGTACCAAGGAGGTCTATAATAACCGAGGTGCGTGACTGTTATGCATCTCAATGGCACTGGTGTAACAGCTACAGATTCTGTAAGTATTTGCAATTCATCTGTTGCTTTGACACAGTTTTCAGAAAATTAAGGAAGAGAGGAAGGAAATTAGGAAGAGAATGAAATGTGTAAAAGCTGTACTTTTAGGGGAACAACAGCTTAAAGGGAAAACTTTGTCTTATCTACTCCTAAAGAGTGCATATTAGTACATTTGGTGTATAATATGTATCCTTAAGGTGAACCTTTCAGGGGTAAATGAGGTACACAGTTGTGCCTTTAAGGGAACTGCCCCAGCGATAAATAATATTACAAATAATATTATTTTATATGCTAATTATTATTATTATTATTATTATTATTATTATTATAAATTATTTATTATTTAATTATTAATAAATATATGTATTTTTTTTTTATTTTACTTGACCTTATTTTACTTTGTTTTATTTTATTTTATTTTATTTTATTTCATTTCATTTCATTTTCTTCAGAGAATGCATGGATAGTTCCTGATCGCAAACTCTTTTACGTATGAACAACTTAACAGATGTACCCCTATTGGTACTTTTTTTTGTTGTTGTTTCATTTTATTTATTTTTAATGTAATTTTATTTAATTTTATCATTTATTATATTTTAATCACTTATTTTATTTTTCTAAGGATGCATGGACAGTAACTGAATTGCAAACCCTTTTACACTGTATATGAACAACTTAACAGATGTACAAACATTTATTAATCTTTGCTGAATTTCATAGAAAGTAGATTTTTAATGTATTTAATGTTATTTAGTAAATTAAATTAATATTTAATAAATAAGAAATCATAGAAATAATGCATTTTGTAAATAATATTAAAATCATTCAATTTTATATTAAATATGTTTAATGCAATCACTTTCAACACAGAGTGCATTATAATGGTTTTATTAAATTCTGTGTTATTTTTAAACACAGCTTGGAACAGCACACACACATAAACTAATTAAACTGAAGAAATAGTAAATTCAGGTGCACAAAGTGTGGAAATGACTATAGATATTTCAAGATTTTGTTCATTAAAAAGGTTCTTTCTCAATTTACTGCTAGATGATTTACATTCAAGACACTGACAAAAAAAAAAAAAAAAAAAATGGCACTGGGCATTTCCACATTTGCGCATGTGTGCACTTTACATATGAATACCTTTGAATATGAATTGAATCACCCTGGATATTATGATCTTTTTCCATAACAAAAGTACTGTATTTTAAATTCTTTGAATACCTGAAAGAAATTAAACCAATTTAAGATAACAGCGCTTGACTAATTACAGTATTTTATTTCATTAAATCTGGTAGTCTTATATTTAGCAGTCACAGAAGCACATAGAACTTGTCAGAAATACCAATATTTTCCAATATCATCTGAACACACGGTTCTTCAGCTGCAGGCGCGCTGCGGTCGTTCTCCCGGGTGTGATCAGTCTCCGATTTTCCACAGCTCACACACGTTCTCCGAGGAAGTGTTTGTTTTCTCTGGCACAAAGACAAACACAAATTTAGACTATTCTGGAGTCCCTGCACTACGGTACCTGGACCAATCAGCAGGCAGCGAGTTGTAGGAGATGATGGATTAAAGGCGAACGAGAAATTAAACAACCCCTCAGGCCGTGAGGACTTCCAGAAATGTCCACCCACAACCGAAAGCCACTGAAGTTGCAATGCATAGGCCCGCCGCTCCATCTCCAAGCGTGCCCGGTCCAGATGTTGGCCATGTTGAATGTATTAGAAAACCTCCACTGATTTCTATATATACACACTCTCAAATGATGATTCTGGCTTCCTTGCTGCATCTTTTTTCCTCTTTGGGTTTGATGGTGTGGCAGCCAGTCTTTAGCTTGTGGAGTCATTTGTGGTCTCCATCGGGTTTCGCCTCCACTTGCTCCAAAAGACGTCTGTTTTGGAGATCAAGTAAACATGTCAGGGTGTCAAGGCTGCATGCTGCACCTCCAGGCTGTCATTACGTCCTACAGAAGCTCGTCTGCTGATTAGAGAGGTACGTATTATTATCTCGTTGCTAGCCCAAGCCAGAAGCTATCCGAGACTTGACTTCAGCTCCTCCACCACAATATTTCTTTGCAATTGAGGCCACTCGTTGTCACCACAACAAAGAGCACACCCTGAACTGCTTTTTCAAGTGGTAGCATGTAATGGATGCCGCTATAATCACAGAGATTAGCTTAGCTAGTGTCACAGGGAGCTTTTCAAAGGGATGTTTATCATGCCTCGCATGCATGATCGCGTAACGGCTTATCGTCAATACGCAGAGCAACCTAAATAAGCATCTAGCGGTGCTAAATGCTTCCTCCCTGAATAAGCCAGAGCTAAAGTTGCGCCATTCTTCACACCGAACCACTAATGACCAAAGAAAACTGTTCATTTCTGCTGGCAGCGCAATCAGTTTTAATGCGGGAATATATAAGTGCAGCGCTTCCAAGCTGGGAGGTGTGTTAAACGCATTAAAAGCTTCCTAGCGCCTCAAGACCGATTGCGGTCAGAATTGTCAATGCCATCGCCAGCTCTTGTTAGGCCACCCGAATCTCTCCTCCTCCCCACGCAGAGTGAGTTTTCCATTATTAGTCGCTATAAAAGCACCAGGCAGTATTGAAAAGACAGATCAGGCCACGTCAGGCCTCTGTCAACTCATTCAGCTCCCATAATTAAGAGCCGTTTGATTTATGACACAGCACACCACAGAGCAAGACTCTGCGATTCTGCCAAACATGGGAACGTAATATAATTGCAGTTTCATTCCAAGATATGCTCTTTATGAACACGAGAAACTAACACAATAGAAATGACTGCTGTCCCCAGGCCAGTATGGGAGTGTCGTGATTTGCTCGAACGTAGAGCTCAGTAATTTATGGTTATTACTATAGAACGTGTCTAAACAGAGCCTGTTTTTCTGCTTTTCTACACTGGATTGAGCTGCATACTGAAAAATGCATATATGCATTTGCGTATACACACACACATATATACAGCAGTGATTAGTTCAAGCCACGGGTGAAATAGGTGATTTCCAAAACGGGCAAACCATGAAGCCCGATTAGCAGGACTGTCTGTAACCTTAGGGTGTGTTCACACTAGTCATGTTTTTTACCGTTTAAAACGAACTCTGGTGCGATTGCCCTGTTAGTGCGGTTCATTTGAGTGTGAACGCTGCCATTCAAACCCTAGTGCGCACCAAACAAGATGGGTCTCGGCCCACTTCCAAGCGGTGCGGTTCGAATGAAATATGAACACAACACCAAATACCAACCAAATATTTCTAAACAAACCAAAAACAGGAAGTAATGACAAGATGTCATGTCGCGAGCGACACTATGCGCCATGATTTCACGAAGGGAACAAGCAGTGTATCCAAAACAAAATGACCAGAGGGCAAACGTGGAGCAACGAGGAGGCAAATCTATCATTTTCCTTTTTGGCCTGGACCAAATAAACCAAATGAACCTACAACTATGAACACGCAAAGGATTATTTCACAAAATCTTCATAACTTACTCACCCCCATGTCATCCAAGATGTTCATGTCTTTCATTCTTCAGTCTAAAAGAAATTAAGGTTTTTGAGGAAAACCTTCCAGGATTGTTCTCCATATTTTGGACCTCAATGGGAGCCAACAGGTCGAAGGTTCAAACTGCAGTTTCTAGCGCAGCATCAATGGGCTCTACACGATCCCAGCTGAGAGACAAGGGTCTTATCTAGCAAAATGACTGGTCATTTTCTTGAAAAAATTAAAATTAAAATTAATACACTTTCTAACCACAAATGCTCGTCTTGCACTAGCTTGAATTCACGCATTACATAGTCACATTGGAAAAGTCACATGTGACGCAGGCGGAAGTACCAACCCAGTGTTTACAAAGCGAACATGTAAAGAAAGTCAAACACCCTTTACAAAAAAAGGTAAAACAACGACATTGGAGGAGAAAATGAGATTGAGTTTTTCACCCTACCCTACATTTTTGAACCGGCATGCACAGACGAAGAAATAACCACGCTTGACCTTTCAAAATGTTCAATCATTTCACTAGATAAGACACTTATTCCTCGGCTGGGATCATGTTGAGCTGCAATTTGGACCTTCAACCCGTTGGCCACCACTGAACTACACTATATGGAAAAAAAATACTGGAATGTTTTCTCAAAAACCATAATTTCTTTTTGACTGAAGAAAGAAAGACATCTTCAATGACACAGGGTGAGTAAATTATCAGGACATTTTTATTCTGGACGTTAACTAATCCTTTAATGGCAAAACTGTTTGGTCTTTAAGATCTACAGTCTTTACGATTATGACTGCGAACACAAAGCATAGCAAGAGCTCACCACTGAAGAAGAAAAGTAGAGTTGGGATACTTGGACTGCAATTATAAATGAACTCTGACTTGAGTGGACTTGTACTCAGGCTTGACACAAAATTTTGGACTAGAAATTTTTTGGAGATACAGACATGGCCCAGTTTCACAGACACGGCTTAGCATAAGCCAGGACTGTGCCATAGTTCAATTAGAATTTTAAAGTAATTTTTTTTATGGTGTGCATCTTAAGACAAAACAAGGGCACTGACGTATTTCAAGATCAATCACTGATCTTTTCATCATAGTTTTCAAGTTTCTTTCAGTTGAAACCGCTCCGACTTGCATTTTAGTTGGGGACCAGGCTTAAGCCTTGTCTGTGAATCTGGAGGTAAGACCGCCAACAGAGAAATTCACAAAGCCAACATCCATCACAGAAATGCAACTACTAAAACTCAAATCTCAGCCATCAGTACTAAAATGTAAAAAAGATGGAGTCATGATCATAAAACCTGGACAGTTGGAGCACCAAGATGATCTTCAACATCTGTCCTGGCCAGAAAAATCACCTTAGAATCACTTAACTTGAATATTATTAAACCACTGTGGGACTCTCTCCTCCACTTCTGAAGCAACTGGCAGATGTTTTTATAGACAACGTTCAACTGGAGACTATTCAAAAAGTTGTATGAATCCACTCTAAAAAAGCTTGGAAGCTGTTTAAAGCCAGAGGGTGGTATTTTCCCACATTATTTTGTCCAAGCCTTATATGTGACCCTGGACCACAAAACCAGTCATAAGTGTCAAACATTTATTTGACAAATTTATTTGGTTTTAAAAAATTATATATATATATATTTATGGTAGGCAATTTACAAAATATCTTCATGGAACATGATCTTTACTTAAAATCCTAATGATTTTTGGCATAAAAGAAAAATCACTCGTTTTGACCCATAAAATTTATTTTTGGCTACTGCTACTAATATAGTAGTCAACATTTGAAGTGGCTCGAAACCTTTTATCAAAGTAGTCTTAAAACAAAAACAACTTAGATGAACTTTCTTGATCCACTTCAAATGTTGACTACTATATACCTGTGCTACTTAATACTGGTTTTGTGGTCCAGGGTCACATATATCATGACTAAACTTAATTGCACCTTGTCTCTTAACTGGTTTATCCAAAAGTGTTTACCAATTACACTGTAAAAAATAAAAAAACAATTTGTTGAGTCAGCTTAAAATAATTTGTTACCCTGCTACCTTAAAATTTTAAGTTTAGTCAACTAAAATAAGTTTAGTTAACTTGAAATGTTAAGCTGTACTAAGTAACAACTCAGATATTTGTGTTTGCTAAACTTAACAGATGGATAAGTAACCCAGCTGACTTAAAATTTTAAGTTGATTCAACTCAAATATCTAAGTTGTCACTTAGTATAATTTAACATTTCACGTTGAATAAACTGTTTTTGAGTTGACTGAACTTAAAATTTTAAGGCAGCCAGGTTACAAATTATTTTAAGTTGACTCAACAAATTGTTTTTTACAGTGTAGCTATAAGAGCTATTTAATGTTTTGCATCTTTATTTTGTCTGTGACATTCCCAGTCAGTTGTAATTCTCAATATCCATTCACACTTGCCAACATTAATCCGTTTTCCAAACCACTTAAAATTAAGGTTGAGGCATTCTGGAAGAAGAATCTCAGCAAATGTAAGTAAAATATCTTTCTGTTGGGTACCATTGAGTTATCTTAATGTTTTGTTTCAACAAAAACATGGATGGCACCTTAACAAGATCTCTGTCAGCCTCTCTGATTTCCATAGAAATGCAGAAAATCATTTGCAGTAAAGCTGATTATGCATCATCTAAAGACCAATGAGGATATTTGGCTGGATCCAAGTCTCTCAAATTTCCAAAGCTGGAAAGGCCCATAAGGGTTTTTGGCAACAACACGGTAAGTCCACTTGGGTGGTACTGCATTTCAGGTTTAGTGAGAATATTTAATGCCTAGGTGGGAACGTCGTCTTTGACCTCACACGTACCTGTTCACTCATGTAACCGTAGCTTACAGCTGACTTCCAGCTGTTTGTTTGTTTGCTCCAGAAGTCCATCTGAATCAAATTTCAGTTCTGCTGATCAGAAAGGACTGACCAATTTAGACCTTTTACGACCGTGCGAGGGAAGCGGGTCTCAGAGAAGTATTCTATTATAAAAGACCTCTGCTCCACGCTGCCCTGCCTCTTCCCAGAAGTACAGCCGTCTTCCAAGAAGCAGCGATGCTATCTTCTCCGCTCTCCAAATGAAGGTCTTATTCATCAGCGACGCTGTGTCTTTCTCTTATCTGCTCTGCCCTTTTCTTATAAAAACATTTTTAAGGGGCAGCCTGCAGACTTCAAGTTCTCAATCAGAGCCATTGAGAGCTCAGCCTGCGTTCCAGTAACAAATCCGGCACAATATGCCTTCCCAGTCATCTTAAGCCAGTAATAAGCCACTGGCACAGATACAGTGCATTGAACTCGATAATGCTCAGGATGAGAGCGTACATTATTCATTTGCCCTCATAATTCGGAGGGTTTCTTTTTCCAAAATGTGTCAAACTAGGATTTTCCCCACGTTTGACAAGGCTTTGAAACCGACGCGTGCAGAGAGAAAGGGCGAGACAGCCAGAGAGCGACAGCTTTTTGCTTATGTTCGCAGGCCGACGTGGGCACAATAATGAGAGTAGCGCTCAAATGAACAGATGAATAAATAATCAGTCGTCGGTCTGCGAGGATTAGTTCAAAGGCTGTCGCTGACTTAAGAGAGGGTGTAGGCTTGTTTCCACATGAGACACAACTATGATTTATTCAGGTCTCCTACCTTTAGCGCTCACCGCTTTGGAAGAGTATCAGTAGTTGCCAGCGAGAATCGCAAGAAAAGGACAAAGAAAGTTTTGACAAAAGCAGAATTACGCTGCGCTTGTTCCCGGCACTTGCAATTAAAAGAAGTGAAGGGTTTTTATGGATGTTGGGTGGCAGCCACGCAGATTTATCGGAAACTCGTAGACGGTCGCTACTGTTGCTGCCAGATACAGTGAACTATGCCCACGTTGCTGGAGCGCTTGAGCGCAAAGTGAGTACATGGACAACAAACATTAGTGTAATTGCATTTCTGTGTTGTTAATCACCCATGGTGGCAAACAACCTTTGAGTCACACCATAGCTTCTCACAGGAGGAGCAGATGGAGTTACGGCCGGCAAACGAAATCTGCGCCCACGTAAAGCTTTCTGTGTGTCGCAGAATTGGAAACAGTTCTACACAACTCATGTCACCTTGCATGTTCGATTATTGTACATTTTGGCTAATTTTATCTACTAATACATTTTGCCATATTTAAACATCATAATCAACATAGAAAGGTTGCATGTGCATCTGTGTGGGCGTCTTAATAGCTGTCATAGTCCTATAAATGTAAAGGTTTAAAATTAACACTTGCTAAGACTTAAGTGTGAGTGTACTAAAAACAGTTTTTCTTTTGCATTTTTGCAAAGTTTCATGTTCAGACAGTGATGTGGTCAAAACGATCCCCGCTCACACAGAGCCGCAAAATTGACTAAAAATACTGTATTATGCATGCTAGGACTGTAGTTGGCTATGCCACTTCGTATTTGTCTATAAACATGTAATACATGTGCACAGATGTGCAAGACATCACCATTTTTACAGATGTTTTTATAGCTTACACCAGAGGTCTCAAACTCAATTCCTGGAAGGCCACAGCTCTGCAGAGTTTAAACCAGCTTCAACTCACACCTGCTTGGAAGTTTCTACTAATCCTGAAGACCTTGATTAGCTAGATCAGGTGTGTTTGATTAGGGTTGGAGCTAAACTGTGCAGAGCTGTGGCCCTCCAGGAGGCCCCCAAAACGCTATTGCTGTGTAAATAAACACCCAAAACACATAAAAGTTGTCTATTTTTGGTTAAAAACAGTGTCAACAGCTCTTAATACTGTATATGATGTTGCACGTAATAAACAATAACCTGTGCTGTTATCTGCAAATATTCAAGGACAGTCCACTAGATAATTCCTTTGTCAACAGAGTGGCAAAATATAATTATAATGATATATTACAACATGCAGTTTCACTGCCAATATAATTGGCAGCCAAAATTGGCAGGTGTGGATAAAATTGCTGTTGAAGTTCATTTGAAATTCTTTTAAACAAACCCTACAGAATGTGACAGGTCATTTTTGTAGAGTAACTAACCATAGAAACAACAAGAAGTAATTGTTTAGTCCAGAAATGCCTCAGATTCTTGTGTGACATGCATTTCTAAACACTTGTCTCTGAGGTGGCCCTTCACACATTTGTCCAAGAATTGTTTAAATAGTTGCTCAGATCTATCACACGATTGTATTCTGAAACGTTGAAATGTTTTAACAAGATTATAACAAAGCTCTAGACATGTGTGCACCTGTAATATAGCCAGCATCACAAAACTGTAAAAATAACGGTTCCTATTTAAACAACCTAAGCACATTGTCTTAACGCATGGCGCAGGTGCACTTAGGGCATGTCCGAATCCACTTTTGCTAGTTAAATGATGGGAAAAAAAACGGTCGGTGTGGTCTGAAAGGGTTGTACCTATTCTCTTAATGAGTCATAGGTGTGTTTTGGGCGTAAAGTGCAATAAACTATTTTTCGCTATTTACATGGCACAAATTGCAAGAGCAAAGACTGAACACTTCTCCAGAGAGAAAATGGATCAGACCATCTACAGGAACAATAATTAGGGGTTCAAGTAGTGCTGAAACTCTATTGTAATTGTTAGAATTTTGCACGGATCACCGAGCTCCACGTAAAACTGACTTACCAAACCGTAAGTCCTAGAGACTTGAAACTTGGAGGAATGGTAGTACTCACACCACCGACAATGTGATTAAGGCTCGCCCCAATCGGCCTGACGGGGATGCTACAGCAAACCAAATTGCTCATAACTCCTAAACGATCAGTCGCAGGCTTAAGTGTCTCATGTTGTTGGAATCCTCACAACGGACAAAACACACACCTCAAATTTGATTGCGAGCCGAAATTTTCGGCTAGTTCGCATTTTTTTAAAAAACTACTTTTGTGACCTAGTCCTAGATTTTTCGCCCGATCGCAACTAAACCAGCGCAGAAAGATTTGACTTATCGTCAAAAGGGGCGGGGCCAGTTTTGGTAAAATGCCTATAACTCCTGAACAGAAAAAGATATCTCAGCCAAACTCAGAACACTTATGTAAGAGCTCAATCTGAGGTCATAGGGAAAAAATGGCAGAGCTTGGCCGCTTGGTGGCGCTATTAGAGGGAAAAACATAAAAATGGCTATAACTATGCAACCATTTGTCCAGTTGACATTAAAATCTGTGTGCACGGTCTTGGTCCAAAGTGCTACAAGTGTCTATGCGTATCTCTTGCGTATCTCAAAATACATGGCTGCCATTGGCCAATGAATTTTGAACACCTATTACACTGTAAAAAACAATTTGTTGAGTCGACTTAAAATAATTTGTAACCTGGCTGCCTTAAAATGTTAAGTTCAGTCAACTAAAAAAAAAGTTTATTCAACTTAAAATGTTAAATTATACTAAGTGACAAATTAGATATTTGAGTTGAATCAACTTAAAATTTTAAGGCAGCTGGGTTACTTACTCATCTTAAGTTTAAGTTTAGCAAACACAAATATCTAAGTTGTTACTTAGTACAACTTAACATTTCAAGTCGACTAAACTTATTTTAGTTGACTGAACTTAAAATTTTAAGGCAGCAGGGTAACAATTTAGTTTAAGCTGACTCAACAAATTGTGTGTTTTATTTTTTACAGTGTAGACAAGGTTAATGGAGGCCGATCGGAACGAAACTTGGTGGGCCTGTTTAACACACGGCCCCAAAGATCTGAGACAAATTTGAAATAAATCGGCCTCTGAGGGCAATATATACGCACAATATTCGCATCAGACAATAGAACTTCTCATTCCCAGACAACTTAGAACCAATGCTGTCAATCAAATCATTTGTTAAATGATTGAGAAGAGGTCAAAAATCTACTTTTTGCAAATGCAAAAAACACTGCAGTACAATTCTCTGGACTCTTTAGGTCAATAATTATTAAAAACAAATGTTCAAATTTACCCCTAACAGGGTAGTTTAGAAAAGGGGCCTGTCCAAATTTACCCAAAATCCTATAAAGCCTTAATCGATTTAGGTGGGTACAGCCTTGCTAATACGTAATGTCTTTTTCCTTACACGCCTAAATGCCTTAGGTGCTTGAACCTCATTTATTGCTGCTTGCTGCTATATTTGTTTGTATTGTAATCCTTTCATTTTTAATATTTGGCATGTTTGTGAGTTGCTGCGCATCACTGTGTATGTAATAACCAGAGCATAAGCACATATGCACCCGCCTACAGGCGTATATTACTAAGGCGCCCTTTAAATAAATAAATAAATAAATAAATAAATAAATAAATAATTTTAAAAAATAAATAAATCCTGCGCCATTAACTTTAGACCAGGCTTTAGTTGGTCAATGCTGCAATAATTTTCAGTTGCCTCAAAATAGCAATGCGCAAACAATGCGACTGCACACACCTTGTTTTCATGACGCTGGATGTGAAAATGATAACACTTGTCGCATTGCTCCGAGTGTATTGATAGGGCCCAATTACTATTTTCAAACAGGTTTCTTAAACACTCCCCCACCCTACCACTGGCTAGACAATGTGATAACCCCACCCCCAAACTCCTGCCACTGGTGGAGCTGTTGCTTTATCAGGCAAAGTTAAGTTTCTCAAACAAACCATGGGCAAAACTGAGTGCATTTAGTCTGTTTGTATAACAAAATGATCAAAAATTAGATCAATAAAATACCTGTCAGCTCAAGAAACCATTAATTGGGCAGGTAAGTGTGGTACATATTGATTTTGATTTTGCTGTGATGAAAAACAACAACAACAAAGCTAATCAATGAATGGCTTATGGCTGGTTCTGCATATAAAACTGAGAAAGGAGAAAGTATTTTAACATTTGAATAACGTACAAACCACCATTAAAAAATGAATAATTTGAAACTGCATAATGCATTTCATTATCTATACCTTTCTTATTGTGAAATTATTTCAGCATTTAAGTAGGACAGTGGTTCATGAGCTCATATCTCCGTTTCCTCCTCAGGACGCTCCACATTTACCTGCAATCTCTGCTTTTCTGGCAATTTAAAAGCTTTAATACTTGGGACACAGCATGACATATCATTTTGCAGCAGGCTGAAATATGTTTCAGCTTCAATTCGTTATACCATACCACCTTTTTTTTTTTCTTTTGCAGAAAGGGTCTGGCCTGTAAAGTAGAACTGTGTTAAATGATTTTTGCTCAGTTCCCAGCCAATGTCAATACTATTAGCAGACATTCCAGGGGGTGTTCCAAGGTAATTCGCAGTAAATGAGTATATGCTGGAGTTGTGGAGCTGGATGGAGGCCTGCGTGTGTTCCTCCTCCACTGGTCGCAGAATTAAAAGTTGCCTGACCTTCTCACAGCTGGAACGCGAGTCATTCCAGCTCCACTCTCTCCACATCTTGCCCGATTGTTCACGCTTCTTCCTGTGTGATGAATTTGTGTTTGAGCTCCGCACACCTGCAGGAGACTCTCGCCATCCTTGGTATTCCTGGATTGTTGAGCAAGCGACGTATCGTGCGCAAAGTGTTTGTGTGAGTCTAATGTTTATAATTAGTCTTATTTATGGAGTGTTACTCAGATTAGCACATGTGGAAGTTGTCACATTTAGTTTCGTATATTGGTTTCAAACACTTAGTTCGAAGCTCATATTTTTTTTTTTTTTTTGCGAATTCTGCTTTTCAAACTGAATACTTTGAGTAAGGATGCATTTGATTGATCAAAAATGACGGTGAAGACTTTTATGCTACAAAATGTTAAATATTTCAAATAAATGCTGTTCTTTTGAACTTTCTATCCTACAAAAACTAAAAATACTGAACTCCCCAACTGGTTACAGCATTGATAATGATCAGAAATGTTTGTTGAGCAGCAAATCAGCATATTAGAATGATTTGTGAAGGATCATGTGACACAAGACTGGAGTAATGATGCTGAAAATTCAGCTCTGAATCACAGGAATAAATTACATATTACAAAATATTTACATAGAAAACAGCTATTTTAAATTGTAATAATATTTCGCAATTTTACTGTTTTTACTGCATTTCTGAACAAACAAATGGAGCCTTGGTGAGAGGAAGAGACTTCTTTCAAAAAATATTTTAAAATATTACTATCTCCAAACATTTGAACTGTAGCGGACACATTCAGACACAAATGAACGATCCACCTTATTTTTCAATGCAGAAGTAAGCTGTTTTCTGGTAATGTGTTAGACGTCCGGTTCATAATCCGCCATAGGGAAATAACAAGAAGAATATCGAAGTGCAGTAAACAGTAAAACAGTTTGCACTACAAACCAGTGTGTTCATAATTAAGATAATGCATTAAAATAATATGGTAAGACACACCAGTTTCCAATATCAAGCAGCAAAACAAGCTTTTTGTGCAGCTAAAAAGAGCTGGAAGTGAATGAGACCGAAAGCCAGACACACACAAAAAAAAATGTTTTCAAATGGCTGCACCCACTCTTATGGGAAAAATAAGGTGGATACAGTATGCTCAAATAAAGATTTGAAGTAAAAAGTTGAACAGGATCATAAAAAAAAAAAAAAAATACACAATTATGGGAAACATGCAGAACTGAATGAACTTTGCTTTTTAGGCTTTCGCTTCCCCATGTTTTAGTGAACATTCAGCTGGCAAAAAAATATGTTGAGGTTTCCGGTGAGGCATCCGAGAGATGGAAAAAATAGGGAACTTCCCTTATTAGGTAACCAATCTGTATCCTGTGATGGCAAAATAGAGTTATTTAGGAGGTAAGCGGGTCACAGCAGTCTGCTATAATCCTGTTCCTGTTTGTACATTTACAATGACCTCCAGTGAAATGAACAGATGGACGGCAGCATTCTGTTCCTGCGATGGCAGCAGCAGATAATGCATTATTTACTCCTGCTGTGACACTATATTTATGGACTGCCGAATGGACTGAGGGGAGATGAATTATAAGCGAGGATTAGCGATATCGGTTTACATGGACTCAGACCTGTTGAGGCGCATATATGTCACACAGGTGCCAGATGTTATCTCTGAAATCAGCCTGGGTTACATGGAAGATGGGCGACTTTCAATCTGTGCTTCTCCATTTGTCAATGAGAATGATAGACCAGGTTCAGATCATTCCCAGAGATGCAGCTCACAAAGCCAGACAGTCAAACTGAAATAAATTTGCTTTATTTACATATAAAGAGAAAATGAACATCTTCTGTCCACACTTGCTCATGTTGATTTATCAGTAAAAGGAAATTCACAAACAAATCATGGAAGATATTTTTTGTCCTCACAGTTTGTAATTAGTGATTAACTGATTTTACAAAAATCAAATTATATCCATCATATATTTAAATAACTTTTAACACTATTTATATTTACATTTGCATTTCAATTTCCTTAGTGTTTCACAAAAATAGGTAAATAATTATGCGAATAATATCCTATAAATAAAATATAAATATATATATTTAAACAGCTTCCATCTTTATTTATTTAGACTTGATTTAATTTGCTTGGTATTGTTTTACAAAATCAGGAATTATTTATGTGCTTAATTTCTAAAGCATTTTATGTATGCATTTGTTATTTATTAATTTTATTATTTAATGTTTGTTTGCTTGTTTTTGTTACATTTGCTTAGTACTGTTTTACAAAAAAAATAAAACAAACAAACAAACAAATTAATAAATCAAATAAAGTTATTTTCTAACTTTAACATCATTTATATATTAAGATTGTTATTTGATTTCCTTGGTACTGTTTTGCTAAATGTTTTATATTAATTATATCAGTTATATACTTAACTTCCAACAACATTACTTACTTATGTACTAACTTGCTTGTTTGTTTACTATTAATTCATTCAGATTTGACTTGATTTGATTGGTACTGTTTTCCAAAATCAGGAATTACTTAATCATTTCCATTATATGCTTAACTTCTAAAACATGTTCTGTAAGCATTTGTTTATTTATTTTTTTATTTTCATTTATTTAATGTTTGTTTGTGTTAACTTTGCTTGGTACTGTTTTACAAAAAAATAAAACAAACAAACAAATAAATAAAATTATTTTCTAACTTCTAACTTGAATTATTCATTTATTAAGATTTGTTATTTGACCTCCTTGGTACTGTTTCGCAAATTATATTATATCAATTATATACTTAACTTCCAACATCATTACTTACGTACTAATTTACTTGTTTGTTTTTGTTCAATTTCCTTGGTACTGTTTTACAGTAAATAAATAAAATATAGTGCTGTCAAACAATTAATCACAATTAAATCACAAATGTTTTTGTTTACATAATATATGTGTGTGTACTGTTTATGTTTATTATGTATATATAAATACACACATATGCATGTATATATTTAAGAAAAATGTTATGTTTATGTATTACAAATATGTATATATAATATCAATTATATGAATTTAAATATAAACATAAATGCATGTAAATATTTTAAAAATGTGTATTTATATATAAACATCATAAATATACACAGTATACACGCATATATTATGTAAACAAAAACTTTTATTTTGGATGTGATTAATCACGATTAAGCGTTTAACAGCACTAAAATAAATACAATTATTCCCTAACTTCTATCTTCAGTTATTTATTTGTTGAGATCTGTTATTTGATTTGCTTGGTACTGTTTTGCAAAATGTATTATATTAATTTTATCTATTACATTCTTAACTTCCAACACCATTACGTACTTATTTGTTTGTTTACTTTTTTCATTTATTTATTCGTTTATTCATTCATTTGTTCGTTTCATGCAGTTATGTGGTTTTATTTATTTGGTACTGCTTTTAAAGAAGCATGAATCTATTATTTAAAATATATCCTTTATAACACTAGACCTAAACCAGTTTGCTGTTTCTGTCCTCAGATCAATATAAGTCAATATCTTCTGTTGTTTTTAATCATACCTGTATACAAAATCCATCCATCCGTCCATCCATCTCATTTGTCCTATGTGGACTAATCACAGCACATCGAGCCAAAGGCAGGAAAACACCCTGCATGGATGACTAGTCTAAATGCAATAGGAATATCATACATTATTCCCATTCAAGGTCAGTTAGTTCATTGTTAACATGCTGGTTTGATTCTTCCAGCGTGACAAGCAACACAGCGTGACGTCAGTCACTTCCAGCGTAGATCGCTCCATCCTCCGCTCGGAGGCGAGCGAAAGTTTGAGATGGCCGAAATCCAGATACAACGGCGAGTCAACGTGAGACTCCCGCCGCGGCTGTGAGAGAATCTGGCAACGCAGCACACATCACCCACCTCTATAAACAAACCAGAAACTCCAGCTTCACCTTGACTGCCAGATCTCACCCGCCCCCGCCCCGTTTCCAAAAGATAACATTTATAAAAGTGACGAGTCCACATTTACGTTGAATGAATCTCCGTATGAGAGGGAGATTAGATTATATCTGCGATGGAGAGATACTCTGTTGGAGAGCTTGTTATAAAACCCAGGAGTGAGATGATTTGCATGCCACTTGTGAAGCCAGTGACAAGCCTTTGAAGAGTGAAATGGATGGGCTATTAAATATGAATCATTTGGAGTTGTCACAGAGAACTGCAGATGAAAGATCTGTGTCAGTGTGATCTACTCATTTAAACTCTCTCTGATGATATTGATTTGACATTTCTGTGTTACACATCAAATCCCCTCAGATTTATAGCGCAGGAAATTGCTGGACGATGTAGGAGAATTTTCGTTGCATGAAACAGCATAAATGTGTGTATGTATTGCAGTCTGCCTGCTATCACACCGATATAATGTGCCGATGTAAATCTTCACTCGTTTTACGTTGTTCCTTTCGTACAGGCTCTTGCAGAGACAGCTATCATCTGAGCCGTACCTCATGGGGAGTCTGGATGGGGGTCCTGAAGTTATGTAATGAATACGAGTTTATTTTTATAGTGTCGATTTACAACATGCTTTAATGAATTTCTTCAGTGAGATGGATATTGTTTATTTTCTTTTACAGCTGCAATCAGAGGAGGTAATTTTATAGCTTTAGTCCCATTCATAAACCTCTGGACACCTAAAAAAACCTCTGTGCGTGTGCATGTGAGAAAGTGAGAGAGATAGATGTTTTAAAACATTTAACAGCAGCATTAATTGTTTGGAAACAAGTAATTAAAGGGACAGTTCACCCAAAAGTGAAAATTCTGTCATCGTTTACTATTTCTTTCTTCTGTTCAACACAAAGGAAGATATTTTGTAGAATGTTGGAAAAGAAATGGTTGCCGGTAGCCGTTGAGTTCCATAGGATGGAAAAAATACTATGGAAGTCAATGGCAATCAGCAACTGTTTGGTTATCAACATTCTTCAAAATATCTTCTTTTAAAAAAGAAACCCATACAGGTTTGGAGCAACATGTAGGTGAATAAATTATGACAAAATTTTCTTATTTTTGTGGTAAACTATCCCTTTAAATAATCCCAGAATGCATTCCAACTACCTGGTGGACAATCTGAGAGACATATAGGATGCTTCTCAAATGGAAGGATGCATGCTGGTAAGCCTGCATGTCTAGGTCATCAAGCTCAACTGAAGGACGTCTTAATTTGAAGGATCCTTGGTGGGCAGTCTTTATTTTGCGTCCTTCATTCGGCCTGTTTTGAAGGACTCATCAGGTGTATCCTTCATATCCTTCAAATCAACCACAATCCTATACTTACAGTTAACAGAAAGTAATTATCTGAAAATGTTGTGTCCTTCCGTTTGAGAAGCACCCATAGGCTTAGTTCCAAATCAGGGGCTGCATCCTTCAAAGAAAGTGGAATTCAATGGCTATGTCTTGGAAGGTCAAATTAAATGGGCTGGTCTAGTTGACGAGTGGCAACAAGCCTTTTGTACTGGACCTTTTTTTCAAAGTAAGAGCACAATATATTTTAGAGAGTCTGGGCCGCAAAGGATCTATTTGTTATATTGTTCATGGCCTGGGAAACGAGGGATGCAATTTGAGGGCACATTTGAAGGAGACTTTGAACAGCCTTCGCCATGCCAGTAGTACTTTAAGTAGTTTCATGCTGTTAGCTTAGCAAAATGCTAAAGGTAAACTTTAATGGAATCTTTCAACCCAGGCTCATGAAAATATGTGCCTCTATATTTATTTCTGTAACACCGTAATTACATACCTTACTACACGTTTCGTGGCAGTTTCAAAGTGAAATGGCTAGAGCGTGGCGCTAAAACACACGTTCAATACGTGACCGTGGCACATTTTTCTAACTTTGGTCTTCACGTATTCCTGCATTTATTCCGCTGATTGAGGTACATATTGCGGCTGTTCAGAGTTCAAGGATCCGGGGAGTGTCGGTTAAAGTTAACACTCTATAGCGCTGGGAACAATAGTGTTAATGAATGCAAAAGTGCTATAAAAATGCATTCGTTAATGCAGATGTGCTATTTTAACTTCCTTATGCAGATTTGAGTGGTTTTGTCGAACCGTAGTTTCACGAAGTTCGTACTAGAGCTATCATGCAAGTTACTGACCAAACATACTGAATTAGAAAACTCATGCGTATGAAGGCATATATGTAACGTCAATGATCAAAAGTACCAGTTTTCAAAACGCGCAGGATGTTAAAATTATTTTGATAACATAATATTCTGCAAATAATTGGGTGAAATTAGGCTTTATTAATCAAAACTCTGTAGCTGTAATCACACTTTGTGTGAAAAGGAACAAAAGTTGTCTGATATTTACTGCCTCTAGTGTTCATTTCAGTTGGAAACTGCAGTGATTCTACAGTGCGGGCTTTTTTTTTTTCCAGTTTTGCAGAAATGTATACAGTATAGAGGCACATATTTCCAACGAGCCTATGTTGGAATCTTTTGTAAGAATCTTTGCATGAGGAGCACTAAACAGTAGGCCTATTCGCAATACAGGCTCATTGAAATAATGTACTTGTGGCATCATCTCTGTATGTTTTTATGTTGTTACTTGCATGTTTTGTGACACATTCAAAATGAAATGTCCAGTGAGTTGCACTAAAAGTGTTTTCACTTTTACCTGAAATAGATGAAATCTGCCGATGTTTTATTACATCAGTTGTTGTACATATCATGGCACTTTGGAAATAAAAAAGTCTTTTAGTGTTGCTAAAAGGTTATTGCTCTATTGCATTTGAAAATAATGTACCACTTACACCAAACCCTAATCCAAACCTAACTGGTAGTGTTAACAAAAGCAAACATGAGAAAAAATGCATTTGCTGATGTAACCATGCCATTTTCTCTTGCTTCTATAAGTCTTTGAGCTCTTTAATCGTGAATTAAGTATCATGGGACACATACCGAGCATTTCACATCACCAGTGCAATGCTGTACCAGGTACGCTACTGAGCAAGTTTACCTTGAGAAACATTATAAGCCTATTTGCATCGCACATGGTTTTGCTGCCTAAGTAGAGTGTTCTTTATAAGCTCATATTATTGTTAGGAAGCTGCCCACTATATGTAGGCAGTAAACCAGCTCACTATGTTTTGGGACAAAGCTTAAGAGAGTTAATAATGTACATAAAGAGAGGCACTTACTGGGTGATTACAATGGCCCTGAGAGCATTGCCATGTTTTAATAAATGCACACACAACCCCCACTCAGATGAGGGGTTGATTGAGAGGAAACAGTAGATAAAAACGAGACTAAGAGAAGTACTTTAAATGCTAAATAATGAGTTTGTACCTTGAGAAACGCAGACACCCAACCCCCATTCTCCACCTTCCTTGTGTCATATCATTAATTTTCAGCCAAACCTGAGAGAATGCAGACGTCTTTTTCTCACCTCTCAATTGTTTGAGATAATGTCACACCGGGGCTATAGTTAAGTGCCAGGTTTGTGCGCTGATTAAATGCATTGAGAAAATGAATAAATGTTTACATTTCTTACTGTTCCGTAATTGAGGACTTTATAATTATTGTAGGTTTTACCAAAAGACTTTGCAAATGGAGGGCTAGACTAAAAGGTCTATTGTTGCCTTGTAAGTTATACTGAAATGACAAAGACTTCATGTTGAGAGACCTTTCCACTCCACTATATTTTACTACAAATATTCATTTTTTCCCCCCTCCACAAGTCATGGCTTTGTGAAATGCTTCATATCTGCTAATCAACCAAGGGCAAAGTGCGCAAATTGAATATCACAGCTTCATTTACACATTTGGCAGAAGCTTTTATACAAAGCAACTTATGTTGCATTCAAGCTATCGTAGACAATTTATCAGTTTGCACATTCCCTGGGAATTGAAGGCATGACCTCAGGAATTATTGTAACTTCATATAACATGCACATGAGGGAGTAAACAAAGCTGTATAGTGTGGAACTCTGAATTTTTGTCTTGTTTTACATTACAAATATCTAAACATTATTAATTCTTAAGACACATTTACTTGAGAAGCATAATGACAATGGTATTTAGTTTTGTTTTTCGTTTTCAAAATCAAGTGAGTTTGCTGAAAATGAAGAAAAGTTTTTCTTGTTTTAAGCAAAAACATTTTGTTTGTTTGCTTCTCAAGTAAATATATCTTAATTGAAAAACATTTAGATATTTGCACTGGGAAAAACAGACATTTTCGTTTCTTTCCCCATTCAAGCAAATGTCAAGCTCTACTCACATGACTGGGATCGGCTCCCCGGAGGGCGTTGACTTGCTTTATAAAGGACTTTGGTGTGGGACGTTCAAGGAAAACACAGATACAAAGTGGATGTGCCATTTCAACAGCTCAGGTAAGGAGAACAGTGCAGACTGAGTCATTGTGTTATAAGTGGACGCAGTGCTTCACCTTACTCAGGTAATGAAGATGTTGACAGATCTCATTGGGCTCTGTTGACTTAGAGCAAAGTGATCGAAACAGCTACTTGGAGCACTTTGTCCGCTGACAAAGAAAAAAAGTGAGACTCTGTATTCATTACACACACACGTTCAGCCTTACTGAAGACTGTGAATGTGGACAAAGAGCTTTATTTTAAGGACTGTGCATGAGCTAAAGCTAATATAACTGTAATCTCCTGCATCGCTGGAGCACCTGGCTCATTTTCCACAATCAGCAGCTTCAGTTTTCGAACTCTTTTGGTGGTGATAACTAACACTTCTGATATCAGCGCACGTCTGGCTGGGCTCCATCGCAGCGGCCTGTTGAGAGCTCTGTCAGCAACTACTGTCTCTGTGTACACAACATGTCAGCACAGACTTTAAAGGAAGAGTTCACAGGATAGTTCAGTCGAATAGCATTTGTGACATCATGTTAATTACCACAAAACTAAACTTTCTTAAAAAATAAATGGGTTTTCTCCTAGACAGCAGCCGGATCTATCCTTTCCGGTAGAGTTCAACAAGCGATGGTCCATGCACTTCCTCATTCTCCCTATTCCAAACCTTCCTAGACAAATGCCTAGGCAAGGGGGGAGGCTGTTGTAATTTTTTTCAAACCGAACCTAGCCAGAGCCATCGGACTTGACATAGCAGTTTTACGCATAGGATCTTTTTATGGAGGGGTGCGAACCAAAGCCAAGACAGGCTTTGGAAGTCGGTGGCCCAGACAGGCCTAACACCGCGGCTTTAAAAATCATTTTCTAAAAATTCTTTAATTTTTGTTAATATATTATTCGTATATATTTTACGGCTTTATTCAGGGGAAATAATTCTTTGGTCTTATCTTCTTTCATTTCTCCAGATCACAACTAATCCAATTAGCCACGACAGCGGACCAAGACTTTAAACAATTAATCAGATTCCTGTACACCTATCTCAAGGCTTTCCATCACGCAAAAAACTCTCTGAGCCAGTGCAGAGCAAATACCAACCACCATTCCAACCTTCATGATTAGCAGATACTCTTATCTACCTCAGTCCGACCAGCACTTCCAAACTCGACCACAGAGCTTTCGATCTATGTGATGCATGAAATTGGCTGCATACTGGATGGGACATTGTAAAAGACCATTATGAAGAATGTTTGGAAACGACTCAGGCTCGTATTCTCTCTATATCACAGGTCCGATGGCAGGAGGCTCGGCAAACTGCTATCAAATGGGCCAGGCGTAATCTTAAAATATTACAAGAATCAACCATCCAATTAGCCTCTCAAGTGGTAACAAAATTCATGTCTACAAAACCTCAGGAAGCACAGGGTCCCCCTGTAGATTCCACTAGTTCAAAAGCAAGCTCCGGAACAAAACTTGAACATACAAGAGACCGAGGATTTGGGGCAAGGGCCTCCCACACTTCCTATTCCAGAGAAGGTCTGGATAATTAAGGAGGATGACACACAAGATAAACAAATCATCCTGCAAGCCCACTTCCAGAGCTCATGATACAACGAAAAGAAACAGCCGTTCAAAAAGAATGAGAATTGTCCAACAGAATAAAGCAGTTATATTTGACTGCAACTTTTCCCTATTTCTTCACATGAGTCTGAAAGAGATTTCTTATTAATAACAGAACCCAATCTAGAAGTACTCACTGAAAAAAAGGTAACACCATCTTTCTCCACATGAAAACAGCTTAACCCAGGACTTTAGAGCTCCATTTAACCTCCTCTTGTCCCGTTACCTCATTTCACCTCACAACACCCACAAGTAGAGTTGTCAAAAGGTACCGGGTTCGGTACTTTCGGTACTGAAATTTTAAAAACGTCCATTTCACGCTCACATTTGAGCCCTGTTGAGCCGATTTTTAAACATCGCTGATTGGCCATAGTGTTCACACGCTCAATGATACAATGATACGTGCTTCACGCTCCTCACCAAGCGCTCACACATAAGCACAACGGGAGTGTTTGAAAGCCGCATCTGTCAGCGGATCCGTCTGTGCGCAGATGTATTAGGGATCCGCCGACACATGCGGCTTTCAAAAAAAAAAATCGTTGTGCTTATGTGTGAGCGCTTGGTGAGGAGCATGAAGCGCTTATCATTGTAGCCAATCGCAGTCATGTCTGTTGAGTTTGTGAACACTATAGCCAATCAGCGATGTTTAAAAATCGGCTCAACAGCACTCAAATGTGAGCGGGAAATGGACGTTTTTAAAATTTCAGTTCCAAAGGTACCGAACCCGGTACGTTTTGACAACTCTACCCACAAGGTCACTGTGTTCCACAGAATCAAGTGAACCGACCATTAACCTCCAGACAGAGGCCTGGCCCCAGCCTTGGGTACTTTTAAACAACAACAAGAACATCATGAGAACAAGAAAACACAAGAACTGGACTTGGACTCCTCAAATGCCGATCCTCTTCCTAGAAGATTCTAACCTCAATCATCTTCCCCCTATTAAGAACAAAAAGGTCCAGGTAGTCAGCTAACCAGGAGCAAAACTGGAGCATGCATACTACATTTTTAGAAACCAAGCTCCAACATCACCAGAAACCCAAAAGTTCAGTCTATAATTTGGCTTAAATAATAGGAATGATGGAACCACAATGATCATGAAGAAGTTGGTAGAACGTGTTCTAGGAGCTGCAGATCAGTCCTTCCCTTCTGCAATGCTTCATTTTCCATTGATAAATGTTGATAGGAACTTACCAGGGACAATCTTAACTTAAATTATATTATCCATGACAAAGGGCAATACATTCCTCTTCTACCAGGCAGATCATTTAGAACACCTCAAGACAACATCCACTGGACGGCTACAAGAGGGGATGCAATGGCAAACCATTGGCTGAAACATTAAAACTTGAACCAATAAAAAACGCAGAACCGAATATATTGAATGGGATGATAGTTAACCTCTCCCAAGTTTAGGTTTTGTCTCTGGTGGAAATAAGTTTTCTCAATAAAGGAATCTCCTTTATCCTGTCACATTTAGTAAAGCCTCAGGACAGACACAATCTCAGCAGATTTAGACCAATTCCATACTAAAATGCAAAGAGCTGTCTATTTTGAAACAGGTACTGAAACAAAGCAAACTGCACCTTTCTGCAGAAGATCTACCTGGATACCCCCACCAAACAATTGCCCAGTCAAATGTGTGTGTGTTTTTTCCCCAACAAAAACTTTGAACATTTGTGGAAACTAATTGCGAAACCTCAATCCCCCAGTCCAAATTTGTCGTTTGTCATCTGAGGAGGCATTTAATTTTTTGACCAACAGATGGGATATTGTTGTCAAACTGGCAGATAAAGGGTGACCGACAGTTGCAAGAGCAGGAGTTCTACACTAAACTACCAACACCCTGTATTAAACAAATTGTACAGACCCTTCTAAAACAAGGTTATATCCGGAAGAGACAGGCAGACTATCTCAACTTGGGGGACCCATTGACCCAGAGCTGCCTTCCTACCAACAAGGAACCCATACACTTTGCTCCATACCTGAAGTCATTAAACAGTTCAGCCAACAAAAGGCATATTTCTTGCCAAATATTTCTTTAAATAACAGAAACTGCATCTATGCTATTACATACAATAGGTCAAACTAAAAATTCAATTAAACGTGTTTATATCAACATCGCTACAGTATTCGTTCCAACCTACGGGGGAAAAAAAAATAAAAAATTCAGACTCATTAAACACTTTCAAAAACATGGCATCCAGAAATAATACATCCAGGGGACTGACCACAACAAGGAAAAGACTGACAAACAAAGACGGCATGAGGAATGGTATTAGATTAATAAGTTAAACACAAAAGTACCTAATGGCCTAAACAAATGATGGAAGAGAGTGCAGTTCCATTAATCTCATAGGGGAACACAATCCAAGACCAAGACGGTTCTACTTATTACCCAAAATCCACAAACCCGGTGAGAAGTGGCTGACTGCCTTTATGCCTCCCGGGCACCCCATTATGTCAGATTCTGGCAGCGAAAGTAACAAAATTGCAGAGTACACCGACTTTTATCTAAACCCATTTTCTACCAAACACAGGAGTTACTTTAAGAATACATATGACATATGAGGAAAGATTAAAACTTTAAAGATTCCACCAGAAGCTTTCTTGTTTTCTTTGGATGTAGAAAGCCTCCATACCAACATTGAGACACTTTTTGGTCTTCAAGCTGTAAGAGACTTTAACAAGAATCCAGATTCTTCTAGACCAGTAGAGGCAATTCTCCAACTTTTAAAACTTAGTCTTACGTGTAATGACTTTGAATTTGCAGGATAATTCTATTTCTAATTCTAGGTCAAAGGGACAGCTATGGGAAAGAAATTTCCCCCTTTGTATGCCAATATCTACATGGCGCAATGGTAGGAAAGACAATTTTTTTACAAATGTTCCAAATTACATTTTAGTTACTACCAGTACTTCAGTATGGGGGGTGGGTATAACAACACGTAGACAAAGACTTTGAAGTTTTCTTACCAACATCATAAGTCACTCGAGGCCAAAAGCGACCACTAATGCCACCACCATAGACTTCTTAGACACCACTATTTATAAAGACCCAGATTTTGGCTCCACACATTAATTTGATTCAGAAGTCTTCTTTAAAGAAACACATATGCATGCCCTTCTACATTACAAGAGTTTCCATCTCTGGCATACATTTGAGGGCATTGTACGATCCCAACTTCTAAGATTTGCCAAAATCTGCATAAGAGCTACAAAACCCAAATTCATTAAACAGTACATATTTCTTGCCAAGGACTTCTCAAAACAACAAAAATTCCATCTATGCTATTACATGCACTAAATTAAAAAAAAAAAAAAAAAAAAAAAAAAAAAAAAATATATATATATATATATATATATATATATATATATATATATATATATATATATACACACTACCGTTCAAAGTTTGGGGTCAGTAAGACTTGTAATAGTCTTTAAAGTAGTCTCTTATGCTCATCAAGGCTGCATTTATTTGATTAAAAATATAGTAAAAAAAACAGTAATATTGCAAAATGTTTTTACAATATAAAATAATAAAATAAAATAATGTTTTTTATTTTAACATACTTTAAAATAGAATTTATTCCTGTGATGAAAAGCTGAATTTTTATCAGCTGTTACTCCAGTCTTAAGTGTCACATGATCCTTCAGAAATCATTCTAATATGCGGATTTATTATTAGAATGATCAATGTTGGATAATATCAACAGTTGTGCTGCCAAATATTTTTTGGAACCTGTAATTTTTTTTTTCAGGATTCTTTCATGAATAACAAGTTTAAAAAGTACAGTGTTTATTCAAAATATAAATATTTTATAACAATGCAAATTATTTATTATTAACTTTTAATACACTTTTAATTATTAACTTAATACATCCTTGGTGAATAAAAGTATTAATTTCTTAAAAAAAAAAAAAAAGAAACAATAAAAATGTACTGACCCCAAACATTTGAACGGTAGTGTATATATATATATATATATATATACGCCAAACAAAGAATTAAATTAAGACCATCTCAAGCATCCTATTGTAAACATAGATCACAAACCTTCTCAATGACAGCCATTAGTTTACACATGGTCCATCCTGCAACTCCTTTTTCGGTAGATGCTGGCCAGTTTGCTTCTGTAACCATCCAGTTTTTGTTTGAACCAGTGGGATAGTGGTATTTCGAGTGAACACAGCAATCTAGAGATTTAAGGGACATAACACAACACTGAGGATTTCTTTCATTTTGACAATTACATTCAGGGTTATTCAAGAACATCTGAAGACAAAACAGCATTTAGGCTACCTCCACATGGGCATGTATAACTAAACAAAAACATTGTACACAGCAATTTTCTTAGCATATGAACGATTAAGGTGACTCTGTAATGCTTTCATGTTATAAGTACATGGCAAAGGACTACTGCGACCAAAATAGCCATGTGCTAATCTGGTGGGTGAAAAGTAACTAGGCAATATTTAATGGCAACAGAACCTGTAGTATCAATAATTACAATAATTAATAATAATTTAGATAATTATATAATATTAATAAATAATATTAATGTAATAATTATTGTTTAAATAAACTTGTATTAGAAATACAGACTTTATTTCCCATTTTTAATGCCTAGCTACTTTTCACCCACCCTGTATAGTGCTGCAAAAATTGCGATCTAGTTGACAGTGTTATTTTGCGGTGCTTACATTGCCACATGCTTGTCTTGAGAGAGAAACGCGAGTTTACGTAACTGACTAAAATGGAAACATACTAGAGAACGAAAACTTAGATTTATGCAACAGATTAGCATTAGCACCAAAATAAACTATTAACTTTATCTGTGGATACCTAATTTTTTCAAGGCAGTGTTTCTCGGAATGGTAAAGAATTTGAATACAATTTTCATACCTGACAGACGTAGAGTCACCCGCATCACAACGTGGTTGCTCTGCTACGGCGCACGCAAAGGTCCATCGTAAATCGTTTTATTAATTTGTGCTTTTCACTTAGCGCTTTTTATTTTATTTTATTTATTTTATTTTATTTCTTTCTTTATTTTTATTTTTTTATTTTAAACAGACGTCCATATAAGAAACAATTGCCATTTTTGTTGCTGTGACAACGCAGTATAATAATCACAGAAAAAAAAAAAAAAAAAAAAAAAGATTATTTAAAAATAGTTTACAGCTTGAACAGGTTTTAACAGAAAAATTAATGTTAGTGCTTTTGTACAATTATAAGCTTCACTATTCTGTGACTTTTAGATCCTCCAAAAATTAGCCCCACTTCCTTTGTCAGTGCTTCACCATAACCTTGATTTTGGCTCCTGAAGATTTAAAGAAAACAAATTATATTTCCCCCTGTATTGTTTGTGAATATTAAATATCAGGCAAAGTTGAACAGTATTCAAATTTAATAGTGTCTAAAAGTCGTGTTGAACGTTTTCATGAGCCTCGTAGAAAGTTATGGTGTTTTTATAATTGCTTAATAAGAGGTAACTTTTGTATAGCCCAGATAAACAATTTGGATATTAATTAATAGGACGGTACCGTGTGACTTCATGCTGAAAATGAGAATCTCTCAGCTGAGAAATGTCTTTTGTGACAGAGTCGCATAAACGCAGTTTTGATGGGCCCACCAGCTCCTCTCCAATAATAAAATCCTGTCTGCAGGTGCCCTATGCATGAGAGCTCACGTTTGGTTTATATCAGGTGCGTATCGACCCGCCTATAGAATAAACCCAGCTCATTTTTCATTCATTTAACTAATAAGCTAGATGATTTTTTCCACAAGATTGCTTTTTAAACAAGAAGCAGGCCATGAGCAGTCTCTCTGTGCATGCATATCCCAGTTTGTGTGCATTGTGAAACAGGCACCAGAGCGTTAAAGCTTCATTTTAACAAGAACAAAGACTGCTTCACCTTTTATTTTAGCAGGCTGCTTGTTTACCGGTTTATTCTTTGCTAAATTCGTCGTCCTGGTATGTAAATGCGTCTGTGAGCCGTGCACTCGACGCCGACTACAATAACAATACTATCACCTGTTTATCATTCGATTCTATGCGTCATTAACATCATGACCTGTGAATAATCCTTGCACACCAAACTCTGTTTCCATGACAACTGCAGCCTCTCCGACAGAAAACAATAATCATGTTCGTCACTGTGATTAAGAAAAAGAAGTTGATGAAATTCGAAAAATCAACCGGGGTTAAACAGTTTCTCAGGTTTGGAGCTTTTATGTCTCATTTCTAAAGATACACACATTCTCGGAAGCAGGAACAGAGAGCAGAAATAGCTCAGTTTCTCGTTCCTCCTTGTGAGTGAAACGTGTTTTCTAATCATCCGGCAGCAGTCTCGGTTCCTGACATATGCTTCTTTCATCCGTTCACTTCCGTAGACTCTGGCTCGCTTATGATTTCACTGTTGTGATACTCCTTTCTTCTTTTTTTTTTTTCCTTCTTTGACTTAAAGCTTGCATAATTAGTGGCTGTGATAAATTACAGCGCGACTGTCCTCAAGGGGCCTGAGGAAAAGTCTTACTTAAAAACGACAGATTTGCGCTGTCTTTAATGAGCTTTCAGTCAGAGTCAACAGGCATTGAGGGAATTTTCTACCTTCTGTTTGGTCTCCGTAAAATACACTATAATTGCAGTAAAGTGCCATTGTACATAGATTAAGACATCAAATCTAATTAAAACTAAAAACAGACAGTTGTTCATTTTCTAGACTGAAACAGATGTGTGTTTTTTTTTTTTAAAGCACTATAGATAGAGTATTTTACAAAGAGTGGTGTTTCAAAGTAATATAGTAATAATATAGTGTGTTTGATGACAAACATTGTCATATTTCTTAATTGCTTACTAGGATTATTTTCCAGTGATTTCGGAACTCCAACCATTTTACTGTTTGCATCATTCTGCTTGGAGTATTTCTCACAGCGAGTGCCATTGCGGACGCCCAAAATCACTATAATTTTTTAAATAATACTGTTTTTGCATCACGGAATGTAATTTTGAGAGTTTTTAGGCAAGAATGTACTTGTTTAGACCTAAAATATGTGGTTTGTTAATAAAGATAGCATCTGTTTGAAAATTTGCTTTTATGTTTTTGGAGATGTGAGCTCCAGAGCATCAGCTTAGCGCTCATGAACCCACCGAGAGCAGCCTTACCTCGGCCAGATCTCTGGAATTTGCTGCAGACTCTGATGTCAATAGTGGTTAAACTTGAGATATAATTCATTTTGGGAAAATCTAAGAGGCAGTTTTGGTCTCATTAATCTATTATTTGTTCCAGAGCAAATCGTTTTGGCTGAGGGCAAAATCTCATCACGTTATATTTTATGCAACTTCGACACTGTATATCATGCTGCCATAATGCTGACTTGACGTTGGACCAGGGATGAGCAACTTTGGTCCTGGAGGGTCACTGTCCTGCAAAGTTTAGCTCCAACCCTAATCAAACACAACTGAACAAGCTAATCAAGATCTCTTCAAGATCACTACAAAGCTACAGGCATGTGTGTTTGATTAGGTTTGGAGCTAAACTTTGCAGGACAGTGACCCTCCAGGACCAAAGTTGCCAGTCCTTGCATTGGACGTCTGATATTCACAAATTTAGGGACATCTCTAAAGTTACATCAGCACGCTGCCTTTATACTTTTGACTTTTATGCTTTATACTTTTGACAACTTTTATGATGGCTGTTGTTGTTGTTTATGAAATATTATTATTCAACAAATAATATTTTATAGGAATAATAATAGTATTTAATAATAGTGTTTAGATTGAGAAATGGTGTGTGTGTGTCAGTGGTAATGTTTAGTTGTTCCGTGTGAGTCAGCAGTAAAAACTTTTGTACTGAAAGAGACTGAAACAGTGTTATAAACAAGGAAGTTATTTTTACTTTCAACACCTTGTAAGATGCAGCCAACAAATGCACTGAGCAGCGCTGTCATCTGAAATCACCCTTAACAGTTGAAAGGATAGAATGACAAAGATATTGCTTTCCTCAGCGGACATTCAAACTAGTGTTATATTGTGAATATGAGATTGAGCTGATGAATGAATGCTGTATCAGATGCAGGTAATCACATTTGCTCAGATCATCTCTCTCTCATTATACTACACATAATACACTGCTTTTAATGCAGTAATACATTAAGCTTTTCAATTAAGCAACTCAACATTCCTTCGTTACTCGTTCTAAAGTGACGTTTTTAAATTAGTAATGGAGGCTTGGGCTCAGCTGTTAAACTGACAGCAAACTTGAGATCTGAATCCATGGCAGAAGGAAATAGTTTACACAAAAGAGGGTTTTTAAAGACACTCTATTGTTGTTCCTTATGTATTTACACACTCGTGCTGTATAACGTAGACGTGAGATATGGCTGTATATCGGCACTCTGTGATTACCTGTGGCACTTGGTCTGTGGCTTTGTGCCTTCTTGTTGTTTAAGATGACAAAGAAACTTATTATAAATTAAGAAACATAGGCTTATCAATATATTATTAGAATTATGAGTTTTATCATTAAAAATCTTTTTATTTAAAATGAGTTGCTTTAATACATTTGGGTTTTGGGTGAAAGAACACATGACATTGTGCCAATTAAGTCCTAAATGAGACATCACAGTCAGAATAATAATAATAATAAGAAGAAGAATAACAATTTTGTCTCTCATAAATGCACTTTGGTGGTAAATATTGAGGTAAAATTCAGAAATACAAATGTTTTTTTTTTTTTTTACATTTTCTTGGAGCGTTTTTGTCTTTTGATTTTGAGTAGTTTGATTTATCAGAAAAGCAACACACAGTGTTATAAACCAGCTGTAGCTCTTTTATTTAGTGGCCAAAGCCCATTTTACTCGCATTTGTCGTCTGTTGAATGTTAATTTTGGACCTTGACTATTATCCATGAATATATCTACACATGAATTACGATGAAAGTGACTGAAATTCTTTGATTTCCACCAGTTCTCTTGAACTCAGGAACTCCTGCTGCAAAACAAAGCTATCAAAGCGCAAACTACTCAACCTTTTCCTCCTCTCACATTCCTTTGAAGAAGAATCACGCCTATCAACTCATTTTTCCCTACAGTTGAACATTGTGTACTTGGGGGCAATCGTCTAGGATTGTGATTGTGTTAGCAGCGTCGGATGTACAATACCGCAGAGAAGGGGTGGACAAAACCCTTTTTAATTACGAGTGCTCTCTCAGGCACCATCAGGCGGTCCAATGAAAGTCAGAGGACGGGCTAACCCACCACCTTAATGTAACAGATTATGTAACGTCCCCTTGTTTCTCACTTCTTTCCTCACTCTTTCTGTGTTGATGAGATCTGTTGACATTTCGCTCCCCAGCCTCTTAACTATTGACCGGCTAATTCCATTAAATCATACTTTGAAGTGCTGGAAGAAGAGTTTCTCATCGCTCAAAACCCTCAGAGAGGCCGTGTTAATGCAGCTCTCACGGGTTCTGACATAAGAGAGAGCTAAAAGTGCAAGCAAATCGTTTTCTCGCTAGTATAGAGGACTAACACTGCTTCTCATTGTGTCTCGGTTCAGTCTAGATGTGTCAGCCGGGAAACTACCATTGAGATGAATTGGAATGCAGACTGATAACTTGCAAACATTTTGCCTCGGCGTTCTTGAACTGGAATGTTGACCTTCTCCTGTTTCTATAGTATTGTGTCGTTTGCCTGAAAATAGCCATTAAAGAATTATGCATCATTACACTATTGTGCTGGACGCTTCAGGCATGGGAGCGTCATGTGCAGGTGTGAACCCTTACAATGAGAACTGATGCTTTGAGGAAGACTGACTCATATCAATGCTAAGAGCAGCTGAGTCCACACATTGCACTAATCTTCATTTCTTTTCAAGCATGTTACAACAAACTGTTGCCAGGAACTAATGATATTACCTCTGAGTACAGCTTCAGCTGGGAGAGCCAACAAAGACAAAAGACAAAAAGAAACGAAACCCTGCCAGAATATTCTCTCTAATATACTCTGAGCCTTCACATACTTTTTTATTGAAATTGATCGCTTTGCATTAAAAGGTAAAGTATTCCTGATCACGTAGTACATACCTCACAGGCTCACAGAAAAAAAATCTCTTTGAAACTAAAACATAATTTATTATGATTTTAAGTGACTTCTATACACAATGGATAAATGTAATATATGTTCAGGATCCATAACTCTGTGTAATATAGCTGACTCATTCTATTGATTAAAAAAAAAAAAAAAAAGAAGAAGAAGATAAGGTCTGTTAGTCGGTGGCAAGATCTTTTACAGAGCAATGAAACCGGGCTTTCTGGATCACCTGTACTTACAGAAGACCATCTGACCTTGAGAAGCCAGACTCCATTACACCTGGTTTTAACATGCGCTTAATAGCTGGATTGTAATCCAATGCTCCTCCAATGTAATTGGATAGAGATTGGATGCATTTACACCTGGCTTTCAATGTGTTCAAGAGCTGTCCATTTGCCACCTGATCACTGAAATCACGTGTAAATGCATGTGTACGGGAGGCCTGAGCGTTCTCTTACGCCCATGCTATCTGACAGATGAGGATGTTTATGCGTGCGGACGGTTGGCCAGTGTGCTGAGAGTAACGTGTAGGGAAGCTGGCACTTCATCAAGCCACCGACCACTGGGAAATCTCAGCCAAAGAAAGAGAGTGCAGCGGAAAGATAAATGACTTCATCACACTTTCTAAGATATTAAATGCTGTTTTTGTTCTCTCAGGAGCTCCTTTAGATATTTACAACCAATTGTTGCTTCACATAAATAATTTAGACCAATTTTTGACCATGTCAGAAAATCTTGCTAAATACCAAGAATAACATAAAAGACCGATTTGAATATGCCTAAAATAATTGGTGGAGTTGTGGAAGAATCGCCTGTCACATGCAGTGATGTGACCCCTCATCTCCATGGTCAAACATTGAGGTGGAGTCTTGTCAGGGTGCTTTAGGAAAGGAAAGGACAGGACAGGACATGATTTGTGGCCAAGTATGATGACACATGCAAGTGCACACACACACACACAGCAGTAGGAAGTGAACAAACAGGAAGCAGTTAGGGGTTTAGTCACCTCAGTTGTGGTATTGAGAGTAGAAGAAAGCAAGGGACATTCACTTCCCCCTCCTACAATCCCTGTTGGACTTGAGTCTCAAACCCACAACCTTCAGGTTACAAGTCCAACTCTCTAACCATTAAGGCACGACTGCCCCAACTTTTATAGGAAGTCTTGAATGTATGAAGGATAAACTCTTTGAAATATCAAAGCATCTTCTGGCAATTTTTTTTGTGATGCCCTTGGTACAGAGACTGAAGCTTGATGATCAATGGACTTTCCTGCAGGACAGTCGTCCCACAGCATACATCCAAATTTAAGTAAGCATGTTCAGGGATTGGTTGTAGAATGTTCTTGAGTGTCCTGTTCAGTCTTCAGATTTGTGACCCTGGACCACAAAACCAGTCATAAGTAGCACGGCTATATTTGTAGCAACTGTCAACAATACATTGTATGGGTCAAAATTATCTATTTGTTCTTTTATGCCAAAAATCATTAGGATATTAAGTTAAAGATCATGTTCCATTATGATATTTTGTACATTTCCTACTGTAAATATATCAAAACTTAATTTTTGATTAGTAATATGCATTGCTAAGAACTTCATTTGGACAACTTTAAAGGCGATTTTCTCAATATTTAGATTTTTTCCACCCTCAGATTCCAGATTTTCAAATAGTTGTATCTTGGCTAGTGTATATTATAATACTGTCCTACCCTAACAAATGATACATCAATGGAACACTTATTTATTCAGCTTTTAGGTGATGTATAAATCTCAATTTAAAAAAATTGACCCTTATGACTGGTTTTGTGTTCCAGGGCTACATTTAAAGGGGTCATCGGATGCAAAATTCACTTTTACATGTTGTTTGAACATGTATAATGAAATGCATGTTGGCAGTGTGTGTAAATAACCACTTTATAATGATAAATATAATCCCCAATAATAATAACCCCTTTCTCAGATCAGGCTGTTCTGAGATTCCTGGCAGAATTACGTAGATCTGCACAGGCCCTCCCATGACTATTGATTGACTTGGCCGTTTTAGCGCAGACTCGCCCTGAGCTGTGAACAATCCGCCATTTTTTCGACGCCAAAGCAGGAGTAGACAAGAATGCCTCTTAAGCGATTGAGGTGTAGTGTGGTTGGATATACTAATGATCATAGCAGTTGTCATTTATTCACGACATCTGAGCCGCTGAAGACACAGAGGATTACTTTTGTTTCCTCACCTATGTTTGCACAAATCATCTGTGATCCAGCTTCATGTACAGAAGAAGTGAGTATAAAGGTTTTTTTTATGAATCTTTGCAAATCACCTTCCCTAATAATGTGCTAATTAGTTAGTTTCGCGGCTAAATGTGGCTAAAGTTTACACTCACTCAGAGAACTGCTCATCACCCCACGGAAGAGAGGGGTGGGGTTAGCAGATCTCATTAGCATTTAAAGGGACATGCACCAAAATGGCTTGCTGTGAATGCTGTTTTTGACAAGGGTTTTCACACTACCATTGAGTAATTTTAACCAAAGTACGTTATAGACTTTTCATTAAGCCCCTAAAGAATCATCTCAACTTGTGGAAAATGGACATCCCCTTTAAATCTGATGTGCAATGTGAAAACCAAAGATTATCAATGATGTGGAAGCTTTTTCAAGCAAGGAATGAGTCAATATTGCAGTAGAGATGTGACAGAAGCTTCTAAGCATTCACAAGCAGTGTTTATTGGAGGTTAGAAAGAATGAAAGATTCTGCACCAAATTTGACTTTGTTAACTTTATTCCAGATGTATATGTAAAAAGTCATTAGAGCCAATTCACCAGCCCTAGTTGTAATATAAAAAATGGTTTGAAGGCCCTCAAACTCTACTGTAGTGTGAATTCATGTTTTTTCACAGTGACAAAACTAGAAGATTGGTTTAACATATGAAGTAAGATGGAGCCAAAATATTAGCAATGGAAATCAGTCTCCAAATCCTCGAAATAGCATCTGATAGCACATATGAGACACTGGTCGTCTGTGCAAATTGAGACCAAAAATGCCTTAGGGGAAACTGTGCAATGAGAAAAGCACAATATGCAGCGCAGGAGTGATCATCAGCTCTGGCCTTTCAGCATGACTCACGTCATGACGAATCAGGAAAACATATTGCTTACGCATGAGCATATTTATACTCTTTTAATCAGAATGGAGAGGATCTTATGTGCACTTCGGTGATCCGACAGAGCAAAAACGTATAAACCTGCATACTGACACAATGGCAGCAACATAAGGAACTTAAGAACAGCGATAACTCGTTTGTTGTGCAACTGGCAATTAATTGTCAGGTGTGGAGTGCGGTTAGCTGAATACCAAGAGCTGGTGCGGGATAAATCATTGGCCTGAGGGCGGATGAGAACAAAAATAGAAATTCAAATTCCACAGAATTCCAACCCATTTATGTTTTATCAGTAAAGCGATAAAGCATTTAAAAGGTGCACCTTTGAAGCAGTCATTCACCTTGCGGCGCTTGCTTAGGAGTGTGTGATAAAAAGGTTATTGAGTAATTCATACTAATGCACCAAGGCCTCACTCATGACAATGGCCATATTGAGGATGTGTAAATTCAATTTATAAAGCACAATCCTGTTCCAAAGAAAGCTCCAGCCATATCCACACACAATAGCAAAATGGGTGCTATCAAACCACCCGTTGGGATGAATCCACACTTGCACACATGCACACACTATTGTGAATAAAACAACCTGGGTATTGCAGATGGAGGACGGCACGCTTCCTTTCATTATTTGGCCACCCCAAGTGACACCGTGCCACCTGAATCTTTTCTTTTTTCACTCCAATCTCTCCACCTCCTCTCTGGCCCGACTCAGATACGTAACGGGTCCTCAGGAGAGACTGTCAGCCTGCCTGAGCAAACAGCATCTCACCCAGAGAAGCCCACCACCTGTTTTTCCCTTAAAAAAAAATCCATCGAGGATGAGCGGAGGACGGATACTGCAGAACGCTACGGGAAAGATCTCACCTCTCATGCATCCCAGGATCAGACTGAAAAGGCACGCACCAGGGCCTCGATGCTTTCCAAACTTTGAAAGAAATACATTTTTGGATGCGAGTGTCGGAATTTCATTGCTTATTTGCAGAGCAGCTGGTGTTCTGTGAAAGATCCAGAAATGAAGGGTTTAGATTTGATGAAAAATTCCACTCAATTTAATCCGCTGAATAGCTTGCATGATACAGACCTTCTCAACCACAAGTACAAATTAAGCAAAAAACGAATAGGCTAAATTATACACCATCCTTAAAAGTTTTTTTTTTTTTTAAATATTACTTTAAAATAAATAAATAAAGGTTTGGTAAAGAATGTAAAAAACTGTTTTCTATTATAATATTTTTTTTAGGCCCCAAGAACCGGTGGTGCGAGGACTCTATTAGAATTGCTCAGCTTTTTCTTCTTCTTTTCCAAAATGAATTGCATTTTTGAGGGCCCAAACATACTCGAAAACTCATGAAACTTTGCACACAAACAAAAAGTGGTGAAAATTTATATCTGATATGGGTTTCAGAAGTGGGTGTTTCAAAATGGCTCAGTAGAGCCACCTATAAAATTTCAACGAAGTGCCCCTCGAGCTATGTTTCGCATACTTGTACAAAATTTGGTAGATACATGTAACACACCAATACCTACAAAAAAGTCCACTGGTACAAAGTCCGAAACCCAACAGGAAGTCTGTTATTTAGAATTTTCTCTGCAAGTTTTGTGCCAGTTTTTTTTTTTTTTTTTTTTTTTGCCATTTTCAGACGTTGTATTTAAACAAACTCCTCCTAGAGATTTAAACAGATCAACACCAAATTTGGTCAGTGTAACCTAGAACCCTTTGGTACGCTAAATTGCATAGATCTTGAGTTGAGGGCGTGTCCATAGCAGCCTGACAAACTTCGGTTTTGCCATGAAACAGGAAGTTATTATAATTCAGGCATACAATATCCAATCTGCAACAAAATTCACATGTTTGATAAGAGTCCTTGACCATATGCAGTTATAGTCATAGCGCCACCTGCTGGCAACAGGAAATGTCATGATTTACGCTCTAATTCGTCATAGAAATTTAATGACATCAACATTATATTTGGTCAGTCTACTCTAAAGGCCTTTGCAATGTTAAATTGCAAAGATCTTGAGTTTTCGTTAAAGGGCGTGTCTGTGGTGGCCTGACAAAGTTTGATGTTTCACCATGTAAAAAGAAATTATTATAACTCAGCCATACAATATCCAATCTGCCCCAAACTTCACCTGTTAAATAAGAGTCCTGGCCTGAACACATCTAAAGGCCAATATTCTGTTGTAATCATAGCGCCACCTGCTGGCAACAGGAAATGTCTTGTTTTACACTAACTTAAACATGCAATGTCCAATCTGCACTAGACTGCATATGTTTGATTAAAGTCCTGGCTTGAAGACATCTACATGCCGATATCCAGGTATAGTCATAGCGCCACCAGCTGGCAGCAGGAAGTTTGGCACATATAATTGACTTTGACATATTCTTCGTATATTTACCACTTTTAATGCATATTGCTTGCCATTCGTTTTTTTCCTAAAGCCTAGATAAATGTAATGCATAATTGCTAAATGAAAGTATTAATTTCTTTCTGAAATTAAATAAATAAATAAAGGGTTAAAGTGAACTGTTTTTTATTGCAATATTTATTTATTTAGCCATATAATATTTTTATAGCATCAAATCAGATGCTTCTGGGTAAATATTAGAGAACCATCTGTGTATGTGACGATGGAATTTTGGGCAGGAATTGAAAACCCAGTGATTCAAACAAGATCTGGTCTGACGTTTGTCAGTTCACCACCACCTCCCAACACTGGTGATTTGGCTGGCAGCTGAATGAAACGGGGGCGTTCAGGAGCACTGAGTAATTGCAGAGGAGGGGGGCATTGACTAGGATAATAGAGCAAAAATAATGCCCCCCAGCCCCTAAAGCTATCAGCCACCCGTTGGAGTGGGCCCAGCATGCGTGGGCGACTATTTCAAGGGCTGATCGGTAAAAGCCTTCGATTAGTAGCGCCTCTTTAATATCAATTATCAGTTGATATTGGTCAGGGAGCAAAGCATGATGAAAAACCCACCGGGGTCACCATAAAACACAATGAGGAGTAATATTTCTCATTTTTAACCCACTTATCAGTGGTTCCCCACCCCGTCATCTAATCGACTGCCTAAGCAGCACCGCCGCCGCCCATCCCCGACAAACAAACAGTCGCACGTTTCTCCTTTCACGGCTCAGTGCTCGCTGAAGCGTGGCCCTCCTCTCCTCCTGCCTCTGTCAGCACACTTTCATCCTGTCTGCACATGTGAGTGACATTAAATGGGTCTCGCGCGGTGGCTTCGGAGATGCCAGCCGGACCGTAGACAAAGTCATTTCCATTCCCTGTAGTTTTCCTCGTCTTCTCACCTCACGGTAATTTCCCCCATTTGCATTTTGCCACAACCAAACATCCCAATCGTCTCGCCGGATGACACGCTCGCCGAGCGTCCGCTTCTACGCCGCGACCATGTCCTGTCTAACAAGAATATATAGTTCCATTAAGCCCCAGCTGATGAAAATGATTATTTAATCATTTTATTAAGCCGCTTTAATTGAAATGGTGTGATAAATGGTTGAGAGGGGCCCTGCGAGCGGAGAGGGTTAATTGGGAGCTCGTGTGGCGTGGTTCACCTTGACTGCTTCCTGTCGGATGGAGGCGATCAGGTGCCAAGCTGATGCAGCACAGCCGGTCGTTCAAGGCCAAAAACCCTCGAATACTGTTGTCCGGCGAATCTTAAAAGACATGCTGGACCTCTCAGACAAGAAGGCCAGTGTATTTCAGCAGATTTTAAAGGTTACAAAATCTTCAGAGGTTTTTTCTTCAGGCGATTTATGAAAAGGGTTCGTTATGAGTCATACTCCCAAGAACATGAGGTAGATTTTATAGATTTTCAGAAGTATACAAGAGTCTTTGTAAGAAGCATTTGATGTATGTGTCCAAAGTTCTAGGTGGTTGCCGGGGTTTTGCTTTGTGGTTGCTAAGTTGTTCTAAATGGTTGCTATGTTGGTTGCAAATATTTTAGTAACTAGATATGATTAGGGTTTTTCTTTTAATGTAAGTTTATATATATATATATATATATATATATATATATATATATATATATATAAGACCACTTGAAAATTCTCATTTTCTCTGGATTTACTAGGTATGGGTTTGAGTAAAATTTTATTTTTTTCCCTTAAAGTCTGTTAACGTTTCTTCCAAATTTAGACAATATTTTTAATTGGTCAAAATAACAAATGTTTTTATTTGTTGTGATTGAAAATCAGGGTTATTCCACCAAATATTGATTTCTTAACTCTTCTAAAATTAAAACATCGGTATTGTGTTGTTTAAAAATTAATATAATATTAATAGTCACATATAATACATGTCTGAAAACATGGCATCTTTAAAAAAAAAAAAAAACTCCAAATGACAACATTTAAAATTTGGGGGGGGAAACATCAGTAGTTTACAGAATAAAACAAAAAAATATGTTTCATAAATTTATAGTTATCCAGAGAAACTAGGAATTTCTAAGTGGTCTCTTAACTGTGTGTGTCTGTGTATGTATATATATATATATATATTTCACAATTGTAACTTCATGGTTCAAGGTGTATGCGAAAACTTTTTATTTATTTTTTATCTCTAATTATTTTAAAGAACTGCAACTTTATTGTATTTATTTATTTATTTTTTTTTTTTTGATGACTCATTTTATTTCTAAACATTGTTTCAAAAGTTCCTGTTTAACTGCAGGCTGGTTAGTGTATTGTTTGTTTGTTTGTTTGATTGTTTGTTTGTTTGTTTGTTTTTTATCTCTAACCTTAATGGCGTAGTTCACTCAAAAATTTAAATTCATCATCAATTAATCAGTTATCATTTACTTACCTTCATGTTGTTCCAAAGTCGTGTTTACTGTTTGTTTGTTTGTTTTTTCCTGTTTATTTTTTTTTCTTTCTTTCTTTTTCTTTTTTTTCCCCATACAGTGTAAATCAGCAGGTTCCAATGTTGACTAGTTCCCATATGTTCATCAAAATATCTTCTTCTGTGTTGAGCAGAAGTCATACAGGTTTGAAATGACATGAGGGTGAGTAAAGGATGACAATTTTCATTTTTTTGACCAAATATCGTTTTGCGCATAAGCCACAGTAGTAGCAATGTGCCTTAGTGAGCAGCAGTAATGAGCAAACGAACAGAAGCCAGATTACTAACAAATAGCCGTGAAGCACATTTATCTGCCAATGGGGTTTTATGTAAAAAGGAAGTGATTGAGGTAATGGCCGTTTATACAATATATCAGGCTTGACATAACTGGTGGTCTTCTTTCATGTCCTGCTTCCTGATTGGTTCCTGTTGCAATATATTGATCCAATGGGAGCTACTTATCATAATTCTCAGGATGGATTTCCAACTTAAACTTCCATTAAAGGGGAAATGCAAAACGTGCTCGCGTCAGAGCATTTGATGCGATACCCTTCACAGCCCAACACAAATAATTTGTATTAAATTGTAAGAAACCATCTCAGGGCGCTCTGAAACTGATTAGGAGTAGCGCTTGAGGACGAGATTAGACGGGTGCGAGATAAATCTTTGCGTTGATACGTATTTCTCTCGTTTTTTTTCTTCTTTTCACCCTTGTTTTCTAGGCGAGGTCGAATTAGCATCAGAGGCGCAGACAGGCTTCCCGTCCTCTTTGTTGTCTGCCATTCCTCTTTGACTCTCGTCGCCGGTGTGGATTCCCATTGTGTGATTCCGTCTTTAATGATAAGTGACATTAAAAAAGGATAAGCACTTTTCCAGTGAATGACTAAGCGAGGGTCATCCTCCCCAAACAGGAACCACCTTTGCTCCTGTAGAGCTTAATGAATACGCTAATCCTGATAACTATCAGAAACGGGAGGCCATTTTCCTGCCAACAAACGTCTTTTTTGCCGTTATCCAGGGGTTGGATGAAAGAAATAGCGAGTGACCGGGAAGAACTGAAGAGAACCTTTCATGAATAATGAAATGAGAGGAGGAGAGGGGGCAATCTTTCATTCACCGTGCCTTATTACACAGATAAAGTGCCTTTTGAGGTGCATTCTAATGCGCCAATATAATGCGAAACATGAATGGAGTAAGAGGGATAATCGCCAGCTCTTCTTTTCATGTTCCGGTGGAAGGACAAGCACTGAGTCCCTTTGTTCTCCGGAATGGCGGGACGCGGTTGAAGAAAAGCGTCTCTGATTTTAAGGATATGTTTAATAGACTGTGGGGGATAGCTGTCATGTCAGGAGAGCATCCCTGCATGCGGTTTAGCAGCGGGGAAGTCGCTGTATTGTGCTTGTTCTACACAGCGAGGCATCTCGCGTGTTGAAGTTGGCATCATTAGACACGGAGCCGAGGGCGGGTGGTTTAGGTTACGTGTTTGGAATCAGACTATGAATAGAACAATAACTGGAGAGAGAGACACGAGCAAGGCAGGATGCTTTGTTTTTATGTGCAAAAATGTGGTGTAGGGATTATTTGGTATATTTTATGCTTACGGAAGCACAAAAGCGGGTCACGGTAACGGTTCACAAGAAGAACGATAACTAAAAAGACTACTATATCGGCGTCCGCACCAATGGACGATAACATTCCGTTTCATATAATTGCAGTTTTGCCATCTGCCGCTTCAAATGCTCAAGATTTTCAACGTGATGCAGATTCTGATTGGCTTTTGTTTTTATTGTTCATCAGCTGGAAAAAAAGTGATTCCAATATCATCCTTCTGTGTCAATATTGTTATAATTTTGGGGTGCACTTAGCTATTCTTGTAAAACCTGTTAGTATAACATCTCTGGTCCAAATGATGGAGGAGAAAATCCAAAAATGGTTCAAAACACAAAAGGTTTAATGGGTCATTCTATAGGGGTACATTTAGAATTTGACCAAAAACCCAAACATGACCTCACATAGCTGCTTTGAAACAATCTGTATTGTATGTGATCTGTAGAAATATGTGCATAAAATACCATCTATGTTTGCTACTGTCCACCATGTTACCTTTACTGGGTAACACAGTTGACAGGTAACTTAGTTGACATTTTTAGGGTTTTGGGCCTATACTCAACATGGAAGCCTAGAACTACTGAGCATATGGTAAGTTTAGAAATACATTTTCAAAAACAAACATAAGTTTTAGTTAAATTGTCTTGTTAAAATTTGCAGCAATAATACTTGTGTAACACTGTTGACAGTCAATTAATCCACTCTTGACACAGGTTTGCTAGTTTAACCAATATTAGGGAAATGAGAGAGAACATCACTTCTAGTGTTTCATCCATGTGCTACTAGAGGAAATATCATCATACTGTGCAAATTATGTGAGAATGGGACAAACCATTCTTTTCTTCGGTGGGTGGGTGTTTCTAGTGGGTAACTTACTTGATAATGGTTTTTTTCGGACACAAATAAAACAAGTTATATCACAATAAACACATTATTTTTGAAGCAAACACCCAAATGTCTTGATTACCTAATCTAACTGAAGGCAAAACTATGAAATTAAGTTAGATTTAAGGTAATTTGCATGCTTAAATGCAAAGTAGAATGAGCAACTTTACAAAATCGGACAGCTGAATACCAGGGTTGTATATGAACATCATTTTTGAACAAAAGAAATGGCTTTTTCAACATATAGTAGTGTGAAAAATATAATGGTGTACTAGAAAATTAAGCATCAGGGCTTTATATTGATGAAAATATATTAAAAATATACTTCACGGACATGAGATGTTCCCACAAATACAGAATGACCAAACAAAACAAACTTAGATAAACCACAGATGAGAAAACAATAAAACAACATGTAGAACACAATACCAGACAAAAAAAATGAAGAAACTGAAGGGCTTTACTATACAAGACAATTAACTGAATAGAAACAGGTGTGATCTAATTAATCAATAACCATGCTAACTAACTGGTGGCGGGAAAATGAGAACAAAGGAAACAGGAAACAAAGATGAGTAAACTAAAAGTCCTTGAAAACAAAACCAAAACAAACTGAATTAAACAGTATTTTGACAGGAACACAAACAAGGCTGTGAGGGACTGAAGTACAGTGTGTTCAATAGATTGTACTGGTGTATACAACAAACTGATTATTCAGGTGACAAAAAAATTCACTACACAAAAATTTCAAAAAAGAGTTTTGAAAATTATGAGTTGTAATAATTATGTGATCTAGGAGCTTTATACTGTGTGTATCATTGTAAAGACTGTAAGTCTCCACCTAACAGCCTCATTTTCATCCGTGTTAACTTCAATATGTTGTCTAATGTCTATTAGAATGATTATTATTAGGGGAGCACAGAACACAGAATAAAAAAATCTTTTAAAGATATCACTGAATATTTACTTTACCATCTGGCTGAAGTACACTTTTTATCTCAGTTTTTAGTATTCATTTAAAAAGAAAGAAAAATCTGCTATTTTTTTAATCTCCAATATGTTATTTATCAGTTTAGATCACCTCGCTTCGCTAACTACCAGAAGACACTTACCGGTTTTAAAGTCCAGTTGCGCAGATGGGGAACATTGTAACACTGCGTTACAATGTGCCCTGCTATTATTAAGCTATGCTATTCTATTATATTAGCGATGTAATTTTCACTATTTAATTTTATGAGTTTTAATGAGAAACCACAAGAAACAGGTGAATAAAGACTGACAATCAATGTTTAATGTTCAGCAATGATTATTTCAAGAAAAGTAAAGCATTTTGGCTCATTTATGTGTCTCATGTTCTATGAGAGCTGTATAGCTGTGTCTTGCAATCAGGGCCGTCCCAAGCATGGTTGCAATGTGTTCTCTGTCAAACTCCAAAATTAGATTATTTTTATTTCTTAAAAAAGCACCATAATTTTATTTGAAAAAGTTAATCATTTTATTGACAAAATATTTTAGTTATTTTTTATTTATTTAGCTATTTTTATAGTTTTATAGTTTTTTTTTTTTTTTTTTTCATAAGATCAGATAACATTTTAAGCTGTCATATGGCCATGTTACAATGTACCAAAGCTATGGGGCATGTTGTCACATTTCACTTCCATTCTATTGAGATAAATAATAATGAAACAACACGACATATTTGTTAAAGATGTGTAAAATTAATGTTGATAAAAAATTATCCTCTGAACCCCACGTGGATTTACACAAACTGAGAAAGTCAAAAAGTGTTAGGTCGTGCCACGAGCTCCACTACATGGTTACACAGAATACTCGATTCTGATTGGTCAGTCACCAAATTCCATAGTATGTTATTTCCCAATAACATCCGGTAAAAATTAATAACACAGACGGGTCATCTGGGTAACTGCAGTCGGAGCTATTCGCTTGCTAAAAACATTTTTTTCTTCATGGAAGCTTTGCGTTTGCTTGGCTAATAAAATATTAAAACTCAAATCAATATTCTGAGTACAATAATTTAATTATGTCATCCTGGTATCATGGACATGCTCTCTCTCATTTCACACAAAGCAGCTGCTGCCATTTTGCGACGATTGTAATGGATTGTAAGATAACTAACAAACAGTTTACTCCTAAATCAAAGACCATAATTATTCATGTGGTGAAATGCCATCTAGTTTGAACTTGTCACTTGCTAGAAACTGCTTTCTTCACAGAAGCTTTGCATTCAAATATTTCAACTCAAATCAATATTTCCTGTCTAAGTATTTAGTTTTGTGGCAGGTAGCCATGTAATAAGATAATGTACATCCAGCCGGATGTTACTGCAATATAAAGCCCTTCAGTCTCTGTTTTGCGTTGGGCGGCTGATAGGTCTGATGGGCTTTATTCTGCGATAACAACCAGCTAGGTGTACATTATGCCTTACTTAATGGCTTTATAGTTATAGTTATCATCTTTGGTGTGAATGGGTCATAACTCTGTTCTAAAACTTAAAAAATAAAGCATTTTTAGGCACCATATGCTCACTTTAGACACAAATGCTGGTATTAATAAGTGTCTATAAATTCTAAGATACCTAGTATTGTCAGAGAAATTATTAATTATATATCTACCCGTGTTTCATTCAATAAGATAAAGTATGGATCATTTTCACATTTCCAGGGTTCTCAGAAGTGGAAGTCATCATAGTTAAACTTCTGCAGTGGTGAATGGAAACTACAACAAAATCCATGATAGTGTTTCTATGACTTCATAAAAAAGGTAAATAAATAAATAAATAAGAGAGAGAGAGAGAGAAAGTAGAAAGAGAAGTAAGAAGAGAGAAAGATGTCAAATTTGCCATCACTCCCTCAGGTGTTGTATTAGAAACATTTACAATTTTTTTTGTAATTTAATGCCAAGGTATGAAAACACAAAGTATAACCAACTAAAATTCAACTAAAAATGAATATATATATATATATATATGATGACTGTAAAAGCGCATCATCACAGTCTGTCTTTGGGTACTTTTAACGTTTATGAGAAACAGAATGTAATTTTTAACTGTAACATCAAGAAATAGCTAAGAAGAAATTAACCTTATTTTAACCTCATATAGAGAAGAAAAGCATTCTAAAAGTGTTTGTTATAGCTTAATATTTTATACTGAATGCATGTGATAATTATGGCTTATATTGTGCTCAGTGTGCATCATTTTACCCATAACCACAGAACGAAGATGAAAGCACACTTTCTCATTTTCATTCGGCGCATACTGAGTAAACAGGGTCACGGCAATGAACTGCACTTCTTTAAAGGTACGGCACATACGTCGTTTTCCTTCTCGAGATACTTTTCTGAAAGCAAAGGCACAGTGCACATTGCATGTTAATAGCTGAACTTTTGTCAGAATGAAATTTAATGCAGGAATAATAACTGAAACGTCCTTGCTGTGTTCGCAGTCCTTATTTCAATAATACTGTCATTTTAAAATAATGAAAACCAATGACTGCAGGCCTTGACGCATCCAGCAATTACACCCCGTATAATCAGAGAAACAAAGCAAGAGTGACTTTGTTGTTGTGTTTCAACAAATAAAGTCGTAATTAATTACGGACAACATTAATCCAGATTTTGGAAGGAGCAATGTCACTACAGTTCAAGGAAACAGGGCTGGAAGCAGGCTGTTCGTACAATTCGACTGAAAACACCTGTCCACGGTTAACACCCTGAAACCATAAATATACATCTGACTGCAGCTTCTGAGCTTTACCAGGGTTTAAATTAGCATTTTTTTAAGCATTTAGGTCAAACTGAAAGAAAAGAAATGTACATCAGCTCAGCTGGTAACAATATTACAACTTGGCAGAACCGTCTACTTCTTTTTCCGCACACCTTTGCAGCATCTAAAAAATCTCTTTTGTTGGCAATGAGCTTCCGTAGGAGCCACAGATCTTAACTTTGATATACAACGTCATCTCCCGATGATCGTTTTTTCAAAGCAAAGATTAATCCAGTCAAACGAAGCACCGGCGGCTTTCATTGACCCAGAGTGGAGATGCAATATCTCATAAAAACAACTCTGTACTGTGTTACGATAACCATCCAAACAAGCTGCTTTGCCGGCGTTATATCAATTGATTCGGGCTTAGAGCTCATTTATCAGTTTGTGAGCTGCCTTCAGGTCAGAGAACAGTGAAACCGCAGACTGGAGGAGAGGAAAGGAGAGATATCATTAATTGGGAGCGCTGCTGTTCTTTTGAATACGGAAATTGAGAGGAGCGTGTGTTTTGTTTTTGCATACATTGATTTTTGCCTTCATTTTACTCTCTCCTGGACAACCGTAAACACGTTCATTCTTTTTTTGCTCTCCTGGAGCAGTTGCATTTTATTTTCAGAGGCTGAGAGGGGAGCCGGAGCCCTGACAGCTGTCATCTAATTAATCATAGCAATCAATGGATGCTGCTTGGCTGGATGTGTGCTGCGAGCTACTGTGTAAATGCCAACACCTGTTACCTAAGCAATACCCAACGATTCATCATGGAATACTAGCTAGCTGCATACTGAACACCATATACAGCATGGGGCCTTCTATTTCAGTATTAAAAGTACTGTCAACAATGCATTATGTAACAAAATGAATGAATGAATAAATAAATAAATAAATAAATTAATAAATAATACCATGCTCCAGTGTGTTCATATGATCTCATTATGTGTTTGTTCAAATTGGTGAGAAAGTACAATAAAAAAATTTATAAAAATAATTAACTAACTAATTGATTGATTGATTGATTAAAAATGAATTACTGTAAATTGCTCAGTAGCATGAAAGCTTGTTTCTGCCATGGGGAAAAAATAAATAAATAAATTTAAGTTAAATTTAAGTTAAATTAATGATTTTTTTTTTAAGTAATTTATTTATTTATTTTTATCTTGCAGTTTTTTTTTTCTTACAATTGACTTTATGTCTCAGATATGGCTTTTTTTAACTCAAGATATGAATGCAGAATTATAAGATATAAATTCTAAGAAGAAAAGTCTAAATTGTGAGATAAACACTTGCAAATGTGAAAAGAAGGTCCACATTGTCAGATAAAAGTCTTTAGTAATTTAATTAGCTTATTCTGTTGCAGAAAAAAACTGAATTGTGAGATGTAAAGTTGAAGTTGAAAAGTATATAGAAAAATATATTTATTTATTTATTTTATTTTATTTATTTATTTATTTTTTAAAAAAGTCTGAATTGTTAGATACAGTCAGTCACAATTACTTTTAAATTATTAAGTATTTTAAATAAATATAATAAATAAATTAAATGTCAGAACAGAAACAGGCTTTGTATACAGAAACGACATATATAATGATACAAAAGATTTCTATTTCACATAAATTCTGAGAAGAAGAAGAAGAAGAGGAAGAAGAAGAAGAAACGTATTTCGGTTTCTACAAAAATATGAAGCAGCACAACTGTTTTGACAATAATCAGAAATGTTTCTTGAGCAGAAAATCAGCATATTATAATGAATTCTAAAGGGACATGTGAGTAATAATGTTGAAAATTCAGCTTTGATCACATGAATAAATTACATTTTAACAGATATTTACATAAAAAACAGCCATTTTAAACTGTAATAACATTTTCTATTTTTTTTTTTTTTTTTTTTTACCATACCAACCCCAAACTTTTGAATGGTATAGTGTATAGACATCAATGAGTTCCATGTCACAGAAAATTCACAGTACATGTGCACATTATATATAAAATATACTGAAGAAATAGCATGAGTACAGTCATTTGGAAATATAATGTCATGTGTGTTTACGTTTGTGTCATGCACATATATGTGCGTTTCCATCAGTGTAGACAAACACTTCCACCTGTACTTTGAATAACATTATTTGAGGAATGCATGCTTGAGCTGAATATGTTACAGCGCTCTGCATTTGTTGCTATGGTGATGTGTTTGATGTGATTTCACCTGTTTCATCTGAACATCTCTCAAGGTGAGAAGTCAATACATCATCTCAGTGACACGTCAGAATTAAAGAGCGTGTAGAAAGACTGGACTAAACTAGGATTAAACCTACTAAATTCATTACAGCTCTGAGAGCTGGACATCAGCACTGCAGGTTGTCAGGTGTCTTGAGGTGAAACTCACAGATATGGAGACTGTGCTGTGTGAGGCTGTGATGTGTTGAAGTCTTGGAGCGTCTCACCTATGCTCTGCATGAATGCCAACTTTATAATTGGTCTTGTTGTGAATTCCCACTGCTCAGAGCAGACTCATTTGGCCAGGTGGCCATGCTGAAATATAATGTTTAATGAAATAGCCGGATGTTTGATGGAAGTGTGTGTGCTTACGCGTGGCTCCGCAGGAGAGAAAATAACTAGATTTTTATATTTTACACTGGCTCCTGCCTGTGCGTTCCTCATTTCTTTAGCTCAAGTAGAGCGTGACGCCAGCAATGCAAATATGGAGTTCAAGTCACAGTAAAAACATACTGAAAAATGCATGTTCGCATCTTACAATGTACTGGATAAATGGACTTGGCGAGGCTGCTAAGACGTTCTGAGTGGTTTTTAACATGTTGATACAGTCTCATTTTTGAAAGAATAGTATTCTGAGCTTAATATTTCAATTTAGCTGGCATAGTTTTAATACTCAAACTTTGGCCGGCGTTATGAGTTAAGCTGGCTTGCCTAGTTTCATTGCAGCCACAGTATGAAAAGTAATACTTCTCTTTGACCGCACATACATATCGACGTAAGCTTTTTCGTTGTTTTAAAATCATTATGAAGAAGTGGAAAGTGTGTTGTAGTTGTGGGTTGATTTTTCTCAGAGCAGCGGCTGACAATGGACTCTTTCTGTCTGGTTCTGCTCTGGAGAAACACTCATAAGTGATTGTGACCTTCTGGAGGTCTGAGGTCTGGTTTCTGGTCACATTACGTTACACTTGCTCTCTAAAGCAGAACCACAGACAGGAAAACAACCTGTTGTCTACAGATATTCCAGTAAAATCAACCCCAAACACACTTTCCTCTGGTCTCTGGTCATGTTATAGAGACAGTTGCGTCTTGTGTGTGTTTTTGTGTGTGTGGATGAGATGTTGGATGTGAGCCAACCACAAAACAAAAAGGCCTATTTCTGTCCACAAACTCATAACTGAGCTGCTTCGGAGGTTTCCGTTCTCGTTTGACCACCGCTTCTTTATATTTCCTCATTTCTTTGCTTATTTATGGTGTGGTATGGAAGCCCATTTCTGTCACTGAATAAAAAATGAAAGAGGTAATGACTTTTTATCTCACAGTTCTGACTTTATAACGAACAATTCATGCAGCTTTTTTCCCCCACAAATTGGACTTTATAATCCTCAATTGCGAGTTTGGCACAATTCTGAGAAAAGAAGTCTGAATTGCGAGAGAAAAGTCAGAATTGTGAGATATAAACTTTTCAGAATTGCAAGTTTATATCATAGTTTATATGTGATCCTGGACCACAAAACCAGTCATAAAGGTCAGTTTTTTGAAATTGAGTTTTATACATCACATGAAAGCTGTATGATGTATGGTTTGTTGGGATAGCATAATATTTGGCCGAGATACAACTATTTAAAATCTGGAATCTGAGGGTGCAAAATAGAAAATCACTTTTAAAGTTGTCAAAATGAAGTTCTTAGCAATGCATATTACTAATAAAAAATTAAGTTTTGATATATTTACGGTAGGACATTTACAAAATATCTTCATGGAGCCTGATCTTTACTTAATATCCTAATGATTTTGCCATGAAAAATAGATAATTTTGACCCATACAATGTATTTTTGCTTATTGCCACAAATATACACATGCTACTTAAGGTTTAGTGGTCCAGGGTCACATGTAACTTTCTTATATTTGCAAGTTTATTTACAATTCTGAGAAAAAGAAGTCAGAATTGTGATAAAAATTTTAGAATTGCAAGGTAATTTTGCAATGTATTAAAAAAGTCTGAATTGCGAGTTCATATCTTAGTTTATATAACTTTATTTATCATAATTGCAAGTTTATATCACAATTCTGAGAAGTCTGAATTGCGAGAAAAAAAGTTAGAATTGCGAAAAAAAAAAAGTAGAATTGTGAGATCATTTCGCAATTGATTAAAAACTGAACTACGAGTTTCTATCTTAGTTTATATAACTTAATTTCTCATAATTTCTCATATTTCTCATAAGACTGGTTTTGTGGTCCAGGGTCACATATAGCTTTATTTCTTATACTTGCAAGTTTATATCACAATTAATTGAGAGATAATTTCACAAACTGATCAAAAAAAAAAAAAAAAAAACACAATTTCACATTTTTATATCTTCGCTTATATAACTTAATTTCTCATAATTTTAAGTTTTTATCACAAGTCTGAGAAAAGACGTCACTTGCAACTGTGAGAAAAGAAGTCAGAATTGCAAGAAAAATTTTAGAATTGCGAGATATTTTCGCAATTAATTATAACTTTATTTCTCATAATTATATCACAATTCTGAGAAAAGAAGTCAGAATTACGAGAGAAAAAAGTCAGAATTGCAAGAAAAATTTTAGAATTGCGAGATAATTTTACAAACTGATTAAAAAAGTCACAATTGCAAATTTGTCTTAGTTTATACAAGTTTATTTCTCATAATTGCAAGTTTAAATCACAATTCTGAGAAAAGAAGTCACTTGCAATTGCGAGAAAAAAAGTCTGAATTTTATGAAATAAACTCTCAACTGTGATAAAGTCAGAATTCATAGTTTATATCTTTATTTTTAGTTTAACTTTATTTCTCACAATTGCGAATTTATATCACAATTCTAAGAAAAGAAGTCAGAATTGTCCGAAAAAAGTCAGAATTGTGTGATTATAAACTCACAATTGCAGGAAAAAAGTTAAAATTGCGAGAAAAAAGTTAGAATTGTGAGTTTACAAAACTTTATTTCTCATAACTGCAAGTTTACATCACAATTCTGAGAAAAGAAGTCAGAATTGTGTGGAAAAAGTTTGCGTGTTTATATCTTGGTTTACATAACTTTATTTCTCATAATTGCAAGTTTGAGACTTCTGAGAAGTCAGAATTATGAGATAAAGTTACAGTCGCGAGATATCAATTTATCTAACTTTATTTCCCACAATTGTAAGTATATATCACAATTCAGAATTGTGTCAGAATTCTGAATTGTGAGATTATAAACTCACAATTGCAGGAGAAAAAGTCAAAATTGTGAGATAAAAAAAATCACCTTTTTTATTTTTTTATTCAGTGAAGGAAACATACTTCCATAGTGTGGGACACATGCGAGGGTCTTGTTTCACAGAGCCATCTTCTCTGTCATACTCTAAAAGGATTTGTTTTTGGGGCTCGTTCGGTTCCCTGCTATCTCGAAAGGGTAATTTTAGATGGGGAAAGTCTGGAAGAGGATGAGTTGCCAATTGAGTTTGGCCGGAATCAAATTAAGACTTGGACACTTTGGTTAATTGCAAATTACAAAACCTGGAGCATGTGTAGAGAGCTCAAGTGGGACTTGAGTCCTCCTACCATTTTTTATTCATCATTAGTTCAAAGGAACAAGCCAGGAAATCTCATGAATGATTGGCATCTCCCAATGCAACGAGATGCGTGCATTAAATCCAAATATGGATCCTTGTGAAGTGACTTGTAGAACTGTGATGTAGACTGGTGCAAATGTATAATAATTCAGAACGGAATATCAACAGAACTAGACATAAACTGTCACTGTCTTGACTGAGTGAAGTGAATATTAAAGAGAGCGCTATACCTAAATAAGAAACATGTTTCCAAGGTAACATTGCATTCTGAAGTAACCAAGAGAATCATATTCATTTCAGGTGCATTAAGCAGATCTCTTTTCTTGTCGTTGAGCAGTTCGAGCATTGTGAGACACTTGCAGGAATGCTAAAATAATTCACCCAGAAATTAGGATTCTGTCTAGACACAACTTTTTTTGACAGTTCATTGTAATCACAGCTGTCAAGCTCCAGAAATCTCTATTAAAGAAACAACTTCGTAACTACAATTTAAAAATCTGAAAATGTATGACTCTTGTCCTTTGTCTTGCTTTTCTAGTTAAAAATAAAATAAAATAAAATAATTCAATTAATTTAAATGAAGTTAAATGAATTTCTTTGAGGCACTTTCCTAGGGCACTGTGAAATATGTTACATTTTTTTCTCTAATTAATTAATTAATTAATTCATTCATTCATTCATTCATTCATTCATTCATTAATTCATTAATTTCCAAGTTCTGTGTTTTCTATTTTAATTTTATTGGATTTTACTTTAATGGTTTAATTAAAATTTAAATAATCAAAACTTATTATTATTATTATTTTTTTTTTTTTTTTCAATAATAGGGCTCTGTAAAAGAAAGAAATGAATGAAGGAATGAATGAATTTTATTTTATTTATTTATTTATTTTTTCTCCCCAGAAATTCTGTCATGTACCTTTATTCTGGTGAATAAATGAATGAATAAATGCATTATTTTATTTTATTTTATTTTATTCTGTAGTAGCCAAGAGAATCATATTCATTTCAGGCGCATTAAGCAGATCTCTTTTCTTACCGTTGAGCAGTTTGAGCATTGTAGGACATTTGCAGGAAAGCTAAAATAATTCACCCAGAAATTAAGATTCTGCCCACACAATTTTTTTTTTTTTTTTTTTTTTTTTTTTTACATTTCATTGTAATCACAGCTGTCAAGCTCCAGAAATCTCTATTAAAGAAACAACTTTGTAACTAAAATTTTAAAATCTTTGTATGACTTTTGTCCTTTGTCCTAGTTCAATTCTAAATGGATTTCACAGTTTTGTCTTAAATCAGACGCTAATTTGCACCACTCTTGGTAGATTGCGTTGGTCATTATTGAAATGATCTGGCTGCGTCTGTTCTTGAATGTGCACCTGATTAGTAAATCAGGCCCTGAAAATTGCTAACCACTGAATGATTAGTTTCCCTGAAAGTCATAGCAAACAATACTTATCCATTTAAACTGTAAATTAATAACTTAAAACGTGATCTGACGTATGCGAGAGAAGCAAACTGTGACCCCTATAAGACCACACTCAAGTGTTTGATTAAGAAAAGCCTTGAACAAAAGAAGGAATGTCACACTTCGGGAAGATGAGAAAGGCATTAAGGAAAGAAAGAAGAAAAACCCCCAAGCAAACAAACCCAATTTTGCCACTGTGACATTTCATCAGTAAGATGGACAGTGGTGGAATCTGAGGTCTTGTGATGTTTAATGAAGCTTCATCCAGGCTTCATCCTGGATCACCACGACCCTTTCCCGCCCACCGTAATGCAATTTCTCCAGAAGCGGCTCCTGAAAAACATCGGCCAGCTAATCTCACCATATGGACGCACTGATAAACGCTAAGTGGCTTGCTCAAACCTTTCTGGCAAAAAAATAATTGTAATTTATGACTCTGAACCGGCTGCTTCACGTCCTTTTTTGTGTTGCGATGGATACAAGATGGCGTATCACGTTTCCCGGCCATCTCCTTCCTAATCAAATCGCAGGAACGGTTCCAGACCCCCAACTTTCACGACGGGCTCGGACTCTTCGAGCATTCAATGTAGTAATGCTTTTAATTGAGCTAAGAAGTGGCTCGTGGCTGGACCGAGAGGCCCCGCTAATGAAAGTTTATGTGACGTGTTGAAAGCTTTACCCCATTAGTGGGCTGATGGCAGACCCTTATTCGGGTTTGTGGACGTCATAAACCGAAGGAACAATAGGAGAACATCTGCTCCTCAAGCCTCCTAAAGGTCTCAGACTCAACAGCCTATTGTCTTAACACCTGTGTGGACGGTTGAGTTTATAAAGACTTAACTTGGTTATAGAGCCTCTGTACTGTGATAGTGGTGTAATTTTATTTAGATCCATTTAATTTTATTTATTTATTTATTTTTTCCTGGACATTCTTTTAATGATTACATTCCATTTTGATGATTTGAATGATTACATTCTACAAAAAAGAAAAAAAAAAGAAAAAAAAAAAAGTCTAATTAATTGAAATCATGCAACTTATACAAGTTAACAACAATTTATTAAAAAAATTTTAGGTCCTGTGAAATATGTTTCTTTTTTTTTTTTCTCAAATTCTGTGTTTTTTATTTACATTTTTATTGGATTCTATTTTAATACTTAGCATTTACATTTTTTTTTCAGTAATAGGGCCCTATGAATGTATTTTATTTTATTTTATTTTATTTTATTTTATTTTATTTTATTTTATTTTATTTTATTTTATTTTATTTTATTTTATTTTATTTTATTTTATTTTCCCTCAGATGTTCTGTGTCATGTACTCTGGTAATCAAATGATGGCATAAAACATTAATTTAATTTATCTTATAATCAAATGAAAATTAAACAAACTCTACATTTAATTTAATTTAATTTTATTTTATTTTATTTCTGCCCTGAAGTTCTGTATCATGTATTCAATTCTGGAAATGAAATAATGGCATAAATCATTAATTTAGTTTATCTTTTAAACAAACGAAAATTAAACAAACCCTTTATTTTATTTTATTTTATTTTATTTTATTTTATTTTATTTTATTTTATTTTATTTTATTTTATTTTATTTCCCCCCTGCAGTTCTGTATCACGTAATAAATTTTGGTAATCAAATGATGGCATAAATCATTCATTTAATTTATCTTTTAATCAAATAAAAATCAAACAAACCCTAAATTTTATTTTATTTTATTTTATTTTATTTTATTTTATTTTATCTTATTTTATTTTATTTTATTTTATTTTATTTTATTTTATTTTATTTTATTTTATTTTGCCCCAGAAATTCTGTCATATACTTTAATTCTGGTAATCACATGATGGCATAAAACATTAAATTAATTTATCCTTTAATCAAATGAAAATTAAACACACCCTTTCTTTCTTTCTTTTTTCCTTTCTGATTGATTGATTGATTGATTGATTGATTGATTGAATGATTTCAAAGTACTCCACAATAGTTTTACTATTAAAATTAAAACATGGAAGAAAAAGTGTGTGATTTTTCATTAAAAATAAAAAATTAAAATAAATAATTTTATTATTATTAATAGTAGTAGTAAGACATACAGTCTACTGTACAACAGTAATATTTTTATCACAAATTCATCAAGGTAAACCAAACTTTTATTTTGACGAGATACTGAGAAGAAACATTTAAATGCTGATGAAATGACTTTCAGAGCAGTTCTGGAGATGAAGATGGAGGACGTTTTTTTGCCTTCATTTGGTGAGACGGCAGACGCTGAAAAGATGGCGAGTGCCGAACGCACTTAAGTAGGTGAAACTGCGCATCTGCACAATTCATTCGCACAAAGACACGCAAAACATGCATGGTTCACATTTAAATAGTCTTTTTGTGGTTTAATATTTCACAGACACTAGCCCATATCTCCATTTGATTCAAGTGTACTGAGCTACTTTTGATTTATTCATTTAAAATTTCCGTGACATTCCGCGTTACACAGCAAATTCCGTGTTTATGAGTGCACGATTCCGTTCGTGTTTTCTGCATCGCAGAAATTATAGGGCCCTATATAAATGCATTTTTTATTTGGAAGTAGCAAACAGAATTTGACAGATAAAAACAAGCAGAGTTCATGACTGTGTACAAACAGCGGAAAGTGTCAACATGCGAGTGTCAGTTTCGCCATAACACCTTAGCTATTCATGAAGCCGCAGTGGCAGTGATGTGTACCTGTCACCCGCGTGTCTATTAATAACTAGCATGTGCTGCGTGCGACTATCTGCCGTTGGAATGAAGGCTGAGGTGTCATCAAGTGAAAGACAGTCACTCTATCTCTTGGTACCGGCCCAGTTTCACATAGCTCCTCCAACAAGATTAGCATTTGTTAGCGGGGTATTTATACCGAGTGTCAGCCCGCTAAATCCATAACCCCACGCTTCTGCTCTGTGGGGAGGCTGGAATTTGAACACCTGTGTAACTACAAGGACAGGCCTGAAACCCATCCATCAAAATAGCTTATCGCTAATTCCAAGCAGGACGCTTCAAAGACATCTAGAGTCACCGATTGACAGTTAGCTTATATTTATACACTGAGGACTGGACCATCACAACAGCTTTAGAGTTCACCAAAGACATGTTTCTGGCAGTCAACAACGGTTTGCAAATGACCACTATTAAAGGAACAGTTTCCTCAGAAGATTTTGACTACGAAATGCTAAATATCCATGCTTTCTTTTGAGATGATAATTGAAACAGAGCAAAACTGTTTCAAGCATCCAAGTTTCAAGAGTCCAAGTGTAACTTAAATTTAAAACACCCTGCCAAAAAGAAAATTACTTACCTTCATGAAGTTTTCTTTTTGCATTTTTATATACTGTTATTGCATTTATTAATATTTTTATATATTTAATATTAATATTTTTTATATTTTCAGTTTTTATTTTAATTTTAGTTCCTATTTAAAAAAAAAAAAATAAAAAAAAAAAAAATATATTATATATATATATATATATATATATATATATATATATATATATATATATATATATATATATATATAATTTATATTATAATTTACAGATTTTTTTTTTTTTTTTTTAGCAATTTTATTACATCAACAGATTATTTTATTTCAGTTTGGCTACATTTACCATTTACACAGCAACAATGTACATAAAAACTGAAAACATTTTTTACTTTCCTTTTTTTTCACTTTCAGATGGTAACTGTTTTTACAAATTTACGTTTTTGTAGTTTACACAGAGATGGTAGCATTTCCAAAAAACTTGCACTTTGAAACTTTTTAAAAGTGTTTACGCCCTCAAAATGCTATTGTCATGTAAAAGTTTCCCGTCTTTAGTTGAAAACGGCGTTGTGTAAAAGTACTGCTAGTTAGCAAAACAACTTGCCACTTCTAATTTATTTATTTATTTATGGCTTTTCATCTAGTATTTGTGTTTTGTTTCATTTCATTTCAGCCTTAGCTTTGGTTTTTCATGTTAGTTCAAACCCATAGGACTTGCTTTCATCTTATGAACTCAAAAGAATAAATTTTAAAGAATGTCCCAATCACTGTTTTCCATGAAATAGCAAATAATGTGGACTGGAGCATTTGAGCTTCAGGAGAGTTGCAAAAGTAGCATAAAAATATCACGAAAAAAAAAAAAAAAAAACATAAGACTTGTGTGCCATATTCCAAGTCTTTTGAAGTCATTTGCTTAACAGACCAAAATCTAATTTGCTTTTTCCTGACAATCTTCTCTTCAAATAAACTAACCTTGAGAATTACTGGATCCAGATCACTGGGTCAGTTGAGAAATCGAGAACTAGGTCAGTCTCATTCATGAGTGAATCATTCAGACCACCAGAATCTACACCTATGGGTTCTGGTATGTTAATGAAAGATGGAGATTTAAAGGTTAACATCAACCCAGGGTAACAAATGTAGGTTATAAAGATGTTATGGGAACATTGTTTCTAAAATGCTGACATGTTTTCTTGTCATGATTAGAATGTTTTTAAAAGTTTACAAAAACATTCTAGCAATTTTTTTACCCACAATATAATGTTTGAATTTGAATGCTATTTTTAATGTTCTAAAACTGTTGAAGTGTTCCGTTTTCTTGTTGTGATTAGAATATTATTTAAAAGTTGCAAAAAAGGTTTTTTAGAATGTTCATCAAGGACAAATAACATTATGAGCACATATATCAAATATTAATAAGGACATTCAATAAATATTAGTTTAAAAACATTTTGTCCTAAAATATATGTAGCTTTTAAAAAAACATTAGCTGAAACAGAGGTAAAACTCATAAAAAAATCAATCATACAGTAAGTGATCACATTTTCCAAAAATGTTGCTGTAAATCAAGGATGGTTTTAAGTCAGAGGTTTGAAGATGATCATATACTGTCATTTTTCTGAGAATGAACAATGTTGACTGGTACAGCATGTGGGCAGACATGAGTCTTGAGTTCTTGACTGAGTACACTTGTAAAGCCATAACTTTTCAAAAGCTTCCTTCTTTCCTCCTCGCAAATTACAAAGTTAGCATAGCTCTAGTGCAGTTTTTCTGGACGGGACATTAAGTTTACAAGCCATATTTAAGTTTAAAAGCCTGGAGTAAATTAAAGTGACCTCACACACTCAAGCTAAGTTTGTTTTTTGCAGACACCGCTGCCACAGTAAATCAGGTTTATGTTTCTGAATTCATCATCCTACTTTGCTTTACGCAAAACAAGCCTCATATTACAGAAGCACTGCAGAGGCCAATGGCATTTACTGTTCTTGGCACTCGAGAGTAAACATCATTGTTCTAATACCTGTGAGTGTATAATATATGGAAAACATACAGGCCATTATGCATTATGGTTTGTCTGGGGAGTACAGACTGTATAGTCTGTGGCCAATTTCTGAGGATCTCTTGCTCTTATCATGTCAAAGGCTGTATTTCATATTAAAATCAGACCTGAGGGCTGGAAAGAACACGCTGTCAGAATCTCAGTACTGGAGAGAGAAACAGGCCGCGTCGCTTTGATTTGCTCTTTGTTGGAATGCTAATTCAGGCTTGTGTAGGCTGATACAAGCATACATTTCTTCATCAACAGATCTGAGGCTGTACAATGCCGTGAGATGATAATGCCATGTATTTGATCAAAAATACAGTAAAAAGAGTACTATTGTGAAATATTATTGCAATTTCAAATAGCTGTTTATGCGAATGTGAATATATTGCAAAATGTAATTGATAGCTGTGATCAAAGCTGAATTTATAGCATCATTACTACAGTCTTCACATGATCCTTCAGAGATCATTCTAATATTCTGATTTGCCACTCAAGAAACATTTCTGATTATTGTCAATGTTGAAAACAGTTGTGCTGCCCAATATTCTTGTGGAAATTATACTTTTTTCCTGATTGGTCTGATTAATTTAATGTTCATTAAAAGAACAACATTTATTGGAAAGTTGTTTTTTTTTTTTTTCTTTCTCCCTTTACTGTCACATTTGATCAGTTTTATATGGAAGCTTGTTTCCACCACTGAATTTTTTTTAAAAAAAGGTAATTACGGCCTCTAATAATTCTGACTTTTTTTTTTTTAATAAAGTTGCAATTCTGAGAAATAAAGTCACCATTCTGAGAACGTCAGTCTTTTTTTCCCCTCAAAACTGGATTTTATAACTTGCAATTGCGAGTTTACATCTCACAGAAGATTACAAAATAAGAATTGGGAGAAAAAAAGTCAGAATTGCATTGAATTTCTTGCAATTCTGAGTTTATACCAAGCAATTCTGTGAAAAAAAAAGAAAGTCTGTATTATGAATTTATATCTTGTAATTCTGAGGGGAAAAAAAAGTCAGAATTGTGATATAAAAAACCACAATAAGCTTTTCGAATTTTTTATTCAGTGGTGGAAACAGACTTCCATATAAATGAAAGCATTAATTCCTTTTTTATTTTGGTTTATTTTATTTTTTTAGACAAGTATTTCTGTCTATTTTCTCAAATTTAACACATTTGTTAAATTAATTTTATTGTTATTTCATTATGTTAAATACCTATATAATTTGTAATCTACAATAAAGATGTAGAAATCATTTTAAATCAGAAATTGCAAATATTTTTGTTTGTTTGTTTGTTTAAAAAAATGATTTATAAATGAATGGCAAGTAATACATTGGATTAAACAGTACATTTTGAAATAGAGAGATTAAATTGTATTTTCTAGTAAAACATAATACAATAATGTTTTTTTTACAATTTGTTATTCATTTATCTGTTTGTTTGTTTGTTTGTTTATTTATTTCACAGTGTTTATTTGAATATATATAAATTTTATTAGACTGAATAATGTATATAAATTAAATATACTTATCTATAGGTGGCATTTCAAACAATTATTATTAATATATTTTTTATATATTAAGGTTTCTGGAAATACCTCTTTTGTTGTATGTATGCATGTACGGTTTACAAACCTGGTATTTAAGTCATATTCGAAGAATACCATGGTACTGCCATGGTAAATGTTTTGAAAGGGGAGGCTTGCTTTCATTTAACACCAGTTAACTTATTAAAAAGCTGTTAAAAGCTCCCCAGATCTGTAGTATGTAAAGTGAGGTCTGTTTCGAATGTTTTGGCTCAAGATTTGTTTTTAGCATTAACATGTCTGAGCACCTGTCTGAGCGAACCACTTCCTCTCTGTTCTCCAAGCCAGATGTTTTATCAATCCCATATTCTCATGTTCTGCTGTTCTGATTCATGTGTTTTCCAGTCCTGTTTCCTCATTATTCTTTTTCCTTTAGCATGTAACACTTTTTTCACACTTTTAAATCGGCCAGATCTCACTCTCACAGAGTAACGTCAGACGTCCCAAAGGAGAAGCTGGGTTTATGGCTGTAATTAAGAGATGAAACATGTGCAATGTAAAAAAAAATATGAGGCATAGGGGACAAGAATCAACTCATTCACATCATACCTGGGGCAATAGCATTAAATTTAAAAGTAAAATAACATGCTGATAATTTCAGCTCATAATAATTAGTGGTACCTGCAAAGGCAAGCATTGCTTCAACACAATAAATATTGTGTTGGTACCATCATAGTGATGGTTTCAGATGGTAATACCATGGTACTAGGTATATATATGTAGTGTTTTTCTTGAGAGTCTGCTCTGAGAGGAAGAAAAATATTTTTTCCATTGAGATAATTATAGATATGCAGCTGAAATGAAAAAAAAAAATACAAAGGAGGAAATGGACGGACGTTTCACATGTGAAAGGTTAATCACTCCTTTTTCGTAGACTTTTTCAGATTTCCACAGTAAATGACATGCCAAAAATGTGGAGGAAACCATTAAGACGCTCTTATGAGGCTTTCAGACCACTTCAGTCCAGCAGGTGTTCGTATAACCAGACATAAAATTACTTTCAGTTTTATCCTGAGGAGGCTTATTCAGTGATGGAAAAGTTGAGGGACTGGTGTGTGAGCCGGTGGTCTGCTATTAACTTCCTCTCGCTAATCTCACCGACTGAGAACTTAGATCTGCTGAAGGACTTGAGCTGCCATGTTTTACTGTTAATTTGCTGTTTTAATGCACATCATACTTCAGTGAGATTATGTCTGTACGCTGTTGTTTTTTTTTTTTTTTTTTGTTTTTTTTGTTTGATTGGATTTCAGCTGTTCCTGTAAGATTAGGAGGAGAGAAAACATGGCCCAGTGCTCTGACGCATTGATCTGCGCTGCTCATATGAGTGATGCGCATTCACATCTGCACTGTTTGCCCATCATTTCCTGTCATTCTTGTTTACACTTATCTAAATGAAAACTGGTAGAAGAATAGCAAAGAAACACAATGTAAAATAAAATCATTTTACATATAGGTTATATATGGGCTTCAAAACAGTACAAAAATATACAAAATGTAAAATAAATAAATAAAGCAAGCATTGTTTTGTACAACAGTAAGAATAAATAATAAATATATTACACATATGCGACAACTTGCCCTGGCCTGAGCAGATGTTTATTAAAAATATCTCTCTCAAAGAAAATGTTATAATAGTAATATTTTTTTGTAATAGTACAAAAAAAAAAAAAAAAAAGTACTCAGATAATATAATAATGGAATAAAAGGCCACTTAAGTGTACTTTTGTAATGTCAAAATAAAAGTTTTACTTTACTTTTAAATTCCAAAAATTATGTTTACTATATAATATAATATAATATAATATAATATAATATAATATAATATAATATAATATAATATAATATAATAATACATCTTTTGTTATGCATTAAAAAGTACACTTATTTTGATGTGTAGACTAACATGCTAAAGCACATGTAAGCAATTGATTATAATTGTAAATGTAGTGTATTATTTGATATTACATTTATTCAGATAAATTAAATCTACTAAATGACAACTTTTTTACAATTTTATGATTTCAAATACATTTAATAAAAATGCATGACATACAGGTATTAGTAGAAATTACTTTAAAGTGTATTTTAGTTTAGCATAAATGTTTGTCTGTGCATTCAGCAGTACGCTTTAACCATATTTAGACCATATAAATAAATAAATACATACATACATAAATACATAAAATCAAGTCCAAGTGGATCTAAATAAATAAATAAAATAAAATAAAATAAAATAAAATAAAATAAAATAAAATAACATAAAATAAATAAATACATTTAATTTGAAACTATATTTCATTTATTTGTGATTAACATGCAATGAAGTGTCCAAAAACATTACATTGAGTTCACACTTAAGTATATGCTTTTTTAAGTATATTATTTCTGTAATAAGTACTATTTTTTTTTTTAATGTATTCTAAAGCCACCTTCTTTTTTTACGAAGGCCTGAGAACATTTATCAGCTAATCAGGCATTTAAAACAACATATTTTCAAGTAGTAGTAGTAGTAGTAGTAGTAGTAGTAATAATAATAATGATAATAATAATAATAATAATCTTTTTTTCTTCCCTAAGACATTATGATATTCATACAGAGTCTGCTTTTTACATTAAATAAAATAAGAATAAAATAAATAAATAAGTCATCCGAGTCCTCAGCTGTTTATTTACGGATCAAATTAGTTGCCTTGGTGACGCAGAAGCGAGTCCCGCTGTAGAGTTCAGTCCCTCTTAATGCAGAGCTGATTGTCTGTGTGGAGTGGCATCTTCAGATGAACACAGATGACATACCGCTGTGATTCCAGCCTGTGTGATTACTGCCATGTTTTTCAGAGATTTCTGTGTTGTCCTGTGCTCTCTAATCATCCTCCTCTCTGCCTCTCTTGGCCGTGTCTGTGTAATTGGCTGTGGTCTTGAACATACAGCACAGACGGCCTAATTATCCCATCTTTAGCTTGGACTACGTGCCCCTTTACAGAACCCCATACAGTTGCTCCATGAACATGACCCCCTTTTTTTGAATTAGAAATGGGTGATGTTTGTGCATTGTGTGCTGGAGTACACTGAGGAATTGAATAGAAACTATAAACTACTGCTGTTCAAGACTAGTCTATGGCTTGTTTTTTTTGAGGTCTATTTGGTGTTTAGGAAGCCTTGTATTTTATTGCAGGTTTAGCATTACTTCCTCCAAACCCTGATCAGATGCATTTCTCAAAATCACCTTGAAATGGGAATTCATGTATTTTCTGAACTCATTTTATTGTAAACAATTTGTCTATACATATGTTCCTTTGTTTGAGCTCATCATTTGCAATCGGTTTGTAGTCATAACTGGATCTCCTAATGAAAAAGACAAACTTCTCGATTTTTTTTAGTTCATTTGAATCTGCCCCTTTCTTACCATCTCAAGATCTACCTCCATCCAATCAACAACCAATGGACAGAACAAAAGTCCCATCCTGGATGCATTTTTGCATTCAAAAATAGCTGGACAAAACATAACAAAAGCATTTTTAAAAGCTAAAGGTATTTTTAACATGGTATATTGTCTTAAAATCCTGAACGCTCAAGGCGTGAGATGCTTAAAAAAAAAGTAAGATGTGACGCAACAGCCAAAGATCTCAGTCTGCATGTGTACATTTCATAGTTATTATAGTTAATTAAAAATAAAACCACAAAAACTAATTTTTCTTCACTTGAAATAAATTATATGTTAACTGAAATAAAATAAAGCATAAAAATTACTTATTTTATTACAGCAAGTTAACAAAGTTCTCATTTTAATTTAGTTTAACGATGTCAAATAAAACTGAAATAAAGACTCTATATATATACATACAAAAAAGTACAAATGAAAAATAAATACATGCATAAATAAATTAATTAATACAATTACAATGAAAGCTAATTAAAAAAAATAATCAAAAATATAATAGTATCTCAATGAATTTAAAATAATTGCACATCAACAATGATTAAACAGTCACTGTTTTAATATTTATTGCAGAAGGCAATAAATATTGCAGAATTTGCTCTAAATTCTCTCTAAATTTGTCTTTAATCCCCCGCCGTGACAATAATTAAGGTTAAGAAATGAGCAAATGATATATTACTACATCCTAACCCATTCCTGCTAGAAACACAGCTGGTTTCTGATTCTCTTGTTGTGTGCGCCTCAGGTTTGTTTTGCCTCTCAGACTTCATATAGAGTGTTTATTTCAGTGATAAGCAATCATCCAAAACTCACAAGCATGTCCAGTTGGAGTGATTTGGAGGGACACAGCTGGTCTCAGCACCTGCAGCCACTGACCGACCGTGTCCCCCTCACAAAGCCACGAGCATGGCATCTGTTTGGCAAAAGATTTCGCTGCTGGACAGACGATGACCCCTGCAGCGGTGGGTGAACGCGGTCTCACATGTAAGCAAAGTCCAAATGAATGTGGAATCGCAGAGGATCTTGAGGCTGTTTCTGTACTCATTGTGTGTGACCAATATTGAGTCTTTGTGAGGTTTGTGTACATGTTTGTCCTCATCTAACTTCTGAGAATGAGTCACAGATAGTATTTTGCGACTCCCCGTGATGGTGTATTTTTATGCTAAAATACATAATACTTTGTGCTACATTTGATAAATCTGCAGAGACTGCAGAACAAGCCATTAATATGTTTATTTCTCCAAAAAAGTATGAACACTGTGACTTCTTGGTGCCAAAAATATTATTCTGTCATCACTTTTCACAAAAGAAAATCGAACGGGAAAGACACGAGTGTGAGTAAATTAGAGTGAACTACCTATTTTGTTCTTGTTGTCAAGACCTGCTAAGTGTGGCAGACCATTTTGCCCACCTTAGCAACTATATAGTATAGAAAAATGCATGTATGTGATGAAAACATTATAGAAAATAGACATTTCACACTGTTAGAATAGGTTGAGAAGATTACTGGATGATATCATTATTGTGAGGGATAAATTGCTTTTCCTTTTTCATTCAGCCAGAGCTTTAGCACAGTTTTTTCTCACCTTATAGAAAGCAAGGTTGAAATGATGATGGTTAAAATTGTGATCAGTTTCCTCTTAAACCCTCACAAAGGTTTGAATCCGAATGTCTGCTGTGATGTAACAGAGTAACAGACTGAAATATATATTATATATATAGTACTGTGCAAAAGTCTTAGGCCACTAGTATTTTCATCAGCTAAAAAATGGTTTAAAGTCAGTTAAAGTCGGTCTTTTGCTGTAGTGTGTAGTAGTATATATATATATATATATATATACACAGGGGTTGGACAATGAAACTGAAACACCTGGTTTTAGATCACAATTAGTATGATATTGGGCCTCCTTTTGCAGCTAATACAACATCATTTCATCGTGGGAGTGACAAATACAAGTCCTGCAAAGCAGCCAGAGGGATTTTGAGCCATTTTCCTCTTGCAGAACAGTGGCCAGGTCACTATGTGATGCTGATGTGGGAAAACGTTTCCTGACTCGCTCCTCCAAAACACTCCAAAGTGGCTCAATAATATTCAGATCTGGTGACTATGCAGGCCATGGGAGATGTTCAACTTAATTTTCATGTTCATTAAACCAGTCTGTCACCAGTCTTGCTGTGTGTATTGGTGCATTATTATCCTGATACAGAGCACTACCTTCAAGGTACAATGTTTGAACCATTGGGTGCACATAATGAAACTTTACACTCTGCTCTAACCGGTGTAATGTACAATAAGTGAAGATTGGGCACCAGACAGCGCAAATATAGCCATGAAACCTCCAATACTATATTGGTGAGTGTTTCAGTTTCATTGTCCAACCCCTGTATATATGTACAGTAGTCTACATGTGAAGTGGATCAAAACATTTCATCAAAGCTCTCCTAAAACCAAAACTATACCCGTTCTTGTCTTAGGACAACTTTGATGAACTTTTTGGATCCACTTCAAATGTTGACTACTGTATGTATGAATGTTGACCCTAATAAAAAAAGTAATAGATTTAAAATGTGTTTATTTTATACTAAGTACAGTTTGAGTCTATTTACATATTTACTGACATATCACTCGAAACTAACTGATATAAAAATTATAATTAAACTTTATTTGGATTTCATTAGGGGAGCTACAGTTATTTTACTTAAAACCAAGCAGAATTTGGCAACTTGTTTAGTTCCATATGCTTTTCAGACTGATTCACTTGTTCTTATCGATTTTAGACTCATGGTATTAACATTCATCCGGTTGATTGGTGCTAATAACAGGTGCAAATGGGGTCTAAAATGGATTAGAGTGATCTAGTCACTCTAATCACATGCGGTAGTGGAAAATGCTTGTGACCACATCACATTAGTAGTGTAAACACTAATCCATCCAGGCAACAATGAAGGACCGCCTGCTCACCTGTCAATCTACTGAGCACAGAGGGATTCAAACTAAAAATAGTACACCAAAAATGAAAAATTGCTTAATTTATTCACTCAAATGGGTGCCGTCAGAATGAGAGTCCAAACAGCTGATAAAAACATCACAATATTCCACAAGTAATCCACACAACTCCAAATTTATGATTAAGAATTTTTTTTTTTTTTACTTTAAAATGTTGCTAATATACGAGTCCATAATCCATAATAATGTTTCCTCCAGTGAAAAAGTGGTCTGGTCTGAAACAAGAGAGAAATCTGCACAGATCAAGCACCATTTACAAGCCAAAACAGCTCTGAACAAATATGTTGGTGGATTTTGATGTGAGAGACAACAGGAGATGGACTTTTCAACTGGAGGAACCATTATTATGGATTATGGACTCAGATCTTAATGATGGATTTGTTTCAGATTTTGTCCTCTCAAGATGTTAACTGATGGACTGGAGTGGTGTGGTGTGGATTACTTGTGGATTATTGTGATGTTTTTATCAGCTGCTCTTATTCTGATGGCACCCATTCACTGCAGAGAAACCATTGATGAGCAAGTGATGGAATGACGTGTTTCTCTAAATCTGATCAAGAAAAAAAACTCATCTACATTTTGGATGGCCTGAGGGTTAATAGATTTTCATCAAGCTTTCATTACTCAGTGAACAGAATGACTGTCTGATCCAAACATTATGAAAAGCCCATAAAAACTCCACAGGATATCCAGAGTACAATTAATATTGGAGCTTGACTAAAATAACAATTAGCATTCCATTTGAAATGTCATATTTGAGAGGAGATTGTGAAAAATTAAGTGTATTTAAAACTTTTTTAAAATTGGGAGACATCTGGATCAAACCTGCATGCAACCTGGGTGACAAGACTCGGTAGAAACCACACATGATACCATTGCACCGCAGCTCAGATGACAGGTTTTTGATGGCTGTATCAGCCCGTTCTTTCAGCAAGAGCTCAGCTGGAGGTTTTCAATAGATTTCCTGTTGGGGGTTCATTGCGTGTTCGCTTGAAGATCTGAGCGGGTGGGATGGTAATGGAGTGGAACTTAAAACAATCTCACAAAACAACCCAAGATGAAGGGAACGGGGGAAAGAAGTAGCAGTGCAAAAGAGAGCATGGCAGAGCGAAGCAGGTATTGAGTCTTTCCTTGACAATGGCTGGCTCTCATGCGTAGCACGTTACTTAAATCCGAAATGAAAAATATCTCAATAGTGTAACACGTTACATAACAAAACACAACACAAAGTCCTGCTCATAAATCGTCTTTAACCTTTTAGGATCAGCCGTGAGACATTTATCATGAATACTAGCATACCATTTGTCAGAATTATGTTGCTTTGTAAGCTTTTTGAAGGCAATAGAAGCTTGTGCTGAATGTCCAAATGACGTTGGCCTGGTCTGGAGTGTTAGCTGACTTGTGAAGTAATTGCCCCAATTCGGGCCAAACCCATAATGTTTTTACAGTGCTAGAACTACTTAAGGGACCTCGCTTTGGATCTTGTGGCCGTTTAGCTCAAAAAGAGCGTTTTTTCAGTTAATGGAATGTCCTTGTGCTGTTGAAATTGCATTCTATGCATTTTTAATTGTTTTGAATTAATCATTAAGAGCGTCCACTCAAAGCCCACTAAAGAGAGACTCCATTGGGTCTATACCGTAAAGTACATTACGGCATATTAATTTGCAAATGTGTTTCGCATTGTCCCTCAATGGCTTACTTTAATATCACTGGCTATAAAGGGGTCGAAGTTACTTAGCTCTTTCCATTTCTGTAACTGGGCGTAAATGTCTTTAAAAATGCACAAGGGCAGCACATGGGCTTTGTGAAAATTCCTGAAATAACATCGGGCAGGTGGGAACGAGTGTATGGTCCAAAAACTGAACAAATTGGAAATGTTGGGCAACAAATCCAGCCAAAGTCACATTCATAGTCAGTCGATAGCCTCCAGAGAGAGTCCAGCGCTGGCACAGAGCTACAAAAGCACATGATAAGTTGAAAGTGCATAAAATATTTGTTGTTTTGAGAGGCTGAAATTTCAGCTACTTGTTTTTTTGTGGCAGATTCACTGTTGAATTTATGAACAAAACTAGCTGCTGTTATCAAAACAAAGCTTCATGTGTGCAAACAGTCACAAGAGTAAAACTTGGTAAACTAATACATTTTTTGGGAAATAGTAAAAGAAGCATGCTACTATGAATTCAGCCTTTAATATTAATGTCTGAAATTACTTCAGAATCAAACATATTGCAAACATATAAACATTGCAGGATACAGTTTCAGTATTGCATATTGCTTATTTTAGCAGATATAATAGGCCATTTGTGTATTCCACACATGCACAATGCTTGCATACTGTGACACTATATGCACACTATACTCTATACTACAGCAACAGTAGCATACTATTCCGAACATATCCAATGACTAGTTCCTGAACGTTTTTCTCTTCTGCCACTGGCTATAAAAACAAGTAGTCTTGTCCTAAACTCATGCTATTGGCAGAAAGACTTACAACAGCATAGTTTAACTGCAAACTATTATGTAATATCATAACCTGTCACATATAAACTGCGTTTAGTTTTTAGATGGGTTGATTGATTATTTGTGCACCTGGGCTGTGTTTCAGCTGTGTGGCCAGCTGTGTGTGTACAGGTGAAAGAGGATGAGTGAGTGTGTGTGTGCAAAGCTTTTTAGGTTTCCTGCTGTTGAAAGACTTTCATACAGATGAAACTGTATCCGACATTCGATCATAAAAATGACCTTTCTCCAGGTAATCTCTAATCGTACCACCTTAATGCCAGGGCGAAGAGTTCTGTGTAGTATCATGCATTGAAATTATTCACATTGGTTAATAATGCATTATATAGTGATGTCACATTTGACAATATTAAAAACAGTCCACTGTGCTTACAAAAAGCAGTGTCACTGTGGGTTTTAGACATGGTGCCATGCTGTAGAAACAAAACAAACAAACAAACAAACAAACAAACAAGCAAACTTGAAATTTACTATAAAGAAACAGCAGCTGTGTTTGCCAGAACTTTTTTGTGAAAAATATGCTAGCATCATTTAAGGCTTTACGGGACTGATTAACTGATATAACATTTAAGCCTTTACAAGACTAATTAACTAATATAATATTCCATATTAAGTATTAAAATGAGCTTTGTAATGGTATAATATACTGATAACCTTCATATTAATACAAGTGGTAAAAGAGACATGACACTATATGGCACTATAAACTTGTCAAATGTTTCATTTAGGGAGCTGTGGAAATGGCCAATTAACAGTTTTCTGTGTAAATTGTAAGATTTCTAAAATATGTACATTTAACAGTGTTTTACTGTAAAAGTGCATAAAATGTCTACATCTATTACAGTTTTTCACCATATATTGTAAAGGAAATTTACTGTTCATTTACTGTTAATTTTACTGTTAACCATTGCATATTTACAACCTTTTCCATTCCATTCCATTCCATAAAATAAAATAAAATAAAAATGATATTAAGTGTCCTTAACTAATATGTGACCCAGGACCACAAAACCAGTCTTAAGTACCAGAGGTATGTTTGTAGCAATAGCCAGCAATACATTGTATGGGTCAAAATTTTCTTTTATGCCAAAAATCATTAGGATATTAAGTAAAGATCATGTTCCGTGAAGATATTTTGTACATTTTCTACTGCAAATATATCAAAATGTAATTTCTGATTAGTTATATGCATTGCTAAGAACTTCTTTTGGACAATTTTAAGGCGTTTTTCTCAGTATTTAGATTTTTTTTTTTTTGCACCTTCAGATTCCAGATTTTCAAATAGCTGTATCTCGGCCAAATATGTTCCTAGCAAATCATACAATAGAATCAATAGAAAGCTTATTTATTCAGCTTTCAGATGATGTATATATCTCAGTTTCGAAAAAAATGACACTTATCACTGGTTTTGTGGTCCAGGGTCATATGTACTTACATTTAAATTTATCATTTGATAAAAGGCACTTATTGTGTACATACCTGATTTACATTGTACCTGCATGTAATTACATCTATAATTCCTGAAACCTCAACAGTATCCCACCTGTAATTTAACATGAACACAAAAAGTACATTATTCCAAACAAACTATAAATATAAACGCCTACTATAAAGTGGAGCCATTCTTTAAGGTTCCTAGAAGTACCTTGTAAATACAAATGGTTTATAAGTCTATAAGTATGGTAATGATTCAGCAACCTTTTATTTGTCAAAGTATCATATGGTACCTTATTATTTAAAGTCATCACTGTACTTTAGTAAGACCATAGTAAATAACTTTTTTTAAGAACTGCTGGTGTTCCGATCTCTTTCCTGACCTACTTCTTCCTTTCATTCCCTAAAGAGCCTGAAGTTCACCATCCATGCTCACTTCCTCTCATCTCGTTCCAGTATTATCACGTTTTCTCTTTGATGTCACTGGCCGGAGCGTGTGGAAACATCCCTGTTCATTTGCATTTGCCGTTCTGAGGAGCTGTCAAAGGCCATTAGCTGAGTTTCAGAAGAGCTGGGAGGAATTATCTCACGCTACCGAGTGTCATGGTTGTCTGGTTCCGGCCCTCATCTCGCAACAAGCGCACAATCTTGTCCGCTAATAAAAGCAGACAACCCCTGGCAGACCTGGGCCCAAAGCGACGGAATCAATTGATGGTGGCAAGGTCAACATGAAAGGAGCTACTTCCATTTACAAAATGGGGGAAAGAATATGACGGCGCTAACATCATAATAAAGCTATGATAATTTGGCCCAGCCGTTGTCAAATGATAGCAGCAAATTTGGGTAGGTTTGGCCCGGTTAGCGTGCGCGGGTCTCGTGTTGCCTTTCAAGGCTGTACTTCTTGGATCCGATCTCACACGAAACATAAGTTTTGATGAATTAGATTGAAAAAGCACAAAACATCCTTTAAATTGAAGTTAAAAGCCAATACCACATCAAAAAGCGAGAAATTCTTTCCATTTTCATTTACTTTCCCTTCAGAACTGATGGTGGTATTATGACGGATGGCCCGGTTTGGGTTTCAGCGCAGCGGTTTTATGGGAGCTCAGTTTATCAGACTCTTGAAGGAATTGCTCTATGGTTCCAATGTATTAAGCTAAAGCCTGTAAATGAATAGAGGCAATTCAAGAGCATATCTATCACTATACTGAGCACCTGTAATGATACCTGTATTATGAGGCGTATATTGTCATGATAATTGTCTGGATTCAATTAAGGGAATAATTCCAAACACGTGCAGCAATAATTAATACACTTTACTTCTGCCTCGGCAGACACCCAGCAGATAGTTATTCACGCGCAAACGTTTAAATGCGAGTGTGTCTGGATGAAAGAGAAAGTGAGACAAAAAAAAAGAGAATGTTGTGGTGAATGTCATTAAAATACATCCTGGTCACATTTTAAAATAAAATAAAATAAAATAAAATAAAATAAAATAGTTTATATCTCACATTTCTAAGAAAAGAAGTCAGAGTTGCAAGAAAAAAGCCATGTATTATATCTACACACACACTTCTCATTGGATTTTCATTACTGAAACACTTTTTTTTCAAATAGTACAGTATTATTTTTAGACTGCAGCACTGGCACGATATATAAAGACTTTCTTTAAGCAAAATGTAATTACAGTACTTGCAAATGAGTGCTGTCTTGTGCAATTAATTTGTCTTTGAATCTTTTGATTTCAGATGATTTCAGTCTTAGATGTGATCTCTTTTCACATTTTGAAAGTTTTTCACTTCATAGTTTGAAAAGCTCTCATTTATTCACATTGATAGAATGTTCAGCAACAAACATGTAAATAATGATGATATCATAAAATTTGCAGATTATTATTATTTTTTTGCTTTGCATTTATTTGCATATTAAATTGTGATTGATATATTTAACCATCTATAGTAGATACTGTTTATGCCATCGTATAAATAGCGTTTTGTTTACACTACTGTAAATGCAAATAGTGACGGATGTTGTTCACACAAAGTGTGAATAAAAGTGATATGTTTGTACTAAAGGAAAATTGTGTGACCAAAGGTGGGTGGAAATAAAAATAGCCTCAAGGTCAGCTTTTTTTTTTTTTTTTTTCAAATTCTTTTGTTGCTTCTCAAGCAGCCTGGTTCCTTTCTTTCTTTCTTTTCTTTTCTTTTTTTTTTTTTTAAATACAACTGGGATATAGATTCTCAGCCTGTTTTTTTTTTTTTTTTTTTTTAAAGCAGAGAATTTTTATAAAAACGTTTTACTAAATCTACTACATTTAGAAACTATAGACATTTACAAACATTTACTACAGAAATTCCATTAAATATTCCAGTTTTTAAAATAATGTTAAATCTATGAGCGGTCCATGCCTAGAAAAAGTGTGAATAAAAGTGATATGTTTGTACTAAAGGAAAATTGTGTGAGCAAAGGTGGGTGGAGCTAAAAAATAGCCTTAAGGTCACAAGGTCAGCTGTTTACACACAGTGTAAATAGACTTTGAGAAAACTTCTTTTTCAAATTGATTTGTTGCATCTTAAGCAACCTGGTTTCTTTCTTTCTCTTCCTTTCTTTCTTTCTTTCTTTCTTTTTTTAAATACAACTAGGATATAGATTCTCAGCCTGTTTTTTTTTTTTTTTTTTTTTTTAAGTAGAAAATTACAACAAAAATGTTTTACTAAATTTACTATAGAATATTTACAAACTATAGACATTTACAAACATTTACTATAGAAATTTCATTAAATACATTTTAAAATTGCATTATTTTATTAAATTTAATTAAATTTAATTTTATATATATTTGACTTTGGGAATGCCAAATCCACACTTTTTATGCATGTGTATATCTGGTCGCTGAAGATGATAAATCAAAGAGGAAATGAAAGGGAAGCATTTTGAGCTGTGAGTTACACATTAAGATCTCCTCTTTCGTTTCTCTCCTGATGTTTTCCATGGGCAGGGTCTCCCAACTGTCAGTTCCAGCCAGCGGCGCTGAAAAGCAGGCAAGCGTTGCTTATTTTGGCCGGGCGGCTGTATTTTCTCAGCTGAAGCCACAGAATAGTTTGGATCAGAAACAGCCTGACCGCTGAGGAGCTGCGCCGTAATAAGGCAAAAGAATAAGACGGGCGTTTTTCATGCTCCGAAAGCTGTCTGCAACATGATGCCGGTAGGTTGATGTAATCATTTGTCAGCCGTTCTCAAGAGCCGAAACACGATATGAGGGATTTTGCTCTCGTAGTGGTTCGTTTTCATTCATAGCCTCCTCTCCCGCAAAGATGACAACAGAATTGGGTCTTTTGTTGCCACTTACAATGGATGAAAGGATGTTGTGGCAGAGAGAAGCCAAACATGGTTAGCGGCCTCAATGCCAGCACTGATGAGATGGTAGCTTATTTTGACAGTATTTAGTCTCTTGAAGTCTCACAAACTGGCAGGCCTCCAACTAAAACTCTTTGGTTTGGCGTCGCCGTACACCTGCGAACCATATGCCTGCATCTAAATCTGCTTTATTTTGAATTATGCATCTTCTTCTCAAAGCGAGATGGAAGGGATGCTGCTCCATCTAGAAGATTCAAGACTCAAACGTTGTCGGTTGGCTGAACAACAAACGGCTGTCGATGACAGTGCCGGTATCTTCCGTCTTTGATTAATTTTGTTTAAGAGGGTGATTCTGACACGCTGTGTGAGGATTGCGTCAGTCTCATTGATGTTCTCTTTGAAAAGCGTGAGGTTCGTTCGTAATGGCAAATGGAGGGATCAGAGAGAAGTGCGAGTGAGTGAGACTACAGACAAAAGAGAAACGAGGAACAAAGAAAGAAAGTGAGAGACGACGGCTGTAAATATGCGCAGAAATGAGGGAGCGGTGAGAGGAAGTGTGAGGGAGTGATCTAGCAGATTGGATTGTGGGACGTGGAGGTGTGAAAGGTGCAAACTCAGAAATGGAGGTCTTGGCACAGAGTGTGACGGAGACAGGAATGAGAACGGATAAGAAATAAAGAGAAAAGCAACGTAGTTAGGTTAACGGTGTGTGTGCGTGTGTGCGCATGTTTTTGTGACATTTCAGGGCACATATTTGTATGATGACATGGGTATGACATAGGTATTACAAGGAGAAGGTGGATTATGAGGACATTCTGAGTGTCCCCATAATTCAAAAGGCTTATAAATCATACAGAATGAGTTTTTTTTTTTTTTTTTTTTGAGAAAGTAAAAATGCACACAGTTTCCTGTGAGGGCTAGATTTAGGTGTAGGGTGATAGAAAATATCAGTACAGTTTGTACAGTATAAAAAACAATAGAAGTCTATGGAAAGTCCCCACAATTCACAAAAACAAATCTGTGTTTTATTTATTTATTTATTTATTTAAAAATTGTCCCCTTCCTAATTATCATATTCTAGGAAGCCCGTTTCTTTTAAATAATTGCAATGTTTTATTTCACAATTCAAACTTTATTTTTGAACTTTGAGTTTTTTTCTCAGAACTTTTTTTTCCCTCCATATAAATAAATAAATAAATAAATAAATAAATAAATAAATAGTTAGTGACCTTTTATCTCACAATTCTTACTTTTTCTTGCAATTACTTTGTAAGCTTCTGCATTTATATATTGCAAGTCTGAGTTTATATCTCACAATTAGATCTTAACAAAATACAGATCTTGCAATTATTCTTTGGTTAGTTCTGTGGCAAAAATAAGCTGCCATATATTCTGTAGAATAAATAAATAATTAAACAAACAAACAAACTATAATATAAAATAAAAATCTATCTTACAGTAGCCAGCAATATTATCAGTATCACATTTAGAATGTCAAGAGTAAGTGTAGTAGTCAAAAATAAATAAATAAATAAATAAATACATACATACATACATACATACATACAAAATTTTATGAAATTGAGATTTATACATCATCTGAAATCTGAATAAATAAGCTGAATAAATAAAATTGATGTATGGTTTGTTAGGAGAGGACAATATCTGGCTGAGAAATCCGGAATCTGAGGCTGCAAAAAAAAAAAAAAAAAAAAAAAAGTTCCAAATTAATGTTTTTAGCAATGCATACTAATCAAAACTTAAGTTTTGATATATTTACAGTGTGGTACAGAACATGATCTTTACTTAATATTCTAATGATTTTTGACAAACAAGAAAAATTTATCATTTTGACCAATACAATGTATTTTTGGCTATTGCTACAAATACCCGTGCAACTTAAGACTGGTTTTGTGATCCAGGGTCACACATTTGTGAGTTTTCTTTTCCACAGTACTTTGAGAGAGGAAAAAAAAGTACAGACAAAAGTTTGACTATAGATGGTACATGAACAGAACGTGTCTAGCAGCTGAGGAAAGTGAGGGTGGAGGAGAGAAAATGAGGAGGAGGAGAGAACGAGAGCCAAGAGGAGGAGAGAGACGGGAGGGAGCGAGCAGAAGGAGGAGGAGGAAAAGGAGAGAAAGGAACGCTGCCGTCCCGCTCAGGGACTCTTCGCTGAAGTGGCTGTGGGAAGAGCAGCTGTGGCAGCAGAATAAATTTCAATACTGATCAAGTCTGGCTAATAAATAAGACTGCGAATCAGAGCACCTGGCCCCGCTCTCCAGCACGACTCCACGGGAACGTCAGACCGGGATGAGCTGATTAGACCAAACCTGCCTGATCCCAGCAGAGAGAGAAACAATCACATTGAGCACTGTAGCTTCAGACGGTCGGGATCGGCCGGGCTGGAATTACACGTGACGAAAATGCCACACTCGATTCGATGCAAAACAGATGAGGACATAAGCGAGGCCTTGCTCTTGGAGCTGAGGAAGAGGAGAACAAAAATAGACACTCTTAGTCTGCTCTATAAATACTCCCTTCTATGGCTTTGATAAGGCCATAGCATTTGGAACAGCATTACAAAAGACAAAATTAAACTTTAAATTAGGACTGGATGAGCCACGTTCAAAGTCTGCTCTGTCCTTCACGACCTAATGTTCAGAAATGACCCACAAGATTGGGAATTGTGCTAATAAACAGCTATCTATAGCTCAATCCAGTGAATCCCCCCTCACTGAATGCAGTGACGGTGCTACACCGGGGCTAGGGGTGGCTATCCACCTTATTTTTCAATGCGGATATAAGCTGTTTTCTGGTAGACTTTTCTGTTTGATTTCCAGTTCATAATCTGCCATAGAGAAATAACGAGAAGAATATTGAAGTGCCGTAAACGGTAAAACAGTTTGCACTACAAACTATTGTGTTCATAATTAAAATAATACATTAAAATAATATGGTAAGACACACCAATTTGCAATATCAAGAGTGCTGTCTTGTGCTGCGTGCAGTAACCTCTGCGTCATGTGAGCGCAGTTTCCTGCATTAGGCTACATTTAATCCATTATATAGTCACTAAGACTGTGATGTGGCCCTTGTCCGACAGCTTATCAGAATTCTTGGTATGAGTCCGAGTCGTCTTTTTTACCCCTCCTCCCAAAAGCTATTTCAGCCATGGGCGTTGGAACTATTGAATTTGGGTGGGACAGGACCCACCCACTTTTGAAGACCAATGATATCGGACCCACCCACTTTTACTGTCTCTAATTCGGCGAATATGTCTGTGCACTTTTAGAGCGCCATCAGTCAAATCCATTACAGATGACAAATGCGCTAATAGATTACGCTGTATTAAAAAAAAAAAAACGACAATTTCTTTATGAAGTAACTTTGACGTCATGAATACTGATTATTTTCTTAGCACCCCCGACATATTGGTCGAGCCCTTAGCCCCGGTAGAGAAAAAATTCTGGCGCCGTGCCTGACTGTACGCCTGTCAGTCTCGGCTCACAGAGACGCATCTGCGCTGCTGATTTGGGCAGATAGTTTTCCAGAACAACTGGGGAGCATCTTTGTAGAGCTAAATGCATGTTTGGTTTCTCGGTGTGTTCTCTGAAAGCTTTTTTTTTTATCGTATTTGTCAACTGGCAGCTGTGTCTCGTCCTTTGTTCTCCACTTGAGTTGTGCTCTTTCATGTAATTTCTGTTGTTCCTCTCTTTGCCTCTTCATCCCATGGTGGCTGTGAGAAAGAAGAAGTGTCACATAGATCAGTTTCTCATTTCGGCACGCCGCTTGCCATGGGTTTGAACCTCATCACAGCCCGAGAGAGCTCACAGCAGGTCTCCTCACGGCGCGCTGAGATCTTCAGAGTTTGTGTTTGGATTTGAGTGAGTAATTCTGTAAAAATAGCTTGGAGTGAGTGGATCGTCTTGAGTACTAACAGTACATGTATAAGAAACTGAGAGATATGGCAGTTGAAGGAGGTGTACCTAGTAATCAATTTTGCAAATACGTTTTAAAGATGAACTCAAGACAGAGGACAATTTCCTGCTCAGATAGACTGTTATGTTTATTTTTTAATAAAAAGTTTAACCAATTATGAAATTTCTGTCACCATTTACACCTTTATTGATTGGCATTTTATTTGAACCTTTACAGTGCAAAAAATATATTTTAAAGAAAGGTTCAACTGTTTTTACTCATGCAATAAAAGTAAATGGGGTCCAAAACAACACTGGATCCAACTTTGCATGTAGCAAAAAAAAAAAAAAAAAAACTTTTTTTTTCCTTCTCAGAATTGCAAGATACAAACTGCATTTCAGCCTTTATTCTCAAAATTGTCTGATATAAACATTTCACATTTTCAAAAACAGTTTTTATCTCACAATTCTGACTTTATAACAGAATTGAGTTTATATTTCACATTTCTGAGAAAAAAAAAAAAGTAAGAATTGTGTCAAAAAATTCAGAATTGCGTAATATAAACTTGCATTTTTGAAAAATTTCTCACAATTCTGACTTTCTCTTGCAATTGTGAGTTTTTATGTTGCCATTTTTTTTTTCTCAGAACTGAAAAAAAGTTTCTGATTTTATAGCATGCAGTTGGAAGTTTTTATATAACAATTTGAAAAAAAAAAGTCAGAAAAGAAGTCAGAATTGCATAAATAGTCTTTAATATTGAAAACTCAGATAAGCCAACACAGGAGACACCACAAACACAAACTGGTAGTAACATAGTAGACAAGACAAAATAGAACTGAACAGGCATGGATATAAATACAAAGGATAAGTAACAAACACAGGTGCAGGGAATCTAATTAAACTAAACAAGGACAGGAAACATGACAATATATGGAACGACAGGAACTAAAACAAGGGTAAAACGGAACACAAGTTTATAACCCTGACATTATCTTGCAATTCTGACTTTTTTCATGCAATTTCATGACTTTTTTTCTCAGAAATGTGAGATATAAACTTGCAGTTGCATGTGACAAAGTCACAATTGTGAGATATAAACTCGCAATTCTGAGAAAAAAATCAGAATTGTGACTTTATATCTTACATTCTGACTTTTTCTCAGAACTGCAAGTTTATGTCTCACAATTCTGACTTTATAACTCGCAATTGCATGTTTATATCATACAATTCTGACATTCATTGAGAAAAAAGTCAGAATTGTGAGTTTGTATCATGCAATTTTGAGAAAAAAAGTCAGAATGCGAGATGTAAACATGATTGTGACTTATAAAGTCAGAATCCGAGATAAAAAGTCACAATAACCATTTTTTTATTTTTTATTCAATGGCGGAAACATGCTTCCATAGGTTCCTTACAGAACATTACGGAGAACAGTTCTTAAAAGAACCATTTTTTCTCAGTTTAAAGAATGATCAAAAAATCTAAAGAGCCTTTTTTATATACAATGAGGTTTATATAGACGTTAAAGATTCTTCATCCAACCATCAGTTTCCAGTAAGGAACCTTCTATTTTTAGAAGTATAGGGGAAAAAAAAATGTCTTCACTTGCTGTGGATGTGGAAACATGGCATATGCACAAGCAAAACACATTTTGCAATGTGTGAAATGACTGGTAATGTTTTCTTGCTCACCATTCAGTATTTCTATATTATTGCTCTACAACCAAACCCGCCACCACAACAGCTGATTTATTTTTAGGAAGAGGAGCCTGGCTTGCTGCTGGCCGCTGGACTCCCGGCAGCACTGATCCTGAGTCAGGAGAGAGTGATAAGGAGTGAAGCAGCTCTGCTGACAGATGACAAGAGCAACAGGCTGTTTCTCTGACATTCACCGCCACCGGCAGTCAGTGAAAGGAAAAAATAGGGCAATAACGATGGAGAACAAGAAAGTGAGAGAGACTGAGGGAGAGGGGGAACAGAGAGGGAGAATCCAGAGGGATGCTTCGGCTTTGGGAGTTTTGCAATATTTTCAAACGCAATATCTGTACCTGGTTGTGTTACCAGGATGTCAGTCCTGAGCTGCTGTCTTGACTGATAAACTTCTGATTTCTCTGTGCAAGACAGGAGAATTGAGAGTTACCTTAACCCACTAGTAAAGGACTTTAATTTATCGGTGTACATTTACTGTTCAGCTGCAGCTCACTTGACTCAAATGCACCAAAACCATTGAAAACATATTCATTACTGATTATTCTTTTGAAAAATTAATTGCTTTATCAATTTTTTTTTTTCATTTTCTTGTCATATTTTCACCATAAGCATGTTTTAAATTAACATCTACACTCACAAGCTTCACTGACCTTTTCCAGGTCTCACCTGTCATCACCTTACCCGAAACATCCCATCCCCAAACATACCTGACCCCTCTGCCTCTCCCACACCCATCCAATCACTCTTATCTGGCTTCTCGTGCAGGACTTATCTCTTTTCTCTGTCCTGATGGCAATCTCTTCCACACTGGCCATGTTTGCTTCTCCTCTGCCTCAGTATCGAATCCCTCTCCCTGATAAACTTGGATGTTATTCACCAGGCCCTAAGGAGACTCTGGTCCTTCCAAAAGAAGGCTAGGGATTAGCTTGTTGCAGATGCCTTGCCTCACAGGCGTGATTTTGCAATGCTCTTTGCAACTCTGTGGTCTGATTCATGGGTTGGATTTCTCCAGGCTATATAAATGTTTAAAAATAAACTCAATCAAATGGGTGATGTTTGGTGAGTGATTCAAAACTGTGACAAGAGACTCGATGGTGTGATGGTTAGCATAAGCAAGTCAGTCCCTTTAAGGCAAGCTGGTTCACTTGGCAGCCGTTTTGACAATGCTCCTAAGCAGTCATTTCCTTTAATTTAAGTTCTGTTGCTTCCTGAAGTATAATCAATCAATCAATCAATCAAGAGTTTACTGTAATATGTACAGGATCACATTGGCTGTAAGTCATTTTCAACTTCAACTTAAAAAAAAAAAAAATACTTTTATATATATATATATATATATATATATATAATATTTTTTTACAAATAAATAATAAAATACATTATTATTATTATTATTATTATTATTATTATTATTATTATTATTATTATTAAACTATTGGTTAAATTAATTTGATGAGCTAAAGTAATGGACAAACGTATGTTGAATTGACTTATTGAATATATCAGGCCAAAATATCCAAAACAGTTAAAGAAGCAGTGTTGTTATTGTTAACTAAAACTATTAAAAATCATTTTCATCAACTGGAATATAGCTGAAAAATAAATAAATAAATCAATGCATACATACATACATAAGAATTGTATATATTTATATATATTTATATAATAAATATTTATATTTCTTTTCCATAAATATTTGTGTGTGTGTGTGTGTGTGTGTGTGTGTGTGTGTGTGTGTGTGTGCGTGTTTTTTTTTTTTTTTTTATTAATTGGTTAAATTAATTTGATGAGTTAAAGTAATGAACAAATATAGTGACTGTATCAGGACAAAATATCCAAAACAGTTAGAGAAATAGTGTTGTTATTGTTAATTTAAAAAATCATTTTCATCAACTGGAATATAGCTGGAAAGAATATATATGAAATAACAAAAAAGAAAACAAACAAACAAAAACTAATAATACTAAAATTACTAAACACTATATATATATATATATATATATATATATATATATATATATATATATATATTAAAATATAAATAAATAAAAAACACTGAAAATAACTAATGCTACAATGACTAAAAATTAAAAGAAGATAAATACAAATACATAAATAAAAAAAAAAAAGATAAATATAGGAAAAAAATGACAAAATTATTCTAATTTAAAATTTTAAAAATGGAAGCTACAAAAATTCAAATATGAAAACATTAAAAATATAGAATAATAAGAAGAAGAAGAAGAAGAAGAAAGAAAAAAAAAAAAAAACAGTATATGAGTAATACTATACACTATATGTAGTTCCTTTAGCTCAAATTAGGCTAAAACGAAGCCCTGCCAATATGACAGACCAAAATACCAAATGATACCTTCATCAAACCAAAAGAGAAAATTTCCATTCCTATAGTCGCCAGGTTGAGTACTGCAAATGCTCGTTCATTTTTCTACAAGTGGCTCATCTCCTTCTCTTTCTACTCTCTGGCACAGCTTAGATGTTTGTATGTTTCAGGTATTCTGTGATTGGTTGAGGGCTGAGGGATTTGGCCAATAAATTAAGGCGCTGAAATAGAGAATCTCATTTGGCCCGACAGATCTCCTATAATTCACCAGGGGCCTCAGGTAGTCGAGTAGCTACAGAAGGTAGCTCGCGGGGGCGGGTTGCCAGTTCTTTTTCCCTTTCGCTCTCTCTACCGTCTTTCCTGTGATCTAATGTGGGAGTTGTATGGTGTCAGAGTGACTTAGCGCTTACCTGAGAAGGCATTGCTGTACAGCTAGAGCAGATGGTGAGCGGTGTCGGCTAATGGTACCAGAGAGAGAGGACATCCCTCTGCCACACGAAAGGGCTTTCCCTTCAAAGAGTCATCAAATACACATAACATACGCGTCAAGCCCTCAAAGCTAAATTTGAACTCTGTGTGATTTATACACCCTAAAAACGAAGCCACCTGATTTCATACTCGGTTGAAACGCACACACACGCTATGATCTGTGTCTCTTCACGGTTGCGGCCATTACTCGTCTGGCTCTCTTAACTGATGGCTCCCTGTGCTGCGCCTTAAACGATTGCTCCCATTACCATTCGAAAATATGGAACACGATGACCAATGTTGCATGTAGAGAGACATTTGTGTGATTAATCAAGGGGGGGTTTAACCTCTAAGGCCCTGCAGGAGCCGTTCTACACGGGCAGCTGGAGATGCCTCAACGCACAGATCTAATAAAACACTGTCTTCAAACCAGGGAGTGCCACTCGATACTGTCCTAGTCCACTGTTAAACATGAAGGACACCTGATAGCCAGCTGTTTGGGCTGGTTCCAGGACCTCAGGCTTCCTGGTCTACTTTTTATTGCCAGACCTAATTTTTCAAGGCCCTTTGCGCAACCCAACCCCAAAAGAACTTGGAAAGAATCAAGCATAAATTAGGCCCCAGTGCCTAATAAACAATACATTTATATTTTAAGTATTGTGAAAATGAATGGGGAATATAAAGGTTAGGTTTTAGGTCACAATTATGGTGGTATGGTATGATGCAACGATTAGTGCTAATGCGATTCACTGCGTGGCGTTCCAAGAGTGCTGATATGTTTGTTTCACATAGTTTCTTTGTGTTCACTGCATTACGCAAACTGAAATGTGGTTTTGCCTGGAGCTCAGAATGGAGTTTAATCAAGGACTGTATATATACATCTTGGTGATGGTTCAATGATATTACTATGAATGGGAAAAACGGCAGGGGGCGATGAGGAGTAATTGTCCTCTAAAACCATCGGTAATCACTAGTGAGAAGAAGTCATTTTACTTCTCACCGGTACAAGACTTCTCACGTGATGATTCAGTTGATGAATTAATAATTTCTTTATGTACAAACTGATTAAAACAATCTTTTAAGGGGTCATCGGATGCAAAACTCACTTTTACATGTTGTTTGAACATAAACGTGTGTTGGCAGTGTGTGTACACAAACACCCTATAATGATAAAAATCCACTCTGTGTGTGTGGGTTTTTATATTTTTTATTTTATTTTTGGGTTTATAAGTAATATCCCTTTTTTCAAATCATGCCATTCTCAGCTTCTTGTCTGTGTGACCTCACACCGACCAAGGCCACTCCCAAGATAGTAGATTGACATGGCCGTCTTACCTTAGACCCGCCCTAAATGAGCTGAGTGAGCTGTAAACAGTCCAACCGCCATTGTGTCGACTTTGGTGTAGGAGCAGACAAGAATGTCTTCGATTAAGTGATTGAGGTGTTCTGTTGTTGGATGTAAAAATGAACACAGGAGTCGTCTTTACTCCCGACATCTGAGCCACTGAACAAGCAGAGGATTAACGTTACTTTCATTTTTGAAGGAAATGCGCCCGGCAATGCATTCACGCAAATCATTCATGATCCAGCTTCACCTACAGCAGAAGTATAAGGTTTTTTTTATACATCTGTGCAAATCGCCTTTCTTAATAATGTGCTAGTTAGCAAGTTTCATGGCTAAACATAGTTAAATGCAAAGTAAACATTGTCTCACTACTACTGAGAAATTTTAACCAAAGTATGTTATAGATTTTTCATTAAGACCCTAAAAATCAACTTGTGGAAAAGGGGCATCCGATGACCCCTGTAAGGCTTTTGGGTTTATTTTGCATCAAACACAAGACAACTTCAAGCAAATAGTGTATAAATACTATCTAAATAAATTCTATGGCTATTTTTATACAATAAAAATAAAAAATACTTCAATTAAAAAGCCTTGGACAAACTATGCAAAAAACTATGCATTCCTTTCCCTCAAAGTGTCAAAAAGCACATGATGTTTGAACTTCAAATCAAACTGCTTCTGTTTCACACAAATGCTGGCACAGACATGCCTGTTCAGTCAGTCTCATCTTGAATTCGTGCATCTTTGGAAGTGGAGCTGGGCAAAAAAGTTACAAAAAATGTTGTAAACACCGCCACGTGAAATGAGGTCGTTAGCACTCAAAGCAAACCTCCACCAACACCACGATGACGTCATATTTGCCATGCACACCCAAGCAAACTTGCGGAGGCGTTGAGTATAAATCAACCTTAAAGGTAGATTTACTAGACACTGCTTTCAACTAAAAACGGAAAACTTAATATGCGTTCTGTCTATTAATTTTACACAGCAATGGCATTTTGGTGGTCTGAAAATGCAAACATTTGAAAACGGGTTTCGAAGGTCAATTGATAGGAATGTGCGCAGATGTGGAGTGATTCTTTACGAAGTGACATCACCATCTACTCGCCTGGCATGCACAATACAGCGTTTTTTGTTGTTTTTTGTGGATCTGTGTGAACAGGGATAATTTTGACAACATTGGATGCAAATACACTAAGAGTCCTGAACTACGCATGGGAATTGGCTGGACCAACCAGCCAGAAATAAATGCTGTTTTTTTAACGTTATTTGAGCAAAAGAAATGACACTTATCAGGCATTTAAAGTCAGTTTTGTTGCTGATCTGAAGTATATTATTTAAAAGGATAGTTCACCACAAAAATGAAAATTCTGTCATTGATTACCCACTCTCATGTCATTCCAAACCCGTAAGACCTTTGTTCATCTTTGGAACACAAATGAAGATATTTTTATGGAATCCAAGAGCTTTATTCAACATTATTCAACAATTTATTTTCTTCCGTGTCAGTCTTCAACACACATTCGCACCAGTACAGCGCATGCATGCCCTGCACCTTGTTTACAAGCAGAGGCAGTAAACACGGAAGATAAGAAATTGTTGGAAAAAGTTATTCTTGTTTTCTTTGCACACAAAAAGTGTTCTTGTAGCTTTATAAAATTACTGTTGAACCACTGATGTCCCATGGACTATTTTAACGTTATCCTTACTACCTATCTGGGCCTTGAACGTGGTAGTTGTACTGTTGTCTATGCAGGGTCAGAAAGCTCTTGGATTTCATCAAAAATCTCTTAATTTGTGTTCAGAATGTCTTACAGGTTTGGAATGACATGAGGGTGAGTACTTAATGAGAATTTTCATTTTTGTGTGAACTATGCCATTAAATGTGAGTTTGTCAAGCAAACTATTTCCCCATTCAGGTAGATGGGAGCTGGTCTTAAATGCTCAAAATAGCAGCAAATATGGCCTGAACTACTGAGTGAACTGACTTTCCTCGAAAGGAATTTGGTTTTGTTCAGCAGCGGACAGGAAACAGGAAATAGAAAACACTGTGCAGAGCTTAAAAACCTGGAGTGATTACATTGCTTTCAGCAGGCGAGGGTAAATTGCTGTCGAACCACTCCACTACTCTTGCGACAGCCATGTTTATATTCAGTACAGCACTTTTACTTGCATGATATTGCTTAAATAACCAGGTTTATTCACCACCCCATCTAAGCGTTAGTGGGAATGACATAGGGCCGAACACTTCCCCTTGGGGCACCTCGCTGCTATGAAGAAAATGATATGCAAGAATTGAAAGAGATGAGAGAGAGAAGATGATACACATTGAAAATGTGAAGTGGTAAGCCCAATGAAAGGTCATCCAAGCCGACAAACCAGGCCAGTGGCTCTGTCTTTTTCTCTCTGTGGAGCATTGGAGTCATTTCAGAGGGAAGAGGCGTTCAGGTATCCTGGGGTGAGACTGTCAGCTCTCTTTCAGCGCTCTCTTAAACCTGATGCACAATGGCACTCCACAGATTCCTACACAGAAGCCCACCCTCTAACACAATCACTCACCCCACTCGCCGCTGAAACGTGCATTTACGAAGCCCAGGAGCTCAGGTCACCAACTGGAGGCACTGACATTTACTGTGCGGCTAAATCCACACATATTCAGTAGTCAGTCAGAGTGACTAAAATTATTTTCTGTTTTTTAAAGTGACATTTGTGGGCTTTTTATGCCTGACCCTGTTGAAAAAAAAACAGTATATGCTGGTTAGGTAGGTTTTGATGCTGGGATGCTGGTTTTAGCTGGTCCTTAGCTGGCTTGTGCTGGTTCTTTGCTGTTTTATGCTGGCTCTTTGCTGGTTTTTAGCTGGTTTAAGCTGGTCCTGGAACAGCACATGACTAGCTAAGGACCAGCATAAACCAGCAAAGGAACATCATAAACCAGCAAAGACACAGTATAAACCATCTAAGGAGACAGGCAAGCGGGATTGGCAAAGGACCGCGAGACGGGAATCAAACTCGGGTCACCATGAGCACTGTTGCTCTGCATGTCAGTGTATTAAACATTAGGCTATCTACGCCAACAAGATGAGGCAATTGCTACAGATTGCACTGATGGTTTATAGAAGCTGATACTACTTTACTATTGTATCAGTTGGTGGATCAACAGCCTATTGGTAGTTGACGTAATTCGTTGACAGTTGCATAAAGTTGAACTTTGTTGAATCACTAATGGTCTCTGACACTCTCATTAAAAGTAAATGACTTCTAGTCACTTTGTCACTATAAATTGCTGACAGTGTGAACACCCTGGATCAATACAAACTAAGCTGTAAAATGACAACAATCAATCATTTTTTGGAGAATTTATAAGCAGACATTGAATCTTTGAAGCAGTGCAGTATTCCCTGGTGAAAAAACCAGCATATGCTGGTAAGTAGGTTTTGATGCTGGGATGGTGGTTAGGTGGTTTGCTGATTTATGCTGATCCTTAGCTGGTTTAAGATGGTCCTTTTCTGGTTTATGCTGGTTTATATCCTTGACCAGCAACATGACCAGCATAAACTAGCAAAGGACCATCTTAAACCAGCATCAAAACCTACCTAACCAGCATATGCTGTTTTTTTCACCAGGGTTTACATGAATTTTTCTGTTGAAGCTTGAGTATTATTTGAGGTGTTAAATCATTTTAGAGTTTTAGGGCATTAAATTGCATGATTTTTTGCACTGAAATCACACTAATACAGTTGTGTGGAAAACAACTTGTGAAAGGAAATGTAGATACAAAAACAAAAGATTCTTTACTATGTGAACATCTTAGAATGGCTGTATATTATTGAGATATTAGCTGTGATAACTCACTCCCTATCTTTGTTCTACTGCTTGAATATTACATATTCAAAATATTTCTCGTTCTTGTTTGCTTTGTGTGAGGCATATGCATGACTCGGTGAATACTGCAAATATCTGGATTACAGATTGAGCGGGTCAATAACTGGTAGGCGGTTTTACTCTTAATGAGCTGTTAAAGGCTGATTGTTTCACTGTGTTCTCATGAAGATGAGCTCTTCTACAAGTGTATGAATGTTATTTGAGGTCGCTGCCAAGTGTGTTGCGGGATTCTCTCTGGCGGACAGAGAGAAAGAGACGATCACCCCAGACTCCAGATGAAAGCTTGGCCTGGTTTCAAAGTTTCCACACGGCAAAGCTTGCAAAACACCTGAGAGATAACGCTACGGGGGGATTAGCCGCCATTTCATTTCTCTCCCTCTCTTCCTTCTCTTTTCTCCCTCTTTTTCTTTTCATGTGCCAGGCTTGCGACAGACTGCGACCGTAGCGTTCCTCCTGGCTCCAGAGGCCCACTTTCCGATACCATTCATCCCCTTAGCCCCTGGATTTGTTTATTTAATCCAATATTTATGCACTGTGTATTAGGGCAAATGCAAAACAGCTTGCCTCTGTAACAAACTGACACGCCGGACCAGATAAACAGAAAACACACGCACAATCGGCACGTAAGAAAACAGGAAATGCATTTGGAGGGAAGGCTTTGCGGCAAGAAAAAGGAAAGATAACCTAACGCAACCTTTGACGGATTAGAACTATACGCAAGGAAAACATACAGTTCCCAAAATACATTTATTTGTTTGTATGTTGTGCAACTACAAAGCGGACTCTTGGATTAGGCAAATTAAACACAGGAGTGGGTCACACGGAATGCAAATGGATAAAAGTTCGCAAAAAATGCATTGCATCCTTTGAGGCCCGTTCTTTACAAGTGGCACAGAGTTTATTTTGGCTGTAAAATCAAACTAATGACAGCTTCGAGATCGAATCTTCTCGCTTGAAACCGTATGCGGCGTCTAATCGCTCTCTAATGTCCGCTCTTTTCACCAAAGCTCTGAAAAATCTGAACTTAATCTCTAATACAAACAAACCGACTGCTCTGTTCAGCACAAGCTCAGGCCGTTTCTCGGAGGAGCGGAGCCCAGGCTTGGCTCTCCTCCACGGGTGTTATCAGGGTGCCTGCGACTCCCTGGTGTCCAGATGAAGTGCGTAGTGCCCATCTGTTTTTCGCTGACTGTATGATGAATCTCCACGCATACACACAGCCGGAGGAGGTCTGGATCGGGGTACGAGGAGTCGACGATGAACCCCTGCTACTGCCGTTATCGGAGCACCAAGGAGCAGGCCGTGGTATCACTTGTACCATTTGGAAATGGCACATTTGGGCATGGGGTTGGCAGGCGTCAGGCGTGACCTGACAGGCTGTCATTTGACTGAGTTTGCTCAGCTGCGAGTCATGAATTTTCTCTGCAGTGAAAACGCTTTGTGCTGTGTGGGCAGTTTGGATGAGATCTTGCGTTTGCTCAGAATGAATCATTCTGAAGTGATCTGGAGCATCGTTAATGTGGCAAAGTTAATTCTTTGTCATTATTTATTTATGAATATATCTTTCAATGGTGTTTTAATTTGGGTAAATTTCTCTCTTATGCCCCGATGAGAAACTTAAATAATCAGATTATCAATAAATAAGTAAAACGCTAATCCCAATGTCGTTCAAGTCCATATTTGAAAGAGAAATTGTTGCTTTTGGTTGTCACAGAGTAAAAGTTGATGCATGTGGAACAATACAAATTAGATTTGTTTAGTTTTGAATCCAAATGTATTATTATTATTATTATTATTATTATTATTATTATTATTATTATTATTATTATTCATTTGTTTTCTTTTTTCTAATGGTGGTCTCAGTTATTTTTCATTTAATAACTTTTTTTTGATTGATTGATTGATTCATTGTTCATATTGAAATCCCTAAAAATATCTTACTGAAATCTGACCATAGCAGTGTAATTGTTAACTAAGTGAAAACCATTCTTGTTAAATAAATATATAAAATACTACAATCACTAAAAATGAAAAATAAGCAATAAATAAATAAATAAGGCTCATACCATTACTAAAACTTAACATTCAATAGAAAACTGAAAATTAAAAAAGAAACCCTAATTCAAAATAATGATAAATACTTATGATTTATTTATGAATATCTTTTAATGGTGTTTTAATTTGAGTAATTTATTATTATCTAACTAAAAACCATTCTTGTTAACTAAAACTCATAAAATACTAAAATCAGTAATACTGAAAAATAAGTAAATAAATAAATACCAAAAGCTTATGACATTACTAAAACTTAACATCCAAAAGAAAACTGAAAATTTAAAAAGAAACGCTATTTGATAAATACTTGTTGTTATTTATTTATGAATATATCTTTCGATGGTGTAATTGGGGTAATTTAAAATGGGCAATTTATTATTAACTAACTAAAAATCATTCTTGTTATATAAAATATATAACATACTACAATCACTAAAACATACATACATACATAAAATGCCAAAAGCTCATAACATTACTAAAACTTCAAATCCAAATGAAAACTGAAAAACAAACAAACAAAAAAACAACAAAAAAAAAAAACACCTTTTAAAATATTGTACTATAAAATTATATAAATAATGAGATCTTTTCTGAAGCATATTGGAAAAATTGTCCTATTAGTAAATAGTAAAAGTAATTACAAAGAAATGGCAAGTAACACATTGAACTAAATGTGAAATTAAGTAGACTGAAATTGTATTTTCATTCTAAAATGTTGCCCACTCTGATAATCTATTATTTACAACTTAGAAAAATCATTTTTATAGTGTAGAGGTCTTTCTTTATTATTAGATTTTTTTTTTTTTTTTCTCTCAGAGATCCACATGAACATTTTGCTATTTATTTATGAGCAGCGTCATGAGTTTTCCGCTTCATGCAGTAGCGATTGCATCAATATCCTCGGGTCCAGAATCAAATCAAATGTAAGCACTGCTCTTCAGGGGTGGTTAACAATGAAAGGTCTCTTTATTAAAAAATACCGTACCGGCCTAACTGTTTTCTGCCTAAACCGATGTGAACTAATGGCCAACCACGAGTACTTCTCATGCACATGATCAATACACACTTTCTTTCTCGGGGAGGAATGGGCTCTTTGTGTTCAGACACATTCCTGCAGGCTGGACCCCTGCTGCCGTCAGCTGTCAATCAAACGTCAGCTCAGAGGGGAACGGGAGAGGAATGCCTTTCACCGCTGACACACTCCAGACTCATTATCTCCCTCTTACTTAAGGCACATTTTTTCTCTCACATCCATTCTTTTAGCTCGGAAGAAATGCCTTTAATTAGACAAGGATAACTAATACACTTTCTTATATTTAAGGTTAGGGATTTGAACAAACCGAACCAGACTTACTGGAACAAGCCAAGAAGTGATAAAAGCTTTCTCTTCCATAACCGTGATGATTGACACGACACCCATCCCACAGTCAAATCCCAGCGCTCGGAAATCCTGTTCTGTATGTCTGTAACTGTGAAAAAGAAGTGTACTTGTATTGAATGTGCATTTGTATCTCAAATCCACATTTTTAAAAACTGTGCTTGCAGATAATACAATACTAATGAAAAGTAAAAGGCCATTTAAGTGTATTTAAAGAGAGACTGTTTAACACACTTCAGTACATAGAAACTGCATGTTAGACATCCTAGCAACAGTATAGAATTGTTCTTTTTTTAAAACCTTTTTTTATTATTATTATTATTATTATTATTATTATTATTATAAACACCTTTTGTGTTCCGGCTTGCTGTAAATATCCTCCCACCCCACAAACAAACAGTAAATATGCATAAACAAATGCACACAGTTCTGTCGCGCGGGTAGTAAAATAATCCGCCGTGGAGCTTAATGAGTCGACTGAAGGCATGTATTTATCATCAAAGCATATTGTAATTAGCACGATAGCTGAACTTGTTTAGCGGCTGAACATTACAGTAATCTTTATCTGGTATCTATTGTGCCTGTGTCGTGTGCGATACCCTCCTGCTCCATAATCAGAGGGTGCTGGCAATTATATAAAAAAAAATCTAATGAGAATATTAATTAGAATTTCTCATTAGCCTAGCTCGCTGAATTAGCCAAACGAGTTTAATGACACAGAAGAGGCGCTCTCCTCGCCTTCTCTATGAGAGGAATGAACTGTAACTCCTGTAAGCGAGAGGTCTGGACCCCGCAAATGATGAGAAGAAGTATGAGAGAGAGAGGGGTGGAAAGGCCTGATGCACAGATGGAAGCATGTATAATTGCTAACAGCAAAGATATTTACATTGTTAATTTGTAACCCAGAAACTCCAGCCTGCCATCATGCCTCTTCCCAAGCTCGCTCCTTTGATGCCGGATTGTGGTTTGGAGTCATCTGGGACTGCCGAATCCCTTTCTGTTTCACTTTCATTTTGACATGTTAATTAATACAGTATTTTTGTTATTTTCTTGTTGATTTGTCGGTTTAATTAAAGTCATTTTTAATCCATTCAGTGTTTATTAAGTTAATAAGTTCCTAGTGACCCAGATATGAAAGTTTGCAGAAGTTGTGAGTATAAATACTCTCTCTGTTGTTTCGCTCTGTTTCAGAAGATGCTTTGTGTTGCTCTGCAGACATACGGCAAAATAACTGATACGGAACCTCATAAATGATTCATTTGGAGCACTTTAAAATCATATTTATTACACAACACTTCTCAGGTGACATATTTTAGTACAGGCACACTTTTAAAAAGAGTACTTATTACAGAAATAAATATGCTTAATGTGAACTTAATATAATGTTATATTATAATGTTTAAATGCTTTTTTTTTAATCCATGTAAGTGGAACTTTAAGTAAGTACGTACTTAGAGTTCTATGTAAGTGGATCAAAAAAAAAAAAAAAAAAAAAAAAAAACATTATAATTAAGTATATTTATGCCTGTAATAAGTACCCTTTGTAAAAGTGTGCTTGTACTAAGAGATGTCACCAATTCTATGTAAGTGGATCAAAAAAGCATTTAGGCATTATAATTAAGTATATTTATGTCTGTAATAAGTACTCTTTTTTAAAATGTGCTTGTACTAAAAGACGTCACCTGAGAAGTGTTGTTTTATTATTTATCTTCAGACTACAAATTAGGAAACTCCTACTATGTGACTTTAGTGTAAATATGCAGTCCTGAAATGTTTATTTAAGGGTTATTGGTATGTTTTTTTTAATAAGTTAGATAATCATATGTTATAAATATAACAAAACTAATTGGAGTATGTTTTACACAAAAATACAAATTCAGTTTTTCTGCTTGAAAATTCCATGCTTAATTCAACATGTTACTTACTATTACTATTACTTTGCAATTATTTTATTTTATTTTATTTTATTATTTTTTATTTTTTATTTTGGTCCAGTGTTGTATTAGATCTCACTGAATTTTACTGTATGGTCAAGGCCATTCTTCAAAATATCTTTTCTGTGTTTCATAGAAGGAAGAAAATCACATGGGTTTGGATCGACATGAGGCTGAGAAGACAGTTGTGTGAACTATTTTTAAATACTTTTTTAAGAGTTGCGCCAACAAAGCAGAATCACTGACAGTAAGGATGTGTGTGGGATTCACCAAGTGCCAGATTTTGTTCAGAGATGGGAAAATGCAAGCCGTATGAGCAAACTAAAGTCATCTGATAAATGTGGATCATTGGAAACAGATTGCCACGAGCAGCACACAGTCTGTGCGACCACAGCGTCTCACATGGGGTTGAAGGGTTGTCATAATGGCGTTTCCTATCCAGAAATTTGGTCTGATAGAGAGAGAGAGAGAGAGAGAGAGAGAGAGGGGCAATGATGTAGTCAGTTTGGGCATGCAGGAATGCAGGTTTGGTCAGGCCGAAGTCACAACCACAATAAAGTGCCTTCCGTCATTGAGCATTCCTATGATCTGATATTTCCAGGCATGGATAATAAAAGACAGGCTGTGAGCAGATAAAAATGAGGGATGAGAGAGGATAGACATGCTTTAAGTGGTACTGCATGGACGGAAAGAAGACAGCTCGATCAGAAACACGTGAATTACAGTGCTGTGCAGACGTCATCAATGGCTTTATTTATTTAAGTGCTTTTCAAAAAGTTTGTACCTCTGATCATGTTTACATGTACATCATTTTTTGTTTAATATTCTAGAATATGTCTACATATATACAGTCTGTGATAATCAGAATATTATTTTCAACTGGAAAAACTAAAGAGATTGTAATGATTGCTATGTATTATTCTGCACAGTATTTTAATCAGCTAAATCTCATTTGTCCTTAACAACAGCACAAATGTAAAACATGAGAGGGATGATGAATTTGATTTATTTTATTTTTTTTAAATCCATTGCTGCAAAATTACTTAATGAGTCACTTATAATTTTAACTGTGTAAACTGCTTATGTTTGAATATACACAGAAATACATATTCTATTACACTGAATATTCTAAATAAGGCTTTTAGATAATTATATTGAACTGGACAGAGATCCAATCGCATTTACATGCACAACACGCAATTCAGCACATACATACTGCAAGAGAAGTTACATAATTTCTGTTATTTACCCGACTTTAAAATCACAGACAAATAATTCAAAATGTGTTTTTATTTTTGTTTCCTTTTCCTTGCAAATCCACAAGTAAAGGATCATAGGAGGGACTCAAAGTGGCAAAAAAGGAGAGAAAGGTTTTAAAGCATGTTTCCGTGTGTAATCAAGTAAAATAATTTAAGAAAAAATCGTATATTTTGATCAAATTGGGTGAACAAATCTCAAAAGCAAAGTGTGTGTTGTGGTTTTCAGACTGCCCCATACAGAAATGTAATATTTCACATATATTGCCCTATATCAAGAGTGATATTGCCACGTTACCTATAAGGTGATATATAAATTTCACATACATTCTCTGGGTAGATGAAGATAAAAGTTTATAGCGTATATAAACCCCCTTAGTAAAATTTATATACACTACCAGGCAAACGTGCTTAAAGATTTTTAAATGTTTTTTTTTTTTTTTTTTTTTTTTTTTTTTTTAAGAATACTCATCTGCTCACTAAGCCTGCATTTATTTGATTGATAAAATACAGCAAAAGCAGTAAATTTGTAAAATATTTTTACTATTTAAAATGAATGCTTTCTATATGAGTATGTTTTAAAATGTAATTTATTTGTGTGATCAAATCTGAATTTTCAGCATCATCACTCCAGTCTTCAGTGTCACATGATCACTCGGAAATCATTCTATTCTACTGTATATGCTGATTTGCTGTTCAAGAAACATTTATTATTATTATTATCAATATTTCAATCAGCTGAGTGTATCTCTCTCTCTGTATGTATGTATGTATATATATATATATATATATATATAGATATAGATAGATAGATAGATAGATAGATAGATTTTTTTTTTTTCAGGATTCTGATGAATAGAAAGACAAAGATCAGCATTTATCTGAAATAAAAACCTTTGTAACATTATACACTATACCATTCAAAAGCTTGGAAAAAATATATAGAAATTAATACTTTTATTTAGCAAGGATGCTTTAAATTGATCAAAAGTGATAATAAAGACATTTATAATACTAAATATATTGTATTTCATTTGGTGTAAAGTTGCTTTGCAACGATATGTATCGTGAAAAGCGCTATACAAATAAATTTGAATTGAATTGAATAATATTACAACAGATTTCTATTTCAGATAAATGCTGTTCTTCTGAACTTTCTGAAGGATCATGTGACTAATGATACTAAAAATTCAGCTTTGAAATCACAGGAATAAATTACATTTTAAAATATATTTAAAATAAAATGCAGTTATTTTAAATAGTAAAAGTATTTCAAAATTTTACTGTTTATGCTGTACTTTGGATCAAATAAATACAGGCTTGGTGAGCATAGCAGACTTCTTTAAAAAAAAACATTAAAAAAATCTTACTGTTCAAAAACTTTTGACTGGTATTGTGTGTACATATGTTAATTATATCTATATGACGATTTTTACATAGTAGCCTATTATAATTAGCAACCATATAAGTCAACAATATATATTTTATTTATATATGCAAGTTTGTTAAAATGCAAGTTTTATTTTCTATTTTCATAAATGATGTTGGAAAGGATATCTAATACTCCCATGCCAATTCAGCATCAAAGTAAATCACTATAGCACAAATCATACAAAAAAGCCTGCTCTTCAAAGTTTTTAGAAGGTGTTTTAAAAAATAAAACAGGGCTTTGATACCCCCACTTTATCGGGCAAAATCTCAAACTATTTAGTTTCAGTAACTGACAGAGTAACAGAGCTAAAAAAAAAACCTTTGATTTAACACATATGGCAACCCCACCTCCTCTAGCAATTTGACCAGTTCAAAATGCTTTATAGCCATCGATAAAAATCAAACCATCAGTTACAGCTTTTTTAAGCCAAGTTTCCGATAAAACCAATATACAGTATAAAATAAAATCCCAGATATCAGTGATGGACACACAAACAATCAGTTGACTTGCATGCTTTCTTGGATTCTTGGACCGTCTGTCCTCAGGCTCAGAGCTGGTACCTGGCTGTCATATATAATATATAAAATTGTTATTATATGACATTCCTAATGGGTTTTTATATGTTTTTACTTCATATGACTATATAGTTAATATATGAAAATTTAATATGCATGTAGGTATAATACATTTGCATAGAAGCAGAACTAAAAAAAAACAAGAACAATGAAAAAGCCAAGAATTCGCAAACTCACACTTTCATGACTCATTCTGTCAAAGTAAAGCATATGATTATTTGCAGTGCAACCATTCGTACTGAACAGTGAGGCGCCTCACCAGGTTCTGCAAGAGAGCTAAAATTGGTAATGAACCTACAACAAACATCACTTGATAAACATAGAGTCAATAATAGAGTGCAGCCCACGTAATTAGTGGCTATAGCAGACGTGCAGTAAGTGAGGAGTGACGTCAGACGACATGCTGATGCCCATCCAGCCGTTCAGATCTTCTATGGTGGCCTCAACACGGCACAATAGTGCTTCAAAAATTGACATCAGAGGGTTCACTGCTCGACTTCTCTTTTATGAACACAAGATCAACATGACGTTTGCAAATCCATCAATTATGAAGGCAGAGTAATGGCTGATTAGAAAACGAGTAGTAAACTTAATATCAGGTTGTACGCTGTAAGAGTTATATGTTTTTAATGACTTCTCTTTGTGCGCTGGGACTTCGTCATTGACTACTAAATAGCTAGCATCAAAGTTTCATCAAACCGAAACTTCCAGCGAAGCTCTTTCATCTTCCTTAATCACAGCTGAGAGGTTGTTTTACAGTATAGAGAGTGATGTAGCCCATGGATCAGACCGGTATCACTTCGCTTTCTGCTGTATGGTGTCCTCGAGGAAGTGTAGCCAGGGTAAGCTGAATTATTTATCCCCCCTTTTCACAAAGATGTGCACTGAAATATGTGGGCAGTAAACTCTAGAAATGTGTACTACCAAAAAGCCATTGTTCACTAATGACATCCTTCCAGTTTTGTGCTGTGAATATCAATTGTATTTCAGTCCCTTAGGCTGTGTGTATGAGTGTGTGTGCATGTGTGTGTGTGTGTGTGTGGTCTTGCATACCAAACTCAAGAAAAACCACAGTTACAAACCATAAATAAGAGAACACAGTAATTTACATAACTACAGCCGTAAACATGGCTAACAAGCCTTCACGTTGCCTGTATGTAACAAGCTCTCAGTGTGTCTGTATATTAAAGTTGGCTCAGCGGTGTGAAGGTTGTTTCCAAAGGTGATTTGTGTATTGTTTTAGATAAGATACCACTATAATAGGTAGTATTATGTACAGATAAACACAAACAAAACACTTTAGCTCTGTGGTGCTTCCAAAGTTTTGAAGTTTGTTTGATAATTCAGACCAGCCTGATATAGCAACTGCTCAACCAATGACATTCAACTGGGGCGGGGCTTTCTGTTTTGTCCAGTCAATGGCAGATACACTTTTAAAAATAAAGGTGCTTTAAAAGGTTCTTCACAGCGATGCCATAGAAGAACCATTTTTGGTTCCACAAAGAACCATTCAGTCAAAGGTTCTTTAAAGAACCATGTCTTCACACCTTTTTTATAATCTGGAGAAAAGGTTCTTCTATGGCATCGTAAAGCACCTTTATTTTTAAGAGTTTAGGGTGAGTGTTTGAGAAACCTGTTTGAAAACAGTCATTATTTTAGCAATTCTGGTGATAAGATGTGGTATAGTGGCATAAAAATTACATACTTCAGTTTGAAGTCAGCAGGGCTAAATCATACTTACTGTTAAATACAGTATATCAGTTTTGTTTTGTTTGTTTGTTTGTTTGTTTTGTTTTTTTTGTTTTTTTTTTTTCATTCATTTATTTTTAAAGGTAAGTGCAAATTACTGACCATCTCAATACTGACCATGCAATATTTACTTTTTCTTGCAACTGAGTTTTGGATCTCACAATTAAGACTTTTCGTCACAGAATTGTGAGATTATATCACAATATAAATACTGCATATCAGCTAAATGACAATTAAAGCATGTTAGGTTCCCTGTGTGTGTGTATCTAAGGATTTTCAGTTTGTATCTCACAGTCTTTTTTTCAGTTTTTGTGTGTGTGTGTGTGTGTGTGTGTGTTTTCTTAGAATTGCTGGATTGAATTTAGAATTCTGCATTTCTCTCTTTTTTTTTGCAATTCTGTTTCTGTTTCCACCATGCAGTAAAGAATAAAAATATAGACTTTTGCAATATTGACCATCCAATATTTACTTTTTCTTGCAGTTGAGTTTATATCTCACAACTGACTTTTTTCATCTCAGAATTGTGACAATTAAAGCATGTTAGGTCCCCTGTGTGTGTATCTAAGGATTTTATTTATTTATTTAAGGTAAGTGCAACTTTTTATCTCAGTTTATATCTCACAGTTCTGTCTTTTTCAGTTTTTTTTTTCTTTTTTCATTTATTATTTTGTGTGTGTTTCTCAGATTTGCTAGATTGCAATTGCAATTCTGCTTTTATATCTCTCGTTTTTGTTTGTTTGTTTGTTTGTTTCCAGTATGCAATTAAAAAAATGACTTTTGCAATATTGACCATGCAATATTGACTTGTTTTCTTGCAAATGAGTTTAGATCTCACGATTAATACTTTTTGTCTCAGAATTGCGAGTTCATATCATGCAATTCAGAACTGCAAGAAAAATTCTGAATTGTGAGTTTAAAATGTCACTATTACCCTTTAGAAAAAAAAAAAAAATAAATAAATAAATAAAAAAATCTTGTGGCAGAAACAAGCTTTAATAGCAATTTTCACACACAATGATAATTCACAGTGCTTTACATAAGCATAGTAAACAAAAAGGACAGATAAACACATATAAAACTCAAGTTTCAAATCATTGCTGGATATAGTTGTGTTATCATTTACTCACTCTCGTTTTGATCCAGTCCTGTATGACTTTATTGGTTCTGTGGAGCATGAAAGGTGAATTTTTAGGTGAATATCCTGGCAGCTCTTCTAAATATAATGAAAGAAGAGAGGATAGGGGCTGTCAAACTCCATAAAGGCACAATAATAGTATCATAAAAGTGGCCATGCACTATATTTCAAGTGTTCTTAAGTCATTCAATAGTTTTCTGCAAAACCAAAAAGATTTGTTCATGAATCAGGTAGATGGACATTATCCAACAGTAGACTATAGTGTTAGTACGAGAGTGTGTGCGTGTGTGTGTGTGTGTGTGTGTGTTCTTGTTCTAGAAGCCAAAATCAATTTCACATCCTGCCAGAAAATATATTGACTGATTAAATTTAGGTTGTGAATTTAGTTAGTCCCTGATTTCTCCCCATATATGCATAGTAACAAATTATATTTGATGTAATTTGAACTGACTTAAATGCAAGAACTTGTTAGCGATTACATGGTGGTTTGAAGAGTGAATAAAAATTACATTTTCACAATAAACATGGAAAATTAATTTGACCTCATGTCACTCCTGATGATCCCGCTACAAACAGTAACTAAGGAGATATTTCAGGCAAACAGGGTGTATTTTTTTATCTTTCTGAATGAATTATACTCTCTCATTTGCAACTCTCTCACCGGCGTGATAAAATCGCTCTCGAATAATTAGCGCTGTCACGGCCATTGATTGCGGATATTGATAGAATGAGACAGTGAAGTGAGCACATTTGGGTTGTTTAATTGGAGAGCCGTATTTCAGACCGGGTGTGAGTCGAGTCCTGATCACAATCAAGAGAAAATGGTCCTTGTGCTAGCGAGTGCTAACGCTCAGCGTCGACTGATGGAGACTGACGTGGAGTTGGTATTGATTAGATCCCTACTCTGTCATCAGATGCTACAATGGACTGATAATTCCACCCAACACTTCTCCCGCAAACATCTGCATCCACTTATATGAAAAACAGCTCCCGCAAATCACCCGCTTCGCTCGTGTAATCAAACTCGGGTTGGGGCGAAGCTTTTTGTTTGCTTTTGTAGCGACAGCACTTGTCGGGTTGAAGGTCATCGCTTTGTTGCGTTAAATCAAGCGAGGAATTGCAGTCTCGGTTCGGTTGTGTCAAAGCTCTCAGTCGCTTGGAAGTCGACGCTTCTTCTGATACGTTTTTGCACCATGTTTAGGAGAGAATTTCATGCTCTCAGCATGCGATGCTGTTCTGCACAAATATAGCATTTGCTACCTGCTGACAAAATATGCGGTTTCTTGTAAGCAGCTTTGCTTTGAAACAGTTTGAAGAGACAATAAAATGCAAATGCAAAAGTCCAGAGTGAACACAACTATATCTTCACATTCCTAGATGTGGTGTCTTGAGCCATGACCAGTGTACGCATGGAGTCAACATATAACATGATGGGACAGTTTTATTTACAGTTTCTCAGAATGGTTTAAGTTAAAAGTTGTCACCTTTTATGGGGTGAACCGTCAGAATGGGAACACGTCATTGAATACCCTATTATAGATTATTATAATAGATTTTCAGCAAGATGTAAATCAATCAAAGCACAAAACATGAAAGGGCGGAAGTGTAAGTAGTAACATGCAAAAATTTCAACTGCTGTTTTGGCCAAATATTGCAACTGATTCATTTTAAATCATTTGCAAAAAAATAAAACAAAAAAATAAAAAAATAAAAAAAAAATAAATAAATAAATAAATAAATAAATAAATAAATAAATAAATAAATAAATAAATAAATAAAGTATGTTTCATGTAATTTTTATTTATTTATTTATTTTTATATATTTATTTATTTTTTATCCTTATTTATTTATTTTCAATTGTATTTATTTATGTGCAAACCAACAAAACCATTCAGGCAGAGTATCTTATAATAAAATAAAACAATAAATAAAAGTAATAATATTAATATATTGATACAAAAATAATATACACACACACACATACATTTTTTACTACATTCTAAAAAAAAGGGGATTTTTCACAGCAAGTACATAAAACAAAGATTATTGGATTTTGTTTTATGAGAAAATACTGTTTTAGTCTTTCTGTTTCAAAATTTCACATTAAATTACATGCCTTACTTGTTGATTGTTTCTAATTATTTGTTTAATGTCTGACTGAAAATTGTTTCTACACCAGTGCATTTGTACCATCATTAATTTATGATATATAATACAATAATAACAATAATACATGATATATTTAAATATTATGTAATTATATACATCTATAATAATACAGATGATCTTGAAGCTATAAAACTGTCATGAAATACATCTGCAAATAGATATTTAGTACTTATTAAATCTCCCCAGTAATACACTACTTCATTGATTTTATTACAATGTTGTTCACGTTCAGCGCTTGTCTAATTGTTCTTCAGTCGTCTGCATGTACGATCTCCTCAGGGCCTGTTCCTCATGCTTTGTGATTGCCGTCAATATCACAAAGTGTTAAAAATACTGATACAGTTACGATGCCTTGATTTATGTTCGTTTTCTCTCTTCACCGTGACTATACCCTCATAAATAATCAAAGACCCTGCACAGCTCCCAATCCAATGTTTGAGAAGCTTGCTTGACCGAGCGTGAATATTCAGAGGCTTGTTTACTGAGGATGCTTATGCGGTATTATAGCATGTAAGACCCAAAGGATCCGAGATCTAATGTTGTTTTTGTAAGGACTGCAGAATTTCCATAAGAAGCCCTTGGGAAGTCATTATGGAGCAGCTCGTTCACCAACCATCAATCTGTAATTAATATATGCAATTCGGATAACTCACTTTGGCCTATATCTCCATTATCATCTGCCCAAACAAGGACTACATTCCTTCAGATATTTCTGAGATTCATTAAGGACTCGATGGAGTCATGTGGGAAAAATTCTCTTTCATTAAAGACACAAAGGACATCTGTCAGGTCAAGGATCATCTCCGATGTGCAAACTAATAAAATCCAAGTATAAATGAGAGGAAATGTCTGCTGCGTTGAATGACAGGAAGGAATTGAAGGAATGGCTGCTGGATGTGTGGAATTCCAGGATGCCTTTCTAAGGACCACAGCAGCGGAAGGCCGTGTTGACCCAGGACTGTATTTGCATGGGACACTGCACCTATGAAACACAGAGGAATGTGTGGTTTATTCACACAACGTCTGCAAGAAAGAAGAGCAACTAGACTTAAAGGAATCACAAAGAATTAAAGGAATAAATAAAATAATATAATAAAATAAAATAAAATAATAAAAGTCAAATCAGTTTCAATGATGTGTGTGTGTTCCTGAAAAGAAAAAAGAAAAAAAAAAGGAAAAAAAAAATCAAGTTTAAAACCCATGTATGAAGTTCATGTTTTGATGAAAACATACATCATTTTTCAAGGAAATCTTACATTTCATTTTAATTTAATGACTAAATATGATCTTTTTTTTGCCATTAAGGGGAAAAAAACACTTATATGTCAGCTCACATTTATGCTTTATACAATGCAGATTGTTTCAAAGCAGCTTCACATTAATACAAAATTTGCGTGTTAATGCTGTAAAATTCATCAATTATGAAACAAATTAAATTTCAGCTGTTATGCAGCTCTACAGAAGATAGAACTGTCATTTTTCAGCTCAGTTCCATGTGTGCATGCATGTTTGTTTAAATATATTGTTTATGTCTTTTTTTTTTTTTTTTTTTTTTGTACAGATATTATGAATTATGTTTTTGGTGAACTGGACCAGTGTTGCTTTAATATAATTGAGATACCATTATAGTTTTTATTAATATTTTGAAACAGTATTTATTTTTTAAATTTTTAGGCTTTTGGGTTTTAATTTATTTATATATATATATATTTTTAATTAATGTCTATATAATTTTTATTGCACTTTATTTCTGTTTTATTTTTAGTTATTTTAGTACATCAAGTTGAATAAAAATAAATAATAATAATAATAATAATAAAATAAAATTGAAATAAAAAATATTAATAATTTATAAATGTGGTTTTAGCCAAAATAAAAAGTTGTTTATTAAAAAAATTTAGGTAAAAATGTTTTTAATATTATTATTTCAAGTAACAAACATCTTTTTTATGGTTTTATTTTTAGTTTCAGTTTTAGTTAAACTATAATAACCCTGACAATTTACAATCTGAACTAATCTTTCTTCTAATAAAATCAGGTTAACATTAAATTAAACTGTCATAGGCCCATTTACTAACCATATATTCTGTTCCAAACTTGTAAACGGTTTTTGTGGATGATAAGGCTGGTGTGCTGTATTCCAAGTCTTCAGAAGTCATACGATAGCTTTGTGTGATGAAATTCTAGTAAAGAAGTGTAAGTAGAGCACAGCGAATGTGGTCGTTATAAATATCTAAAATGTCTCGAATTGTGATCCACACAGAACAAAAAGGGTTTGGATCAACCTGAGCGTGAATAAATGATAGATTTTTCATCTTTGGGTGAACTATTCATTTAAAAAACAAGAACAGGAGGATGGCTTGTGAAAAAGAAAGGGTAAAGATGGAGAATGAGAGAAAGGGGGGCTGTACTGCCAAGAGCCAAGCGAGAAATATTTGCCCGTACGTCTGTAACGGTAGATTGCCAAACCGAATGTGTGTGTTTGCGATAACGCGAGGCTTTGAGTCTTTCATCTGAGGCAGAAAACTGCGAAAAGGAGATCTACCCGACTCCCTCGCTCGTCTCCTTGAAAGAGAGCAAGGCGACAAAAGAAAAGGGAGGCCTTTTTTTCTCCTCCGCGAGAAACGAAACAGCTTGTCTCCTCTCGTTTGACTCCGCGTACAGTGCCTTTTAATTACGGCTACGGCCGGCGTCTTTTGATAATGTCATTTTGTCGGGAAGACGGTTGTTTGTCGGTCACGCTTATTAGCATTCTTTTGAAACATTCATGAATTCATCTAAGGAAACAGGTGGGGACTCATCCCGCCGTATTGTGCGCTACAGAACTTGTCCAGAGTCGTTACGTTGGCAGTCGCTGTTTAATTTGGCCGACGGAAATGAGAAGAACTCTCTCAGGTGGGTTGGCTTCTGTTTCTTCTCCGCAGGCAGGCGCGCCTGTTGATGCAGAGATTACGTGGATGAAAACACACCTGCGGTTCCTCAGAAGTGTTAGTAAATACAGACTCTTGATTGATCCACGGGAGTTGCTTTGACTTCACTTGAAGTTTGAAGTTGTGAAGCGGAGCAGGTCACGCATTTCAAAACAGATAACATCATTTTTGTGCGCAACATCAGTCGAGTCCCAAATCACAAACTAAATAGTATGCAAAACTGATCCCAACAGGGCTGAAAGGGCCTGGGGCCCCTTCATCACATCACCGGCCTCATCATGTATAATTTTTGTAGAATTAGAAAAGTCTTTACTGTCACTTTTGATCAATTTACTGCATCCTTTTTTTTAATAAAAGTATTCATTTATTAAAAAAGTTACTTGCTCAAGATTTTTGAATGGTAGTGTATCATGGTTTCTACAAAAATATGAAGCAGCACCACGCTTTTCAACATTGATAATAATCAGAATAAATAATTAGAAGGATTTCTGAAGGATCATGTGACACTAAAGACTGGAGTAAGGATGCTGAAAATTCAGCTTTGATCACAGAAATAAATTATATTATAAAACATATTTACATAGAATACAGCTGTTTTAAATTGTAATAATATTTCACAATATTACTGTTTTTACTTTATTTGTACTCAAATATAATGAAGCCTTGGTGAGCATAAGAGACTTCTTTCAAAAAAATTACAAAAAGCTTACTGTCTCCAAAACTTTTGACCATTATCGTGTACATACATAATACGTGCACACAGCATTTGAAATATATTTCTGTATACTAATATGAATATATTTCTTTATAATTGTATTCTTATATTTATATCCTCTTTTACATTTGTGGTTATTTTAAATTAAATTAAATTAAATAAAAATAAAAAATACTGATTCACTTCATCTTTTCATTATATAATACTAATAATGAAAAAAAAAAAATAATAATGTCAATAAATGTAAAAAAAAACAAAAAAAAAAAAACTAGTAAATATAATATAATATAATATAATATACAAAACTTAGCAGCATTTCCCAGTAGAGGAATACTGTCTTACTACATAAAAGTAAAAACTTTCTCATCACCAGTGATGTACATGCTTGTGATGTGCATTTGTAGTATGCAAATTAGGACGCAAACACTGAAATTCACATCATGAAACATTATTACATGCACTCTTTGAATTTAATAGAGGCTCCTGTAAATAATACAAAAGCTAGCAGTCTTGAAAGCATACTCAGTATTACGCACAATATTAACTTTCTCATAAAGACATTTTAAACTCATACAACTTATGAGTTTGTCTGGATATTCTGCTCTCCTTGTGCATACTAGTTCTTGGATTCATTTAAATGTGTAAACCCAGCATTATCCAGCCTGTAGTATACTAATTTCTTCTCTGACATCTCTAGATGCATATGAAAGCCCTCAGGGAACATCACACCTTCATTAGCATGTTGTTGTAATGTTGTATAAATGCTTCATGTGGCTGTAATCCAATAGTAGCAACATGGATGAAACGTGTTGCCTCTGTAGCTGCATTTAAAATGTAAGCAGACGCGCAGACAAAGGGCTGCGAATGAAAATAGGATTGTAAGGTTAGTGTGTCACTGCAGCGGGTCTCTGAGCATTACATAATGAGCTCGGCTGCTTCAAACTACATGTGACGACTGCAACTGGGTTACTTCCCCTTGGCCACCGTGTGACTTCCTGTCACTGCTAAAATATATAGAATATGATGCAAAATCTGGTAATAAAAAAAGAGATATAGACCGTGCTATGTGATTTTTGTGCAACCCATTGAAACCACATGACTACATTTCTACAAAACTGCCAAATTACATCATTACATACCGTTCCATTCCATTTCAATTTATGATTTTGCATAATTCATTCTGTGACCTCAAAGCACTTTTACCAGAGCATGATTTGTAAACTAATTGATTTTTATGTTTCCATCACATAACCAACTCCTATGTATGGCTTTTCTGATGTAGTAAACTTGCTTGGTAGCGCAGCCGGTACAGCATTACAGTTGTGATACAAAGTCCTCGGATACGAGTCATGTGAAACACAAGTCACAACACATCACAAAAGAGCTCGAAGGCTTAAATGGAAAAATGTTAAAAGGAAGCTAAAATGTTTACTTTCCAAAGAAAATGTTAGTGGGACCTCTGTAAAAATACCACGATGAGTTCATTGCCATGCAGTTGTCAATGTTTTCTGAGTAATTGCTAGGTGGTTTCTAGAATGTTCTAGGTGGTGATGGTGAAGCCTATATCTTCAAGTCTTTAGATTACTAGAGGCAATAAAACACAAACAACTTTTGTTCCTTTTCACAAAAATCTTGATTACAAGATCAGATTGCCGATTAATAAAGACCTATTTTCATGTGGTTCCTTGCACAATATTGTCTCAGAATATTGTACCTCAGAAAAAAAAAAAAAAAAAAACCTACCATAGTGCATGATTTGTAAACGAATACATTTTGAATTTTGCGTCACATAGCCAGTAGTAAACTTGCTCAGTAGCACACCTGGTACAGCATAAAACTTGCGATGAAAGTGCTCAGTTACGAGTCCCATTAAACAAGAGTCACGACACTTCACAAAAGCACTCAAAGCCTCATAGAAGGAAGCTAAAATGTTGACTTTCTGGAAATTTGAGTGGGCTCTCTGGAAAAATCACCACTATGAGTCACAACACATCACAAAAAAGCTCAAACCCTTATAAAAGGAAGCTAAAATGTTAACTTTCTGAAGAAAACATGAGTGTGTTCCCTGTTAAAGTCACCACCATGCAAGTTCCTTGCCTTGCATTTGTCAAAGTGGTCTAAGGAATTGCTAGGTGGTTTCCAGAGTGTTCTAGGTGGTTATTGTTTTAATGATTTAAGTCAAAGAAGCATATATCTTTGTCTTTATATTACTAGTGGCAATAAAACGCCAACAACTTTTGTTCCTTTTCACAAAAATTATGATTAGAAGGTACAGACGTATGTTCATGTGGTTACTTGCACAATACTGTATTATGATCTCAAAACGCATTTCCCATCATGCATGGTTTGTAAACTAGTACAATTTGAACTTTGCATTACATAACCAGTAGTAAATTTGCTTGGTAGTGCACCCAATACAGCAGAACACTTGCAATGCAAAGCACTCAGATATAAGCCCCATGAAACACGGTTAATGACACTTCACAAAAAAGCTCAAAGCGTCATAGAAGGAAGTTAAAATGTTAACTTTCTGAAGACATTTTGAGTGGGCCCTCTGAAAAAAAATCACTACCATGATGCTATGTTTAATTTGCCCCGAGGACTTGAGTTGAGAACCACTGGTCTAAGCAATTGCTAGGTGGTTTCCAGCGTGCTCTAGGTGGTTATTTAATGTCCTAAGTCAGAGAAGTCTACATCTTCAAGTCTTATATTACTAGTGGCAATAAAACACCAACAGATTATCAATTAATAAAGATTTATGATCATGTGGTTCCTTGCACAATAGTGTGTTATAACCTCAAAACAATTTTACCATAGTGCATGATTTGTAAACGAATACATTTTGACCGGTAGCGCACCCGGTACAGCATAACACTTGCAATGCAAAGTGCTGGTGTACAAGTCCTGTGAAACACGAGTAACGACACTTCACAAAAGAGCTCAAAGGCTCATAGAAGGAAGCTACAATGGCATAATTTGCTTCAGCAATAGATTTTTATCTCACATTTTCTTTTGTTATTTTTTTTTTCAGTTAATTTTAGTGTAGAGTTTAGTCAAGGTGATATGTTCATTTCAAACATGATACAGTTTGAACCTTTTAGCACCATGATACTTACAACAGCCAGTGTAATAAAACGTTGCCAGTCATGTTTAACTATTTCTGAAAAAATTAAATGCACTATTTAGTAGCAAACGCTAGATATTTTGCTTTAAAACTGCATTGAAATGTGCTGCCAGCAACACATTTTGATTTTACAAACATGAAACCGTGCTGTTTAATAAATCCATATCTGCAATGGATAAAAAGTCACCACCATGATGCTAAGGACATATGTAGTTGTCTAGGTGGATTCAGTGGTTACTAGGTGGTTTCCTGGGTTTTTAAGGTGGTTGTTTAGTTCAAAGAAGCCTATACACTCAATTCTTTATATTACTTTTGGTGTTTGCAGAGTGTTGGCCTGTCACAGAGCCTAATTCTATTTCTCAGGACACAAATTTCAATGATATCTGTCAGGTAGCAGGTACACAAAAAAGCTTGCAAAAAATACAGCGGCTTAAAGAAGATTTACTTAGATGGGTGACATGTGGCTTACAACATCCTTGCAGTCGAGACATAAAAATGGATATTGAAAAATTGTGTTGACATCACAAGAATCATTCTAGCTGCTTTCAGACCATTTGGAAAACCTCATGAATTACAAAAGCTTATCACATGCAAAAACATGTTGCCACAGTGATTTAATGCCCTGGAACAATCTTTAACAGGATGTGATTAAAAGCAACACATTTACACATGCATGATCCATCACAAATCAGTTTGAATCTGACTACAGATTTGCTAAGACATGTCGTCATTGCCAGGTGCGTCTGAACTGGTTTTTGGCTCTGAGAGGAATATTTTCTTGCTCATTCATAGATACATGATTGAGTTCGCAGTTCAGTAACAACATTGTCTTAGACCTTTCTCCTAAAATTCCTTTAGAGACATAAAACGTTGACATGCATTAAGAGTGTGCTCAATCAAATCGATGTGAACAGCAAAGCTTTTCATTTACCGTAAGGTGACCATACGTCCTCTTTTTTTCCAGACGTGCCCTGTCTGGGATTTCTAATTTGCCAAAAATATTCAGGCTTTGGCTTTGTTTTCCTGTTGACGTGCTCCACAGTCCTAATACGTTATATGTGCATGTATTTGCATTGCTTTGACCATTTTAGCCAATTTAGAAACCCTGGCCAGGACATATGGTCAGTCTTAGATCATTTGGACTTCAGAATTTGATTAGAAATATTGGCCCTTTTTCTCAGGAGAAGAAGGAGACTTGGGCAACTCATTTCTGTCTTGTAGAAATGTTTGATAGATCAAAGTCTTCTCATAAGTCATTTTTCTTTTTGCTCTTTACCTTTGGCTACATGCAAGAGCTCAGCTGGTTCAGATGGTTCAATGGGGCTAAAGAACTGAATGGAGAACAAAAGCTGATAAACGAGTGTAGAGGAAGTGAGATTTTGCGGCCAGAGGCCAGAATGTTCTATTGGAGTTGCACAAGACCAAACAGATGTGATGCGAAGAATTAAGTGGCTCGAACAGAGACTAACTTCCTTAGTGTTGAGGTCATGAGGAAATGTTCCTCTGCACAAATACAGTGTCAAAAGCAGTTTAATGTCAAATCATTTTTGCATTAATGATTACATTTTTTGTTTCCATATCTTGCTTTTATCATTAAAGGATTACTTTGCTTCCAGAATAAAAATTTCCTGATAATTTACTCACCCTTATGTCATGAAAGATGTTCATGTCTTTCTTTCTTCAGTCGAAAATAAATTAAGGGTTTTCAGGAAAACATTCCAGGATTTTTCTCCATATGGTGGACTTCAATGGGAATCAGCAGGTTGAAAGTCCAAATTGCAGTTTCAGTGCAGCTTCAAAGGGCTCTACATTGATCCCAGCCAAGGAATAAGGGTCTTATCTAGTAAAACGATCGGTCAAAAATAAATAAATAAATAAATAAATGATATACTTTTTAAACACAAATGCTCGTCTTGCACTAGCTCGACCTCATGCATCACGTAGTCACGTTGGAGCGGTCACGCGTGGCGTAGAGGGAAGACGCCCTTTACAAAAAAAGGTAAAATGATGATGTTGAAATGCAAGGAGAAAACAAGATCTTTCCAAGATTTTTCCACCCTACCCTAAATTTTGTGCCCAAGTATGCACTGTAAAAAAAAAAATTCAGTAAAATTAGCAGCTGCGGTTGCCAGAATTTTACCATAAAAATATGGTAGCAAAATAAAATATGGTTTACCATAAAATATGGTAAAAATATGGTTTGGGGTTTTATGGTTTTAACTTAATTTTACATATAAATACTGTAATTTCGTTCACTGATATAATGTGAATGTACCTATTAAAGTACAGAAATCTGGTTTGTACCTTTGTAATACACTGATAACCACCAAAAGCAGGTGGTGATGAGAAAGTGAACCAAATGATGAGAAAGTGAACCATGATGAACCAAAGCTCATCACAAGCAGCTTTTAACTATTAACATATATAGAAGGTGCACAGTGTCATTCACACAAAAAATAAACACCATAATGGTAACACACATGGAACTGAAATAATGCAAAAAACATGAATTTAACAACATTAGGTGCAAAATACAACCCTAATGTATAAAACTGCGAAGAAAAAAACTAAGAAGAAACAGTTTTTTTCAAAAACAAACAAACAAAACAAAACAAAAAAAACAAAACATCGAATTTTAAAAAAATAACACAGGGAATTCTGGAAATGTTAATTAATCGAATTTTTTTAGAAAATGACCAACTGTTTCGCTAGATAAGACCCTTTTTCCTAGGCTGGGATCATGTAGAGCCTTTTGAAGGTGCTTTAAAATTGCAATTTGGACCATCAACCCATGGGCCACCACTGAAGTCCACTATATGGAGAAAAATCCTGGAATGTTTTCCAGGAATTGTTATGAAAGAATATATGCATTAAATATATAGATTGTCAAATATATCTTGAAAATATATAATTGAATAATAAAAATACATTTAAAACCAGTTAATTTTTCATAAAATCTTTCATTCAAAGTGGATTTTGGATTCCACTACTGCCCTATAAAAGCAAATCACTGTACATGACTTTAGAACGTTTTATTGAATATAGTTTAAAAAAACTATCTAATATCAGTTCAGTTTTCTCTGCATACGAGCCAAACCCATCTGTCACAAGACAGATCATAATCTACGAAATTCACTACCATTTTCAATCATAATTATGACAAATTTTTATATAATGAAATACATGTTAATTTTTGAATTTCATCTCTCATTCAAAGTGGATTTTTGGATTCCACTAGTGCCTGATAAAAGCAAACCAGTAACTTCACCATTGAAATACAGAAAAATGACTTTTTGAATTTTTATTGAATTTTCTTTGATCTGATATCAGTTATCACATTCTGTTTTCTCTGCTTATGAGCCAAAGCCTACAAAAACCCAGTTTCAATCATAATTTTGACAAAATGTGTAGTTCCTGTGTTTTACCTTTTCACAGTATGATGAAATAACTAAAGTGTCTTTTACATGTTGCAATCAATAAAATAATGAAATGTTAACAGAAGGTGTGAAATCCATCCAGCCATTTTCCAAACCACTTGGCTTGTAGGATTACAGAAGGTGTAAAATAAAAAGCGATATGATATACTGCTTGAAATGAAAAATGACAGGAAATGCAACATGAAATCTGCCTTGAAATCTAAACTGTCATGTAAGCTGTGAAATACAGCAAACCAAAACAAAAGGTTTTAAGTGATGGTCTTGCAGCAACTCATCTACATAGAATAACAGAAGGCTTGTCATCAGATTGCTGATGCGGTGTAAATTTGAGCTTAAAAACACAGCGAAGGGAAATTGTGGGTTGTCAAGAATTCACATGTACAATAGGTAGCGAACTTCAAGAATGGGCCGGGAAATCTCTTTGTTATTGTTATTCTACATACGAGCCTCATCAGCAATTTTTGGCTTTCGAAACATGTCGGATTATGCAAGAAATGCAACGTTTGCTGATTGGCGCATCCTCACACGCATCCATTTAGTGTTCAAGCTGCTGATTATGAGACGCACGGATTGAGAGAACAATCACATCTCAGTCAATCACTAACAAGTCAGCAAAACCTTGTTTTTAGGTCAACTAAATATAAATATAATTATACCTGTGTTAGATGTTCTTCAGTGAATGTGTGATTTTAAACATGGCTGTGGCCTGTGCAAACATGCTAGTGGTCCATCTGACAAAACTACATGTAAAAGTCCTGTTGCTTTAGAGACAACAAGATGAAAACAGTGATAAACGACTAAGCTGAGCAACTGAGGTGTCAAAGTCTTTTCGTGAGTGTTTGATGCTGTCATCATATTTCCACAGTCTAATTTATCACTTTAAAAACATTACCACAAGGCCGCAGGACACGCTGTCAGGAAAGCAGATATTGAACTAGACGTGTACAGACTTGTCTTGTTGCCAGCGTCTCATTCAATGTGGTTATGAGGAGTTACACAAGCTAATATTGAACCCAGTACAACATCTCAGCCCACATAAAATTTGGCAGACATTCACCTAATTAAATATCTGTTATTCACAAAATTGTACACATCCCCACCCTATTTCTGGCACGAATGTCTTAAATGTCACATGAATCTTAATTATTACTATTTATCTACATGTAAAAAGGCCCCCAAAAAGTATACCTACGGTAAACGGTAACACTTTAGTATAGGGACCAAATCACACTGTTAACTGGCTACTTATTAGCATGCATATTGCTAGCATATCGGCTGTTTATTAGTACTTTTAAAGCACATATTCTGCATGCCAATATTTTACATTACTAATCCTAACAACTACTTTACTAACTATTAACAAGCAGCAAATTAGGAGTTTATTGAGGCAGAGGTCATAGTTAATGGTTTGTTAATAGTGAGAAATGGACCATGAAGTGTGCAGGTAAACCCTTGAGAGAAAGAAGTACACTTTTGCAACTATTTAAAAAGAGCACTTATTACAGAAATAATAAATGTGAACTAAATGTAATAGTAATAGTTTCAGACACTTAACTGCATGTTAACTGCAATTAAATGAAAATGTATAGGCTATACAAGTATATGTATATAGTATAAAAATGTATTATAATTAATATTAAATACAGTTACTTTTGACCTACTTCAGCAGGACTTAAATACATATATTTTTTTATGTCATTTCAGAATTATTTTACTGCTGAATGTACAAACACATATTTATGGTAAACTAAAATCTACTTTAATGTCCTTTTTTTTTCTTTTCCTTTTCCTTTCATTTTTCTTTTTCTTTTAATTTGTATGTCATGTCATGTGTTTAAATATATGTATAATAACACATTTGTAACAATGAGGTTGTAATTTAGTTTAAAATATATTAATATATTTATATATTTAAAATATACACACTTCGGTTTAAATTATAATCAATGCTTGTTAGTCAAGACGTCAAAATAAGTGTACTTCTAAAAAGCATGACAAAATATTATTAAAAAATACTTTAAAGTAAGACTTTTAATTTGACATTATTAAAGAAAAAAATATTTCTAAAAGTTAACTTAAGTGTGTTAAGAAACACAAGTGTGTTCTCTTTTACTTATTATTCAATTGTCAATTGTCAATTGTCTTACTTCATTTTCTTTTTAATTATTACTTAACTATCTGCAAGTGCCATTTTATTTTAAAGTATACTTTCATATACTTTAAATATACTTTTAATATTTGAAGTTCACTACAAGTGTACATTCAATATAATTAAGCACATCTCCTTTTATACAAATACTTTTTTTTTTTTTAAATCAACCTTTAAATAAATGTAAAAATTAAATATATTATCTTTAGGCTGAATTCAATAAATTAATGGTGAAAAACTGACTGAATGTACTTAAATTCACCCTAAAATATTTAAGCTATTTTATAATGTTTTCAGATAATAAAAATGTAGTAATGCAAGGTCCATTTAATACAACTTACCATGTTTAAATCAATTCAGTTTATTTTTTCCTGCAATCAGGAAGTGCAGATACTGTGTGGGCTCTAGTGATGTGCTGTCCAGACATCTGCGATTATTAATAGAGCCATAGAAGTGTGTTCAGCTTCCCTGGCTGACTATTAAACTGCTTGTTTTAAATGTAAATAGTTGTAGCCTTGTATGATACTCATATAATAATGTATTTCCCTCTGTTAATAACAGTATAAAGTTTTAGTGCCTCATTAAATTTTACACAGCCATTAATGCCAGCTCAGGAACTCAGTATGCCTTGTGAATAACACTAAGTTAACGGCTGGCGTATATGGACTGTTTCCCAAAGCTGCGGAGGGAAGACTTTCTTTTTTATGTTGTATCCTTTTCGAATTAAAACATAATATTGCTGCCTGTACAACGATTTTTCTACAAACATTAGGTTTTTCTGTATTGTCTGTAATTGCATTATCTAGAAGAGAATTTCATGCCACTGAAAATTCAATGAACCTCTATATTCATGTTTTGCAACTGTTTAAAACCGAATTTGCATGTGGTAAAACACATTCTTTGCAAGTTGTTAGATGTGTGAATTTCAAAAGCCTCTCATCTTACACTTTCTTTTGAAACTGTGCTTAAGAAACAAGTATTTCAAAGAATGTATGCTGACATCCAAACAGTCAATAGCCTTGAGGTGCAGCCACAACAGTGAAATTCTGCGATCTAAAAACACCACTGTCAATAGAGAAGTAATGCATGAAGCACAGCTCAAGCAAAATTGCTTTTGTTTCAGCTTTGGTCACAGTGGTGAATCTGCAATTCCTGAATGTACTCTTCAGTATTAGCCAAATAACTATCAGCTGTATTTAGTTACATTTCACTTAACTATCTATTGCTCATTATAAACAACAGGATTGTCCATCTGTGTGATCAAACTCAGTCAAAAACTGCACTGACAGAGCATGCTGGGAATGCGACGGTGTCAACTGATGTGTTGTGACATCACATGCTTTACATGTAAGCAAAATACCACCCATAGTTAGATCAGGACAATGGTCATGGGGTCTAGACCCCAAATTTATCCTCTCCAGCTTTGGAAAGAAATCAAATAGTCAATATTGCTATCAGTATGTGTATTCCCTTCATTTGAAATGTGATCTACGGCCCTGACTGGTCATGACACTTGGGTAAACAATATTATTGAGAGTTCCTAACCTTTGTACTTTGAAAATGCTGGAGAGTTGCATCATATTTTTAGGCAAACTACTCAAAATCTAGTCAAAATCTATTTACTAACACTGTTTTTTACTCACCACTGGTGCTTGGTGAGGGTTAATTTTGTACCTGAAGATACAATTATTTATCATTTCACACAAAGAATGACTTAGCATTCAGGGCTGCGATGAAACATGTTCAAACTCCCCAAAACATCATAGCGAGATGATTTGCACCACATCAAGTGCAAGATAGGAATGAAGATAACTGATACAGAGATTTTAGATACAGGTCCAGATTGTAAATACACATTCTCAGATCTCTTTTCTGGCCAAGATAAGTTATGATACAGCCATTCCAAGAAGTGCAAATCTTTTCGGGATTAACAATAAAAGCAACACCCATTTCTCAATAACGAATGCAGCAGAGATACAGGCAATCAGGTGCTTGTTTACTAGATCATTTTCGTCGGCCTCAATGAGCTTGTTCTAATTAAAGATGTGGGAGGTATTTCTTGTCCGCCTTGCATAGCTAATGACAAAGAGATCAATTACTCAATAATGCTTAGATTTTGCTTTAAAAAATGCAGCCAAGTAGTAAATATACCTGGAAATTCAGTTAAAATCAGCAAGATTTTAAAACGGCTGCAAAACTGAAAAGAATAGTGAAATGTTTCGCAACTCATCTGTGGTTGGGATCATAATTATTGGCGCTTACTCGCTTACTTATTATTATTTTTTTTTTAAATATTAAAAAATGGCAAAAATATATTTGCTAAAATATGGTTCAAAACATATATATTTAAATATATGTTTTGGTCTTTTTTGTATTTTTGAAATAAATAAATAAATAAATAAATAAATGCATTTGAAAATGTATTCAATCCAAGTTCTTTTACATATGTCACATTTAAAGAAAAGCATTATTCATTGTCTATAACAAGTGTGAACATATAACACTGAATACAATCAGCAAAGAACAGACTTTATAATGTTCCAAACAAAAATAATAAAAAAATAATCAATCAATCAATCAATCAATCAATCAATAACATTATGAAAGCATTCTAAATATTCCTTCCAAAATGGCATTTCGCTAATTGTATCTATTTTATGTAATGTAAGCTACTGCAACATTGAAAATGTATTTTCTTGCCTCTGAAATTTATTTTAAATTATGTAATATTTAATGCATATTATAAGATGGCTGAAACTATTATATATATATATATATATATATATATATATATATATATATATATATATCTTTTTAGTAGTCAACATTTGAAGTGGATCTAAAAAAGTTCACCAAAGTTGTTCCAGAACAAGAACGAGTATTGTTTTGGTTATAGGACAACTCTTATGAAAGGTTTTGATCCACTTCAAATGTTGACTAGTATATATATATATATACAGTATCTCACAAAAGTGAGTACACCCCTCACATTTCAGCAATCATTTTAGTATATCTTCTCAAGGGACAATACTACAGAAATGAAACCTGGATATATTTTAGAGTAGTCAGTGTGCAGCTTGTATAGCAGTGTATATTGACTGTCCGCTAAAAATAACTCAACATACAGCCATTATTGTCAAAACAGCTGGCAGCGAAAGTGAGTACACCCTAAGTGAACTTGTCAAAACTGTGTCCAAAGTGTCAATATTTTGTCGAATCATTGTTATCTAGCGCTGCCTTAATCATTCCGGGCATGGAATTCACCAGAGCTGCACAGGTTGTTGCTGGGATCCTCTTCAAATCCTCTATAATGACATCATGGAGCTGCTGGATGTTGGACACATGGTGCTTCTCCACCTGCCGCTTGAGGATGCCCCATAGGTGCTCAATAGGGTTCATGTCAGATCACCTTCACCTGCAGCTTCCTCAGCAAGGCAACTGTCATCTTGGTGGTTTGTTTGGGGTCATCATGTTGGAAAACTGATATTCGGCCCAGTTTCTGAAGAGAAGACAACATGTTCTGAAAGAAATAGAAATCTACAGTACATAATGGAATGAATCGCAGCTCCCCAGTACCAGCAGCACTCATGCAGCCCCAGACCATGATGCTACCACCATCATGCTTCACTGCACGAGCGACGCAATTTTCTAGGTACTCCTCACCAGGGCATCACCACACATGCTGGACACCATCTGAGCCAGTGTATCTTGGTTCCAGTAATTCACACTCTTGGACAGGTTGTCTTCAGCAAGCTTCAGAAGAGGCTTCCTTCTCGGATGACGCCAATGCAAACTGACTTGTTGCGGTGTGCAGCGTATGGTCTGAGCACTGACAAGTGGACCTTCTACCTCTGCAACCTCTAAAGCAATGCTGGCAGCACTCATGCATCTGTTTTTTGAAGCCAGATTCTGCACCTGACGCACAGAACGAGTACTGAACTTCGTCGATCGACCCTTGCGAGGCCTATTCCGAATGGAACCTGTCTTGGAAAACCTCTGTATGACCCTGACCACAGTACTGTAACTCAGTTTCAGGTTGTTACTGAACCTCTTATAGCCTAGGCCATCTTTGAGGAGAACAACAATGCTAATTCTCAAATCTTCACAGAGTTCTTTGCCATGAGGTGCCTTATTGAACATCCAGTGATCAGTATGAGAGAATTGTACTCAAAGCACCAAATTTTAACTGCACTAATACAGGATACACAACTTTATAGTCCTGTAAAGCAGACAAAAACATGAACATGATGAATAGGACATGCGGCTTTACATGGTTAAATGACATAGTGCTGTTATCACTTAGGCTGTACTCACTTTTGTTGCCAGCTGTTTTGACAATAATGGGTGTATGTTACGTTATTTCCAGGGGACAGTATTCCCAGTATTCAATTCAAAGTAGCTTTATCGGCATGACTGTAAAAATACAATATTGCCAAAGCTTTGAATATATGTGGAGGAACATAATAATAACAATGAGAAGGTGTAAATAATAGGAGAAAGAAAAAATAATAATGATTAAAAAAAAAAATCATTTTAATAATTTAAACTTGAACAGTGTAACAAAATAGAATGTGAACATTTCATACCACAGTATGTATATATATAAAGAGAAAAAAAGAAAAAGAAAAAAAAAAATAAGGGCGTTGCAATTTTTACCTTACAAAATTATAAAATGAAAATAACAGACTTGACCAGTCCTAGAGAGCTGCGTATTTTAAAAACATGGTGCTGGCTTTTTTTTTTCAGGCAAGCATCTCTCATATTTCCTTTAGAAAATGCAAGACTAGTATTTTATTTTTCTCATGTCCGAGGATTGCTCTCAAAATTCAGTCTGCGTAGCACCACTTGACACCTCCAGAATTGTGATTCAGCTCTTTGGGCTGTTGATTCTTTCAGCTTATCGGTGTATTATGCTGGAAACCATTTTGGATGAAATTAAGCACAAATAATCCCCACCAACAAAAGCGAGCAAGCCCAGTCATGTTCAGATCGAAGTGTTTATTCACATCTAACGGACCTTTTTCGAGCTTCCCGGTCGAGACACGTTCAGTCACCACCCTCTGAAACTCGAAACTAGAAAACAAGGGCTGTTTTGAAAAACTTTCTCATCTGAGTGCAGATATGGTTATGTTTTGATTTTCATCGTAGCAGAGGGGAGCAGAATACGTGCTGTTGGAGACAAGAGCCCTTCTGAAAACCGACAACTTTATTGCTTTGTAATATCCAAGACCTCACGGGAAAAACCGTCAACCTCTTGTGCTAAAGTGATCTAGACCTTTGGCAGACACGGCTAACCCTTACCCCAAAATTAGTTAGGGCAAAACCTTCAGAAAGGGCAGCTGAACGTGGAGCGGTGAGTGAAAACACATCACATCCTTGTCGTGTACCTCCTTAGGGTACGACCTGACCTTTGACCTTCAGTCTCCACAGAGCGAGCTTTCATTTCTCTCTTCCTTTTCTCATTCAGCTTCTCCAAAATGTTTGATTTTTACACAGGATATTCTGACCTCCACAGGTATATCTCAATAAATGACTGCAGGAATGTGCACTCAGAGAAAGAGCTTTTTGTTTCCTTTGGGGGGTGACCTTTAACCCCTGCAACAGGAATAATGCCAAGTTAAAAAAAACACAGCATGAGGCTCTGCTTTAGTCTGTCAATCATCCAGGCATGTCCCCTTCGCTTAAGTGCTTAAGAAACGTCCCCTACGCGTGATAAAACGCCGGAGCGAGCTGCACAAACACACACCTGTCAAGATAAAGCTGTTATTTACAAGACACGATAGGTTACTGAGCTAATGATGTAGTGTTTGTGTGTTTTATGAACGTAAATGTCATGTTTCATAATAAGTACCTTGAAGATGTGGCTTTGACAATTCCGTTGACTTCCAAACCAAAACTGTAATTTTACATACTGCATTTTATATTGCCCACATAAAAGCTACCGCAATGCTAAAGCATTGTGGGTCGTTGTGTACTGACCCAGAACAAAAAAAAAAAAAAAGCTTTATAATAGCTTTATAATATATGCTGGTCCATATAACTGCATAGCTATCTCAATGTACGCTGACTTTCAAAGGTTTGGGGTCAATAAGACTTTTTGTTTGTTTGTTTCTTGAAAGAAATGTATAGTTTTATTCAGGAATGATGTATTAAATTAATTAAAAGTGACCGTAAAGACATTTATAATGTTACAAAAATTTTCTATTTCAAATAAATGGTGTTCTTTTGAACTTTCTATTAATCAAAGAATCATTTTAAAAAAAATAAAATGTATCACAGTTTCCACAAAAACAATTGTTTAAAACATTGATAATAATCAAAAATGTTTCCTAAGCAGCAAATCAGCATATTAGAATGATTTCTGAAGGATCATGTGACACGTGAGTATTGATGCTGAAAATTCAGCTTTAATCACAGAAATTAATTATATTTTACATTGTATTAAAATGGAAAACTACAGAAGCCCATTTCCGCCATTGAATAAAAATAAAAGTGGTAATTGTGACTTTTTACCTCACAATTCTGACTTTTTGTTCTAAGAGTTATGGGATAAAAAGCATCTGTTGCAAGTTAGGAACTCTGAATTGTTAGATATAAACTCATAATTGTAAGTAAATAGTGTTTTTCCCCTCAGAATTTGACTTATATCTCACAGTTCTGAAAAAGAAGTCAGAATTCAGAGAAAAAAAGTCAGAATTGCAAGATATAAACTCGCAATTGCGAGAAAAAAGTCAGAATTTTGAAGACAAAGTCATAATTGCAAGTTTGTATCTCACAATTCCATTTTTTTTTTTTTTTCTGGCAGTTATGAGTTTATATCCCACAGTTTTGACTTTATAACTCTCAATTGCAAGTTTATTTCATGCAGTTGTAAAAAAAAGTCAGAACTATGTTATATAAACTTTTTTTTTAAACATTTTTTGCACATATTTTTGTGATCTCTAAGCAATAAATGAAATAAGCTTTTTTTGGCTGAAACTGGATCTCCTTCATCTTTATATTATATGTTTTTAGATCTACGCACCTTATGATTGTATCTGGATTGCTGGACGAGTGTTTGCCGCTATGGCCTTTTCTGTTTGTTGGTAGAATTGCAAGAAAAAGTCTGAATTGTGAGATAAAAGAGTTGCAATTACCTGTCGCAGGAAGGGGCTTCCATAGAAAACGGTTATTTTAAATATTTCATAATATTACTGTTTTTGCAGCCTTGGTGAGCAGAAGCATTCAACATATTACTGACCCCAAACTTTTGTACAGTCACTGTTTAATCATCCAACAAGCAAAATCATTAGTGGTATAGTTTGTAAAAGCATCCGCACACCTGTTCTCAATAAAATGCATGATTTGAGTCATTATTCATGTCTGTATCCGTGTGAGTCACACATTAAAGTTTAATGCTCATGCTGAAGTTTTATTCTAACTCTGGGTATTGATGTTTATCGTAGGAAGAGTCACTAACTACGACACCAAATGTGATGTGTGCCCAGATATTATGTTAAAATCCACAGTCTTTTCCAAGCGCCAAAAAAGAAATAGGCACTGAATTCCATCCTACAGCACCCTATGTTTCATTGACCTTGAAGAGCTGTAGAAAACGAGAGAGAGAGAAAAAAAACATTCACTGGCAGAAAAATTCTGAAGGTGTTGGAGAAAATGAAAGAGAAGAGGGGGCACTGGAGGTATCTATGGTTACCTTGGCTTTATCACTGTTTGTCTTGGATTGCAAGTGCAATAAAGTGAGAAAGAATGCTGAAGTGAGAGCTGTTATTGCATGAGCATTCTTTCACACAGAGTCACCAGGAGACAACATAGGAGGTCCAGCATGTCCCATTCGCTCTCTCTCTCTAGTTCCATCTGCTCTACATGTTTGACATACTCATTTCTCATTCAAATGCCCTACTATGTTTGTGTTTACCAAGGTCCTTTTTGAAATAGAGAATTAGGTATGCCAGTCTCGTTATTTAAATATACCATGTATTGCTATAGAGTGTGCAAGGATTATGCATTTTTGTAGGCCAAGCCGAAAGTTTGCATCACCCTGGTTCCTTCAACAAAAAGCCAAAAGGTTTTTGCCATTGGCTTTTGGATTATGCAGAAAATAATCTGTCTGATCAACAAAGGTTGATGATTCTTATACATTTTGTTCATCGTGATAATCTTCACACTTTTATGAATTTTGATCTTAAATGCAATTGCCTGAGGTAAAAAGCTAACGTTAGAGCATAAATGAATTACACCACCATCACATGATTTTCAATGTTTGTTTAAAATCTAAAAGCTGTAAAATTTGATTTAGAAGAGTTTGTAAATACACAGGTATAAACACAAGGTTGTAAAAGCAGATAGTGAGATGATTTACCTGTTTGACATAGTGTAGTGTTTAATATGTAATATTAGGTTTATTCACAGTTATTACTGATGTATTTAGTGCCACACAATAAAAAATATCTTAAGCTTGTTTTAACCACACTGTAAAAAACTATTTGTTGCATCAACTTAAAATAATTTGTTACCCCGCTGCCTTAAAATTTTAAGTTCTGTCAACTTAAAAAAGTTTAGTCAACTGGAAATGTTAAGTTGTACTAAGCGGCAACTTAGGTATTTGAGTTGATTCAACTTAAAATTGTAATGCAGCTGGGTAACAAACCCAGCTTTTAAGTTTAACAAACCATTTTTTTTAAGTCAGCTCAAATATCTAAATTGACACTTTGACAGTTCAATAGTCAGTTGTCACAGTTGTCAGTTGACTAAACTTATTTGAGTTGACTGAACTTGAAATTTTAAGGCAGCAGGGTAACAAATCATTTTAAGTTGACTCAACAAATCGTTTTTCTGTTGTTTTTTTACAGTGACATTTTTCCTGGCATTAAATCCAAATGGCATTCAAAAAAACAACCTTTAAGATGATGGAACTTGAAGTGTTAAAATATGGATATTTATTTATTTATTTATTTATTTAGCAAATATAATGCATAATTTCTACATAATATAGTAATCATATACTGGCAGATCAGGGTTATTATATAGTTAACTAAAACTAAAACCACACAAACATTTTCATTATTTGAAAAAAAAAAGATAAAAAAGAAGGAGAAGTAGAAGAAAGAGAGAAAGAAAGAAAGAAAAAACTGAAATAAAAATGTAAAAAAAAAAAAAAAAAAATTAAAAATAATATTTTTATATTATTTTTATCTAGTTGCAAAAGCAACATTCTCATTTTATAGTCTGACTTGATGTACTAAAAGGAAAAAAAAGCTAAAATAAAAAACTAAAACCACAAAAACATTTTCATTACTTGAAGAAGAAAAAGAAGTATAAAAAGAAAGAAAGAAAGAAAATTAAAAAAAAAAAAATCTATTTAAAAAATAATTACTTCGTATTATTTTTAGCTAGTTGCAAAAGCAACATTCTCATGAATGTACTTGATTTAAATCATCTAAACATTGTTAATAAATATGTATGTGTGTGTGTGTGTGTGTATATATATATATATATATATAGATTTTTTTTTTTTTTTCCTCAAATTTTGTCTTAGTGATACCTGAGAGATAGCAAGTGCCAGATCCTGTTTTATATGAAATGCAACTTTAGAATAAGGCTAAAGAGAAGCATTTTAAAAGCCTTTGTGTACTTGTGATGTTTTAAAATGCTGTCTGGTTATGCAGCTCACTAGTTTTGGAGCAGAGCAATTGTGTGTTATTCAGTACAGCTGTATCATTCTGTCCCATCCTGATAAACAGCATAAAGAGTGAAATGCATTCAGCTTCACTACCAGCCCCCCTCAACAGCTCTCCAGGATCCTGGCCCCACCATTCACAGTGTGATCCTCAAGATGGGGGCCAAATTATTTCCTGTGTTACCCCCTCCTCAAGATGTATCATCCCTACGTTTGTAGACCATCATCACCGCTATCTCTCCCTCTTTCTCTGTCTCCCTCTCGCTCCAAAGAGGCTGGAGAATTGAACACTCAGCTATTATTAGTCTGTGAAAGGACAATGTTTGGAGGAGCCATTTGGCGAGATATGGGGTGAGGAGGAGAGAGCGCAAAGGGGTGCCAGCCAGCCTTTTCTTCTCCATTTCTCTCCTCCGTTCTCCTTTTCTATTGCCCTCCTATCAAGGAGCACAATCGCTTTTCCCAACGCAGTAAGAATGATGTTTTCAGTATGGAATGCTAAAACCAGGAGGGGTCTTGAGGGACTGTGTTTTTGGTCAACATATGTCAAGATAAATTTATTCTTAGATTCTAATCTAAAGTCTTCACTGCTCTGTGAATTGTAGACATTATTCATTACAGAACTGTTCTCATAAGACATATTGACCCCTTACTAGTGCTCTTATTCAATATACCCTCCAGCACCGTGAAACACCATCAAAAATATCATAACATTCAGGATGGGTATTGACACGCGGATGTGTTTCCTTATGTCATAACAGATGAGGATGCTATTTCAGTGGAGGGATGCCAACTCTCTTGGAAGGTTTATTGAAGATTTTCGCTGACAAATACAAAGTAGGTTGAATCTTGCCAAAACTGCACATGAGAAAAATCGCATGAAACTACAGCCTGTACGCTGAGAGAGTGTGAACAAGCAAAATGTATTCGCCCACATCTCAGTGAAAATGCAGCGAGACCATCTGAACGAAAGCTTGCATTAGTACGCGTTCTTCAAAGGCGAGAATGGAATAGGATATTTATTATTAAACAAATACTTTTAATTCTCTCTCTATATCTCTCTCTCTCTCTTGCTCTATAAAATGTACTGAGACTTATAAAATTCAGTATTGAATGTCCTGTTGTTTACTGTATATTTTAAGATTGAGATCATCATACAGAACTAGCATAGAGACAGAGATAGATTATGGCAAAAATGTAACTCTTAATGAGTACTAATTATTAATGGCCACTATTTTCTGAAGTGCACTCTCCCTGTGCGCATGTGATAATAGAAGAACTGTATGCATTTGTACATAAAAATTATTCTCTTGAAAAAACACAGCAAAGAAATGCTCTTGTGTACTGGTCAATTTTTACCAAGAGAGTTTTTTCTTTTTCCTAAAAATGTTAGTTAATGCTATTGCATTGGACTAAAACTTACTGACTTCATGCACACAAAGTATAACTCCTCAAAACAATTTAGATAATTTTGTACTTTTCCCCCCACATTGATACTCAAAAATGACCAGTTTAAACATTTCATGTTATGCTGTATTATTACTAATCTCAAACTAGTTTTCTTCTGGTTAGCACAGGTGATCTGAGCTTATGCTCCATTTTTTATTTTATTTTATTTTATTTGGGGGGTAAACATTGCCAATATTATGCACAAAAAATGCTTTGTTTTTCTCAAAAACTGAGATGCATAAACTCTGACAATGAGGCCTTAGGTCAATCAGCTCCAAAAAGAAACACAAAACCGGTGCTAATTAAAAAGAAAACAAGTTGACAAAAAGTTTGAATCCAATATTTGCTGATAATGTTGCACAATGTCTTTTTTTGTAAAAGACTTTCAGCACAGCAAGCATTAAGTTTAATATTAAAAATAAAAACTTCTATAATGAGCACCTTTTTACCTATATATAATTCTAACACTATTCTTGTTTCTACAGCAGTTTTTATTGTAGTTATGTCTAGATTCACTTACATAACATACAGGCTATTTCAGTTTTAGTGTGATTTTTAGATTTATAGTATTGGCCATTGCATAAAAATAATTAGCTTATTGGTTTCAACCCGAATTCCAATCCATACCAAGCAGGTTTATTTTGCACCAGGCTCATTCTTCAATGCCGGCCTCTTTCGAACCCATCACCCCAAGGTAGGCGTACTGTGTGCAAACAGACGTGCGAGCCAGAGACCCTGATATAGCGCCCAGATCAATTTGAGATTGAGGGATACATTATGAGAAAAATGCTTACAGAATTTAACGCCAAGATTATTTTAGATATTATCTAGCCCACTTGTCAAAATCCTGCCAACCCATAACTGAGGACTGAGATTTATGCTCAATGTGAAATTTTCGAATTTAGCAAGTCTACAGAGCAAGCAAAAACCATGAAAGCAGAAAGCTGCCACTGTAATGTCCGCCTTTAAACTAAACACTATCAAAACCCACAACCTTGAATCAACAATTCTTCTGCCCTTCATATAGTTTTACTCCCAAAACAACTTGGTTTTCAGATTTTGTATAGGCCCTCTGATGACTACACAGTGTACAGTTTAAAAAAATATCCTCTGTATAAAAGGTTATTTGAGGAAAGAACCCGTGTGAATGTTACCTCAAAGTTCAAAACATACTGCAGACTCTTTTCATTAATTTATCATTCCATTACACTTTTTTCCCTCTTCATCTTATATGAGGTCCACAGTCCCATCGATTTTTCCGCTACATGCTGTAGAGTTTGTATCAATATCCTCGGGTCCAGAATCAAATCAAGTGTAAGTACTGCTCTTCAGGGGTGGTTAACAATGAAAAGGTCTCTTTATTAGAAATACCGTACCAGCCCAACCATGTTCAATCCCAGTCAGTGTGCTCTCATGATGGACCACGACCAGCACTCGAACACTGATCAATACGAAGCCTCTCTCTCATCAGCAATAATCACGACGTTCCTCTCTGTAGCTCCTCCATCCAATCCTCCGACCAATCTTGTTGATGGAATGCCAAGGCCAAGATTATGGGATGATTGTCACATGGCTTTTATAATCAAACATCACGTCTCATGAAATATAAGGATATGCCTGCCTTATCTTGTGTTTGGGTTAAACTGAAAATGTTGGAATTTCAAAGTTCCTACAAGGGTCGTGTGCCATTTATAGTTGAATTAAGACCTTTGCCTTTTTACTGTAGCTTTTTAAAAAAGTTTGAATGTTCATAGAATGCTGCAGAAATGAGTCCTAAAACCACAGGCCTCATTTTTAAAATGTTGCATAGAAACCATCCTGCATTTGATCTAAGATGAATTTTTAGATGTGCATGTTATTCAGAAAAACAAACGTACACAAAAAGCATGCTTACACCTCTCTTCCATAATCTATAAATTGTGAATGATCTTGAATTTGTGCACAGCTGAATGGTTTCAGATCTCTGCTTTGTAATCTCCCTCTAATTAATGTCATTAGCATATAAAAGAGCATGAGTTAACGTCCAAATCCTTTACCTGAGAAGGGTGAGCAGAGATGATTGCTTAGATTTCCAGATCTCTGCAGTACTTCAACACCGAAAGGTGCGCACACCTGCTTAGACCCTGATGTGGTGCCAAGCACACTTCCACGTCAAAGACCATTTAAACATCTGAAAATTGGCATAGATTTTATTGTGCACACTCAAATATTTGATCTTAGAGTGTCTTAGGGCTTCCAGGAGCCTGGGCTCCATCCAGTTCCATTGTCAGTGTTTTTCTGAACAGGTTTTTGGTTAAATGCCTGATAAAAGGTCTGTGGTTAACACAAGCTCAATATATTTTAATGTTTTATTCCATGACATAGAATACAGTAATATCCCACTCATGAATTTTTTTTTTTTTTTTTTTACGTGTCTTACTAACAAATGGCTAAATGAAACTACAGAGGTTTTGTTTTTGTGTTCATTAAATCATGTGACAATGGCATAGCTAATTTATAGTCCACTTTTTTTTTCTTTTTTTTTTTTTTACTTCTGCTGAATCAACAGGCTTCACAATTCATAAAAGTTTAAAAATGTTTAAAAGTAAAAATTTGTGAAGATTATCTTGAACAAAATGTGGAGGGATCTCAATATTTTTTAGCTTATTTTCTGCAGTAATGGGAAAAATCCAACCTGATGTTATGAGAAATGTTTGTATGAGGTGGTGATTTCTTATGCATTTGTACAGTGTCATTCATAAGACTTTTAGAAAAAAAAGCTAGCATGAAGGTCCACCCCTAAACCTAACCACTGGTATTGCATAAGCAGATCCTACAAAAGACAACAAATGAGATTGTAAAATAATTAAGATTTGCCACGAGAGTGTGGTGAAAAAAAACGAATGCCTTTTTGTAGAGGGATCCAGGGTGATGCTAGTTTTGACGGCAATAGATCTGGGCTTTATTGCAGCTTTCATTGATCAAAGACTGGCCAAGAGGCCATCTGACTGACATGTAATGCAACAAATCAGTTTGTTCCATGTACCTACAATAACAGACCGGCATGCAACCAATAAATCATTAATTTAGGGTTGTGCAAGATTACTGCAACAATGGCACAAAGTTTAAAGGGTTAGTTTACCCAAAAATGACTCACCCTAATGTTGTTCCAAACCCGTAGGACCTTTGTTTATCTTTGGGACACAAATTAAGATATTTTTGATTAAATCCAGAAGCTATCTCACTAATAGACAGCAATGCTTCATAAAATTACTGTTGAACCATTGATGTCACATGGACTATTTTATCGAAGTCCTTACTACCTTTCTGGTCCTTGAAAGTGTCAGTTCCGTTGCTGTCTATGGAGGGTCAAAAAACTCCTGGATTACATCAACCTTAATTTGCATTCCAAAGATGAACTTACGGGTTTGGAATGACATTTTGTGTGAACTAACCCTTTTACACTTTTAAAAATTCAGAATTTAAGTGATAAGTGATCATTACCTCATTGTAAACATGATGGCTTTCTTCTTCCATGAGGAGGTTTGGCACTACAACATCTTTGTTTTCAAGCGGACCATTAAATAACATGACGCATCGACCCAGAAATCCTATAGAATGTAACCAGTCAAGTGTTTTCTATTTTATGTGCCTTATGTGTGGACGTGATGTCTGAGACTGAGACTAGGGTGGCACTAAATTTCTGTATGGCCTGCATAATTGCACCATACTGTACCAATGGAGAGAATGACAGACGGATGGTACTTGATCTCAAACTTCAGACCTTTTGGGTTAAGCATCGGACCACAGAAAGCCTCTGAAATTATTAAGTATGAATATTCCACATCTGACTCTGGATGGAACGCCACATTTGCTTATGACTACCAGTCCTTCTCCGGTGCAGCAGGTTTAAGTTGGATATATTTCAGGTTGTGAGGTGGCAAACATGTTAGCAGAGAACCAACAATCGCCCCATGTGACTGGCATTGCAGTTTTAAGCTTTAGACTTGGAGTGAGATAAACGTGATGTAAACTCTCCTCCCCTCACAAACCCTTCCTCACGCCGAGCCCAGTATGGCATCTCCAGCCTCATGTGGTGCGTGGACTAATTGCGGCAGGCGAACACTTTAGGCCCATTAAAAGGTGTGAGACCCCCTCTTTGTCCCCCTGTTGGAACAGATGGCTTTGGCAGCCTTCAGGATTCTGTTTAACTAATTGCCAGCACTCAGAGGACCCAGAAAGGGGTCCATAACACCGTCACTCCTTCTCGGCACAAGCCAGGCGCCTGGGGGGGAAAGGTCAAGGCCAAGGCTAGGAGCAGGAGGTGGTGAGGTAAACATAGGCGTGGTGCCTAGCCACCCGTGGTCCTCCCGGGAGGAAAGGAGGAAGGAAGAGAAGATTGTTTCAGGAAACAGAGCGCTGTCAATGCAGGAACTGTTTTACGATGACATATTGTGATCAGTATGAGGTGAAATCGAAGGCGGGGAGGGGTCGTCGAGTTCATATTGTCATATAGCCAAAGCTTACCAGCTTCAAACTGAAGCAATTGTGCTTTAAAGTCCCGATAAAATGAAAGTGATCTGTTCTTCTAAATTGTGATGTACATCTGAGTGTAACGGGACTTGGTTCTATGTGTGTCAGTTGTTGATTGTATTTTGAGATGTGGCCATTAGACTCAAAAATACATTTGAGCTTGTAGGGTTTAAGTGGACTAAATAATTGTAACTCTAAAAGGACCAACTTCCAGTCACCCGTCAGCATGCTAAAAGCCTCTCAGAGAAGTTGCATCTTTTAATTCTTTCCCTTCAAAGCAACCAAAATTATTAAAGGAATCTAGATAAACTCACTCATCTCGTTGGATGATTTACAGCTAACAAGGTACGTTATCTCTAGGTTCTCTCAAAGTTATGAACCAGCGTTGGTTACACTTTATTTTAAGGTTCAGGTCTCACTATTTCCCAACTATTAACTACGATTACACCTCAGAAAACTCCTAAGTTGTTGCTTATTAACTCATTGTTTAATCCCAAATTTTTCCCAGACATGAAAATATCCAAATGATGTGTCATTAGTAACCCTTTGAAATAATCAAGTTTTTTGTAATAGTGTGTGAAAAATTGTGTTTTATGGTCGGTCACAATTGTGACCGGTGGGATAATATGTGTACTAAATAAACATATTTCTACAAAATTGTTGTATATCTTAGTCCAGCTGTTTTAAACTCTTTGATCACATTCTAGGGTTACAACATTGATAGGAACACTGAGATAGAAGACAGAAAATACATCCATCAACGTATTTCAAAATTGTTACTTTTTTCTAAAATATAACATCAAATGTTTATATTAGAGCTTATATTATTGTAGATTTAGAATTTTTAATTTAGTGCAATATTTTGTCACTGCAACATTTTAGTGTAATTTTTACTAACGCTGCAATTTGATTTATATTGTATACTTAAGTTCACTGTTATCCCACCAGTCACTATTGTGACCATCAACATGTTTACTCATTCTATGACCACACTCAACAAAACTGAATATATGTGAATTCATATATTGATACTAGAACCCTTTAAAGATAATGTGTATCAAAAATCTCTGTCATATCTTTATGTTAACATATTTTGCTAGCCTTTCGTTTTGGAGCTTTGATGTAGCCATCATCTTCTCAAAGTGCAAACAGGAAACAAACTGCTCTGGTCATGTGACAGTTTGCACTAATCTTGTGAAACTGCACATATTTAATTGAGACCCTTTATTTTTTCCATATTTGCAGGAAGTGCACTAAAACATCAGTCAGTAAGGTTTTTAGAGCTTTATAAACGAAAACCTTTTTTATAGTTAGTGGGTGCACATTTTTAATAAAACATTTTCACCGCTGTTTCCAAGAGTAAATGATAAATGGGCTAAGTTACCATACACATACACAACAAATGCTTGACATATTTAAACATTCTCATTACTCAGTAATTAATTATACTGGGTGTACTCTTTTTTTTTTTTTTTTTCTAGAGTAGGCTATACTCCGTTCAGTGGTGCATTTGATGAATTCACTACACAAAATTTAAATCTTGTGAAGATAAACATATTCTTTCTATAAGGGTTGCGTTTCACTAAATAAAATTATTTAATAAATAACTGTTTACAAAACATACCTGTTTACCTATTTACTCGTATTACAGTAATGTACTCTCGACATTTGCCACTAAAATAACACCCAAAACTGCCTCAAATTAACTATAAATATGAGAATAAAGTTGTGAAAGCTGCAACCCATTTCTTATTGGTTAAAATGAACTGAGACTATTTTGTGTTTTTCCACGGGATTGGCGCCTATGGGTTATAGGATTAAAGGGTCTAAACTACGGTCATGCAGAATAAGACAGTAATATCTGTTTTACTGATAAGTACTAATAAACAGCCAGCGAGCTAGTATTATGCATGCTAGTTATGTTTTTAAGATACTGATAAAAGCACAAACCTTGCCAGGGCCCCAAAACCCCCTCAGACCCCAGAGGCTTAATAGTGAGAATTGGTCCTTAAAATAGTTTTACTGACATCATTTATTACTTCTGAAACATTTTAGTTGGATGTAACACTTTTTTAAATGTTACAGCTCATTTTAGAATGTTCAGAGAACATTCCAATGTTTGAAAAATTCTAAAACAGAATGTTCTCTTAACATAACCAAAACAAAAATGTTTTTAAAAACTGTAGAACATTCAGACATCACATTTTGATAACTTTGCGAGAACAGTTACAAAATGTTCTTAGAACATATTTTTGTTAGCTGGGTTGGTCGACCATTCTAACTCAACCTTACTGTGTGCAATATCATATATTAGTGAAAAAATCTCCATAGGCTTACATCCTAGAAGGTACACTTTTTTTTTTCAGGCACAATTTCAGTCTATTTGCAGCAGGTGCTTGTCAAAGCATTTGGAGAAAAAACAAAAAAACAAAAAAAAAAACATTTCAGTTAGTGCTGTAAAATGAATGTTGCGTGGGATTTATATAAATCTGCGATTGTGGTGCCATTTAAAATCAACATCCCATAATAACGCCACTTCTGCAGATCAATGTTGATTAAAGATATCAATGTCTATTAAATGCAACTCACATACGCCCACACATACATTAATATAAAACTCGACGTGGTTGCATAATGCATTCACAAATGGACCTCTGGAGGGAGAATACTAATAGAAACCCAAAACTGTATGTTGGAGAGACAGAGGTTGAGTGTGTGTTTGCAAATGTGTGCATGTGTAGCTGGCTGGCTTTTGGGGGCACAAAACGCAGGGATTTATGCATTGCCTAATGAATGTGACATTTAGCTGATATTTGCATGCCATGTGCCGTTGCTTTTGCATGCAAAACGCTAAGCTTAGATTAAATACGTCTTGGCAATTACATACAATGATGCATGCACTTATATAGTGCAAGTTGCCCGCACTGGCCTGGATGTTTGTCCCCGGCAACTTAATGTCAGAGAGCTCATTAACCGCTACAAACTGACCTGCGAAACATTCAAAACAACAAAAACAGAACTTAATATCCAGCCTCTGCGGATCCCCGAGCGAAGCCGTTTTGTTCAAGTTTCCATAACCTTGAAAACAGGATGCAGGTTGCCACGGTGACCCTCTGTCACATTCTATTGGCTCGCTGCTCATCACTCATGTGATGAGAGAAGGTTACAGTTAACAAATTTACCCGGTAACCGGGAGAGTTGCTCGGGCGCGCTCCCTGCAGATTTGCTCCTGCCGGCGCAACGGGCACATGATGAGATTGTAGGGCCGTCTGGGGTGTCGACTCGTGCCGGATCACATCAGATTCTGAGAGCAATGGCATTACTTGTCTAATGGATATGTCACGGTCACCGTTTGACGGGCAGCCCACAGAATAACCCATGTCTGCTGGCTTCATTTAAGACATGTTTAACTGTGTAACTGTGTTAGCCTGCCAACCTACGGCGTCGCTTAACACTAAATGACAATGAAAAAGTACGAAGCGAAACAGAAAAATTGTAATTTTTTTTTAATGCTAGATGAGATGAAATGTAAGGCCATTTGATCATAAAATTAACCATGTCAGAACAATTACGAACAGTATTTAAGAAGTTCCATCAGCTCACCTAAGGTGGCGTGTCTACTTGAGTCGGTTAATTAATTTTCACACGCATAAATAAACAATATAAAAAGCAATGCAGTCACCGAGCTGGTTGCTATCATTCCTGACATTTGGACCCTATTAAGGTGCTAATGCCCATGGCTGTGTTACTTTCAGTCTTTCTGCTAAGATCACACTCATTAATGGAAAGGTCTGTCATGACAGTTGTAGCATGCCAAGCTGCAAGCAATCACGCTAATAGGATTTCAGAGAAAAAAATAAATAAATGTTTCACTTTCTGTACGTAATTAAATGTGAAGCAAAAAACATTCTGTCAAGACCTCAGGGACACATTATTGTTTGTGTTCAGCTTTGGCTGCATGAAGAAATATTTGTCCTTACAGGAAGACAAATTATTATAACTTACTTAGGTTTATACAGTGTAATTCATCCTTTTCTAAGAGTAATATAGGAAATATGCTCAAAATTGGACTCTGTGGTATTTGACATTCTGTGCTAGTGCAGATTATGGGTTGATAAAGCAAAAACAAATACCTGAACAACTAAAAAAAACATATATTTTTTTTCCTGGTTTTTCCCGGTGTTCAATATTTACAATATTTCAGACACTTTTTTTAGTTTAGTTTAATGCACTAAAACAGTCAAATATAGTTAATAATCACCTCCAAGTTCATGAATCCAGTGAATCGTCGAACCGAATCATTGAAATAGAGAGTTTGATAATTAATCTCCTTAACTTACCATTTTAATGAGGTATAAATCAGAGACATAATTACAAACAGAGTTTATCTTATAATTTATTTCTCATGCTAATAAATCATGACACAAAGACCAGTTGTAAAACTGGCTGATTTAAAAAAAAAAATAAATAAATAAATAAAAATAAAAATAAATAAAAGTGTGTTAAAATCATTGTAATATTCATGATGTTAGTTCATTTTATATAGCAAATAAAATATAATTTTGTAATATCGTAAAATTCAGTTTTGCATCACAGGAATAAATTATATTTTAAAAGTCGCATTTTTTAAAATAGTATTTCAAATGGAAAAAATGTTACTAATATTTAAAAATATGAATGTTTTGGCTGTATTTTGGCTAAAATAAATACAGCCTTGATGAGCAGAAGAGACTTCTTTCAAAAACATAAAATAAATCTTAATTATTTGATTTGTATATTTTTAATTTATGAAAAACATTTAATATTTAATAATATTTAAAAAAAATTAATTACATATATTTGAACTACCGATAATAAATAAATCAATTAAAAAAATAAGTAAATAAATAAACAGGGACTTTTTTAGTATTTTTATTGTCTGGTTAAACTAGTTAGTATTGTTTTCCTAAGCGACATCATATATACCCCAGGTGTCAGATGTTCTTGCCAAAATAAATGGTAGCGAGTGTTGCACTGTGGGCCCATTTGTAGGCCTGTCTCGAGAGCTTTGATATGTATGTGTGTGTGTGTGTGTGTGTGTATGTGTGAGTGTGTCTTTGTTCGAGTGTGTGTTCGTCCTCTGGGTGCTGTGCATCGAGTCTTAAAGTGTCTCTAATTATCCCTGACCTTCTGGGACGTTCTCCACTTTCAATCCTCACCCCTGTGGCTTCTTTCAAAATGTCCTCTTTCTTTCTTTCCATCTCTCTCCCCTTCCTCCTGTTTGTCCCTCATCCGTAAAAATAACCCTCCAATCCCAGCCATCCATTAATTGGTACCATTTTTTAGGGAGACAAAAGAAAGGGGTCTAGGTATAAAACGGTCCCTCCCAAGGTCAAGGCAGGACACAGGCAGAGAAACACCTGGCTGTTTGGGTGAAAAGTGCTTTTTAATAACACTACTGCTAGTAAATTGTTTGCTGCCGAATCAAAATCCATCATTAGCAGCCACTCGGCGCAAATTAATGTAATTACATGTTCAAAAGATTGCAGATTTTTTTGGATATTTCCTCACCAGTTATTCAGTCAAACATCAAAAGCTTTCGGGTTCTGTAGTAAATAAATCACGATGACTATGAATCGAATGGAATCGAATGAAAGATGCTTCCTTGACTGTATGATCACACTCAAAGCACCCAAAGCAGATGTGCTTCCCAAGACACCCGAAAAGCTAAATAGACTAAACATTAGCTTGAAGTGCTATAAACAAACAGTGCTATTGTGTCTACATTTAGCCTTTGCCCCTTGTGCAGGGTTCAGAAGTTCACAAAGTCAAACATCCCTCGCAGTGTCCACTCACAACAGACAAACATTCATAGTGCTAGTTCCTGTCAGGAATATAGGGACGCCCATTATGGGACCAATTGTCACTATTAACTATTAACTATGACTTTTGTCTCAATAAACTTCTATTTTGCTGCTTATTAATAGTTAGTAAGGTAGTTGTTAAGTTTAAATATGGGGTAGGATTAAAATATGAGACTGTTTTTAAAAAGTGTGTTTTTTAACAACTTGCTACTGTAAACAAAAGCTTGAAATGCTTGCCCCGCCTTTGAGGTCTTCTGATTGGTCCATTGTTTTGGAACTGACATTGATGAGCAGCGCTATGTGTAAACGTTGAAATTCTTTTAACTTTACATGGCATCTTAAAAATGCGGCGCTCATGTGTGAGACTGCGAAAGACGTGAGAAGTGAGTCCAATGGTCATACATGTCCACCTAGCATGTTTACATTAAAAAACAATGGAAAAGAATGCATTGAAATGGAAAAACAGTGGCCTTAGGGTATTAATATGTGCTTTATAAGTAGGGTTACAATGGGGCTAAAGATGCCTTTGATATTATTTTCCTCTAAACCACTAGATGGCACAAAAACTAGCACTTTCTAAAACATTGGCTTTTCAAGATGCACGTGCAAATTTGTCTGAGCAAAAGTTGATTTTATGCTTACTTTATCTAATATTTGATGTTTTTTAAAATGCTGTGGATTTAGGTAGCAAATGAGAATCTCTAAAATGGATGCATATATATATATATATATATATATATATATATATATATATTTATAACAATCGGTTATTTTAATAAAAATAATACAATTTATATACTTTTTAATGCCAAACGCTTGTCTTGTCTTACTCTGCCTGGACTGTTTTTGTTCCGGTTCGTGACAGTTAGGGTATGTCAAAAAACTCCCATCTCATGTTCTCCCTTAAAAATCTTAAAAATCATCCTATATCACTGTTTGATCTTCTTTGCATGTTCACTTTGCAAAAAGAATGGATCGGAACTTCTGCAATGATGTAGGATGATTTTGAAATGATTTTTGAACTTGAGGGAGAAAATACAGAGTTTTTCTTGAGCCACAGTACACAGAGTTCAAGGGCTGCAAGACAAGACGAGCGTTTGAGAATAAAAGGTATTTAAATAGTATTTTTCTAATGTAAATAACCGATCTCTTCGCTAGATAAGACCCTTCTTCCTCTGCTGGGATCGTTTACAACCGCATTTGGGATCGTTTGACGCCGCATTTAAACTGCCTTTTGGAAGTTCAAAATCGGGGCAACATAGTCCATTATATGGAGGAAAATGCTGAAATGTTTTTCCCAAAAAACATAATTTCTTTACGACTGAAGAAAGAAAGATATGAACATTGTGGATGACAAGGGGGTGAGTAAATTATTTGTAAATTGTTGTTCTGGAAGTGGACTTCTCCTTTAAGTATTTATATCAATACTTTGTGCCTTTTGCCCCATGCTGGTGAGCCTTTTACCTTGTGCGTGTGCCCCGTTTGCCACCTCATACATTTATAAGATTTTAAATCAAAATAAACAACTTGTATGATTTATTGTCACAAAATATGTTGCTCCATAAATGTTCAATACAAAAATATATATTTTTTCTGCAATTATACATTTTAGGCGCAGTGAACGGCACATTTTTCCTTAAGGTGTGCCTTTAGCCCCGTTGTACCCTACTAATAAATAGCCAATATGCTAGTAATATGTATGCTAATAAGCAACTAGGTAACAGTGAGAACTGCTCCCTAAACTGTCACCATATCTACACTAGCTTGACAATAATTGATAATGAGATTAATCTTTCAGTACTTTGGCTAAAACTTTCAGGCTAGATCAAGTCATCAAGTTCTAACAGCACTGCACTCAGATTGATGTATTCAGAGTGATTCAGCACAACTAGGGACTTTGAGTCATTTTAAACAATCTGCCATTTTTAATGTTTACTTTTTGTTTCTGCTGTGGTTAAAGGAAACTCCTGTTTGACTGAGCGTTGAACATAAGTTGTAATCAGCACTGAAATCTGACGTGCACAAAAACCTGGATTTATTTCCCACCGAGTCAGACTGGCCTGAGAAACATTTAATTGTTTAGAAGTTGATCTTTTTCACCTCAAGAGACTTAAAGCGATAGTTCATGTAAAAAGAAGATATTCTGAGAAATATCTGATTGCAGAATTTTCATTATTTGGCTGAACTATCCTTTTAAATCGGGTTCTAAGCTATTTAATTGAAGTATAAAAATAGGCACAAATGAGCCTATTGTTAACAAAAGCACTATTTGGATTTGGAACAGATTAGTTTTTCATACTCAGTGGGACTGAAATCACAAAGTGTGTCTGCAAAATCTCAAGGGAACAAAATCACATTCAACAGGTAAGATGATAATTTCAATAGAAATGGTGCAGATTATTCAAAACTCGCTTTGTTGCAACTAGAATATCTGAGAACTGTTCTTATTTGGAATTTTGACTGAGAGAGGTGACGGATGATGTGGTAAAAAAAAAAAAAACAAAAAAAAAAACATGCAATTGAAAATGTAATGGTTGAAGAAGAAGAAGAAAAACACTAGTCTGTGTATTTATTGCCAGTGTCTGAACCTAACAATATAGGTGTGCACAACCATCGTATAACCATCTGAACTGATGTTTTCTGAGAACTGCATCCGTTATGAATACAGCCAGCAATCCATTATACAAAATATTTATAGGAAAATAAATAACCAATGAGGAAAGATACAAACAGAATGCAAATTGCTCGACACAGATGTTATTTTCTGATGTCCTTGCCTATGTGAAAATTACATTTGAGGGCACATGAAGGCAGATGCCCTGTTGAAGATAATAGTCATAACTACAAATGTTCATTTCCAAAAACAGAGAGGAGAAAAAAAATCATAATGACATTGCCATGGAGACTGTAATTATCGTGGTCCGTCTCCACAGATGTGAGGAGAGCGAATGAGTGAGGGCGTTAACACACGCCGGCGGAGCGGCGCTGAATATAGTGGCCCTCGCTGCCAGTAAACAAGGCTTTCCATGCAGCAGCATCCCGCTGTAAAGTACACCATCTTTCTCGCTGGGTTGTCATGGAAACCAGGAAGGAACAGAATGCTCTTGAAAGTGTGCTGGAGCTGCTGCTAGACAGACGGGTCACGCTGGCCACCGCTGAGTTATGTGACCTTCTACACTGGGCTGTTGCTTAGTATTAAGATATGGACTTCATTTATATTCAGACAGAAAATCAAGATAATGACCATAGGTAAAGACTTGTATTTTTATATACTAATAAATGCAATAATATATTTGTCGCATAATATAATATATTAAAATATTTATTTATATATTAACATATTTCAATTTTAAAATACTCAATTCCTAATGGAATGTGCAGAAACAACTTTTTTTTTTTTTTTTTTTTTTGTGAAGAAAACACTAATACTGTTATTCAGCAAGTGACAGTAAGGATATTTATAATGTTACAAAAGACTTCTATTTCAAATAAATTCTGTTCTTTTAAACTTTGTGAATACTGAAAAATAAAATGTATCATAGTGTCTACAGAAATATTGAGCGGCACAACTGTTTTTAAAATTGACAATATTCAGAAATGTTTCTTGAGCAGCAAATCACACTGAAACTGAAGATTAGATTAATGACACTGAAAATTCAGCTTTGATCGCACATATAAATTACATTTTACAATATATTCAAGTTAAAAACAACTATTTTAAATTGTAATAATATTTCACAATATTACTGTTTTTATTGTTTTGTTTAGTTTTTTGTTTGTTTGGTAGTTTTTTGTTTTTGTTTGTTAGTTTGTTTGTTTGTTTTTTTGTTTGTTTTTTTTTTTCGTTTTTTGTTTTTGTTTTTTAACAAATACAGATACAGCCTTGGTAATCAGAAGACACTTCCTTTAAAAACGTCTGGCTCAATCAATGGTGTGAAGCTCAGAAACTATGGGCCTCATTTATGAAACAAATGCAGCACTTTTTATTTGTATTATCTTTTATTATATATATATATATATATATATATATATATATATATATATATATATATATATATATATATATAATTTTTTTTTTTTTTTACTTATTAACTTATTAAAGTCTGATTCATTTTTTTAGACTGTCCATTTCCATTAATTGGTTCAATAGTTTATTTGCATAATAACAAAAATGAAAACGTTTTTACATTTTGTCAAATCCATACGATTTGATGTGTACAGAAGTGTAGAATTTAAGTGAGCATTAAATGGTCAGTTCACCCAAAAGTTAAAATTTGCTGTTAATTTACTCACCCTCAGGCCATCCAAGATGTAGGTGACTTTTCTTCATGAGTTGAACAGTAACAAAGATTTTGAGCTAAAACTGGTAATTCATAAAATGCAAGTCAGTGGCTACCATCATTTTGAGAGTCAAAAAGCATATCAGGCAAGACAAAAGTAATAAACGTGGCTCCTGACAATATATTGAGGTCTTATGAAGTGAAACAATCTGTCTGTGCAAGAAACTGAACATTATTTACAACATTATTACCTGTAATCCAGATCCTCAGGCAAACAGATAAGCTGAAAGTTAATTTCAAGGAACCAGTTGAACTCACTAGTTTGTTTATGTAATCACCTAATAAAGTAAAATATATGCAATTATATTATTAAAGCACCCAATAATGATGTTAAACATGGATGTTTTAAATGTCTAAATCATATAAAGTGAATAAAATAGTCTATCAGCTCACCTTTTTACATAAATCATAAGAAACTTTAATTTGGCCTCTTCATTCAAGTGTTTGGTTCACACATGCTCATATCAGCGGCTCATCGGTCTTCAGTCTAGGTCAAACTATTTCTTCAGTTTAGTGACCGCTGGAGGAACTGGAGCGCTGAATCTGTTGATTCCTCACATGATCAGATACGCCGCTATTTTGGTTCATTTCGAGTTACAGTGACTTTCAGGCTTCTGAAAGTGAGTTTTGATTGAGTAACGTGTAGATCTGTGCTGCTCAAAACTCAAACTGTTTCTGATGTTTCAGTCTGATTTGTTGAACTGGTTCATCTAGGTCACTTAAAAGAACCTGTTCAAAAGAATAATCCAAACAGCACTGTATTACAGGTAATAATGCTGTAAATAATATTCACTTTATTGCACAGACTGCTCAATTCGATTCATAAGACCTCAATATATCATCAGGAGCCAGAGTCTTTTTTTTTTTTTTTTGTCTTGCCTGTGTATGCTTTTTTGCCTCTCAAAGAACAAAAAAAAAACACCTACATCTCAGGTGGTCTGAGAGTGAGTAAATTAACAGACAATTTTTAATTTTTGGGTAAACTATCCATTGAAGATCCACACCTGACCTTGACCCTAAACCTAAACAAAAGTTGGTCTAAGCAGATTGTATGAAAATGTACAAATTCATAAGAATTCATTACCAATCCACAAAATCTGCAACTGCAAAAAAACTGTATTTGTGGAAAACATCTAGAACATTAAGACACTTTTGCTGTACTTACACTTACATTTAAGATTTTTACAACACGCTGACCAATGGACTACAAATGTGTGGTCAAAGAAGTACCCGAAGGAGCTTGAGGTCCCATTTGGAACAGGACCAAGCTGTCAAGAACAATCTTGTTTATATCACGTAAAAACCTGCTTGTGTCCCAAGGATGCATAAATAAGAAAATCTCTTTCAACCTCCTTTTCTGGTCTCAGGTGCAATCAGAGATTTTCTAAAAGCTCATTCTTCTGAGCATCAGCTGCCCCATTTTTCTCAATTTCATTTCTGTTCCATTTGACAAATAGCGAAACACGAATAGGCCCGACTTGAGTCTACTGCCGTATCTTCAAGAGTACATAAACATACTCCACAAACAGACAGAAATTAAGTGCTATTCAAAATAATATCCCTTAACATATGTCTGAGCAAAAGCAAAAATTTCTCATAAACTGTGATTACGTTGACACGCATCAGTCTGTCAAAGCCGCAGGCTGGTTTTAACCAGCGGAGGAATATTCCTGTCAGCCGCTGCCATTGTGTCAGGAGACGGCTGATGGCTGGGCTTTTTTTAATTGACAGGTTGAAAGCTGTGGCCCTTGTGTCCTTAATCACTCCACCGGCATTAATTAGCCATTTCTCCTCTCCGCCAATTAAGCATGCATAAAGGAAAGAATTCAAATAAATCATCCGGTCTGGGGCCCATATGTCTGCTGCATTCACAAAGCCCAAATACAGTTCCTGTTTTTGCTCTTTTCTCCAATTAAGGACTGATCAAAGTACTGCTTGATTTGACACAATCAGAGTTGGCAGGGAAAAAAGCAACTTTGCTGTATAAATTATTTCCACACAATAAATAAATGTATAACAAGATTAATAAGTAAACCAGTGGAGCTCAGTCTGATGGTGCCTTCAAAGACATTTAAAAAAATACAGTGTTTGGATTCTTTTTTGTGCATATTCTAGTCTGCTAACAAAAAAAAATGCAATGCAAATGCAAAAATGCAAATTACTTGTTTCTAGCATTTGTATTTGTAAACTTTGACTTACAACATGTTTCTCACACTTTGGGATACTGAAATGAATAATAATAGACTTTTTTGACTGGAGGCATTAAGCAATCACCTAGAAAGTTATAGAAATGCTCTCACCACATTTAACATAAGAGCACCTTACCAACCATCTAACATCTTTGGATTGTTGTGGTGAATTTTGCATAGGCAAACAGCACTTACATTTCCTTGAGGAAACTGTCTAGTTTTACTGTATAATCCTGCAGACATTCAATCAGATTCTCTATATTGATTTTGACTGTTTTAATAAATTAAAAAATGCCAACCGAACAATCATATAGTTGTTTTAGCCAGGAAATAAATAACTTGTAGACACACTCCAAACATATGGAGCTTGAAAGTTAAAGCACTGAAAAATTGCCAACGGCACATTCGATATCTGCCATAAAAACCTCAAGTAGCTCCCTAGAGCCTTTCGTAACGGATTCAGCATGTTTCAGAATTCTCCCCTGAATCATGAACTCACACCCACATATAAACACATTGTTAAATGTCGATGCTCGCACACGTCTGTCTCAGATCAAGGGCAGGGAAGCACACACTTAACCTCCGAATGTAGATGCGCCGCTGTCTTTTGTTTATCTGCATGCAGATGAAAGGAAAGACCTCTGGAGGACCTTTAAGACGCAATAGAGCTCCTCCAGGTTACCTTTAATCAAATGCACCAAAGCGAGGCGTCTGAAGTTCATGCTCTTCTGCATTCTCTATTCTTCATCTGTAAATAAGTTACTTATAGGCTACTCAGCCATTGGAAAGTAAGATTGTTATATCTGTCAATCAAATGATGCAACTGAAGGTCTATCACAGGCTTTTTTTGCAAACTCTTTCATGTATGCAATAACTTCACAGACCTGAAATGCATTCTGGAATACAATAAAACCACATCATTTTTATCTGTGAAAAGACATCCGCATTTATGATGAGGGATCTGACACGCGTGTCATCATCTTTCATACAATAAAAGCAAAGCCAAAATGCATTGCTGTAAAGTGTCAGAAACTGTATGTGTGCAGGGTTAATTTCACACAGATCATTTCAAGGCTGAATATCTAAGCAAGACCAACAACAAAAACAGCAAATTTCAATACTATGTAGTACAAGAACTTGTAGGAAGCATTCCTGCACGAGTAGTTCTGCACTTGATGGAAATATTTTTTTTTTTTTAAACTTATGATTAGTCATTAAATACTTGCTTGATTAAAGGAATAACCTTGAGTTAAGCATTTGTGACAATGCTGATGACCACAAAATAAATAAAGTAAATTGGGCCAATTCTTGTACTATTCTTGTATTACTGCAAGTATTTTAACATTTATGGACTGGCCTCATTCAGTGACCTCAAGTGCCATTGTAAAAATTTTTGCTTTTGAAACAAAAAATGGGGGATAAAAAGAAATACATTTTTGTGGTTATCAACAATATGCCACAAATGCTGTTAATTGAGCTTAACTTGTACTAAACCCAAAATATTTCTATAAAACATGCTTGAATTTGTTTTAAATCACTGGATGAACTTTATGGTGCCTGAAAACTAGTTTCCTGGAAGGAACCTTCTTACAAAACGCCTGACTGGGCAGGAACTTGGCTGCTTTTAGTTTCAAACACAGCTTATATTTCTCCTTCTCTCACTGAGTTGCAATACAGCTCCATCCATCACTAGTTTTTCTCATTTTCGAGGAGTAGGAACCACAGTCATCTTGCAGAGGCCCTAATAAGAAGCAATGGTTTCCTTTATTATTCCCATGTTTAGTGGCCCAACATTATGGCATACTGGCCCTCCTCTGTGATGTATTGTCAAACTAACTGAATCCTTCATCCTCTCCTTTTATCTACATTATGGAAGACATCTGAGGAAAGCCATACTTGGATATTAATAGACCATGAAAGAGTTACTGTACCGTTACTGGCCATAGCACCTAAAATTAGGTTTTTAATGAATCAAAATACCAAATTTTGGTTGAATTTAAAGAGCTTTAAATTTCAAGTGTGAGATCACATTTATGACCTTGTATTGCACAATGTCATGAGCTCATGTTTGTGAGAACCAGGACATCAAACCTTGAGCGACGTATTTAAAGCTTTTATGCTTTTATCACAAATTATAATTATAGAGCATTCTGACGTTTGCATCACGTAACCAGCTCCATATGTATGGCTTTTCTAACACTGTAAACTTGCTTGGTAGCACACCCGGTACAGCATTGCACTTGTGATGTTTAGTGCTCTGGTCCGAGTCCCATGAAATATGAGTCAGTCAAATGTGTTTTTATCTCATGTTTGCTTTTATTAACACCATCTGTTAGGGTTTTTGGTTGGGTTTAGAGTAGGTGGTATGTTATTTTTAAATGCAAGAGCATTAACCTTTTAGTGCCACTCACTAGACATTTCATGTGTGAACTGGTGCAATTTGTACAACAACCAACGCAATCAATAAAACGTTGCCAGATTCACCTGTTTCGGATAAAACTGGACATTTCACTTTTGTGAATCGTGCAAGAACAATCGCTATTTGACTTAAACTGGACTGCTTAAGACACAAAGCTATCATATGACTTCAGAAAACTTGTAATATAGCACGCAAGTCATAGGGATCACTTTTATTGCCCTTTTTGTGAGCTTAGCGGTATAAATCACAAAGTCGTTATTTGAAACACAGCTGCTTGGACATTCTGCCAAACATCTCATTTTGTGTTTCAGAGAAGCGAGAAAATAATTGTGTTTGGAGTGTCATGACAAATTTTTGGATGAACTATTCCTTTAAATCTGGAGTTTACGAGCCAGCCTCTTGCTTTGACACATTCTCTCTCTGTTATCCTCTTCCTCTCTGTCTTTCAGATGCCTGCAATCCACATGTCCTTCTTCCTGGTATAAGGTCATACACTGCAAGTCCTCAAGGGATAAATAAAGTGCATGATGCAGGGGGAGTTTAACAGGAGAAATGCAACTGCTCCATTATCGATCTCCTTTGTGCCATGCCGCTCTGCCCTCGGTCAGACACCCGCAACTCCGTCAGGGTGAGAGGAGAGGCCATAAGGCCACACGGAAGGAGATTCTCTGTCATGATGCTCCATTTGAAGAGCCGGTTACACACATCCACACTCACACACTCTTCGATATCTACAGGGGAGTGAGAAGTAGTGCTGCTGAAAGCCTTCTGAATGTGTTGTTGAGAGTGGCTTGCATGTGGGACCGGATCTGAACACTCTGTGACAGGATTTTTATGGACAGATCCTGACCTCACACTTATAGGCAGGTAACAATGAAGCTTTTAGAAAGAAAGTCGCAGGATGACTTGCTAGTGGCTGCTAATGTTTAAGGAATGCAGAAGTTAGGCGTTTGGATCTGCTTTTTACATATGAACAATCATAGAGACAACTTACTACACAAAGTTCATAGAATATTGAACAATTTAGGTTCATAGAATATTCATTTGGTGAAATTAATAGGTTGATATAAGATTAAGATTAAATACTGTAAAAAAATATCAAGTGAAATTTATGTTAAAAACTGGAGATGTAAATTATCCAGTAATTCATAGATTTTACTTGTAATAATTATAAATATGACATTACAAGTAATTAATTAATTAATTAATTAATTAATTAATAAAATTTTGTACCTTGTATGAAAGGTAATTTACAGTAACAAGCATTTTTTAGCATTCTGTTTTTGGTATTTTTCTGTAAAATTGACACTGTAAATTAATATACTGACAAATTAATGTTCTGAATTGGTGAAATTAATAGGTTGGTATTATAGTATTTAATCAATAAGATTAATTAAATATGTAAATAAATAAATAAATAAATATGTAACATTTACAAAGTAAATTTAACTTTTTGAAAATGTATTTATTTATTTGCAGTGATTTTACACAAGCTTAATCTTTAGCATCTTAAAATGAATAAAAAATTGTCATAATTTAATGATTGCTTCATTTAATTAGTAAAAAAAAAAAATCTACAATGTATATTACCGTTAAAATTGTTCTCACTGTACATTCATCTGCCTAATGCATTTTTAAATTGTTGAGAAGTTAGGTTAGGTTTGGGCTCAGTAATATCTAAATGATAGTAAAATGTAATTAGATAAATCTATTTGCAATACAAATATAAGAGAAAGAATTCATACATATGTTTATGTTTCTAAAGCTGTGCATGGCTAAATACTTTTAAATTTCACATGCTGTCAGTATGTTGTAAGTTTTAGTGTAAATATTATTTTTGAATACTAATGAAATAGACTGTTTATTTGCTCATTTGACCTTTGTTTGTTACTAAAAAAGAACAGCTTAGAACATGAAATTTCATGCTGGACAGAGCTGGTTCATGCTAGTTATGCATAGCAATGTCGGTCACCAGCAAAAAATGAAACCTTCTAGGAACACCAGCCTACCAGAAACACAACATATGACAGTGACCAGGATTGGCGTCACATTTTCTGCTGGAAGGTCGTGATCAAATCCCTATCAAACACAAGCGCACACAGCCGCAGGTGCGCTTCTCTAACAGCCCTACCCTCATGTCTCTGCGGTGGCTGTGATGATGGGGAACAAGGACTGCATAGCAGTAGATGGCATAGGCCATGTCCTTTTCTCTCTGCCTCTAACGGGCCACAGGCGCTCAGGGCGACACAGGGTATCTCGTCTCCTGTGCCCTGGACTTCCGCCCAGCCATCTGCTGCCCCTGCTGCAGCTGCCAATCATCTCAGACAAAAGCTCCTCACCAGGAAGCCGCAACCTCCGATGGACCAGCCTCATGCTAGTTAGCATGCTAATTACTGAAGTCTTTGAAGGTTTTCCTACCTCATTATGAAAATGGACCATTTTTCTTGCACGGTAACCATAGTTTAACTGTGGTATTTGTACAAAGTCCATAGTAACGGATGGTAAAACGATGCACGGTTTCTTATTATCATGCTTAGATTAGTGTAACTATGGTTTCTATACTGCGAACAGCAGTTCAGTTTCATCCATGAAGACATTCACTTTACTGGAGCTCCAGCAGTTCTGTATGTTAGCAGCTAGCCTGTTGTTTTGAGAGACTGAGAGGAGTAAACGTATGTGGTATCAATGCACTCATGGGCAGATGAGGCTCTGACACAGAGTACAATTAATTCTGGAGCTGTCAGTCAGTGTTAGTCGAGTAGATGGCAGCGTTGATTGGACTGATGACATTTTCGCTATATATTAGGGTGTCTGCTGTCTCTCCGATAAGACCCATCAATATCGTTAGCCTCTCCGTATAAACGGACAGCGTCTTACTGGGCTATTTGTTTTGCAGTTCATTTCATTAAAACAGAATACAGGTTGTGTATGTTTGTTCCATTTTTTAGACCTTTCCTGACATTTTCTTTGACATTAGCAATAAATCAGAAAGGCACGAGGCTTTTGTCTCAGAAGTACCACTATTGATCATGAGTTCAGTGAGTTCTCCAGAAACTCGTGTTCTTTGATTCCAAGAAAACATCCTGAAGTGACTCAACAGTATCACTCAGACAACGGTTTTCACAATTTCCCTCATAGCTAAAGTGTCTTGATAAAGGTATGACAAAAGCTCTTTATGAAAAAAATAAAACACTTAAACAGACTAAAAGGATGGATCCGCTCAGACTTATCAAAAGCAATGGGTGACTAAGCTATTTATTTTTGAAAGCTCAAAGCAGAGCTTCTGGACTTCTGGGGAAATGACAACAAGATGAATGTTGTCGGCTACGCTAATTCTGCCGTTGTTTAAAGGTTGAACCCAAGACACATGATAAATGTCTTATGAAAGATCACTACATCCCTCCAACCAGCATTCTCCTTTATGTGAACTCCTTGTTATGTTCCCACTTTACTCCTTGCTCTTTCTTTTCCCCCATCGCTTCTCTTGTTATCAAATCATCCTGTTTTTCTTCCAGTCTTCAAAGCCGAGCTTGACGTTGTGCTCCAGACACCGCATGGGGCCTATCATCCGCTACGCTAAATGTCTCCAGTAATGCGCAGCCTCTATCTAGAGCAGTCTGAATTCAATCAAAAAGATTTAGGAATTGTCCTCAACCCAAACTATGGCATGCATCAAATGGGCCTTCAGTTACACTTTCCAGCTGTTCCAAGAGCCCGCAGTGTGTAAATGTGCGATACAAAAGAGATTTAGTGACTCCATTCGCTAGCTTTCATCATGAAGCCTGGAGAAATACAGCCAGGAGCTGCGCTATAGAGTTTCGAGAAGAAAAATCAGAATTAGAAAACAAAATAAACTTGAAAATTCCAGGTCTCCACAAAATAAGCGTCCTTAGTAAACTTGGTGGACAATGGTGGTCTTCCAAGTCAACCTCAGCCTTACCAAAAGTTCAGCCAAAGCTAATTAGCAGCAAAAGGTGTATCCCCTGCTGGCAGAAGTTGCAACTTCACCATATGGTTCTTAAATTCATTTTCTCTGTTGATTGCCATTCAAAATTAGCCATACTGTGCATTCTAAATTACATTATATACACCACTAATAATTTGCTATAGTGCAATAGAAGTTTCACCAGTGCCAGTGCTATCAGTATTGTTATTGCATATTTTTCCTGCAACTTGATTGGTTATAGCTCAGATGACTGGCTTTGAAAAGTTCTGTCATCTCAGATGGAAGCATTAGCATTTGCTTAATTAATTTAGTTTTCTTTGGGGCCCTGTTTGAAAATCATATAACGTGCACAAACACCATTATAATTCTGTAATTATGAGCGGGAAACTCATGCATTCTCACGCAAACTCATGTGGATGCAACATCTGTAGTTGACGGTTAATTTGTTGAAATGAATGATCATTATTATTTTTTCATTATCAATAAAACTAGCCAAGTTGCATGTAAAAATACAATATTATTGTGCAATTGTGATTTTTGTGAACTCCCTAAATAGAGGAGAGTTTACAAAAAAAACTTGCTAACTTTTTTGTAGAAAAGGTTCATCGCCATTTTGCTCTGAGCAAAAAGGGATTTGAATGCACCTGACCACATAATTATGACTTCCCAACTGCTTAATTATCATGTAAGCCCCCCTCGCGCTGCCAAAACAGCTCAGATGCATCAAAGTATGGACTCCACAAGATCTCTGAACGTGTCCTGTTGTATCTGGCAATAAGATATCTGCAGCAGATCCTTTAATTCATGCTTGTTGTGAGGTAGGGCCTCCATGGATTAGATTTGTTGGTCCAACATATCCTATAGATGCTCAATCGGATTGAGATCTGAGGAATTTTGAGGCCAGTGCAATGCTTTGAACTCTTTGGCATATTTCTCAAATGTGACCCTAGACCACAAAACCATTCTTAAGTAGCACAGATATAGTTTAAGCAATAGCCACATTGTATGGGTCAAAACTATCGATTTTTTTACTTTTATGACAAAAATCATGAGGATATTAAGATCATGAAGATATTTTGTCAATTTTCTACCGTAAATATACCGAAACATAATTTTTGATTGGTAATATGCATTGCTAAAAACTTAATTTAGACAACTTTAAAGGCGATTTTCTCAGGGTTTTTTTTTTTTTTTTTTTGGCACCCTCAGATTCTAGATTTTAAAACAGTTAAAATCTCTGCCCCATTACTGTCCTATCCTAACAAACCATACATCAATGGAAAGTCTATTTATTTATTTATTTATTCAGCTTTCAGATGATGCATAAATCTTAATTTGAAAAAATAAAAAAAATAAAAGGGCCCTTATGACTGGTTTTGTGGTCAAGGGTCACAAATAATTCCTGTGGATGCATTACTCTGCATTATCCACTCTTATTAGAAAACACCATTGACATGAAGGAATGTACACGGTTTGCCATTTTAGGTAGGTGGTACATGTCAAAGTACCATTCACATGAATGCCAGGTCCCATGGTTTGCTCAGAGCATAACTTTGCCTGCTTTCTTCACAAAGTAATCTATGTATATGCACCTGCCCATCCAACTGATCTTAAAAAAGCATGATTCGTCAGACCAGGCAACCTTCTTCCATTGCTCCATGGTCAGGTTCTGATGCTCATGTGCCCAAGGTGGACATCATGGGCACCATGACCTGCAATGCACTGTGTTCTGATACTGTTCTATCATGGCCGCCATTAAGTTTTTCAGCAGTTTGAGCTACAGTAACTCTTCTGTGTGCTCGGACCAGACAGACAAGTCTTCGCTCCCCATATGCATCAATGAGCTTTGGGTGCCCATGACCCTGATGCCGGTTCACCGGTTGTCCTTCCTTGCACCACTTTTGGTAGGAACTAACTATTGCACACCAGAAACACCCAAAGACCTGTCATTTTAAGGCTGCTCTTTTAAGTCATCCAGCCATCACTATTCTGTCCTGGTCAAAATCACTCAGATCTTTTAATTTGTCAATTTTTCCTACTTCCAACACATGAAATTCAGGAACTGATTATTCACTTGAGGCCTAATATATCCCACCCCTTTCTATAAATAAGTGACAGAGATTAACATTTTTCATAATTTTAAATTATTGAGTAGTTATTTGTGTTTATTGCTCACAATATAATTTTGTTGTGTCACTTTCCTGTTATGTTTCCATCTTAAATGCATGAGGTCATAATAACGAATGCCAAACTTGGAGGTACAAGTTTCCCAGGTGCACTTGTTGGCAGCATTAAATGCACCATTACAGACCTCTTTGAACCCTATACCAGCTGAAAGTCCATCTGATCAACCACATAAACTAGCTTTGACTAGACAGAAACCACACAAAACAAGCTACCTCCTGAAGCTCTATAGTTTTGGCTGGAGCAAAAGTCAATCCATATGTTTCAGAAACAACACAACCCCATTCATGTTGAAGATGATACGCTTGTTTTTATGTGCATACATCTCATTTAGAACCTCACTGAAGAAACTTTAGCCTCGGCGGGCCTGCATCTTATTTCCATCTTCATTTTTTCTGCTGTTCTAAACACTTACAGTACAGTATCTCCACAGCAGAGATAAAGAGAGAAGACATACGCAGTAAGATAAATGTCACAACACTTCCCATTTTCCTCCTCTGCTCAGATAAGACCCGGCACAGATGAAAGCCCATGCTGAAATAAAACAGGGAACCGCATTTGTTCTGTTCCAGATAGCATCAGCAGGGATACACACAGAGGACAGAGCTGTTTTAAGATGAATGTGACAACTCCAATGGAGATTCTCACACATCTATTCAAAGACGTGAGATGTGACGCCTCGTATTTATCAGTCCTCATTGTCAAAACACACTCTTCAAATCAGCTCAAACGCATTTGCTTTTCAGGAGAAGAAGAAGAAATGCGGCTGAGGGGAGGAAGGAGCAAAACACAGTCCTACGAAATTAAACCGTCCTCTTGTGTGATCTATATCTAAACAAGCACATTGATCTAAGAAATGGAGATACGGAACGCTATAGAGCTCGTTCCCTTTTATCAAAATGGCCAAAGGGGGATTCTCTCCCAATTTCAGAGGAAGCGTAAGAACAATAAAATGGCACCACCCAATAGAATTTTTGCCAGAAACTCTGTAAAAAAAGTGCTGGAAATGGCAAGAGTTTCCTTGAGGTGAGAAACAATCTCTGGTGATTTATTGCTCTTTTAATGCAGACTTTCAACACGACTGCTCTGCAGTTGAAAGAAAAAACACAGGCCTCGCAACACTTTCCCTTCTATAAGTTACATAAAAACACTCAAAACCCCGTCTGGGATGTTTTCAGAAAGTGAAAGTCTCACTCCTATCTGTCGTTGCTAGCATATTAAACTACATTTAGTGGATACCCTGCTAAAAAAAAGCAACTTAAAGCAGTCTAAGCTGGTTTTCGGCCTGATTAGGCTGGTCTGTTTCAGGTTCTTGTCTCAGTCGACTGATTTGAGCTAGTTTTTCAGGACGGTAACTGCCAGAATGTTATCTTATCTGAGGTGATTTGTGGTCTTGTGGCTGTGTTGAACTTATTAAACATTGGGAAGGTTTAATTAAAAGTGTTTGACTAAGAGGATGGAGAAATGAAAGAGAGATAGCAGGTGTTTGGTCAAGCTGTAATTATTAGTTTTTGGAGTGAAAGTTTTGAAGGACAAACATTCTTTCAAAACTCATCTGTCTCTTACCGCACCGCTGATAGGAATAGAGCGCATAGAGTCGAGCCTTTCCAACTGTTTGCTTTTCACAGGATAACTGCACCGTCTATCCATGTTTTTTCTTCACTTTTTATCCTTTTTAAAGTAATAGTATACACATAAAACTAAATTAGAAAAGGGAAGGAGAGAATTTTGTTAAATGTTGACTCTAATTTCAGTCTGATTCTTACATTAATGCATTTTCCAAAGCATCTACATTGTACTAAAAGTATGCATTTAATTAGGAATTAAACCCATGACCTTGTGTTGCAAGCAAAATGCTGTAATGTTTGAGCTACAGGAACATGCTTTCATTTGTCCTTTTTTAGAGCGTGTGCGAAGTGAATATTCCTCAAAATATTTTAGGTTTCAAAATCAGATGGGTTAAAAATAATGAAAATGAACAAGTGATGACAGAATTATTATCTTTGAATGTAGCACCCATGTGAAAAAAAGAAGTACATTACACATTTAACAAGTTTAGTATTGCTTATTACAAAAATAACATACTAAAATACATGTAATTAGTTTTTTTTTTTTTAAAAAGTACTTTTTTTCACCTACTTCAATATAGGATAAATGGTATGTAATTTCATAATTACTTCTATTGTCTTTATTGACGTGTACTGTCGAATCTATAGACAAGCATTGATTGTAAACTAAAATGTAAATGTAATTACACTCTTAAAAAAAAGGGTGCTTCACGATGCCATAGAAGAACCTTTTTGTTTAAATTGTTCCATAAGAACCTTTAACATCTGAAAAACCTTTCTGTTTCACAAAAGTTTCTTTATCAGATTATAAAAAGGTAAGAAAGAGATGCTTCTTTAAAGAACTTTTGACTGAATGGATCTTTGTGGAACCAAAAATGGTTCTTCTATGGCATCGCTGTGAAGAACCTTTTAAAGCACCTTTATTTTAACGACTGTACTTCTGAAACTTGTATGTCAGGTATTTTAATAAATCTATAATTACACATTTGTCATGGTGACGTTTCAGTTTAGTACATACATAACGATCTTTTAAAGTTTTAAAGATTAATAGACTATTTTTTCCAAAAAAATACTATTTCAGTCTTTCTACTTCAAAAAAATGTACTTATATATCAAGAATATTAGGAATGCACCAAAATGTAAATTCAGGACTGAAACCGAAAATTCCAGTTGCACTTGGCCAAAAACTGAAACCAAAAATGCTTTATTATTTTATTAAATAATATAAAATAAGACTTTTTAATTTAACTCAGTAATTTTAATGATACTGAATTGAAAATAACCAGTTTTATTTAAAGTAACACAAAATATATTATATATCAATATAGTTCCATGCAACAGAATCAAATATAACTGATACATATATATAATAAATAGCAAGTTAAAATTATAATCAAGTACTGCTGTGTATGACACTGGGTAAATGAACTTTCATGGACTTTGCATGAACTTTTGTGCAAAGTGCCCTTTATAAAAGTGTACTTAAGAGTGTACTCTCTTTAAGTGCATCTGAGTGGCCTTTTATTTCAATTAATTTTACATTACCTGCAAGCACACTTTTTAAAAAAAACAAAATTTTTAAGATTTGAAGTACACTACAAGTGCACATTCACATCCAAACAGGCATGCTTCTTTTTTTCTCAAGGATATTAGGAAACGATCTGGATGCTATCGTATCTTTTGTGTGGGACAGTGAGATATTCAGGCTTGTTCCTCAGCACTATTACTGTAGCATTGGTTACTCACAGTTGTAGGAGGGACTGAGGTCCTCCCACGGAATTAGATGCCATCTGTTTTCTAGTGCCCTAAAAAGCTCTCTGATAACAGAGAATGACTCAAGATGCACTGCTTGTCAGTACAGCATCACATGAGATGATGCCATATGAACTCATTGGTCTACGATCGTCTCCATGGCAACCACAACAAATCCACATTGTTACACTCCCTGCGTGAATCTGCAGGAATCAAAAGCTGCACTAATGTGCAGTTAAATGCAATCCAAAGGCACAGTGAACACAATGTGCCAGAGTTCAACAGATTCACAATAGCTCTGGAAGTGAAGTTAATTGGGTAAATTGCTCTTGTACTTTTATGTGTTTTATGAAAAGTAAATGGTTTCTTTGTGGGGTTTCCAAAGAGAGTTTGATAAGTCAATGAATGCATCTTAGTCTTAATTCAAATGAAGATATTATTACTTCCCAGATGCTCCATTAACCTGCACCGAGTAAACTAACACTAAACAGAATGTTACAAATGTTACAAATACTTGCTGTTCCTTTGAACTTTCTATTAATCTGTGAATCCTGAAAAATAAAATGTATCACAGTTTCCACAAAAAAACATTGGGCAGCACAACTGTTTTCAATATTGATCATAATCAGAAATGTTTCTTGAGCAGCAAATCAGCATATTAGAATGATTTCTAAAGGATCATGAGACACTGAAGACTGGACTAATGATGCTGAAAATTCAGCTTTGATCACATGAATAAGTTTCATTTCAGCACAGAAAAACAGCTATATTAAATTCTAATAATATTTCACAATTTTACAGTATTTTTGATCAAATAAATGCAGCCTTGTTGAGGAGATTTTAGAAGAGAGATTTGTTCATGACGGGTTTGCAGAAAAACAGAAAATAAAAAGCATTAGCTAAACTTCTATCTCAAGAAGAATATATTTGACAACAACTAATGTATTTTTCTGTGCGTATCTCCTCGCCGTCTCGTGCTGGAATCAGACTATGGCCTGGAGGATGAACAATCTCATAGAGAGGCTATGACTACAAAATCAGCCCACTTTGATGATTTGCCTCTCCTTCCAAATGACAAACAGATACAAGGACACATCGGGTAATCATGTAATCATGTGAACATGCTCTTTAGATGAGCCAATTTCCTCTGTGTTTTGCTTCTGTCCTGCTCTGCGTCTCAACGAAAGCTCCATCATACCTGATTACCTTTAAGCCAAAGAGACAAACAGACAGCGCTGCTGTAGCGGGCTAGTATTATGAGATATATTCCACAATCTGCCGTCGTATGCAAGCCTATCTAACCGCCTCTTTGTCTAAAAGAGAGACTGTAACCAATACACAAAAGAACTTCACAGATTCTGCAGTGATTGGCTCCATTACTCTGATATAAAAGCCAGCAGCTCTTCATCGAGTGAAGAGCCACTAGTGTGGCAACACTGTAATAGCGCTTAACAAAGCACTCATTAATACCTGCTGGATGTGGTTAATTAGCTAACGCATGGAAAGTCATTTTCAATAGGGAGATATGGAATAATTGTTTCTTTTGTGCGTATTATCATGCCAATGAAGAAAAAATATTTCCAGGCTCAGGAGAGTGAATAACCTCCACACCTCCTATTTGTGCTCTCCTGAAAATACAGGACTGTTCAGCTGTTGTGGATCTTCGATGCCTAAGAGGGGTCTTTTCTAAAGGGGGTATTTTCTTTACACACACACACATATATATATATATATATATATATATATATATATATATATATAGTTATATAGTTATATATTTGCAAATGGTCACTTTAATTTTTTTGAAAATTCCCTGTGTTTCCACATCATTAAACAATAATGTAATCCAAGTAAAAATATAGAAAGAAGTAAACAAAAAATAATAAAAGAATATAATAAGATTAAATTAAATAAAATACTTTTCTTTACAAATTAAAACAATTACAAAAGCATATAACAAAATATAAAAAAATACTAAAAATATAAACATAAAAAGCAAATTCAAAATATAAAATATAGTTCAAGCACTATAAGGCATTTAAGCACATATGAAAAGGGGCATAATTTAGCAAGCCTGTAACCACCTAAATCAATGATTAAAAAAAAAAAAAATTGGCAAATCCAGATAATTTAACTTGTATATATATAAAATTATTGGCCTAGAGAGTCCAGAGAATTGTACTGCAATGTTTTTTCCAGATGTTTTTTTTTTTTTTTACACCTTCTCAATCTTTTAACAAACGATTTGATTGACAGAAGTGGTTCTAGAGGCAAAGTTGTCCAGAATGAGGAGCTCTATCATATGATACAAAAACTGCGCAACGTACAATTGTTTACGCCCTTGAAAAAAAACCCAGTGGCCAATTTCTTTCAGACCTTTGGGGCCATGAGTAAAACAGGCCCACCGATTTTCGTTCCGATTGGCCTCCGTTAACCTTGTGTAACAGGTACTCAAACTTCGTCAGCCAATGGCGGCCATGTTTTTTGAGATACACAAATGTCCTTGTAGACACTTGTGGCACCAAGACAGTGCACACCGATTTTCATGTCGACAGGACAAATGGTTGTGGAGTTATAGCCATTTTTATGTTTTTTCCCTCTTAAAGTGCCACCAAGTGGCCAAGATCCATTTTTTTTCTGTGACCTCAGATTGAGCTCTTATATAAATGTTCAGAGTTTTGCAGAGATATCTCATTCCGTTCAGGAGTTATAGGCATTTTACTAAAAGTGGTCCTGGCACTTTAAAACATTTTGGCGGCCCTTTGCAATGAGTCAAAAGTTTAACTTTTTTTGTTAATTATTGATAATCACACTCCAGGGAATCTTTCTGCACTGGTTTGGTTCCGATCGGAGGAAAAACCCGGGACTAGTTTGCAAAGTAGTTTTTCTGAAAAATTCGAAATGCCCGAAAATTTCTCTAGGTTCACAATTGAATCTGAGGTGTTCATTTTGTCTGGCGTGAGCCAAGTATTCCATTGTCATAAGATACCTGAGCCTGTGACTGATGGTTTAGGAGTTATGAGCGATTTCATACTTTTGATCGCTGTAGCGCCCCCGTCAGGCTGATTGGGGCGAGCCTGGGTCACTTTGTAGGTAGTGTGAGTGCTACCATCCCTCCAAGTTTCAAGTCTCTACGACTTACGGTTTGGTCTGCACAATCCATTTTACATGGAGATCCCTGATCCGTGACCATTCTAACAATTACAATAGGGTTTCAGCGCTACGCACTTGAACCCCTGATAAACACTTTAGCTCTATATAAATAACACCAAAAAAGCACAAATTCAAACCCTGTAAAACCAGTTTAAAGAGTCTGTGTGGAGCCAATTTTTCCAGCCCAGACCTGCTTTTCCTTAGTAACATGTGGAACAAAAACACTTTAGATTATACAAAAGACATCTTAACAACATGAACAAACCAAGATGGTAGATTGAGTTAGTCAGCTGAAGACATGTTGTTGACTCTCTGTGAGTGTTTGGTGGGGACAGATGTTGGTACAGAGGGCAGGTGAGGAGAGAAACAGAGGAGAATGCTAATCAAAGTCAGGATTAGCCGGCTTTAAACTCATGACTGTTTCCAGCAGATAATTGTGCTCTGCTAAGACTTCAGGACATCGCTGAACACCTAGCCAAATCACTGCAGTGCATTAAAAACTCTTTTGAAACAAGCCCCGTCTTTGTCCAAATGCATGATAGCTGGGAACAAGCATGCTGCACGTATGCACCGGCCTCCACATTATCACCTCGTGTGCCACCTTTACCTTATGGTGAGGAAGTCCTAAAGGCTTTGCAAATGGAGGTCAAGGGTTAATCTGGAGCAGAGAGAAAAGTGATCCCTGATCTATGACCCATCATCCTCTGGGTTTTTAGTGGGAGAATGGAGAATCAAGAACGTCACATCTCCAGTTACCTTTAGGAAAATGGTTTTTCTGAAGCCCATGGCCAAACCTGGAGAACATTAGCAAGAAAGTCAGACCTGAGAAGAGGAATGAGAAGAATGTGAAGCAGTCATCAAGTGGAGGCAGGTGCACTGACTGTCCTTTGTGTGTGTGTGTGTGTGTGTGTGTGTGTGTGTGTGTGTGTGTGTTTGTCAGTCAGGTCTTGATTCACAGCTGCTGGAGACTGGCACAGATGTGCTGCTGATTATTAAAAACTCATGACACAACATCTTTTATCTGGTCAGCTTCACAGAAGTGTCTTTCAACTGCTTCTAAATGACAGAGTAATTAAAAACCTGATCCATGTATGGGCGAACAAAAATAAATGGGATTTGTACATTATCTCAATAAAATGTTGCTGGTTTTTGTCTGTGCAAAAGCTGTCGCCATGATGCTAAGGCGTGAATGGAGGTTTCTAGTGGAAGCTACTAATATGGACCTTTAAGGGGTTAATAAGATACAAAGGTGTGCCTTTCTAAAATGTAACGCTCCAGTGACAGCTTTTGTACCTTTTTTTTTTCTCTGAGTTTACTTAGTGTGTTTATGTATTGCAAAACACTTTTGCTGCTATTCAAGTAGGATATCAACAGTTTAGTTCTAGATGTAACTACAGCAATTAAATACAGACATCATTATAGGAAGGTATTTTAGATTTACGTACAATGTAAAATCATTAACACAACAAGGGCTTTGTATCAAATATTAACGAAAGTACAGTAAATAATAGTAAATAATAATAAAGACAGTTAATATAAATATTTCTGAAGCAGTAAATTAAAAAAATAATAATAATAAATGGAGCTTGTTTTACAAGAAAATACTATTTCAGTCTTTTTACTTCAAAATTTCATGATTACTTGCTGTAACTTTGTAATTATTTGTGAAATTTACTCGCAAGTTCTGATTTAAATCATTCTGAAGTCCAAGTTTATGTACTCTATATGTACACTGCTGCTCAAAAGTCTGGGATTAGTAAGACTTGTAATGTTTTTTAAAGAAGTCTCTTATGCTCATAAAGGCTTAATTTATTTGGTCAAAAATACAGAAAAAAAAAAAAAAAAAAAAAAAACTGTAATATTGCAAAATGTTATTACAATATAAATAATCATTTTTATTTTAATATATTTTAAAACATGATTTATTCCTGTGATACAAAGATGAATTTTCATTCAATTTTCTGTTGCGGCAGCCGTGGCCTAATGGTTAGGGAGTCGGGCTCGTAATCGAAAGGTTGCGGGTTCGAGTCCCAGGTCCGGCAGGGATTGAAGGTGGAGGGAGTGAATAACCAGCGCTCTCTCCACCCTCAATACCACGACTGAGGTGAGTCCCTTGAGCAAGGCACCGTTCCCCCAACTGCACCCCGGGCGCCGCAGCGATAGCAATATGGCTGCCCACTGCTCCGGGTGTGTGTGTGTGTGTGTTTGGTCACTTCTCACTACTGTGTGTGTGCACTTGGATGGGTAAAATGCAAAGCACAAATTCCGAGTATGGGTCACCGTACTTGGCCACACGTCACGTCCTTTCCTTTCCTTTCCTTATTCAAGTCTTAAGTGTCACATGATCCTAAAGAAATCATTCTAATAATACTGTTATCATTCTACATATTACTGTTCTTTTTCTGTATTTTTGATCAAATAAATGCAGTCTTGATGAGCATAAGAGACTTCTTTAAAAACTGATCTGATTCTACTGATCCCAAACTTTTGAGCAGCAGTGTACGTACAATTTTATTTTATTTTATTTTATTTTATTTTATTTTATTTTATTTTATTTTATTTTATTTTATTTTATTTTATTTTTTTATGGTATTTACCCGTATTTAAAATTTTGCTTTGCGTTATGTAGTGTTTTAGGATTGAAGTAAATTGTTTTTTTTTTTACAGAAATGTTTGTAAAAATAGACCTTAAGTAATTTGTTAATATATGAAGAAAATTCTATATTGATTTTTCAGATGTTTTACCCGCAGTTTGAATAGCACATTGCATTGGATTTTAGGGTTAAAGGAAATGTCCGTTAGCTTAACGGATAATTCCCAAGCAGAAAATCACCACTAATGTTCTATACAGAATTGTTAACGGAAGTTGTAGACACTTTAAATGAAGTTGAAGCATTCACCTTCTTTTTTGAAGTCGCAGGTAAAAGGCCAAAAGAAACAAAGACACACAAATCCAAATCCCTCTTATTCAAATGATTTGAAGTCCCAGTGATATTTCTGGAGAACAGGAGAGAAATAACTTGAAATGAATTGCACATTAACAGACAATCCGAGCCCATTTGAATGGGAGGCGGCGAAAGAAGAAGAGATTAAGAATTTTAATAATCTGCTGGAACGAACCACAATTCATGCCTAATGCCACAACACAACAGCACGGGCCTCCAGGGGCGAGAGAAATTATCTCCATCAAAACACCACCTCACCCGGCTGAGAGGAGAGAGAGACAGGGTGAGAAAATAAGGAAATGAGGAATTATTCTGTTCCTCTGCCTGTATTAATTCTTTATATCTGAATGCAGAGAATAGCCTTGTCTTATGAGTGATGTTATGGGTAAAACTGACAAAAGTTCAACATGAAAGCCAAAGTTGGTTTTAAAGGGATTTGAACTTAAATTCTGTTTTTTCCTCGCCCATATGTTGTTCCAAATCCATATGACTTTCTCTCTTTAAGAACAAAAGGGAATGGGGGGGAAATAGATTATTTATGCTATTTCTATACAATGAAAGTGAATGAAGAACGATGCACCAAAATTGACAAAAAGCCAAAATGACAATTCTGTCATCGTTTACTAACCCTTACGTCATTATAAATCCATCTGATATTCTTTCTTACATGGAACACAAAAGTAGACATTTTGAAGAATATCCAAGCTGTTCATTTCCATACGGTTAAAAAATAAATAAATAAAAATCTTTATGCACCATATTCTGTCTTCCAAAGCCATATAACATATTTGTGTGACATTTAAGCCATTATAAGCGGAAAAACTTTCTAACACTCCCCTTAAATCTCATTTGCAATTTTGCATATTCAAACTTGCTTAATAATCAACCAATGATGAAAGAAGTACAATTCTAAAAAGAGCACCTATTATGGAAATAATGTAATGTAAAAATGAAGAGTTTAGATGCAAAAGCCTCTAAGTGCCGTTTGAAATTTTCTTCTAAAATTTGGGGTTTTATTAGGCTTCTATGTGTAGGTTCAGTTATTTCACTTTAACGGCAATTAATAGGTTCTTTTCATTGCCATTAAAGTAAAATAACTGAGTATAAACATAGGAGCCTGATAAAAAGGCACATTTTATAAGAACATTTTTTTTATTTATTTATTTAGGCCACTCAATTAAATTTTTGTATGTACTTTTACACAATGGTATGGCAGCAGACTTGACATAATGCACATCAACATTTAAATATAAATGTGAATGACTTTTGAGAGTTCAGGTGGAAAGCAATTTCACTTCAGAAGAACTGGAGTACAATGATTGAGTCATAGACGACTTTTGTGATGCTTTTTTAATATTTTGAGCTTGACAGGATCATTCATTTTCCCTGTATGAAAAAACAAAACAAAAACAGAATCATGTAAAACAAACATAATTTAAAACATCTCTTTTTGTGCTTCACAGGAGAAAGTCACACAGGTTTGGAAAGCCGTAAGCGTGAGTAAATGATGACAGAAGTTTCAGTTTTATCGCTATTCCTTCCAGTGCCAGTGATAAAACAGAAGCCATCGAAATAAATCTGAGAGCGCATCTGCATACGTGTTTTGTGCAAGACAGAGCGAGATGAGAGGCCTGAGCTTTAGATGTATACTGTAATCAAGCGTGCATTTCTCTCCCTGCGACACTTCCCAGAGGAGTCAACAGATGTGTCCCATTCAAAGTGGCACATCGCATTACGCACACAAATGTTATGACTCCACAAGATTCATGATAGCTATTTTCTCTCTCTCTCTCAGCTTCCAGAGAGTATGTGAAGAGGCTTTAGCTGCTGGTTGATTGGATGTTGAACATACTGTGGTGAACCCTGGGCTGTCACTATCTGACAGCTCGTGGAGCAGAGAGAGAGGCAAAAGATGAGAGGAGAACATCTCTGGAGTGCATTGAGAGGTCAGGCCAGCTGTTCCTCCACTATAGCTTTATTGAGAAAGACTGAGGAGTCCATGAGAAAATTGCATCAGACACAAAGCGGCAGTAATTCGGTCCACATCGCTCGCTATGCATACGAGGCACCAGAGAAACACAATTACATCAGTGATGTCTGAGACATATGAGAGAAACACAAGTTAAGTCTTAGGCACAAGTGGAAACAGCAATTTGTCTTCATGGAGACACAAATAGAAATAATATAATGTACAGTATTTGCGTGAGATTGCATTTGCACATTTTAAGAAATACAGTCGAGGTCAAAAGTTTACATACACCTTGCAGAATCTGCAAAATGTTAATTATTTTACCAAAATAAGAGGGATCATACAAAACGCATGTTATTTTTTTATTTAGTACTAACCTGAATAAGATATTTCACATAAAAGACGTTTACATACAGTCCATAAGAGAAAATAATAGTTGAATTTATAAAAATGACCCTGTTCAAAAGTTTACACACGCTTGATTCTTAATACTGTGTTGTTACCTGAATGATCCACAGTTGTGTTTTTTTGTTTAGTGATAAATGTTCATAAGTCCCTTGTTTGTCCTGAACAGTTAAACTGCCTGCTGTTCTTCAGAAAAATCCTTCAGGTCCCACAAATTCTTTGGTTTTTCAGCATTTTTGTGTATTTGAACCCTTTCCAACAATGACTGTATGATTTTAAGATCCATCTTTTCACACTTAGGACGACTGAGGGACTCATATGCAACTATTACAGAAGGTTCAAACACTCACTGATGCTTTAGAAGGAAACACAATGCATTAAGAGCCGGGGGGTGAAACTTTTAGAATTTGAAGATCAGGGTCAATTTAACTAATTTTGCATTCTGGGAAACATGTACGTATCTTTTGTAGCTTCTAAAGGGCAGTACTAAATGAAAATGTTATATTTAGGCAAAATAAGAAAAAATTACACAAATGTACATATCTTCATTCTGTTCAAAAGTTTTTACCCCCCGGCTCTTAATGCATCATTTTACCTTCTGGAGCATCAGTGAGCGTTTGAACCTTCTGTAATAGTTGCATATGAGTCCCTCAGATGTCCTCAGTGTGAAAAGATGGATCTTAAAATCATAAAGTCATTGTTGGAAAGGGTTCAAATACACAAAAATGCTGAAAAACCAAAGAATTTGTGGGACCTGAAGGATTTTTCTGAAGAGCAGCAGGCAGTTTAACTGTTCATGAACAGGGACTCATGAACAAGAAAAAAAAAACAAAAAAAAACACAGCTCTGGAAAATTCAGGTAACAACACAGTATTAAAAATCAAGTGTATGTAAACTTTTAAATGGGGTAATTTTATAAATTCAACTATTATTTTCTCTTCTGAACTATATGTAAATGTCTTTTATGTGAAATATCTTCTTCAGGTCAGTACTAAATAAAAAATATCATGCATTTTGTATGATACCTTTTATTTTGGTAAAATAATTAACATTTTGAAGATTCTGCAAGGTGTATGTAAACTTTTGACCTCGACTGTATACATTTTTAGTTAATCAAAGACACGTTAAGTTGATCAAAAGTAAGAGTAAGGACATTAATAATGTTACAAAAGATTTCTATTTAAATTAAATGTTTGATCTTTCTATTCATATGTGAATCCTGAAAAATAAAATGTATCACAGTCTCCTAAAAAAATATGTCAACACAGCTGTTTTCAACGCTTACAACAGAATCGGAAATGTTAGCAGAAAATCAGAATATTAGAATGACTTCTAAAGGATCATGTGACACTAAAGACTGAAGTAATGATGCTGAAAAGTCAGCTTTGATCACAACAATCACGTATATTTTAACACATATTCACATAGAAAACAGCTATTTTAAATTGTAACAATATTTAACATGTTTTACTGTATTTTTAATTAAATAAATGCAGTCTTGGTGAATGCAGCCTCATTCATTCATTCATTTTTTAAGGTCAAAATACTTTTTCCAAAAACCATGCATGCTTTTGGGGCGTTGCATCACATAATATTTTGCTTGCATGCATTCAGAAGAAAGAAGAACGACGGATCCTTCTAGAAGAATAGTGAGACACCAATATTCCCCCAGAGCGCTGATAGATTGAGTCTGCCACAGGCTGCGGCTCATGATGACATTGTGTGTGTGTGTGTGTGTGTGTGTGTGTGTGTGTGTGCGCCGGGCTCATCAAAACAAAGACAAACAAATTGACGTAATCATGAAGTTGCCGGCAGGGTGTCATTTGTGTTGCAAAAGCAAATGGGAATAGTTGGAGTGATGAGACCCCACCTCCTCATCCATCCGTCGCCCGCTCCACACATGCAATCACACACACAGCCGTAAGCATGCTACATATGTGCGTGATTCATTTCTGTGGCTCCGCCAACGGGGCTTTTATGCCGTGATACTCTGGTTTTCCCAGCACCACAACGCTGGGAAACCAAGAAGCATCTCATCAAGGGATAATCTTGTTAGATTCATTAGATAATAGACAGTAGACTGGGTTTATTGAACAAACTTCCTCACCCACCCACCTTAGTTTAAAAAAAAAAATAATACATTTCTGATTGGATAGCTTTTAGTGTAAAACAGCTGATTAACACACAATGGTGACCATTTCAGATCCTGATTCAGACAAATAAGAAAAACCTTTAGACATCATAAAATCATGGTAATTGGTGGCCATTTGTGTCTTAGCACATTTTTTGTAACTATACCCCTTTTGCACACTTAAACGGCATTATTCCCCGTATACAGCGGCACAGAGTGGGGGTTTCGGTTGTAAAGTATGTGTTAAGTCACTGTGTTACCGTGTCTATTCTTTCTCCTGGCACTTTCCCAGGCCGGGTTATGACGGATGTGCCCTCCTATTGCCATAAAAAGCCAGATCTCTCTCCCAGAGGCTGCTGGAATGTAGCTGTGACTGGGGTTCGGCTAATAGCGTCCTGAGGGGCTCTCCCGGCCCTCCATTAACCATTAACCAGTGACTGTGTGATGTGGAACACGTTAGAACATGTTTACGAGAACAAGATAGAGCCGACGGCCTCCTCACAGAAGCTGAGAATGGCCTCTGATAAGGACTCAGAGACGGGACAGACAAAGCTAATCACCTCGCACTGCTAAATCTGACACTAGCAGATATGAGTTCATCCATGACTGTTATGTTTCAAACTTCTGTCATCTTATCTGGGTAGGAAAATGTTTCTAATTGCTGTAAGAAGATTAGGGGAAAACTGTCTTGTATATTTTCAAATATATTTTTAATGGCCAAAAATATGTTTCAAAATATATTTATGTTAATATATTTTCGACTAACATATTTTTGGACATTTGTTTAATATCCTTGAAATATATTTTAAAAACATAAATATAAGTTTCTATATTTTTAAGAGGATTTAAAAATATATGTTGCCTTCCATACACTACCTGTCAAAAGTTTTTGAACAGTAATGTTTTTTAAAGAAGACTTTTCTGCTCACCAAGCACACATTTATTTGATCCAAAGTACAGCAAAAACAGTAAAATTCTGAAATATTTTTACTATTTAAAATAACTCTTTTCTATTTGAATAGATTTTGAAATGTAATTTATTCCTGTGATCAAAGCTGAATTTTCAGCATCATTACTCCAGTCTTCAGTGTCTCATGATCTTTCAGAAACCATTCTAAAATGCTGATTTGCTGCTCAACAAACATTTTATAATTATTATTGTCAATATTTGAAACAGTTGAGTACATTTTTTCAGGATTCTTTGATAAATACAAACACCCAAAGATCAGCATTTATCTATTATACACTATAGACTATACCATTCAAAAGCTTGAATTCAGTATTTTTTGTTTTGTTTTGTTTTGTTTTGTTTTGTTTTTTTGTTTTATTTTATTTTATTTTATTTTATTTTATTTTATTTTATTTTATTTTATTTTATTTTTGTTTTGTTTTTGTTTTGTTTTTTTGTTTTGTTTTTTCTTTGTTTTTGTTTTTGTTTTTTTAATAGAATTTAATACTTTTATTTAGCAAAGATGCTTTACACTGATCAAAAGTGATGATAAAGACATCAATGATAATGTCACAAAGGTTTAGTAAATTTCAGATAAATGCTGTTCTTCTGAACTTTCTATTTATCAAAGAAACCTGAATAAATTCTACTCAGCTGTTTTCAACATCATAACAATAATAATTATAATAATAATAATACATGTTTTTCAGAATTTTAAAATGATTCCTGAAGGATCGTGTGACTGGAGTAATGATGCTAAAAATTCAGCTTTTTAATAATAAATTACATTTTAAAATATATTCAAAGAGGAAACAGTTATTTTAAATAGTAAAAATGTTTCTAAATTTTACTGTTTTTGTTGTACTCAATTGATCAAATAATTCCAGGCTTGGTGAGCAGAAGAGACTTCTTAAAAAAAAAAAAAATCTTACTGTTCAAAAACTTTTGACTGGTAGTGTACATTTCAGCCTAAAAATATTTCAAAAATATTTCCGCTTTCTTGTCTGTAACACGTAGGACATAAAAATAAAAATAAATAATGAATAAAGCCTAAATATAAAATAAGCTACAATAAGACTGCAGATTTATTTTCTTGCCTCTAAATGCATTTTGAAATATATTCTGGCATATTAAGGTTGAAAGTAAATATATTTTCACTGCTTAACTGTCCACAACAGTGTTTCTTTTCTGTAATGAACATCTTATGTTGCCAATGGAAAATAAATAAATAATTTAAAATCTGAAGTTGTCTCTTAAATTAAATTACATTTGTTTCTTCACCTTTCCCCCTAGATTCCTTTCCCAAGCTTAGCTTATGTAAATAAATCTAGATCATATCTGTTTGATTTGGCTCCACGTCCATCGAGAAGATCACCCTGCTGCACTTTATTATGATATTGAAAGGAAGACATGTTATTTAAAATGTGTTTGTGGAAAGTCATTATTGCTCTGTGGCATTTAAACTGAATGAGAGATCATGTTATTGTGTAGCTCTCAGCGCACACAAGAGAATCCAATAAGAAAATACTATATTAAAACAGAGACTTAATAAAGAGAGCAGATCAAATGAAGGAGTCTTGGCATGCAGTCATACACACACTTGATTGGCTTTTTCTATTCTCCTGACTGTATATTTAAATATGGTCACATTATTATTATTATTATTATTATTATTATTATTATTATTATTATTATTATTAATGCAAAACAATTACAATTTTCTTAATGAAAACATAACAAATATGTATTTATTTATTTATTTATTTATATCCATTCATTTATTTGTCAAAATAAATTAAACAAAATAAGTAATATATAATTTACATAATTTAAAAGAACATTTGTATGTCATTGGTGTTAAAACTAGTATTTTGAAAATACAAAAGTACTTCCAAGGGCAAAGGTCAGAGGAAGAAGAGGTCAAATGTGGATAAGGTAAGCTCTTTTTCTTGTTATTTTATTTTATAACACTTTGTAAATGCGAAGTTCATTTGATGTTGTATTGTTTGATGTTTGCATGTGGGTCCAAGACGAAAAAGGTTTTAAGCATAAAAACAATAAGTGTACTGTAATACTGATTTAAATTGCTGTAGTTTTTTCTAAATAAATAAATAATAACAACAACAACAACTATAATAATAATTATTTAAAAAATAAATTAAAATGTTTTCTGTTTTATTTAATTGCATTTTTGTTTTGTTTTTGTCTTAGCAAAAAATAAATATCATACATTTTTCCCTAATTTAAAAAAGACACCCACTAAAATGTCATTCAGTGTAACAATCTTGTCAGGCATATTTACAACAAAAATCAATTTATGACATATGAAAAGACAAATTACTTTCACCCCAAATACTAATTAGTTAAAATTCTACATTTTTAAAAATGTACCACTATCCTAGCTTTTGCCCATTTGTCAGTAAGATTTTTTTTTACTCATTTAAAACACAATAAAATGTAATATGCTCCCTTATTCTTTTATATATTTTAATATGAACAATAATAATAAGCATGTTGTTGTTTTTTTACATAAATATCGTGTTACACTGAATGATAGTGTAACATTATTTCAACCAAATTTTGACATTTTATTCTCCTAAAACTTATCTGAAACCTTAAAAGTAGACACTTTACTTACATTTAATGTGCTTTTTATGGACATAAAATCACTTTTGTAAATTTCTTTTGATGTGGACATCTTAACGTCTTTGACTCATGTATATAGTCTGATTAGTGGAGTTTGTTTTGAGATGATCTTTAATATGAATTTCTCACTGCTGTCATTTAGACTGATGTTAAAAAGCTTGCTTTAACTGAGAAATAATGGCATAGAAAGCAAGCATCTTTTGTGGCTTGCGATAATGCCAAGATGTAACTAAATACTTACGGTCAGCTTTTTAGGATGAAACTGAACTGAGTTAACTAGTGAGAAAGTCAATATTTTGACTCAGAAATGAGTTCTATCATCATTGTAACATGAGATCTATATTCGCACTTGGTTTTTATTCTTAGCTACATTTGTCCCCTAAGCAAAATCTAATAATGCCAAAACGTAAATAAATCCTTGCAATCAGCTTTTTGGAAAGACTGTCACCTAAGCAAAATGTGCAGATGTTAGAAAGTATCTGCCCAGATGACTAAACATAAAGAAACGCACTTATCCCGCTTTCAACGAGAGTTAGCATCCCACGACGTCCACCCTAACCTCCCATCTGCTTCTCCCTCCACCTCACCTCTTTATCTGCTTCTTTCAGCAATGTAGTTTCGCCCACCAGAGCATCACACTTTATCGAGGCCCTCTGACAGCGTCTCGCTCTCAGACGTTGAATGCACGAGCTGAAATGTAGCAGGAGTCGTGTTTAGAGTCATGCGGTCTGACTCATTAGACGAGGAGGATGAGTGAGACAGTCAGTCTACACGCAAACCCTGTCAAACACACACGTACGTGCACATTCTTATGCTATTTGAGCTGTTGCATACGCGAACTTGGGTTATTGTGATGAAAACCAGGTCACAGAGGGGTTTGGGAAAGCTATGTATCATTATTTTGCAATTCGTGACAGTAGCGGTATAGAAATTACACATCTTAAGGGTGTTTAGTCTGCTTTTTGGAATATGGTAGCTGGTTTGTTGATGGTTCACGGCAGTCTATCAGCCTTAACCAGCTTGAAATCACGCCTACGAGCTGTTATTTCAGTTAATCAACCTGTTGGCCCAGTTTTGGCCCGGTTTTGGGTGGATTTTCCAGCAGGGTGCTTTCTGAGTTATGAGTGAATTTGGTTTCCAGAGGCTCCACATGCACGATTTTCCACTTATTTTGTATATGGAATCAGCCAGTCTGCCTGAGACATGTTTCCAGCAGCTCTGGGTGATTTTCATCATGTACAGTAATTATGACAGCACATGGTAATTCGCTGTAAGCTGTAAGAGCGTAGCGCCGCATGCCGTGAACAGGACTTGAAAGGAGTAAAACTTCACTGCAAACTGTCGGGTGAGAGACTTTCACACTCAATTAGCGAATGCTATCTATCTTTCAAAACTCGTTTGTGGTTTTGCTGTAGATCTAGTGTTTGTGTTTTTAAAACGCCTTAGTCTGTCAGGCAAACATTAACTTGTGTAAATGAGAGGTTAAAACTAGCAGAGAAAAAAATGTAATTGAAAACTAGTCCCATATAGCATCAAATATATTAAAAGAATTTGAAACGCTAAACAGTGAAGCTCAGTTAAATCTATTTTTGAAATGGAAGATATGAAGAGCTAATTTGCAAAAACAGATAACTCAGTTTTTAACAATTTCCAAAAATCATGTTTTTTCATTGTGCATTCCAGTTAATTTCAATCAAACTGCAGTTGGGTTATTTTGATCAAGTATAAATAACTAAAAAAGTACAGCTAACTAACATAATAAAAACATGATTTTTGAGGATGTTAAAATTATATGTTTTGGTTTTCTTTATATATATATATATATATATATATATATCATTTTTAAACGCAGTAAAAGAGTGATTATTTTTATATATAATATATTTTATATATATAAAAATATATATATAAAAAATTGCTAAAAATATACTTTGCTAGAAAATAGATTTACAGTCAAACCACAAAAAATCATTCAGACACCAGATATAATTTTTGACTTTTTTTTTTTTTTACCAGTGGGTGCAGAACACTATAGTTAATTTATGTAAGTGAGGATAGCAAAATAAAGTAACCTGTGACATATTATACTCAAAAATACTTCATACAGTGGAAAATTGATAAAAAAATTTAGGACCAAAAATGTGATTTGACACAGTTGACCATGTTTTATTACATACCTTTCTATCGAAGTTATCTGACATTATCAAGATGTATTTGTTCTGACACAGTTTAACTCTTGAGTTCTTGTCATATTTTATTACCATTTTCTAAACTATAGTGAATAAACTGTGATAATGTTAAAAATGTTGAAGGTGTCTGAATAAATATTGGTTTGACTGTAATTCATTTGTGATTATCAAGATGAATTTGTTCTGACAGTTTAACTCTTAGTTCTTTTCATATTTTATCATCATGTTCTAAACTAAAGTGAATAAACTGTGATAATGTGAGAATGTTGAAGATTTTTAAAGAAGGTATCTGAAAAAAAAAAAAAAAAAACATATATTTTATTTATCAAAAGAAATAATACTTTTATTTAGCCAGGACACATTATGTTGATCAAATATTGCAGTAAACATATATAATGCTACAAAAGGTTTCTGTTTTTTTTTTTTTTTTTTTTTTTAACGTTCTATTCATCAAATAATCTAGAATAAGATGTTTTTTTCACAAATATATAAAGCAGCACAACATTCAAAATTTTCATTTTTAATCAGCAAATCAGCATATTAGAATGGTCCTGTAGGATCATGTGTTTTTTAGGAAATGTTGCCCTTTTTTTGTCATAAACATATTTAAAAAATAATAGAATTTTATTTCCCAGCTCTGTGTGTTTGCACGTCCTGATTTTGCTGAGTTTGATGTGTTCCTGGGTCAACATATTTTGTTAACCCTGGAACAACATTTTAATCCAAAAATTTAATCTTGATCACATCCCTACACCTAAACCTAACCTTACCCATGAGTAATTTCTAAAATCAGAGGAAATGATAGATGAATAACACTGATGTACAAGCACCAAACACTGATTGTAAGCCTAAACTTCACAAAAACTATAAACTGTTTTTTCAAATCTGATTGGTTAATCACCATGTTGTTCCAGGGTCAACAAAGATGTTGATCCAGGAACATGTCGTACTTGATAAAATCAGGTTCTGCCTATGTGTTTATTCTATGACTTTATAGCTATTTAAATGTATATTTGCTAAATGATGTGTTTTGTTATGCTACTTTTCTACTTTAAGCTAGTATTGTCATTTAGCAGAAGAACACAGTGTAATAAAGTCATCATTAATTTAAGGCTTAAGGCATTTGAGTTAAATCCATCTGAAATCTCTGCCCATCATTTTGATTGTTCAAACATTTCTAGTCCTCCATTGTCGGACATTTCTAATCTTTCAAACACAATCCCAAAAGCAATTACTTTAAAATTCTGTCAGGTGAAATTGGCAGCCTCTTAAAACAATGTTTCAGCATATTAAAGTTTTTAATACTAATAGCACCTGTAGAATAGCCACATGTTTGACTGGGTAAAAGCACAAATATGATTCATACTGTCAGTTTCGATCAGTCAAAATTGTTTTTTATTTATTTATTTTTTTTAAAATAAGCAAATAACGTTGGATTGCTCACCTCAAATGCATCTATATTCATTTCATACTAAAGGCATAATCACTGCAGGCTGCATTACGCCAGTAAGGTTACATTTGAAGCAAATTATGCATTTATAGCTTGGCCGAAAATCTCATGACCTTTCGACTTCAATTCCAGGGAAGACACTGTCTTGAAGGTCTCGTCTCTCCCACCGGTTCTCCGCTGGCGCAAATTTCTGACAGCGAGTTTATTTCGGCACCGTCGGGCGGGAGATAAGCGGGGCCTGGTCCCTGGAAGGCTGACAATAACAAAAGCCCTCTGTCAGTCAGGTCCCAGACTGGCCCGTGGCGGTGTCAGAGTGAAATGTCCAGCAGATAAGCTGACTGAATAAATGTAGCCGCTGGAGCATCCCAACAACTTCTCTCTCAGCCGTTCCCAGAATCGTTCAGCGCCAGGCTACAGCGAGTGAAATGTTCGCGTCCAGTTGACATTTGTGTTTCCACTGTTTCATTTCGGTGTCAGCATCACAAATGTCATTTTTAATTGTGCCAAGCACAACATTCTCCATTTCTCAAAGCCAAAAGAGGTTTAAAGACGACTATGAGGTGCTCTCATCCATTTTAACTCCATTTCAGTTGTTATTGTGCAAAAATTGTCCAAAGCACTGTCCAAAGCACCATTTGAATGATTAGCAGGCAATTTAGCTTATAAAAGCATAGCGGGAGTTTTTTAAAAACAAAGGATACAGTATGGCATTTCTATCAAAATAATGTTCGCTGACATCCATCCTAGGAAAACAAACTTGCATGGCTGTGTTCCCCCTCAAGTGATGTGCTCAAGTTTCATTTATGTTCCAGTAATATGGGAAGAAAGAGGAAACTGAGACAATTTGTCAGACGCTGTGATTGCATTCTCTCTTAAATGTCCTTTAGCTGTCTCACAATAAAATTGCAGTGCGAAGAATTACTTTTTTGTGGAAGCAGTTCTTCCAGAATTTTTTTTTTTTTTTTTTTTTTTTGGAATAAAATCAGTGTAAACAAACATTTGAGATCTTATTATTTTATTTTATTTATTTTAAGAATAATAAAAATAATACTTTTAGCCAGGGCACATTACGTTGATCAAATCTGACAGTAAACATATGTAATGTTACAAAACATTTAAGTTTTTGTGTGTGTGTGTGTGTGTGTGTTTAATGATTTATTTTGATTGTTTTGTAATGTGTGTGTGTATATATATATATATATATATATATTTTTTTTTTTTTTTTTTTTTTATAAAATTATGAAGCAGCACAACTGTTTTCAACATTTCAATCAGCAAATCAGCATATTAAATGATTTCTGAAGGATTTGTGAAACTGAAGACTAGAGTAATGATGCTGAAAATTCAGCTATGATCATAGGAATAAATTCAGTTTCACTATATATTCACATAGATAACAGATCATTTAACATGTAATAATATTTCACAATTTTACAGTACTTTTTGATCAAATAAATGCAGCTTGGTGACTACCTACAGACACCAACTATTAAAACAGTAGCTAAATATATATTTGTCAGACAAGATATTGTTTCGCCTTTACTTACAACCAATTTTAGTCATTTAAATAAAGCTTGACTATTTATTTATTTATTTATTTATTTATTTATTTATTTATTTATTTATTTATTTATTTATTTATTTATTTATTTACGGGGGAAAAATGTGTGCAGTGCTTGGCCTGAGTTGTGTGAACAATATTGCCTTTGCCAGCACTTCTAATTACAATAATAAGTGACCATAAACATTATATTTCCCCTAACATTTTATCTGATCAAATACTAAAACAGGTTTTTGCCATTATTCATTCCTAATGAATAATGTAATTCCAACGTATCAGAGTTCAAGGATGACAAATATCCATCGTACATTCATGTACGTCCTCATGTAACGCAACAAGCACGCATCAACAAGAGCAGCCTTCAGTTTATCCATAATGGAGGTCAGCACATCCATCACACTCGTCTGCAGATCATCAGACATATGTAAGACATACATTACTGTGCGTTGTGTTTTTCCTTTTGCCAGAATGATAGCGGCGGTGCCATGTGTCACTGTCAGGGCCCGTGCGATAAGTAATCAATAAAAGCCATGTTTGGTGGGTCATTCAATGACCGGAGTACAAATGATGACGAGAAAGACAAATTAAGAGACTGTCGCAGCTGCGTTTCTCTGAGATGACCGTGACATGGGCTGATCTGCAAAACAAAGGGTCACATTTATCGTCATTTGTGTCTCGATGCGACGTGATGTCGATTTTGAGTATCTCTCATGGAAAAGATAATGTATCGGTTAACAAGGCCACTGTCTCAGAGATCCCTACAAAGTCAACACTACATACACGCGCGATTTAGTGGAGCGCAAGTCTAGACAGATAACGCAGACAGAGATGTATCACTGATTCAGGGAACGATGGGCAAAACAAATGTGGTCAAAAAGGGTCAACTACATCACTGTGTCAATCACTGGCGACATGAAGCGATCTATGACTTTTCCAGTCCTCAGTGTCACTGCAAGCATGATTCACTTCACCCCTGATTCTTTTAAGGTGCATATAACGACAAAACACAATTTTGTACATTAGGATGATTCACCTTTTATGTTATTCTCAATCTTAAAGAGTTCTGAGATTGCTAGCAATTAAGTCACTGCAGGTGGCAAAGCCACTGTAGTTTTGGTTAATGTCTGGTGCTCCAACTCAGTTATATTTGACTGTAACAAGCTTGAGCTTCAAAACTGCAGATGTGAAATGTTGTATTCATGTTGGTTTAATAAGGTTTTGGAAAACCATAGAATAACTTTAAAATTGTCATGTGGTGTAAACTTCAAGTAAAAAGTAATATTATAGTTTCCATACACCTATATACATCTTGAACACATATTATAAATTAATTATTATTTTTTTTAATAATATTTTTGTTCAGCAAGAATGCATTAAATTGATCAAAAGTGATAGTAAAGATTTATAATGTTATAAACCATTTCTGTTTCAAATAAATGCTGTTTTTTTTAAACTTTCTGTTCTTCAATATGAAAAAAAAAAAATTGAAGCAACTTTTTTGAAAATTGATAATAATCAGAAATGAGCAGCAAATCAGCATATTAGAATGATTTCTTAAGGATCATGTGACACTGAAGACTGGAGTAATGATGCTGAAAATTCAGTTTTGATCACAGCAATAAATTACATTTTAATAGATATTCGCATAGAAAACTGCTATTTTATATTGTAATAATATTTCACAATTGTACTGTTTTTACTGTATTTTTGATCAAATAAATGCAGTATAGAAACCACTTCTTTCAAAAACCATTACAAACCTCACCGACCCCAAACTTTTAAATGGTGGTGTACTGTTTTTTTTTTTCTTTTTTTTTTTTTTTTTTTTTTTTACAAAATATAAATTATTTTATAAATATCATTAAGCCTAAACTAACCCTGCTTTGTCATAAAAATGTGGAATTTTCTGATATTTCTTAAAAATTTTGTGACTTTTAATAACAGTCATGAGGATGTATTTGAGAATAAAATTTTTAAATGATTTAGAATAGAATGTTTTATTCAATACATTTTTAATAATTAATTAATTAATAATAATAAATTACTTTTTACAATATATTCACATAGAAAACAACTATTTTAGATTGTAACAATATTTCACAATATTACTGTTTTTACTGTATTTTTTGATCAAATAAATGCGGGAGAGAAAGATACTTTTTTCAAAAACATTAAAAAAAAAAAAAACGTAGAAAACCCAAAATTCTGAACAGTGGTTACAGCCTTAATTAATCTTGCTTTCTCATAAAAATTGTGAATTTTTTTGAGTTTTTTTCTTTCTTTTTCTTTCTTTATTAAGACATCTGGGCAGTGGTATCACCCTGGTATTTTTGACTTTATACCCACCAAAAAATACCTAAATTAATTTCAGAAAATAAAAGCATTCCCTTCATACAAGAGGTGCATTCAAGTCATTTCATTTCCAATGTTTTTATAACTAACTTATTATAAACTAATAGACAAAAGCGAGAGTCATGTCATTGACCCAACTTCTGAATCACACTGCTGCTCATTTGTCACATCAGCAACGATTACCATCGCTCATGACTCCTCAAAATTCAGCTCTAATTAAAAGTAAATATTTCTAGTTGTCGCTGCCAATCGCTGTCATTGTGAACGCTTTATTAGGCCCTGATCCAAAAGACTCATCAGCCCCAGCAGCCTTCTCCCAGTTTGACGCAATGACACAGAGACTGTTGTGGTCTCGTGTTTCGCAAAAGGGCACGCTGCAGATGCGAAAGGGCCTTGCGAGCACCCTTCAGAACCATAAAATTACAAATGGGACACCCTACTGTCTTGTTCTCAAAGGACATGACAGGCAAGTGCGCCATTTGGGACACAGCCTTAGACACAGTGTCTGAGCTATTATAATGTAAGTCTATACTGTTGGAAGCAAAACTGATAGTCTGAATGCCAAGAAGTGCTTTGACAGAAGCTCGCCAAGACCTTGTACCAATTTTTCAGACCATATGGCTTCCCTTTGAAGACAGCGACGTGGCTCCTCCTAATCCACTCAGGCTTTTGTAAAACAGCCTCACTTGTCACAAGTCTCATAATTGGGCGTAAAATGTGATGAGGGGACGGCAGAAGGAGCTGTCGCTTTTGTACGGGGTCCAGAGTGCGTTGGCTCTCCGTGCGGGAATGAATTGGAGGATTCAGTCAAACAGAACATGGACAGAAACAGCTGAGAAATGAGCCGTAGGGCCTGCGCTATGTAAATCGCACCAATTGAGTGACCTTTAGCCCTAATCAGACTTATTCTACCCGCCTCTCTTTTTCTCTCCGTCTTTCTTTTATTTTTGCTCACTCATTTGAGCTGTCGCTCGCCCTCCCTCTCATTCTCCTCAACCTTAGTCGACTCTTTTTTTTAAAGACACCCTTATTAGTATTGCAAAGTCATCTGTGTGGGAAGTCAAGCGAGGCTGAGAAATAATAGACAGACGGCTGAAACATATTCAAAGCTCAACCGCTTTGACATTACGCTGCGACATCCAATCTGCACCGGCCTTAAGACAACAAACAGCGAGGCCGCGGACGGAGGGAGATAGCGTTCGTTTGAGCGAGAAGCACCGGCTCTCTGAGGACTCGCTGTGGCGCTGGGTTTTCTGATAACCTGTGTTTGTGTGTGCGTGAGTGTTTCGCCTCAGCTCGGCCGCAGTGACAGGAGGGTCTGCCTGTCTTTATTTGTCTATCTGGGTGTCTTATTTGTCAGGGCGCTTTTATTTTCTCACAGTCCACTGTGACGGGAACTGTAGACATACTGGCAGAGATGCTGTTTTTGTTTGATGAACAGCTTATTTCTGTGTGTTTGCTAGGGCTGGCTTCAGATCTTCCTGTCCACGCTCACCTTCAGTTCAAATGTTGCCCGTTTGAATACCAAACTTATTGGAATATCAGATATTAAGACATCAGAACTGGTGAGATGCGTCTTGACTACATTGTACCATGTTAGGTAGGGTTTTCAGTAAATAACCTTAAATATCTTAACTTATTTTTTAATGAATCAACCATTTGGGGTCATTTATTTATTTATTTATTTATTTAAAATAAATCAATATTTTTATTTAGCAAGGATGCATTAAATTGGTCAAAAGCAGCAGTAAAGAATTTTATAATGTTGCAAAAAGATTTCAGTTTCAAATAAAAGTTCTATTTTCAAACCTTCTATTTATGAAAGAGAAAAAAATGCATCACAGTTTCCACAGAAACTGTTTTCAATATTGATGATAGTCGGAAATGTTTCTTGAGCAGCAAACCAGCATATTAGACTGATTTCTGGAGTAAAAACAGGAGTAATCATTTATTAACATCAGAAATGGTGAGATGTGCATTGACTACTTTAAAAGATTTTCAGTAAAAGCCTTAAACGTCTTAATTAAATCTTATTCTTAACGAACCAACCATTTGGGTTAATTCATTCATTCATTTGTTTGTTCGTTTTTTTTTTTTTTTTTTTAAGAAATTAATACTTTTATTTAGCAAGGATCCATTAAATTGGTCAAAAGCAGCAATAAAGACTTTTAATTTTGGAAAAGATTTTGGTTTCAAATACAAGTTCTATTTTTTTTACTCTGGAGTAAAGACAGTAGTTTTTAACAAGAATTTATTAACAAGAGAACTGGAGAGATGTGCATTGACTACATTGAAAGATAGTAGTTAGGGTGAAAGGAAAGATTTTCAGTAAATAACCTTAAAAATCTTAACTTATTTTTAATGAATCAACCATTTGGGGTCATTTATTTATTTATTTAAAATAAATCAATATTTTTATTTAGCAAGGATGCATTAAATTGGTCAAAAGCAGCAGTAAAGACTTTTATAATGTTGCAAAAAATTTCAGTTTCAAATAAAAGTTCTATTTTTAAACTTTCTATTTATGAAAGAGAAAAAAATGCATCACAGTTTCCACAAAAACTGTTTTCAATATTGATGATAGTCGGAAATGTTTCTTGAGCAGCAAACCAGCATATTAGACTGATTTCTGGAGTAAAAACAGGAGTAATCATTTATTAACATCAGAAATGGTGAGATGTGCATTGACTACTTTAAAAGATTTTCAGTAAAAGCCTTAAACGTCTTAATTAAATCTTATTCTTAACGAACCAACCATTTGGGTTAATTCATTCATTCATTTGTTTGTTCGTTTTTTTTTTTTTTTTTTAAGAAATTAATACTTTTATTTAGCAAGGATCCATTAAATTGGTCAAAAGCAGCAATAAAGACTTTTAATTCTGGAAAAGATTTTGGTTTCAAATACAAGTTCTATTTTTTTTACTCTGGAGTAAAGACAGTAGTTTTTAACAAGAATTTATTAACAAGAGAACTGGAGAGATGTGCATTGACTACATTGAAAGATAGTAGTTAGGGTGAAAGGAAAGATTTTCAGTAAATAACCTTAAAAATCTTAACTTATTTTTAATGAATCAACCATTTGGGGTCATTTATTTATTTATTTATTTATTTAAAATAAATCAATATTTTTATTTAGCAAGGATGCATTAAATTGGTCAAAAGCAGCAGTAAAGAATTTTATAATGTTGCAAAAAGATTTCAGTTTCAAATAAAAGTTCTATTTTCAAACCTTCTATTTATGAAAGAGAAAAAAATGCATCACAGTTTCCACAGAAACTGTTTTCAATATTGATGATAGTCGGAAATGTTTCTTGAGCAGCAAACCAGCATATTAGACTGATTTCTGGAGTAAAAACAGGAGTAATCATTTATTAACATCAGAAATGGTGAGATGTGCATTGACTACTTTAAAAGATTTTCAGTAAATAGCCTTAAACGTCTTAATTAAATCTTATTCTTAACGAACCAACCATTTGGGTTAATTCATTCATTCATTTGTTTGTTCGTTTTTTTTTTTTTTTTTTAAGAAATTAATACTTTTATTTAGCAAGGATCCATTAAATTGGTCAAAAGCAGCAATAAAGACTTTTAATTCTGGAAAAGATTTTGGTTTCAAATACAAGTTCTATTTTTTTTACTCTGGAGTAAAGACAGTAGTTTTTAACAAGAATTTATTAACAAGAGAACTGGAGAGATGTGCATTGACTACATTGAAAGATAGTAGTTAGGGTGAAAGGAAAGATTTTCAGTAAATAACCTTAAAAATCTTAACTTATTTTTTAATGAATCAACCATTTGGGGTCATTTATTTATTTATTTATTTATTTAAAATAAATCAATATTTTTATTTAGCAAGGATGCATTAAATTGGTCAAAAGCAGCAGTAAAGACTTTTATAATGTTGCAAAAAATTTCAGTTTCAAATAAAAGTTCTATTTTTAAACTTTCTATTTATGAAAGAGAAAAAAAATGCATCACAGTTTCCACAAAAACTGTTTTCAATATTGATGATAGTCGGAAATGTTTCTTGAGCAGCAAACCAGCATATTAGACTGATTTCTGGAGTAAAAACAGGAGTAATCATTTATTAACATCAGAAATGGTGAGATGTGCATTGACTACTTTAAAAGATTTTCAGTAAAAGCCTTAAACGTCTTAATTAAATCTTATTCTTAACGAACCAACCATTTGGGTTAATTCATTCATTCATTTGTTTGTTCGTTTTTTTTTTTTTTTTTTAAGAAATGAATACTTTTATTTAGCAAGGATCCATTAAATTGGTCAAAAGCAGCAATAAAGACTTTTAATTCTGGAAAAGATTTTGGTTTCAAATACAAGTTCTATTTTTTTTACTCTGGAGTAAAGACAGTAGTTTTTAACAAGAATTTATTAACAAGAGAACTGGAGAGATGTGCATTGACTACATTGAAAGATAGTAGTTAGGGTGAAAGGAAAGATTTTCAGTAAATAACCTTAAAAATCTTAACTTATTTTTAATGAATCAACCATTTGGGGTCATTTATTTATTTATTTATTTAAAATAAATCAATATTTTTATTTAGCAAGGATGCATTAAATTGGTCAAAAGCAGCAGTAAAGACTTTTATAATGTTGCAAAAAATTTCAGTTTCAAATAAAAGTTCTATTTTTAAACTTTCTATTTATGAAAGAGAAAAAAATGCATCACAGTTTCCACAGAAACTGTTTTCAATATTGATGATAGTCGGAAATGTTTCTTGAGCAGCAAACCAGCATATTAGACTGATTTCTGGAGTAAAAACAGGAGTAATCATTTATTAACATCAGAAATGGTGAGATGTGCATTGACTACTTTAAAAGATTTTCAGTAAAAGCCTTAAACGTCTTAATTAAATATTATTCTTAACGAACCAACCATTTGGGTTAATTCATTCATTCATTTGTTTGTTCGTTTTTTTTTTTTTTTTTGTTTTTTTTTAAGAAATTAATACTTTTATTTAGCAAGGATCCATTAAATTGGTCAAAAGCAGCAATAAAGACTTTTAATTTTGGAAAAGATTTTGGTTTCAAATACAAGTTCTATTTTTTTTACTCTGGAGTAAAGACAGTAGTTTTTAACAAGAATTTATTAACAAGAGAACTGGAGAGATGTGCATTGACTACATTGAAAGATAGTAGTTAGGGTGAAAGGAAAGATTTTCAGTAAATAACCTTAAATGTCTTAAATCTTATTCTTAATGAATCAACCATTTTGGTTTATTTATTTATTTGTTTGTTTGTTTTAAGAAATTAATACTATTATGTAGCAAGGACGCATTAAATTGTTCAAAAGCAGCAGTAAAGACTTTTTTAATAATGTTCCAAATGATTTAAGCTTCAAATAAATATTCTATTTTTAAACTTTCTATTTATGAAGGGGAAAAAATGCATTACAGTTTCCATAACAATATAAAGCTGTTTTTAATATTGATAATAGTCAGAAATGTTTCTTGAGCAGCAAACCAGCATATTAGAATGATTTCTGGAGTAAAGATTGGAGTCATAATTCTGAAAATATCAGCTTTGATTACAGCAATTAATTATATTTTAGAAATATTATTTTAAATTAAAATAATGTTCTAAATAAATAATATTTGAGTGTATTAAATATATATGATAATTATAAAATCAAAAAATTAAACAATAAATACATAAAATTAATAAAAAATAAATGTAAAATTAAATCTAAATTTTAAATATAAACTGCTATGAATTATTTATATATTTAAAATTGTAAAATAAAATGGAGTATATTATTTAAAATGTATATATGTGACCCTGGACCACAAAACCAGTCATAAGAGTCACTTTTTTGAAATTGATTTGAATCATCTGAAAGATGAATAAATAAGCTTTCCATTGATGTGTGGTTAATTGTGATAGGACAATATTTGGTTGAGATACAACTATTTGAAAATCTGGAATCTAAGGGTGCAAAAATGTAAATATTGAGAAAATCGCCTTTAAAGCTGTTAAAATGAAGTTCTTAGCAATGCATATTAGTAATCAAAAATTACATTCTGATATATTTACGGTAGGAAATTCACAAAATATCTTCATGGAACGTGATCTTTACTTAATATCCTAATGATTTTTGGCATAAAAGAAAAATTTATAATTTTGACCCGTACAATGTATTTTTGACGGCCAGGGTCACATATATAGAATAAATTTAAGTTAATATTTATAGTATCAACACACTTCAAAACCAAATTTATATCATATACTTTTTTAACCTTTTGTATTATTCTTTCTTTCTTTCTTTCTTTCTTTCGTTTTTTGGAGGTCTACTTTGAACCACATCTACTTTACTTTATCTCACTCAACATGCAAACACACCTATAAACCCATGATTGAATCAAGTTATCTTTCCCATCTCATGTAAGTGATCTCATACTAAAACAGTGGCTGAGTCACATGACCCTTTGACATAAACCCAACAGGAAGAGATCAAACATTAGCCCGATACCTTCGACCTTAACATCCCCACAGACACATACAAGTGTAACAGTTTGTGGCCCGGCTCGTCTTTACACACCCGCGGTGAAGGGGGTCTTGTGTTCTCATATTTCAGGCTGTAATCTCTCCCCGTATCTGTTAATCTTTACTATCTGAGCTGTGCCTCTGTTGTAGGGGCTTTCCTGTGCTTGATGCCGGAGACTGCCGTCTTTGTGTCGGCTGTGAGCTGGTCTCCGGCAGCCCCCCGTCTCACCGTCCCGTAAGATGTGGTCAGCAGGGGGGTCCGAGCATTGCCACCTGTTGTGATAATTATTGACCAAACACATGCTGAATTGAGACAATGGGAGTTGTGCATGCTTGCCCTAGTCACTTCTGATCTTTGGACTGGTCGTTGTGAGTCCTAAAGTCACTCAGGTCTGCATAAACATGCTCGGGACCTCATTACTGTTTGTCTTTAAACTTAAATGCATTGTCTGGGTCTTGGGTTTGGTCTCAAACACCACAGTCTATTTCCAGCATACTACAGATCATAATTACCTCAACAACAAGTCAAGAGTTGGCAAGAGTTTCATTGCTCTTCACATCAAAATAGACTCATTATTTGAAATAAATGCTGTATTTATTATTATTCATTTGTATATTTTAGTAAAAAAAAAAAAAATACATTTGATATATATAGTTGAGGTCAAAAGTTTACATACACCTTACAGAATCTGTACAAAATGCATGTTATTTTTATTTAGTATTCACCTAAATAAGATATTTCACATAAAATACATTTACATATAGTCCACAAAAGAAAATACTAGTTGAATTTATAAAAATGACCTCGTTCAAAAGTTTACATACACTTGATTCTTAATACTGTGTTGTAACCTGAATTATTGACAGCTGTGTTTATGTTTAGTGATAGTTGTTCATGAGTCCCTTGTTTGTCCTGAACAGTTAATCTGCCTGCTGTTCTTCAGAAAAATCCTTCAAGCATTTTTGTGTATTTGAGCCCTTTCTAACAATGACTGTATGATTTTGAGATCCATCTTTTCACACTGAGGACAACTGAGGGACTCATATGTAACGATTACAGCTTCTAGCTTCTGAAGGGCATTACTAAATGAAAAAAAGAATGCTGTTTAGGCAAAATAAGAAAAATGTAAACATATTTATTCTGTTCAAAAGTTTTCACCCCCGGCTCTTAATGCATTAGGTTTCCGTCTGGAGCATCAGTGAGTGTTTGTACCTTCTGTAATAGTTGCATATGAGTCCCTCAGTTGTCCTCAGTGTAAAAAGATGGATCTCAAAATCATATAGCCATTGCTGGAAAGGCCTCAAATACACAAAAATGCTGAAAAACCAAAGAATTTGTGGGACTTTTTCTGGAGAACAGAGGACAGTTTAACTGTTCAGGACAAACAAGGGACTCATGAACAACTATCACTAAAAAAAAAACAAAAAAACAGCTGTGGATCATTCAGGTAACAACATATATTAAGCATCTTAATGCACTATTATTATTATATTTTGTTCTTGTGATATTAATTATGAATGCATATGATAATATATATTTAATTTTTTATATTGATTTATAGGAATTAATCATATGGGTCTAAAGATTCATCTCTTTCACAAACATTTCTCTTAGTCCTAGAACACTAAACTGTTTTATTTAAAAAGGAAAAACTATTCTTTCTCTATTGTCCCTTTGTCTTTCATCTCTGTTCTAGCCTGTGCTTTTCTGAGCAATTTTAAGACTTTGTAGTGCAGCACTTTCCAAGTTAATGTTGCCTCCTTTGTCACTTTGGATAAAGGCATTTGCTTAATGCATATATGTAAATGTCTGGGTCTTATGTTCTAGCAGCGGTCTGGCTCTTTGAGGGTCTGGGTCTTGGAGGGTTTGGTCCGACATGAAGCCGAGAATACTTCTTTTGCATAGTGAAGGAGGTAAGTTGAGTTTCTCCATTTCCAAATATCATACCCATTTCTTTCTCACTTGAAGAAAGATCAAAAGGGGATCCGTCTCATTTGCAGCCCGACTCTGTCTCCGCCACGAGGGAAACGTTCAAAGGCTGATGCTCACAAAAGTGATGCCTCATACTCCGAGTCGGACGGATTTGCAACAAAAACCCAGCCGTCCCCTCAATCTGAGCAGATACTGCTTCATCTCAGCACAAATCCACCTACATAACATTCCTCTCAGAGTGTTCTGTCAGGTGCAGCTCTCGCGTTCTCATATTTATGAAGTTCCTTTTGAGTTTTAGCTCTTGCATATGGATGTGTGACTGGAATATTTCATCCCGTCCGCCTCTTTTCATATGCAGAAAATGTCGACGAGTATGCTGAAATGTGTTGCAATGAAAGCAATCTCCATTTCATGTGAGGTTTTGACTTGGTGTGTCTGCCATCCAATTAAACGAAGGGTAAAGCTTCTGCAGTGTAATCCTCGGATGGATCCTTTGAGCGCTGATCACTCCTTTCAGGGTGAATCGTTTGATTAGGCATCAAAGTTTGCGTGATGCCGACAACCTCCGTGACAAATTCGGGTCATTTGTGTCAGTATTTGAGAAGCATTACTGCAGTGAAACGTGTATCTTTTACATCTATCCTTCTGTGAGATACATAGGAAACTCCTCGTTACTGCAGCACTATGACAATGGTGCTTTTTGGCGATGTAAAACAAAGCAGATTCCGCTCACACTTCCCTTCATTTCGGCTGCTTTTCTCTCAGGATGCCCTGATTTTGTGAGCACCGCTCTTCGTCTTGATCTGTCGGGGTCCCAGTGGATCAATAGACTCTGTACGTTTTTTTTTTTTTTTTGTTTCTAATCAAGGGATTCTCAGTAGACTTTGCATCTACGCTAAGAGCAAAAAGCTGAAAGGATGAAAGGGAACAGCAGCCACTGTGTGGATTTTACTGATAGCTCTGATGAAGCACGGGGCCTCAAAATAGCTCTTGGAAGTTTGTGATATTAAATGAGTTTTGGGGATGTTTGCCTTTCTCGGATCACACAGACACACACATATAAACAAACCTCACAAAAATGTAATTAGAATCAAATAAAGTGCACAGAACTTGGAAGAAAATGATTCAGATTTTTCCTGGAGATATTGAGGGTGATGCTTACACACAGAGTTACGTAATCAGATTACTTTTTTTCAAGTAACTAGTAATTACTTTTTAATTTCCAAGAAAATATCTGAGGTACTTTTCAAATACGTAATGCCAGAGATTTTGTTTTCCCATTTATTGACAGACAGCTTTCCTGTCCCCATGTTAAGAGAAATTTTAGTTGGGGCGTTGCGTAAACATATATTACGTTTGGCGTGAAATGGCTCTTACATTTGTAGAAAACACATTTTTTTTTATATTAAAAACATACAAGCAGCCCAGCCCAGATGAGAAAAAGTAACGCAAAAGCTATGTAACACATTACTTTCCATAGAAAGTAACTAAGTAACACAATTAGTTACCTTTTTAGGGAGTAACACAATATTGTAACACATTACTTTTAAAAGTAACTTTCTGTAACACTGTTGCTGCCACAGTGTTTGTTTAGGGTTATTTAGGGTGGTTGCTAGGGTGTTACTAGCTAGGTTGTTTCTGAGATGCTCTAGATAGTTGCTAGATGACTTTTTACGCAGAGCAACGCCGCAGTTTGAGCTATAACCAACACAATCTCATTGTAATTTGCACTGTTAGAGGTAACGCATTACAAGTAACGTGAGTTACGTAATCAGATTACTTTTTTAAGTAACAAGTAAAGTAACACACTACAAAAAATATTACTTTTTATATTAAACAAACAAACAAGCCCAGTCCAGATGAGAAAAAGTAACTTTAAAGTAATGTAACTGATTACTTTCCATAAAAGTGACTAAGTAACAATTAGTACTTTTTAGGGAGTAAGCAATATGTGACACATTACTCCGACTTTTGGGAACAATTGGACACTTTTAAAGAAACTTTCCCCAACACTGCTTGCACATGTTGTTGCCACATTGTTTGTTTAGGGTTATTTAGGGTGGTTGCTAGGGTGTTACTAGCTAGGTTGTTTCTGACATGCTCTAGATAGTTGCTAGGTGACTTTTTATGCAGAGCAATGTCGCAGTTTGAGCTATAACCAACACAATCTCATTGTAATTTGCACTGTTGGGGGTAACGCATTACAAGTAACGCGAGTTATGTGATCAGATTACTTTTTTCAAGTAACACATTACAATAAATACAACTTTGTTGTATTAAAAATAAACAAGCAAGCCCAACCCAGATAGAAAAAGTGACGCAAAAGTAATGTAACACATTACTTTCCATAAAAAGTAACTAACACAGTTACTTTTTAGGGAGTAACACAATATTGTAATGCATTACTTTTAAAAGTAATTTTCCCCACACTGCTTACACATGTTGCTGCCACAATGTTTGTTTAGGGTTATTTAGGGTGGTTGCTAGCTAGGTAGTTTCTGGGATGCTCCAGATAGTTGCTAGGTGACTTTTTATGCAGAGAAACTTCACAGTTTGAGCTATAACTAACACAATCTCACTGCAATTTGCAGTGTTGGGGGTAACGCATTACAAGTAACACGAGTTATGTAATCAGATTACTTTTTCAAGTAGTAAAGTAACACATTACCAAAAATAGAACTTTTTTATAATAAAAATAAACAAGCAAGCCCACCCCAGATGAGAAAAAGCGCAAAAGTAACGTAACGCATTACTTTTCATAAAAAAAATAACTAAGTAACACAATATTGTAACGCATTACTTTTTAAAGTAACTTTCCCCAACACTGGTTATTTGTAACGATTTTATGTTCTGCCGAATTTGCATGGCGAATTCACTCATTCGTGCATTTTCATCCAAGCTGCTTATGCTCAGTGACATTTATGTTTGTGGATGGGGTGGTCTTTCATGCTTTTTTTCTAAAAATCTTATGTTTTGGTAGGCTTTTACGAAACCACCACATTCTAAAATAGTTATGTCCTACCATGAGGTCGACCATAAACTGCATATATATGATTAAATGTCTTTAAGACAAAACATCTAAGTACAAAATTAGTATTAAAAACATTTTACTTTAGCTACAAGTATGTGATTTTTGTGTACATGTGGTTTCATTTGTTCCTACTTTTTTTTTTTTTTTTTTTGTACATTTAGGAGCATTTTCAGTTCAAAAGTTATGGATCATGGTTTGTCTGTGAAATTGTTCATGCACACATTTCATTCACTATTTTGAATGAGACTCATTGTGGTTGCTAAATGTGGGTTGTTGTTTTTTTTTTATCAAAGAACAGTGAGAATCATGGCTTTAAATGCCACTAGGCTATTTACTACTGTATGTTACTACTATTTGTCTGTTTTAAAATACATTGATCTTGTCACGAAATTAGCCATAAATGATGGTATGGCAATAAAAACAATCAAAAACTGTAGTTTATTTGCATAGCACATTTCACAATAGATTTTGGGTTTTAAATTGGTTACAGAAAGTCAGTCTTTAATGACCCCACTGAGCAAGCCAAAGGGCGATTTTGTGTATCGGATAAAGTGGTAATGTAGGTTTGTGCACACGTCTAAATAAGTGTGTGTGAAGTGTTCGGAGGCAAATAATCACCTACAGCTGGCAAAGGTGTGAATTATGTAACTAAATTTGACTGGTATTTTGGATGCATAATTACTGCAGCATGTGCAGACATAAAAAGGCCCTTGGTGCAAAATTCCCAAGTTAAAAAGTCAAATATAACCATAAGCAATTGCTCTTACCATGATAACCATAGTTTCTGCAAAATGCCATAGTGTTGTAAGTTTATGATTAATAATTATGGGATCAGCTGCACACATTGTAAGAAGTGTTTAGAATCATTACTGTTTTATTGCAGTAAAAGTGACTGTGGTGCTTTAAATAAAGCTTGGGCATTTTATGAAAGATTTGTCCAAAAGTTTGTCTAAAATTGTAACATCTCTGTATACGCAGAGGTCATGCATGCATATCCAGTTCATGCCAGTGCTGTCTGCCAGTCACTTATATTAGCTTTTATGGTGGCGTTTCATGCCAGATGTAAGTGAACATTAGAGACTCCATGCGGTAGATGCTATTTTATTAGCAATAGCGATCCAAAACCTCAAAAATAAACAAACCAAGTCTTTCATGTGGCTTCAGCATTGGCAGAAGCGATATGAGAATCGGCACACCCTCTCATTTAGAGGCAAGGCTAAAATTATCACGACTTATTAAGAGGTTGAAATCAGAAAATTGACAAAGTTTCAAATTGGGTGGCCGTTTTATCATAATGCCAACTTTGCCGCAACGTATTACCACATTTTCAATTAATATGCAAAATGCTATATTAATACTAGGTTCATAGTAATGCCTATTTTTGGCTTTTGAGTGGTTACTTGTGAAATGAAAGGAAAGATGCATTAACGGAACCCTGCACTCAGACAAACGGAATGTGCGCTTTTGTTCGCTGCTAATTATTCCTCAGGAATGTATGAAAGATAACTCAGGACAGGAAGGAACAAATTTGTTAAATGGACTCTCCATTGTTCCCGCAAAACCACCACCATTTTAGATATGGCAGCCGTAGACTCTGTGAAATTACTCAATCTCATTGTTATAGAGCCTTATTACCCTCTAGAGAATAGAATCTAGTCAAATACAATTTTATAGAAAGGCCGTCTCGCCCTCCCTCCTTCTGTACCATCCGCAGAAGTGGCAGGGATTACTAATAGTGATTGGTAATAAACTGATGAGGTGCTTTTGTTTAAGAAATGGATCGCTGCTGAAGCCTGAGTGTGGCATGCTTAAATTGGAGTGCTCTCCCAAATCTTATCAGAAAATGGACTAAATGGACATGTCGTGTGTTTTCCCACTTAAATGCATGTTGGGTTTCTGCATTCACAAGATAGTCAATATGACCCTGATGCAATCACAATGGAAGTTGATTTGTTTATAACATCTGAGTTCCCTTCAGTGGCACCTGATTAGCATATGCTGAGCAATGCATTTACACTTCCTTTCTGTAAGAACAACAATAGGTCAGTGAACTGAACAAATGTGGCCACATGTGATCTTTGTAATGGCTAACCAGTGAGGTCAACACTTCTGCCAAACATCGACCACTAACGAAATTCTTTTTCGTTAGTCTGTTGCATGCAGCATATTGAGGTTATGTGAAAGTGTAGCATACTACTTCTTGACATTGCTGTTTAATAACATGCACTCTATCATGTATCATTTTAGACAAATGTAAGTGGAATGTAGAATATATTATGGAAGCCTATTTCTGTCATATAAGAAAAAATCAGACTTTATCTCATAATTGGAATAGTGTCTTAAAATTTGGCTTTAACCAATAATTTTAACTTTTTGTTTCATAATTTATACTGAATTTTTTTTTCTAACCCATAATTTCACATTTTTATCCCATAATTTTGACTTAATATCGTAATTTACCTATAATTTATCTCATAATTAATTACTCATAATTAGAAAAGCTAGAACATAGAAAAGCTAGTTCACGCATTCATGACCTCTAGACTGGACTACTGTAATGCACTACTAGGTGGTTGTCCTGCATCTTCAATAAACAAGCTACAGATAGTCCAAAATGCAGCTGCTAGAGTCCTTACCAGGTCAAGAAAATATGATCATATTACCCCAATTTTAAAGTCTCTGCACTGGCTACCTATTAGGTTCCGCATCAGCTACAAAATAGCACTTCTTACCTATAAGGCACTTAACGGTTTAGCTCCTGCGTACCTAACTAGTCTTCTACCACGCTACAATCCATCACGCTCCCTAAGGTCACAAAACTCTGGACTGTTGGTAGTTCCTAGGATAGCAAAGTCCACTAAAGGAGGTAGAGCTTTTTCACATTTGGCACCCAAACTCTGGAACAGCCTTCCAGATAACGTTCGGGGTTCAGACACACTCTCTCTGTTTAAATCTAGATTAAAGACACATCTTTTTAGCCAAGCATTCAAATAATGCATCTCATAAACTTTTCCTGCAGCTATATCTGATCAAATGTTCATTATTAATCTTTTAGCTCTGGTTTAACAAACCTTCCTTTTCTTAGTTTGAACAGCAACTACGCTAATTATGTTCCTATTTGTTCTCTGTTTTTGCCATGGGATTAACATCCCATGGTAACTAGGAATTCACAAGCTCCAGTGTGGATCCAGAACACTTAAGAAGAGATGATGCCAACCCCACAGAGGACTTCAGATGATGCCAACCCTGAAAACATACAGCACTACCGAATTCTGCTACTAATTTATAGTGTTCTTTGTCTGTTTGATTACGTCATTAATTGATCTTTACCACACATCTCTACCATATGTACATCAAGCTACTACTACATATATTGTAAAAATGTCAATTTGGTGTAAAGCTGCTTTGCAACGATATGTATCGTGAAAAGCGCTATACAAATAAATTTGAATTTGAATTTGAATTTGAATAATTATGAATTAGCATCTTGAAATTGTGACCTTGACCCATAATTTAAACTTTTTGTCTTGTAAGTAATGACTTTTTGTTTTTTATTTTCCAACCCAGAATTTTGACTTATCTTAATTTATGCTGAATATTTTTTTTCTTTCTAACACATAAGTTCACATTTTTAACTCATAATTATGACTTAGTATCTTAAAATTATGAATTTTTAACCCATAATTTAAACTTTTTATCCTATACTTTTGACTTAATATCTTAAAAATGTCTTTATCTCATCATTATGAATTAGCATTTTGAAAAATTTGAAACTTTTCATCTTGCAAATAACGACTTCATATTTTTTTTCATCTCATAATTTATCCTGATTATTTTTTTTTTCTTTCTAACCCATAGTTTCACATTTTTATGATTTAGTATCTTAAAATTCTGACTTTTTAACCCGTAATTTAAACTTTTTATCTCATAAATTTAATTAATGTCTTAAAAATGTCTTTCTAACCTATAATTTATCTCATAATTATGAATTAGCATCTTGAAATTGTGACCTTGACTCATAATTTCAACTTTTCGTCTTATAAATAATGACTTAATATTTCACTGTTTTTTACTTTAAAAACCCAGAATTTTGATTTATCTCATAATTATGACTTTGTTTCTTAAAATTACGACTTTTTAACCTGTAATTTCAAATTTTTTATCCCATAATTTTGAATTAACATCTTAAAAATATCTTTATCTCATAATTATGAATTAGCATCTTGAAACTGTGACCTTGACCCATAATTTCAACTTTTTCTTTTTGTCTAGTAAATAATGACTTTATATATATATATATATTTTTTTTTTTTTCTTTTTTTTTACTTTCCAACCCAGAATTTTTACTTTTTATCTCATAATTTATACTGAATATTTTTCTTTCTATCCCATAATGTCACATTTTATGTAACTTATCTTAAAATTATGACTTTTTAACCCTAATTTTGGGTCTTGTAATTATGACTTCATTTTTTTTTTTTTTTTTTTTTTTACTTTCTAACACAGAATTTTGACTTTATCTTATGATTCTGACTTATTATCTCATAATTTTGATGTCTTAATTGTGATTTACCAAAGCAAGATTTTTTTTCCACCTAACATGCTGGAAATTGGCTTCTATATTACTGCACATGGCACAGTATGCAGTAAGAAGTACGCCAGTATTGCTCACCGACCATAGCCTTGCAATGTTGAAAGTATTGACTCATGAATATTGATTTGCTTACGTGACTGGACGCTCCAGAGCGGTTACCAAGCAACGTCAGCGTGACCTAGTTAATATTCATAAGCTAAGCCCTTCCCCACAGTAGTGCAGGACGGTTCGCTGCTTGTGTTGGTCCTCTGGCGGTCTGTCAGCAGCCCGGCGCACGGAGACAAAGCGCATAGCTGAGCGGCTTGAGCCTCTGTCCAGCAGCGCGGTTTTCCTCAGCGAGGTGTTAGATTCGGTGAAGCCCGCTTATGCGTTGTATGTGGCCGTTGGGGGCCGACAGTAAGGCATGTGTCTCTCAGACGTCTCAAATGAAAACACAGTGACCCCGGAGTGCGAAGAATTCGCGCAACGAAGCACCACGAGATTTTTCCCAGCGTTTGAAAACTTATCACTGAGCTTAGACTTGCCTAGTGGAAAATCTACAGTCCGATTCAACGAATTAGCATTGGATTAATTTTCTTAGTATGCCATTTAATAGACTAGGAGACTAGGAAAGAGAAGTTTAAATTGACTTGTCAGTCACAAAAAGTCTGTGGTTCACAAAAAAATAAATAAATAAATACAAAAAAAAAAACTTGCAGTTTATCAGGTTGTTTTCTTTCCCTGATTTAATACGTGCATGAGAACAATAGCGTCAGCTGGCAATGTTCTTTTCTGAATCCGCACTGTAGACATGAATATATACATTTGTAATGTAAGAAAGAGCGCATGTTGTAAACAAATATATATGAGTTATGGGGTAACATCACATGTCTACTGTACTGTACTGTACTGTACTGTACGACTAACCGTAAAATATTTACAAGACAATACTTTAAAGTAAAACCGTGTCATATGAACTAACTGGAATGTTTTAGCTGGTTTGTTACTGATCCCAGGTCTACCTACTCTAACCAGCTCTTTCGAAGTTCCCAACGAGTCCATTTGATTTACAAGCCTTTACAGGTGTCCCACTCTACCTGTTGAGATAAAGTGGTTAAAACTAACCCTCACAAACAAGTGCAATATAAACCTTTTGTAATCCAATAATCATTTCAAATCCACCATCAAATCATTTGTAGGGAGGATCTTAAGATTCGGAAAGAATCTTTTGACAGTTAATGACTGTTCCATTTGATTATCTCCTGACAAGGGCAATCGGTCATAAAACCTCTTTATCCCACATTACCGTAGGTCCACTTTTGCTGAACCAACCATATGGGCTACATAATGAGTGCATATGCTGAGTTCAAGTAAATAATCCAAAGTAAAATACTTTTTAATATGAACTCCAAGCTTTGTTGAGAATACACTGTGAATTGGAAACATTTAAAGTATTTAAATTCTGATTGTTTTGCAAGAAATGTTCATGCTCAGTTTCTGTGTAGTGGATAGCGTGGACAGTGTAGGCGGCTTGCCGGGGCAGCCTCACGGAACAGGGCGTGAGGCATTCTGGATGGACTCGCGTTCTCGCGGAGCCCGTGGCGCGCAGCGGAGCGCAGAACTTATCTGAGATTCCTCGAGAATGAAGCGAGCTTTCTGCCTTCTCTCCGGACCCGTCCCTTGGTTTCGACCTCTTTGAATGACTGCAAGAGAGAGCCGACGTTCATTGGTAGATTCAGCCTGACTCTATACGACAGCTCCCTGTGAATCCACGCGCGGTGGCTGGTTGCTATACAGAGTCAGTGAAGGATACAAGCGGAGTTGGAAAAGGCTGACTTTAATTTGGAGAGGGAGACGCGATCGGCTTTGGATTTGAGGGTACTGTATCGCAGCAGAACATAACGGGCTGGGCGATCGCGGTCACCGGATCGTACTGTACGGGACGTTGACGGATTTGACAGCTTGTAGGCAAGTGCTGATTGTTGCTCTAAGCAGAAAGGATTCGGCTGAAGTGACAAGCATAGTCCGTTTAGAATGAGGACACCGAGGTGCACGAAAGCGAAATCGATGCTACCGTGCAACTTACCTATCCATACTGCTGCGTAACGCGCAAGTCCCCTCGCTCAGTGCTCCTGTTTGTATTTACGGATGAAACGCGCCTTTTAAGGCACCATGCAGTGTAACGAGACATGATTGCAACAGATTTCAGTGTGATAAACCTTTAAAGGAAAAAAGCAGGTTGCCATATTTGTATATTTCCTCCTCCTACTAATCGGAACTGTGCAATACTGAACGAAGTTCTGGATTAAATTATAATAACTAATAATAGGCTACATCTGCATATACTCGTCTTTAACTTTGTATTTGCATGTGTACAAATGCGCAAAGACGTAAAACGTGGAGAAAACGCATACTGAAATAATATAGATGAAATAGATACCATTCAAATAAGAAACAATACCGATCAAATAAATAGCGGTTTTACGCTATGCAAATTATATACAGCGGCTTTGGTGCTTTTCTCATTTTGAAAGCTAAAAGTGGCTGATGATGTTGTATCGAATCTTGCTATTTATTCTGGTCAACAAGTTCAGCCGTCGCTTGATATAAAGGACAGCACCCGAGCTACACTTCCACGGCGAGCGAGGGCTGGCCAGTGTCTCACAGAGGTCTCTGGGCTCTTTTATACGAGAGGTTGGGCTCCATATAGGTCGGGCTTTGCATATGTGTAATCAAACCAATGAGAATCCCCTGCGCGTCTGGCACACGGCAGAGCAACAAACTCTAGGAAGAAGAGAAGCGTAATTTAGGGGGTGTATCCCTTGTTTAAGACGCTGTTATGGCAAAGCCAATCGCCAGATGTTTGTGTTCCTCACTCAGATTTTGAGACTAAGCAGAACGCCGGGTTACTACGCGGAGGCTGACTCGCATATCCAAGCCACTTTTAGGCAAAGTGTAGCTACACGCGAGCTCTCTCGCCCACTTTACGCACAGGATTACGCCCGTTTGCTCGTCTATTTCGCGGAGCTGCAACGTTTTTTCTGTCATTCTTTAACAGGCTGAAGGAAATGGCAAAGGAGAGAGGAGCGCGGCTGGGAGAGCGCAGAGGAAACCAGAGCTGAATGGCAGGATGCAAGCGACCTGAAGACGCACAAAAACCCGCATTTCTACAGCTCTCAGACCCTTTTACGCGTTCTTTTGGTTTCCTTCCTTCCAAACGAGAGGAGTTACCCCTAGACGACCATTTAAGGATTTTCTTTTTTCTTCATTTTTCAAATTTGTATTATTTTCACACACACAACTCAAGGATTCGAGGATGCATTGTGGATTAGTGTTGATCCTCTTTACGGGAATCTTTCTCATCGTCAGTGCTTTCAAAAATGGTGAGTGTCACTGAAACTCAGTCGCCGGGGTGTTTTAATGACTTTATCTTGGGATTAGATGGTGAAAGCCTAAAAATGAGGGAGTTGCGACTTTAGACTGGTCACCTGCTCTCACCTGCCGCCTGTTTCTGACACCGGATGGCCGGTCAAATCATTTTATCCGCTCCGACAGTCAGTTGTTGTTCTTTGCGCTGTGCAGTAAACGCACTGATTGTGGTCAAACGCGTTCACATGGTAGATATATTTAAAAATAACATCAATTAATAATATTAATGTTTACCAAATGGAGAATATTTCTAAAATATATTATTTCACATTATATTATTTATTTAAATAATTTATTATAATGAAAAGAAATGCTTATTCGTCATATTTCTTAAAAGATGAAAGTGAATGTACTTTCAAATATTTCAAAATGTTTTGAAACCCATATTTTCACATATACCGTTTTCATATTTGAATACATATTAACTAAGCATTAGTATTAGTATTATATTATCTTTAAAAGTGATTTATTATTTACAAAATAAAGTCATTATAAAGTGCTACCTGAAGTTTTCTGTTCGTCTAATAACTTTTTTAAAAAAGTTTTGTGTTACTGGCCCTAATCTCGGCCAAATTTGGGAAACTACATTATAACATTATTCCGAAGAATCTGACGCCTAACTGTAATATAACTGGTCTGATATTATGAACTGCAATTATAAATAGTCATTTTGTCTTGTCGTGAGTAGCTATAAGTAGCTATAATAATATTTATAAACTTTGGAGAAAGTTAGTAGGCTGTTATTGACTAGGCCATTTTGGATGTTTTATTCTTATTAATCATGTATCTTTCAGTCCTATTTGCGCACTCGTCAGCGTGTATTGCTAATTCATATAAAGTCACATAATGTGTATCATGTCTGTCTGGAATGAAGTCTAGAAGGCTTCGAGCGAAATTTCATGGGGTCACTTGCATGTGGTTTTGTCACTTAAGAGCTCGTGTGTAGATAATGCGTATACTGTACATTCACGAATTAAATTTATGATTAAAAATGACCAATTCTGAGATTTTAAGAGTGATTATAGTGTCATGATTCGCTCTCAACAATATTAACCTCAAATCAAAACCCCGATTAAGTCACAAAAAGGTAATTCACTTATATGGTTTATTTTTAATGCTTTAAACATTGCTAGACCTCATTTAAAACTTCTACTTCATTCAGTTTGCCAGAGATGATTCTTGACACTCAAATATCTTGAGTTGTCTTTGTTTAATTACATATATTTTATGCTGAGAGTTTTGTATTGAAGATACTTTCTGTCTGAATGTGTTTGTGTTTATTAAATAAAAAAGTTAGTGTTTATATGTAAACACCTCTGAGCCATGTGGTGCTCCTTAAGTTTGTTTGTTGTTGATGGATATGATGAAATTCAGTGTTGATCAGCTGTGGAGTGGTTGAAAGAGCAAATAAATAAAATATGGGAGAGACAAAGGTCATGCTTCCCTCCCACATAATGACATTAAATGTAGGCGAAAATATCAAGCCTTATTTAGTGCTTAGAAATAGGTCAGAAATGACTAGAGGTGATTTTCTCTGTTTTAGTGAATGTTTGGGGGGAAACGGCACAGTCGTTCTTATGTCAAACTACAGTAGTGGTATTGTATTAGGTGTTCAAAAATAAACCTTTAGGACAACGTGGAATGTGCTTGCACTATGGAATCCCATGTCAAAACTGTTTTTATTTGTTTTATTAACCTATTACTGTAGGTATTCCCCAACTACAGTTGTGGGTTGTTGGTTGGCGAAACTCAGATGGTGCGACTGGTTGATCTTCTAAATGTTGTTGATGACTAGATTTTCAGCATGATTGATTTTTCTTTTCTTTTCTTCCAGACAAATGTGGGGACAATATCAGAATCACTAGCGCAAATTACCTCACTTCACCCGGTTATCCGGTGTCTTACTACCCGTCTCAGAAATGCATATGGGTGATTACTGCTCCAGGACCGAACCAGAGGATTTTGATCAACTTCAACCCACACTTTGACCTGGAAGACAGAGAGTGCAAGTAAGTGTTCAGTGTTCACAATTTTGTGTGGAGGTGCGCCACCTGCTGGCGCTGCTTGAGAATATGCAAGAGGTTCAGCTGGTGTGGAGCGGAGAGCCACACGTGTGCTTGGCTTCTTTTAGAGCTGATTTCATTTAAAACACTTGATTATTGTGTAAATGTGTTAAAAATAACATCATTCAAGTCAACACTTGTATTCTTATGTGTTGGAGTTTCCTTTTACACATTGTGTTGGGAGTTTTGTCATGCCGAAAGGTGAAACAATAAGGTATTGACAGCTATTTCTTTTTTTTTTTATTTTTACATCATGATTCAACAGCCGACATGTGGTTTGGTTAGTGCAGCTTGTTTCCACCGAGTCCAGTCCTCTCTCGACTCTTTCTCCTTCTCGTTCCGTCTGTTTCCTTTGTTTGTGCTGGCGGGTCTGAGGGACGTCATTGTACTGTCAGAGTGTGGCCGACTCTGTTACTGTATCCCCTCCACCCAGATAGTCTTCCGCCTGGAGTCTTTTGTGTTCAGTGAATGCCTCGTATTAATGGCACCGTTTATCAGGATCTTTACCTTTTTATGGCTCTGTAAACCTACAGAGATTTACAGCCCCAGATGACCCCGCGCTGTCTGCTCATAGGGGGTCCGTCTCTTCTGAGAGTTCAGGTTTCGCTGCCCAGAAACGAGCAGACCCCCCTTCGGTCACAGATACGCACACACACACAAATCTCCATCCAGGGGATACTTAGAGCGAATGGAGTGTGGATAGACACATGGTGAGGACATAATGAGCCCTCCTAATGAAATTATCCAGCAATGGTTTGCCCATGTTCGAACAAGCCAAGTTAAAGAATTGCAAGTTTAGCTCTCGAGGCAGTCAGAGGATATAAATGAGTTTAACGTGAGCTCTTTAAAGTGTGCTGGGAACTGTTTAGCATTATCATGTTCGGAAAACAACTGAGGATTATCGAGTGCTTCTGACTTTTTGCACAAAGTACATACTCCTAAAACAACTTCACCAATTTCCTCTTATTATTTAGCCCCTCCCATCCAACCACTTAATTAACAATATAAGTGTGCTGCATGTCGTTGTGTTTGCTTTAAATTCTTAAGCAGTCATTTTTTGGTTTCATCCTTAACTCTGAAATGCCCTTTATATCATTTGGTTTTGCATCATGCCTTTGCATGTGGTCACGGTCCATAAAATAGCAGTACGAGTTATGTTAAGTGCTAACTTGAAGACACACTCGTGCCCTCAGCGCTGCGTTTTCTGCTAAAACTCAAACAGCTTCAGGGCTTTCTTCCCCTCCCTAAAACGTGCTGCGGTTGTATTTCCCCCCCAAGGCAACATATGCCATTCACTTGCATTCAGTGCCACTCTATAATCTCTCCACTTCAATCTATCATTTTAAATTGCAGTGGAGAACGGCCATTCAAACAAATTTGAAGTTGTTTAGTAATTGTCGGTCGTGATTGGCTGAAAGTTATGAGCCGCAGAGATTGACACCCCACCGCCACCTCCACCACCTCTATCGCTAATTCAATTCAGAGACTAGATAGACATCTGTTTGGTGGATCTGGTTTCTGCAGATTAGGGGGTGTTTTCTTGACTCCCAGATTCAGCTGGACACACATTAAGGGCCTCTTGCATAATGGAAACTGTTGATGGCCGAAATGGCTTCTTTATCAGATGGACTGCCGAGCGAGGGAAGCTACAACACACGCTTCAGTGCGCCGCTCGCAATCTAATTAGCAACAAATGGAACGCACATGCTCAGCATAACATGTCCGTTATCAACAAAGCAAACAAGAAATGCTTCGTGTCCACTTGTGAAAAAAAAACAGCTGCCGGATCAGAGTCAACACTGGGCGTTGCACGCGTGTGACGATCTCTGGCATGTTTCGTTTGTGGCTGGAGCAAATGGACGGATTGAGAGAGGATTTCTTTTGTTTAATTTTGATTGTATATTTAGATAAATATAATTCATTCTTTATATTTAAAATTACATGTGTAAATATTTGAATTTTTTATTAATGGCCTGGCTTGACTGCAAGAACACTTTTGAAAAAAAAAGGCATGAAAGTAAATTGTCACACTGGTGTGTTTAGTGTTATTAAAGCAGATGGACTTCAGTGAGGTCATAGTGTGTCTCTGTGTGTGTGTACTGTGTTGTGTCAGAGGCCGACCTCTCCAGATAACACATTCCTCTGACAGCACTATGAATCATTGATGCGCCCCAATCCGCTGACCAAACAAAAACTGGAAACATTTCCTCCCGATTGTTACATTCCTGTCTTGAAGCGGAGAGGGGATGCACTGGATGCAGGAATTGTTGAAACATGGCAAAGGACAAAGTGTAGCTTTGCTCTCAAAAGAGATAAGCTTTACTGCTTGAAGCAATACTCTTTGTAACTAGTCAGAGAATGCACAACAATGGCCAGTCAGTTTAGATTTGTGCATGTGCGGGCTTTTGTAAATAGTCAAGATGGCATTCAGAGAATGCTTGCTCAAGATTGGTCCCAAAGGAGGCCACTAGAAGGCCTTTGGCTAGTCTGAAAACATAGCTTTACAGTGAGCAACCTTCAGCGCCGCCCTGCTGGGTCAGCCCACAAAGTCCTGCAGAGAGAGCAAATACACTCTTGGCTAGCCAAACAAACCACACATCCTGTATATGTGTTGCTCGGAGACTAGGACAATGCTGATTAGTCATGGAGACTCTAACAGTAGATGCCTTTGATTTAGTTATGGGTTGAAGTTTTAGGTTTGATTCATATAGATACACGCTCAATGGCTCCGCTGCCATTCAGTTGCTCAGCTGCCCTGCTGTTGATGTGAAATAATGTTGTGGCTGAGAAACCGAGGCGAGGGTGAAACGGTAGATCTCACCGGTGTTTAAACATCAACATGGCTCTTCCACTCTTGGTCCATTGTTTGTGTGGGCTCCAGTGGAGCAGGGGCCCTGTGGGTCTCCTCTCCCCCGCTGAGAGGTTCCATAGCCAGGCTGGGAATGGCCGTAACTCTCCCTGCTTCTTCCAGATACCTAACGCTGGCCCTCTCCTCTCCTCCACAACGAGTAAACACAGAGAGAGCCGTATGGCATGAACATTCATCAGCGGTTGTCACGGAAGGGAAAAGCAAAGAAGTATGGAATGCAACGGACCTCCTTTCATCCTCAATGATGAGGGTTTTTAAAGGCAGGGAATGCTTTGACCTCTGGGCAGCGGAGGAGGCTTGGGCTGACAGAGATTGTTTTAAATACTTATGGCCCCTGTTAACAAACATAAGCACGGCGATCTATTCTCAGGGAGGGTCAGCGAAGCAATCGTAGGATCAAAAGCCGCACTGGGCCATTCGTGAGCTGTTGATGAGACGCAGAGCGTCGTGCCTGACTCTGTGCTCCTAAAACAGGTGTACCGCTCCTGTTTCATTTCACAAAGATGGCATTTTTTCCCTTAACGGTTGATGTGCTTTGTGTCGCCGAGCAGACAGAAAGCAGACCGCAAAGCTGGGACTTTTGCTACCGCACTGAGCGGTTTGCTGTGTTGGGAGGTTGTTTCTTGTCCCTAGACTGTTTCTAAATCACATTTGTTCTGGCTCTGCACTGGGTTCTGGGTACAGGAAAAGAAGGCAGCAGCTGTCATATGGAGCAAGAGCGAGGTGGTGTTACTAAAGCCAGTCCAGATGGAGAATGAGGCATAAACATTGAAAAACATACACGATAGTGCCTGTATAAGCTACACTTACTGTTGAGAATAAACTGAGATGACGTATGTGATTTCAGTTGTTTTCAAAACACTGCTGTTTTCTTGAGAATCCTGATCAGCAACAGTTTAACCAATGGCATGAGTTTGGGGTACGGCTGTTTATCTGGTCGACCAATGACTGTTTGAAAACAGTCAATATTGGACCATAAGGCCTGTTAGAGGAGACCTCAACAATGTTGCAGACTATGCTCCGATTTAAGATACAGTCAGACTTTAGATGTGAACTCCAGTACCTCTGAAACAATTGTTGTTCTTTATTTTCCACAGTCATGCCTTTTCATTCTTTGGCACGCATTTCATCACCTCATTTTCTCCTTGGCCCTCTAACCCTCTCGCATGACACCGAGGAACTTGAGGTTGTAAAGTGGTCCAACTAATGAGAAAGATTAAAGCGGTGTGTATCTTTCTGCATGTGTGTGTCAGGCCAAGGGGTTTTCCACCGCTAAAGCGCTTCACCTTGGCCCGTGTGTTGGAAGGACAGGCTGATTGAAAAGCTCTCTCTCTCAGTGACATCTGCTGTCCTCCCTGCTGTTCTGTCACTGGCTTGATTCATGTCCTCCTCGTTCTCTCGCTCTCCGTCTCTCTCTCAGAAAGCCGAGGCACTTCGCCGCTCAGCGTGAGCTTATCTATGAGGGGAGGAGAGAGTGATGAAGTAGGGAAGTGGGGAAGAAAAGGAAGAGCATGTTAGAAAGTGAGTAGATGAAGAGGAGGAGGCAGAAGGGCGGACAGGAGGAAAAAAGTGAGAGATTCAAATAAAACACATTAAAGGGTGTGTGAGTTATTGTTGGACAAATGCAGCTTAGAAGAAGGTGTAAGCAACATCAATTAGGAATTAACAAAGTAGTAGCAAACCTCCTCCCTTGTTGCAGTAAAGCACAGAAGACATTAGCAAATCTCAAAATGATGAAGCTTCTAAAGAGAATTTTGGCTTTCCACGCAGAAGAATTTCCAGATATGAACGTTTCTGTTCTCCACTGTGAGTAAATCCTGTTGCTCATTTCCGTTTTCTTCCAGCTCGGATCTTCTTAAGTAGTTGCATGATTAAAGAACAATTTGTTAATCTCACCACAGGATTAAGATCTGAAGATATGACTTTGTGATATGATAAAAAGAGGTAAGGAAATCTGTTGTAAAGGAAAACTTGTCAAACACCACTTGGCATTTAGATCATGTCAATTAGCGCTGAGGCCATCTGTGTGCTAATGTATGCTTGAAAGGTATCTTTTTTAAAACACTGATGAATTAGCTTGTACTTGCATTTGTCTAATAAAATGTAACCTTAAGTGTGGAATCTCTGTGCCATTCAGTAAAAGCAATCTGAAATACGACACTGCAGGAAAAAGTAAAAGTTCTCCATGTCTGAACCGCTGTAATTTCATTATGCATTACACATGTAAGGATGCAGTGGAACATAAATCCTTGAGTTTGTTTAGATGAAGCTCATTAGCAACAGGGCAAGATGTTTCCACGCAGAGGCCCAAATATGGAATCCAAGAACTTACAAGAAACACAGAGAGAGGGTGAATGAGGGGAAATCACCGCTGCTTAGGAACCAAGAGTTTAGCTTGGTTAAAGATCTGATTCGAGACAACCTGGTTTTTTAAGCTCCCCTAGAGAACATCAGAAGGGCCTAAGCTTTAATTGATGTGGTCCTGTTGGAGAGCTAATGCACCATGTCTGCACATGCTGGCCTTGTTTAGTTTGCTGCCAGAGCCGCAAATGGCCCTTTATTTTTGATTGATGGGGCTCCTGCCCAACTATGGTTCAGCCCACACTGCTCTGAGCTTAAGGGACCAGTTGGATGGGGATTTAGGTTTGACAAGGTTCAGCCCCACGCTAAGGTGGCAAATTGAGTTTTTCAGCTTGTATATTTGAAAATGTTGTGTTTTATTGTAAATTTAGGCTGTGAGATCTTGTTGTAAGAATTTAACTTTCATCTCATTCTTATTTGTTTGCTCCAGTTCGAGTGCGGCCGAGGGCCGTCCGTCTTCGTTTTCACTGCGACAGTGTTGGTAGTGAGTTTGATGGCTGGAAAGAGACAGTGATGAATGGGGCAAAGGCTCTCTGATTGAGTTGAAGCCGTTCACATGCCGCTCGCCCGCCCCTTATGTTTGCTTTTCTCTTGGTCTTGTCTTTCAGCAGGTTGGTGTTCGTTTTACTGGGTTTGTGTGCGAATGTGGTATTTTTCTCACACTATAATTCGCTATTAAATAGCACATGTCCCTAAAGCTGCAAACTGACCTGTTTTTAAATCAACCCCTTGGTGGGGTGTTTGTGGTCTTGTAATGTTTCAGCCTCGATGCCAGCTTAAGTCTTTCAGTCCCTCCTTTCCTATCCTCTCCCCTAGTTTCCAGCAGGTCTGCTGGTCATAGCGTGCATACTGAGCTAATTATCTTTCATGAGGTCTCCAAGTTGGCAGTGGCAGTGTGGGTTTGTGAATGGAGAGGTCATTTTGCCCTCCAAACTTTGGCATCATCTTTGGCATCGGCGCTTTGATCAAACTGCCTCACGACAAGACACCACACATATGCGTGCACACACTTTGACACAAGCACGTTGCCCGGGCCACAGCAGAATGCACCGGAATTGCAATGGAAAGAAAACAACACACCACCTGGCTGTCTCAGTGTGTGCCCTCTGAAGTGTGTAATTCCAGGAACTTGCTTTTCTTTTTGAAGAGAGCGGAAAGGAAGGAGATAAGCAAGAATGTACGTGATAATGAATAAGGACATAGAAAGAGTAAGGAAACTAGTCGAATGGCGAGATGTTGAAACAAAATGTTGGAGATTTGACAAAGCAAAGAATTCTCCTTTGTTCTCCTCCTTCTTCTTATGTAATCAAAAATCAGCATCTGATGGGTGTGCGTATCCCAATTCCTTGTCTCACTGTCTCGACCATGACACTGTTCCCATGAGATATGATGCTGACTTGGTCAAAGGCTGCACTTTGTATCCATTCCCTGCCCCCATCTGCCGTCTACATCGCCTGGATGAGGAGGAAGGAGTGGGGGTGAAGGAGAGGAGAGGAGAGGGGGCAAGACACGCAAGGAAAGCAAGTTAATTGAATTACTCCCAGTGCAGTTATAAGCACAGTTTTCCTCTGAAAGAAAGAAAGAAAGAAAGAAAGAAAGAGCTGGACACGAGACATTAGGGGAAACTTCAAGTGACCCAGGACGTAGCCCAGGGGGACCTCATGAGCCTGTAGCACATTCTTTCTCGATCTTTCTCTTTCTGTCTACCGCACTCTTTCTTTCATGGATGCCACCCACTGGTTTACCTCTAGCTGACCTCCCTGTTAATTGCTAACTTGAGAGCATGCAGTATTTATTTGGGCCAGATAGCTTAGTAATGGTTGTTTTCGTTAAACAAGTGCATTGCCTCATACTGTACAAGAGCAGTCATCATTTGCATCTGATTTTGACCCTACTCTGAAAATTACTAGGTCATATCTTTGTCATCAGTTTATGGCTATGTCAAATTGGATTTGTGGGTTATTTTATTTAATAATGCACTTAGATATACATCTATAATAAGTGTCTGTTCTCTTTCTTTTTTGCTCTTGGACTAGTGACATAGGTCAGACATTCTAGCCTGCGGGATCTTGTTATATATCTCCAAATAATTAGTATTGTAATTAGCATAGCAAAAGGTATTACCTTTTAGCTGACCCTAATTCTTTCTGGCCATAATAGGAATGAATTTAGTCCTCATTAGAGGAGACTCACATCACCTTCTACCACTGCAGAATCAGCAGCAGCCCAAGGGTGGGAGACATGGGGTGACTGGGTAAAATTTGGGAAGGGGTGGGGGGTATTTTTAATAGAGGATAGTGCACATCTGACCCCAGCCAGCCACCTCCCTCCTGTCAAACTCAATCCACGTCCTTTTCTGTAGCTTGACTTTTCATCTTCTTAAGCATGGACCCATCTCCAGAGGGCTGGGGCCACTCTGGCTCAGTAATAATACCCCCTATCAGATGTCAAGGTGGGACAAATGGTGGCTATTCTCTTAGTAATGGCCAGTGAAATGGGCTCCTGACAGAGACCGAATGAAGACCTGTGTCCCTTGTTCACCATACAGTGCAATTTCTTTTTCCATTGTCCTGCTCTTGTACTAAAGTGGAATTTTTGTTCGCTCTGTCTCTCAACAGTGACTATATATTACTTATTTAAATTTTCACAGAATCTTATATAAACATGTAATTTCATACAGCTCTGATTCTCAAAAGATCAACACGAGACCTAACTCACTGTCGTAGCGTTGATTTAGCTGTATGGTTATATATTTTGCACATTTTGTCCATGGTTAAATTTCAAGCTGTAGTCATAACAAAGTTTAGCCCTAGCCTGGTTAATAACTTATTTTTCTAAATTGCAGCAGGTTTTCAGCAGCTTCCTCCACCATGTCATTGCTACAGGTTAAATCTCTGAGGTAAACTTAACCCAATTTATTGCAGTTCCTCGTCATATCCTGTCAGTGGATGATACACAGATATCCATCCTTCCCTCCTTGTTGAAGACAGAACTTCCTCAAGCTCTTTCAGCTGTGTTTATATTGGATCATTTGGGAATTGTACATGAGCGAAGAAGTGTGGCACTCAGATGTAGCCTAACCGAGCTCTGTGCTGTGGCTCGCTTAGTGTATGTGTTTCACTTAATCAGTAAATGCATATTAGCCATTTTGCCCCCCTGGGCAGAACTCTAATTAATTGCTCTTGCTCCTTCCTCCAACGAGAACAGGATGTTAGATTCTAAATGAGGGCATTTTATGGTCTAATATGCCTTCTGTGTTTCTTCGAAATCTAAACCATAAAGCTTTCCGTTTTCCAGCAAAATTGCTTTAATGGATAATGACAGATGATGGAATGAGGGGAGGCAGAATTGTTTGCTGACGTGCACTAGTGTAGAGGAGAATTAACAATGAATAGTGGTAGCACAGTGCCCTCTTTGTCTTGTGGCCCACTCTGCTTTTCCCTGGCAAAAATGAATGTTCAACAAGTTTGGATTTGGTTAAGAGGAAGGACAAGTGCTTGTCTCAGAGGTGTAAAGAAAAAATGGAAAGCAGTGTGATTGCACATTTCAAAACTTTGAGTGGAAATTGCCAGAGCAATCTTGTATCTTGTATATCCTTTCTCAGCTTTTACTGCTACCCCTTTCATCTGGTTATTTGCCTATTAAAGTCTCTAGTGAAACTGCTAGTAGTGCAGTGTGCATTAATTCCCTCAAAATACTGGAATTCATTAATGTGATTGTTGGGAATCTGTGTCTCTCCGAACAGCCTAATTAGCAGTGCTAATGAAAGCGGACACGCTAAATCCATCAATGTTAATCATAATTGCCGTTTATGAAAGCGCACGGCATGGTCTCCTGCACCGCACCCATTCAAAATTGATTAGCATCTAAAAATATGTCTCAGAGATTAAGCATGATGCTTAAGACCTCTCTGCGATTGTGGCCACTGGGGCTGGGTTGGAGTAATTTACTCTCACGGAATTGAAAAGTATTGAACCGCTTGACATGTCCACACCCTTCGCCAGCCCTACACCACATGTGCTCTGTGCCACCCATTATTAAATGCTACTACTCTAATCACTTGGGTTTAGGGATGAAGGATGAAGGGTGGATGTTTGGATAGACACATCTGTCACTGGGGAACACGAGACATTATTTGCACCTGTACTTTATATTAATTCTAATGTTGGCAAGAATTTGAGAACAGTTCAGGAGACAAAGTCTATTTGAGGTCAACAGTACACGTGCATTAAGTTTCATTTTTCATTTTCGTTTACGTAAACACACAGTATTCTTTCGAGACAAAAAGAATGTCTTTCTCAACAGTTGGCTGCTCATAGAACCTGTTTCAGCCAGTCAAAAGATATGGTAAAAAATAAACAAAAGCACCACTAAGCCGTTACTCAATTATCATAAAACTCAGGGCTAACTTTGTAGCCATAGCCTCAAGTCATGGTCCCTCCCTCTACACGCCGCAACAGTCGCATGTAAGCTAATAACTCCGTCAGGGAGTGTTTTCATTCTCTGTACTGTTGTAACGGACTCTGGTCCCAACCCCAGCTCCTTTTTTTGTCCGTCTCACCAACATTTTGAGTGACAGCAGTGAGGTTATTATCGTTGCAAACGCAGCTTGCGGCTGCAGGAGCCCATTACGGTAGGCTTGGTTAACGCTTGTCACATACTATGGAGAACGGTAGACAGTTATGGTGAGCGAGCTGCTACCTTGTCCCCTAAAGGCTTGAGCTGTTAAAACAGAAAAAAAGCCCAGCTTCCTTCGTGGAAATGTTAACCTTATTCGGCATGGGCGTCTAAGTGACAGTTTGTTGGTGTGGTTTTTTTGTTTACACATGATGATGGGGTCAGAGTCCCTCAACAGTTTACAGCTTTACTTGTTTACACTTTCTTGAGGACAATGATGACTTGTATATCCTCTCAGCCATCTCCATCTCAAAGGATGAGATAAGAAAAGAGTGATTGTTTCGAAAAGGGCACGTCGAACTTAATCTTTCCCTATGGTGATGGATAAAGTGTTCTTCTCTATTGTAGATCACGCCGGAGACTGGCGTCATCTCGGTCATATTTTGTTTCTCCAAAAGCTTACGGGGAGTGTAAGTAACAGGGTGTTCTGGGTAGTAACAGACACTATCAAACCCTGAGTCTATGATAAATTGTCTTAACCCCAGGCGTGCAAATAAGACCTACCTTTCCCATCTGACCCTTCTGGATTGCGTAGCCATTACTATCCCTGTGGACAGGCTTGTCCGTTAACATTGCAAGGCAACGAAGCGAAGGTCGCTGAGAATTAGATTCATCCTTTTTGTTTTAATTTCCCCTTTGGATTGGCAGGCTATTTTCACCACTATTATGGTCGAAAGTGTGTGTATGTGTGTGAAGGGGCCTTGGAGACTTCATGGAGGTTCACAATCCCCAACGACAGTCCAGCGGCATAAGCCAAAAGATTCTGAACGGTTGAAGAGGGCAGAGGTAGAGCAGTGAGGGGGGGAACGCATTAAAAACAATCTGTTCGCTGTCTCTTCTGGGGTCGTAAAATGAAGCAGGCCGAAACCTGGAGGAGCGAGGAGGTGGTTTAAGACCTGGGGCAGGTGGAGAGGTGTCTGGTCTGAGAAACTGGGACTCTATACTTGATGAGAATGCTTTACACCTCTCGTCTTGGCTTCAGGGTCCAAACTCCATTTTAAAATCGGTCCCTGCTGTTTTTTCTTGATCTGTTAACAGCAAACTCCATTTCGTAGTTTCAGACCCCTGCAAGATCTCAAAGAAATAGATTAGCAAATGCTGTTCTACACAGACCTCTCTGGGAAAAAGTCTTTCTCTGAATGTAAAATGGCCTCTGCAGTCAATCCCATAATGCCCTGCAGATGATTAGCAGGGCCAAGTTGGCACTCAGAATCCACTGAGCTCGTGGAATGCTATGAAACTGTGCGCAGCCTGTGCCGAGCAGTCTTTAAAAACAGAAATGAGAAAGTGGCTAGAATGCTTAAAGACATTTTTTTTCGTGAGCAGCACTGGCCTTGAGGCGACTACTGCAGTTCCATCTGCATCTTATTCTAATACCTCCCACTCCAGCTTTACAAGGTCCATCTGTGTTAGGGAACAAGTGCCGCGCCTGACTAAAAAATGCCATAAACATGATTTCCGAAGGTGCTAAGACTTTACGTGCAGGCAGGAGAAGCCTGCTGTTTTTCAAAGCCGCAGCGAAAAGGATGTCTTGAGGAGAGCTTGTGGTACAGTATAATGTTACCTCTGCTGTGACTACGGTTGTGCAACGGTGACTGTGATTCTGTGACAGACTGCTGAAATCCGATAACACACCTTTGATTCTCACGGCACCACTGAGGAGGAAACGACTTCTTAAACCCTCAAATCTTTGGCTGGATAACGCTTGCATCAATTTTTCAAAGGTCTGGTCACGCTTGGCTTTACCTAGGTGGGATTTAAAGTAGAGAGAATATCAGTGCTTGCTTGCATGTGTATGTGTGTCTCTAGGTGGAGGTATCATTCAGCAAGCCATAAGAGCAGGGAGAAATTACCAGCTGAAAGAGGAAGGAGAAAGCAGAACAGACAGATCTGAACAAGACTGATGCTCTCCATCTTGAGCTGGGATGCTGCTGTCAAAGATCTTCCCACATTACTGCACCAAAGCATCTTCAGACCAATCTCTGATTCACTACAAAGTGCACTCCTTTTATACGCAAGTGAATTTGGCTGGGATTTTGCAGCAGCTTGGTCTGCAATAGTAATGCGTTTACTCAAGTACACCATTTTCCTGAATCAGTATATTCACCGAAGCTGGAACAACATCCCTATCAAACAAATATAAGCCAAACCTTACCCTGGCAATAATCTAGGCCTAAAATCAAAGAGGAGGTATTAATCCCACTCCTAACCCATCCCAACTAAGGCCCTGTCCCGAATGTCCACGCTTGACGGGGGCATGGCTGAAGCTTGGTGCTGACGCAACGGTCACAGCGACAGCAGCCAATCACATTACTTTTCTAGTGTTGCATGAACGCGATTGGCTAGCGGTTGCACTGGTATATTTGCATAAGGCGATCCGATTGGCTGACGGCTGACGGCGGCCTGGGTTGCCGCTTGAAAAGTTGAAAAGTTTTCAACTTTTGCCTCAAGCAATGCCAGTGACACGGCGCAACGGACCTCGGCATTGCATTCTATTCAAAGTGAACAAGTACTTTGAATGGAAAGTACTCGTTTACTTTGTCACTCCATTTAAATTAAACGAGAGGTGTTGACGCTGATGCCCCAGGTGAATGCACCATTAGACATTGCAGTTCATACTTGGTAACATAATTCCACATAGACTGTTGGGTAGTGTGGATTAGTATAGTCTCAGCAAAAGACCACAACTTCTTACAATGGCTACAAAGAGGGTGTAATGCAAAAAAACCTATAACAAATGGGATGAAATGCAACATCAAGTCTTTCTAGTACCAACAAGGAAAGTGATGTCTATGTCTAGAGCAACTTTGCTATCAACCAATCAGATTCTCAGGTTAAAGTTAGGGCTAGTGCCTTGAACAAGATTTATACCAAACAGTGATTTTCTTCTGGGTTTTAGTGATTTGGTAAGTCTGTGTTTATTTGAGGACAAAGGATGTTATTCCAGGAATATGTTTAGACTTGAATGCAAGGTTCTGTGTCCAAACTGCACAAAAATGAAGCTGACGATCAGCATAACCATCACTCCAAGCTTTTATTTTCTTCTCCTTCCCCTCTTATCTTGACAAAGCAGTCTCTCAGAGCATCATTTGACCTAACTTAAGGAAGTCAAGCTCACCCGAATACTGGGCAAGCCAGAATGATGACAGAAAACAAAAGAAGTCTTTGGGAGAGTAAATGACTGCTTTTTATGGCCACTGTGCCGTAAAGGCAGCAAGTAAAAGCGTAAGTGCATTGGCTGGATTCCTGTGTAAATGTACCATGATGGAGCAGAAGGTAGACTGAGGTCTCCCGCTCAGACTGATAAAGGAGAAGAGGAGAACAGAGCTTGTTTGTGTGGGTGCAGGAGCGCTGTTTCCACAGCTGGCCTTAAGAGGAAGAGGGCAGGGAATGAAAAACAGAACGGTGTGCAAAAAAATGGCACCAAGCACAAAACAGTAGACCCAAGCCAAATAGAGTGAGGTCATAGCTCTGCAAACGTCATGTGAGCAGCAAAGGCTGAAAAGAGCAGTGGGTCTGTTTATGTGTTTGCACATGGGTTTGTTTGTGTTATGTTGATGTTTGCGTCACTGACAAATAAAAAAAAAAAATGGAAAATACTTTTTGCAGAGGGTGTGGACTTTTTTGTAGCTGTCAGTTTAAATGCATTCCATGCGTTTTTCATGCATTTCCAGTGTATATGTAGCATTACAGCAGTGGCACTCTCTTCTGCTGTGACTGATGGAGTTCTAGGCCTCTTCCATCAGGCCAGCCAAGCGGAGAGACACGGGTGAAGTCATCTCTACATTACCGCCCCCTCAGGGGACCCAATTTCAGAGAGCGGCACGCTTCTCATATTCCGTCCCTTCCATTCGCACACATACAGTATCATGCCACCCCCTACGGTGTGAAACAAGCCAACCTTTATATCACTGAATCCACAGTATGAGATGCGCCCCAATTTTTAACGCCTCCCTTAAACCCCCTGGACACACTAACACACAGACACACATTCTGCTGTCTGCGATACCTTCGTTAAATTTTCACACATTTCCTCCCGTAATGTGTGGCAGGTGGAATAGACCATTTTTTATTGAGCAGGGAGGTCTTCTGTTGCATATCTAGGCTGCTATGCACATTAATAATATATATACATTAGTATTTCAATGCTCCTCTCAACATAATGAAATGATATTATGCACGAGCAAGATTTTGGTTATGCATCCCTAATAAGCTTGGAGAACCCAAACTGTGATTCTTTGAAAAGAAATAGAACGTTCTGCTCCCCATGATGCTTTGCTCTCCTTTCCTCCCGTCGTTCCGAGTGTCAGGGGTGATTAAACGCCATGGAAACAAGACCCTGCTGTCAATCATATTCCACGCTGAGGCTACCCCCAGTTGAAATTCACCATTATTATATCAGTATGCAAAGCGTATTGTCCAAACAGACTTAAAACAGAGGAGAATTCACATCAGCTTTAGTTTTTCATCCCATCTCGCTCACTAGCTGCGGCAGGACCACCCACCCACTCTCGTCTTGTGTTACAGACACAATATTAGCGCGCGTATGTGTGTGCACGTGAGTTTTTGTGTGTGCACGTGCTGCCGTTTGTGCAACAGTCTTCCAAACTGTCGCCGACTCAATTATGTGGCGGCACAAGCCAATAGCTTTAGGGTTGAAATTCTATTTTGAGGAGTACTGGAGCGTGCATGTGTGTGCGTGTGTGTGTGTGTATGTGGAGGCGACACCTGTTTCTTCTCACACTATAACTGTTGTCCCACTCACATACTGTCAAACCTACATGTAAAGAGTATCACCATCTTCTGTCATTCATATGCAGCAATTTGTCTGCCTCTTTTAGCTCTGTAACATACACGCATCATGACACATTACTCATCAGGACACTTTTGTGGATGTAGATTATTGTAAATGTCACTGTGCTATTATTAGGTGAATTTTGCATCATCTGATTAATATTCATGAGTCACAGTATAGTCTACAATGTGTCCCCTTGGCATTTGAGATGTCTTTGTTCTTACATCAGTTTACTACGGCAAATCACAAAGCTGGCAACTAACTCCCAGTGATCTGTTATTTATAAACAATTGTTCTTTTATTGTTTTATTTATTATTTTGATTTTAATTCAGTTTAACTAATTAACAGAGTGCTTGAAACAATATATATAATCTAATCAAAATTGCTGTGATTTTATTCACAAATTACATAAAATTCCACACAGGAACACTACCCAAATCAAAGATTTAATTATAAATTAAATGATTGTTTAGAACCGATTTATTGCACGTGTTTGTTTGTATTATAAAAAGGAAAAATACTTAAAAAAAAAAAAAATGAATAATTTTAACATATGCAGACATTCACTACCTAGTTTTCAAAAATGTTTTTTTAATAATGTTTACAAATGTTTTTTTTTTTGTTTGTTTGTTTTGTTTTTACCAAAAATGTATATGTCACTGTTCTAGTATTATGTGAATTTTGCATCATCTAATTAATATTCATGAGTCATAGCAAGGTTTACAATGTGTCCCCTTGGCATTTGAGATGTCTTTGTTCTTACATCTTTGTCTTTATCAGTTTACTACGGCAAATCACACTCAAAGCTGGCAACTGAATCCCAGTGATGTTATTTATAAACAATTGTTCTTTTATTGTTTTATTTATTATTTTGATTTTATTTCAGTTTAACTGATTAACAGAGTGCTTGAAACAATATATATATATATATATACAGGAACACTGCCCAAATCAAAGATTTAATTATAAATTAAATTATTGTTTTGAACAGATTTATTGGACATGTGTTTGTTTGTAGTATTGAATGACTGAAAAAAAAATATATAAAAAGGAAAAATACTTTAAAAACACTAATAATTTTAATACATGCAGACATTCACTACCTAACTACCTAGTTTTCAATTTTTTTTTTTTTTTTTTTTTTTTTTTTTTGGTTTGGCAACACCAGAACTCCAAAAATATCAAAACTGTATTTAAAAAAAACTTTTTGCTATGTGAATTTTTTTTTTAAATAAATTTTTGATACTTTTGGAGCTTTGGAGTTGCCAACTGTTTTCTTTTTGTCAATTTTTTAAAGCAAAAATATTTATAATATTATAAATGCAAGGTATAATATTTAGACATTGTTCATTGAAACAAACTGAATGAACTGACTTTTTAAAATATCCACAAAAAGTGTATAGTGTTAAATTTTTGTGTTTCTCTCTCTGTGCAGATATGACTATGTGGAAGTGAGAGATGGAGTGGATGAGAGCGGGCAGCTGGTCGGGAAGTATTGTGGGAAGATCGCTCCATCTCCTGTGGTCTCCTCTGGGAACCAGCTCTTCATCAAGTTTGTGTCTGACTATGAGACCCACGGCGCTGGCTTCTCCATCCGCTACGAGATTTTCAAAACGGGTGAGTGGAACAAAAAAAGAAATGCCCCAGAGTTCCTTACCAATCAGATTTTAGAGCCAAAACTATTATTTTGTGAGAAGTATACATACAAGGTAGGAATTTACTGTGGGAGACCACAACAACCATATAAGGACAGATATAAGCGAGGGAGAGCATTTTCTGTTTTCTCTTTGTCAGTCCCAGTGGGAGAGCTGCCCGAGGAGAAAAGATCAGTTGATAACACCGACTTGTAGACCTTCGGGGTCTCTCGTTCTAGCATTGTATGGCCCACAGAGACACACACAGATACACACTGAGGGACCGTTGGTCTTATCTGGAGATGTCATGGCAATAAGCAGAAATTTCCTGTTGTTCGGATCTGTTTCCTGTGTTTGAGGTAGGGATAGAGACGCAGAGAAAGTGAGAGAGAAAGCATGTTTGCATAACCTCGAACAGGTGCAGCACACATCATGGTCAAATACTGACCCTGGGATACCCCGAGTGTGACCTCAGGATGAGATGGACACCCCAGCGGGAGTTTATTTTAATCTTTATTGTCCGTTTGTGTGTAGTCGTTCCCATAGAAGTGAAAAATCACAATATTTCAATTCAATGAGATTGTGTGGTGAGAATTTGGAGACTTTTGGAGAAGTGTCAATAATTTTGGTTTTTCAAGATACCAAAAGTGTGATAAATACAGTAAAGACCGTTATATTATGAAATAATTTTACTTTTTGTAAAATAGCTGTTTTCTATGTCAATATATGTTAAAATGTAATTTACTCCTGTGATCAAAGCTGAATTTTCAGCATCATTACTCCAGTCTTCAGTTTCAGATGATCCTTCAGCAATCATTCTAATATGCTAATACTAATATGATTTATTTATTCATGTATTAAAGGAAAAGTCTACTTCCAAAACCAAAATTTACAGTTAACCCTTTGTCATGCAAGATGTCCATGTCTTTCTTTCTTCAGTCATAAAGAAATTGTTTTTTGAGGAAAACATTTCAGGAATTTTGCTCCATATAGTGGACTTCTATGGTGCCCCGAGTTTAAACTTTCAAAATGCAGTTTAAATGTGGCTTCAAACGATCACAAATGCGGTTGTAAATGATCCAAGCTGAGGAAGAAGGGTCTTATCTAGCAAAACGTTTGGTTATTTTCATAAAAATAATACAATTATATACTTTTTAATGTCAAACGCTCATCTTGTCTTACTCTGCCTGAACTACCCTAACTGTCTTGAGCTAGAATACACAGAGTTCAGGCAGAGCGAGACAAGACAAGCATTTGAGATTAACAAGTATTTAAATTGTATTTTTTTAATAAAAATAACCAATCATTTCGCTAGATAAGACCCTTCTTCCTCTGCTGCATTTAAACTGCCTTTCGGAAGTTCAAACAACTCGGGGCACCATAGCAGTCCATGATCATAAAACATCATTTCTTTACGACTGAATAAAGAAAGACATAAACATCTTGGAAGACAAGGGAGTGAGTACATTATCTGTAAATTTTTGTTTCGGAAGTGGACTTCTCCTTAAAAATTTTGTATCTTTATTGTTTATTATACCTTTAGGAGAAAAATCTGAGACAAAGTTGATGCTTCACAGAACACATCTGAGAACTCCTGAGCTATAAAAGAGCAACCCCGGAGCAGTACATTTTCCTCCGGGTTCCCATCCCCCCTGTTGCACCTCCACACACTTTGGCTCATCAATAACATCAATAAGTCTCCCACAGTATTCCATTATCTCAGTGCTGGTTTTCTTAAACTCATTTTCTTGATGTGTCTGATTGGAAATAAGGCTCCTCTGGAGAGAGCAAAGACGTCTAAAACGTATCGACTGTGCGCAGTCAAGAGGTCGAGCGGACGCTCTCGGCCAGGATGGGCGCCCCCAGCTGGGTGTGTTCCTCCAGAAAACCCTCTTAGTTTATCAGCATGGGTGGGCCACCAGATCCTGTGTGAACAACAAATACAGTTGTTTGCAGTCCAGGCCATGGGAATTTGTTGTGACTACGCAAACTCTGCAAAGCGTACGTCAGCCTTATCAATTAAAGACAGAGAATGTGAATGTGAAACGCAATAGTGACGGACGGTGAATGAAAAAAGGGAAGCTGATTTGAAAGCCTTGTCAACACCATCTGATCTGCGTGTTTATGACATACAAGTAAATGTAATGATTACACACAGGTGTTGAAACAGGTGTGCAGGTATTCAAACGTGGGATGATTATAAGAATGTAACACCGTTTAAAATAAGATTATACTCATTTCAAGCTGCTGCCGCTGCTACATTTGGAGAGGTAAGCTGTGGATTAGAGCAGGTTTCACACACATCCGCAGCGTGTGGGCTGAATCGCTAGAAGCAGCAGTACAGCAGAATATCTAATTAAAAGTACACAGTGTATTTTGTGAGTTTTACAGAGCTTTCAGATGGCTCGACTGATTTCAGAACAGGCATCTTCAACTTCAGCCGCTTATATATGTTTCTAAAGCAATTAGCCACGAGAGACTGTACGTGACAGTGATTTTATTCTGTCCTGTCCTTAAGAACACCATTTAACCATGGATAGATCACTTTAACACACATCTTGAGTGGCTTATTGCTTTTATAAATTGCCAGCAACAGCTATATGTTTAAAAAAAACGCCGGTTTTCACTATAAACAATATTTCCGGCAAACAATATAGCTCGTTAGTGTTGCAATGGGCGGACAGATAGAGATAGAGTTTGGTTACAATATTGCAAAACAAAGACAGATGGAGTGATACAGCAGAGTAGTGAAATGTTCCCAAGCTTTATTCTGAAATATTTCTTTTTGGAGTGCATATAAAGAATAACGGGGAGATTTGAGAGTAGAGAGCTAATGTGAAGACTACAAGAGAAGGAGAGAATAAACAGAGAACACAAAAGGAGAGAAGAATCTATTCAGGAAAAAAAAAAGTGTGAAGGTGACAAAGAAAGTGAGGGAGGGAAGATGAGGTGAAGAGAGGGCGAGAAAGCCTGGGAGCTACGCACACACTCGCGCACAGGAAAGATAAGAGATAAGAATCTCTCCACCGCAGCTATCTATGAATGCAATCAAGCCTGACCCAAGCACTAACCCACACTGGACAGCATGGATATCTAACGAAGAGCTGTCCTCAGGGGGCTTTCAGACCGCTACGGTTTCACAGACACCATGTTCTTTCTCTCAGAGTTCCCTTACACCATCCTTAACAAGGGGCTTTTAGATGATTTTTAGAAACTTGCGTATCCCATCCGTAAAGAAGAGGAGTCTGTAGTTATCGTGTCATCCTGCCTTGCCGTGGCATCCCCAAAATGGCCTTTCTTAGGGTTGAAGGAGACATGCGTTTTTAGTTAACAGCTCTGCAATTTTCAGAGCCACATCAAGTGCGAAGAGAGGCTGATGTTTCGCAAGTGGGGTGGAAGGCGTGGGTGTGGGATAGAAGGATGGAGAAGTAAGTTACCCTCGCTCAGAGTCAGTGTAGTAGGAGGAGACTATAGAAGCCTGTTTCAACCATAAAACAAAAAGGTAATCATGAAAATAAAGAGGAAAATTATATTATATAAAGTCACAATTGTAAGAGATAATGAACCGTTAATATGGCCGCTGTAGGAATGGAAGTTAAAATTTATGTTAGTGTTAGTGTTAGTGTATTTTACTGATCTTTTGAAAGAGATTTAGACCTTTTTCTTTAAAACAGGAGTTTTTCTTGTGAACCCAAACTGGGTTCTTTGAGAAAACGTGCCCATGGTGACATTTCTGCAAGAAGTGTTAAGAAATTAAATGTTCTGTGAGTGGCACTAGAAGATTAATACTTTATCCCATTTAAAAAATAATGTATGACCAATAAAACACATTAGCTGAAGTAACCATGCCACGTTATCTTGTTTTTACAAGTGTTTCACAGGACTTAGCACTCTGTATTGCAAGTACAATGCTGTACCGGGTGCGCTACCGAGCAAGTTTTCTACATTAATAAAGCTATACATATGGAGGTGGTTATGTGGTGCAAACGTCTAAATGTATTAAGTTTTGAGTTTATAACATAGCATTGTGCAATCAATAATCCGTTCCTGTAATTAAAATTTGTGACCCTGGACCACAAAGACCACGGGTATATTTGTAGCAATAGCCAACAATACACTGTACGGGTCAAAATGATAAATTTACTTTTATGCCAAAAATTATTAGGATATAAGGCAAAGATCATGTTCCATGAAGATATTTTGTAGATTTCCTGCTGTAAATATATCAAAACTAATTTTTTTATTAATAATAATAATTGCTAAGAACTTAATTTGGACAACTTTAAAGGTGATTTTATCAATATTTAGAATTTTTTTGCACCATCATATTCCAGTTGTATCTTGGCAAAATATTTTCCTATCCTAAAAAAAAATGCATCTATGGAAAGCTTATTTATTCAGTTTTCAGATGATACATAAATCTCAATTTCAAAAAAGTGACCCTTATGACTGGTTTTGTGGTCCAGGGTCACATTTGCGTGAAAAGGACTAAAAGTTGTTACCACGGGTGTTCATTTCAATTGGAAACTGCAGTGAATTATGTGTATACAGTATATAGGTACGGTGCTACGTTTGGCAAAAATTTGGATAAAGGCGTATTTTTCCAATGAACTTATGTGTGCATAAATAGCTGTTACCAAGTGCCTTGAAGTCATGCAGAAAGTCTGCGTCATCATCGCTAGCTCACGTCTAGCAAGGCTATTCATCATAGAGATGTTATCTGAACGTCTTTACGATGGCACCTGTGTCAACACAGTAGGACAAGGATTGCGTGAGGAGAGCAGCTTGTTCATTGTGTCCAGTTTAGTTGTCTTTTACAAGTTTAGTTGCTTTTTACACTCCAGTGGCATAGGTCACATCTGGCATGGCAAGCATGTCATTCTACAAGCCCGTCTTCTAAATAAACCCCCCTGCATTAACACACAGAGCTAATGAAACCCAAGGCAGAAACTGTCTTTCTGTGCATTGCCCATTCTCATTCTCAAGGGGGACCATCAGCGGTGCTGGCTGGCTAAATGATGTGTCAGCAACTGTAAGCGTACGTGTTTGTGTGTTCAGGGTAACCCCACAGCTGTGACTCCAGATTAATGTTTGTTGGAAAGTGTGGCCAAATTTTGCTTCTCAAACTCTCATCGCGCCCATTAACCTGTCTTAGCATAGCCACGGGGGTAAACGGCAAGGAAAGGTGTGTGTATGTGTGTGTCCAGATTAATTATTCTGCCTGCAGATATATGGAATATAAACAACAGCGATTAGCTCACTAGACCCAGAACACCTCCAGCCATTTCATTTGTGCTTCAGCGTTACACAAACTGTGCCGTATGCCAAGGGATCTGGTAATACAGATCTCGTAGCGTTAGCATAGCTGTGTCAGCTCAGGTTTTCAGTACTGTGTGCTGAACGTTAGCTTTTACAGAGATTCCTTAGATAATGTAACAAGAATAGATAAAACATCAAGGTGTTTTAGTTTTATTTAGGTGCTATTATAGCCTTTTTGTAGTTAAAAAAAATATATATATTTACATAAATTTTAAATCATTTTTGTTATGTGCTTTTAACATTTTTATTAGTGTTTGTTTATTTTAGATATTTTATTATTATTATTATTTATTTTTTTTTTTTGAAGTTTTAGTTTTAGTCATTTTAGTACCTAAACTTATTTCAGTTAGTTTCAGAGGTAACATTTAAATGCTTCTCAGTAATATCTGGCTTTGATTATGTCAGAAGAACTGAAAAAGGTTGGTTTCTAAATTACGGTAATGTTTAGACGTGTTGTATTGCTAGATATACATCACCGAGGTCTCTGGGTCCCCAAACGTAACAACAGTAAAGTTAATCTCAACTGAACATGAGGATTAAATCTATGACACTTTGCTAGGTTTGTTTGCACTAAGGGGAGACCTGCAAGGGATCTTTTTAACAAGCATTGCCTCTGGCCTGTTAAATAAACAGCATATTCCACAGAGGCCGAAACCTTCAGCCACTTCACCGCATTGAAAAGATAAGCACCGTGTATATACGTTGGTGCGGAAAAGCAAAATAAATCGTACAAAAGCTAGCCGTTAATGTCAGAATTAACGCTTAGCTGCTATGAATCAAGCCTGTGTTTTTTCAATACCACTTCACTACTCTCCCATAAATTCTGGTGTTTAAGTGTAAATTTAGTTCAGAAGGACTTGAAAGTATTTGTGGCTGTGAGCGGGAAAGAAACCGAGAGAGAAAGCTGGATGGCTCTCACAAAGCTTTATTTGTTTGGCTTGAGTTTACAGGCTCGAAGCTCCCTCCCGTTTCTCATCTCAGTTTTCCCCAGTCTTTCCTTGTAAAGTTTTTCCCCCACTTCTTGCAAATAACTGCAGAAACTAACCAAGAGACATGGGAACGTGTGGAGGTTTTAAGCATTTGCGGTTAGCGACAATAGCGACATGTCTCTGAATCCATATGAGACACGCATAATCGCAAACGCACACACAAATCCTAGAATCCCACCGCAATCTGTAAACAGCAGTGAAGCATTACAAAACCAGTCACAGTGAAAAGCCACGAAGCTACACAGTTCCCGCTAGGCAGATAAATGTACTAGTGGACCCACAATTCTCTATTATATTTCACACTCTATATTCAAGCCATCCACATAGAGGCATTAAAACTACACAATTGCACATAACTCATTGTAAACAATACTTAATATGCATTCTTGCCTTAGTATTCAGTGGGAGAATAGAGTTACCTTCAAATGTCAAATAAATAGCTAACAAACTAACTCTAACAGATTTTTTTTTTCCAAATTGTTGCTCCAACCAAACTTAAAATTCTAAACAACTGAGCACTAATACTCACTATAGCGCCACTTTGTGGCAGTACTGTCAGTGCAACATCAAAATGGGTTCTGGCGTATTTTGGAATTCATCGCATTTGCTTCAAATGTGTTCTGGGTTGTTTTGCTTAAAAGATAATATAGCATGCACTTTATAAATAGAGTGAGAAATGGTGCAGAGGAAATGTGTTCTTATCTTGCGAAAGGAAAATGCAATTCCTTCTTGCCCGTGGAACAGCCACAGAACTTTTTCTCTGTCAAAAGATAATCTTAAGAATAGTTTACAGAATTGAGTGTGTCTATCTGCTGTTGCTGGAACTTATGCAACCGTCAAAAACTAAAGATGAAAGTTGAAAGTTTTTGGCTTCATCATCAAACAGTTCCTTTGAATTTCTTTATAAGCCTGTTAAGCCTAGTAACTTTTATTTCGACTTGGAAAGTTTCAGAGACACTGATTGCTGACCATTCAGCTGACAGCTTTCAACCCTAAACCCCAAAGTGTTTGTGTAATTACCCTGTCCTGTCCGTGTGACACCTTCTCACCATGTGTAATTGCTGACACCCTTGGATTCAATAGATTAGAGAGGAGGCCTGTAGAGTTTGGGAAGGCCACATCCACCGAGTGTTATATTTCAAGCCTTTTCTTCCTTATTTATGAAAGAAAATGTAATATTAAATGTCTGGAATTTTAAAGCTCTGTGTAATGAAAGGACTAAAAGTGTGGAATTTATGTCCTGCTGTTTAAAAACCAACCAAGTAGCGCACTAAATGTCAACTCACTTTAGCTTCAAATTCCCGAGCTGGTCATTTTCTTTAGAGCACAGGCAAAATGGAAAAGAAATAAAAAAGAAAGATAAAAAGAAGCAGTTAACGGGTTTTGTGGTAGAATGTGGTAGAGTTTTTGATGACATTAAATTATGCACCCAACAAGGTTCCAAAATCACAGAAAATTTATCCACTTAACGCTGCTTTTTATTTTCTTTTTTTCAACCATTCTTCCATCTTTTGGAGATTTGTTTATGCCATTTCTATTATTTAAAAAGGAGAAGTTCACCTAAAAATTATAATTCTAACATAATTTATGTTCCATTTGGTCAAAAACCATATAACTAACAAAATTGGAGATGTGTAGTAATAGTAACAAAAGTGAGAGGTTTTCAGTAAACAGATCAATTTCGATCTGTGGCTTCAGACGATGACTTAGAACAGAAGAATATGGTGCACAAGACCACTTTTATGATGCACCCCTGGTCCCCATCCAATTTTTATGCAAGAAGCAGTTCAAAACGTACCCTTTTTTGTCTTACGCTTGAAGAAGTACGTAATATGGGTTTGGTTTTTAGCCAAAGTGACATCATTATTTGTCATCTCGGTTCTGGTTCATGATCTTTAAACTTTTGCACTCGCAGTAATAACCACGAGATTCCACACTACATTAGGTACAGTGCTAACGTAATGTTGACATTTCAGTGTTGATGATCCAGAGGTGATCCTATATGCATCACTCTGTAACAAGAGCGTATTTACTCTTAGAGCTCTGAGCCTATTCATCACACAACAGCTTTAGCCGAGCGACCGTCGTGTAAGTGTAAAGTAGTGATGTATGTGTGAACTTCAACAACACACTGCATCAACAAAGCTAGTCCACCAGGGAGCTCTTGGTAAATGTTTTGACTTGCCGATATAAAAGTGTGTGCGTGCATGCGGAAAAAGTGAGTTTTATATAGTATGATGGACTTATTTTGCTATTTCTTAATTGTGTTGTTTTAAGCACCAACTGTACTGCACAAAGTGCATATGAAACTTTTAATAAGTACAGGCTCATATGTGCGTGCACTTTCTTTTTGGTCTCGTTTCGTCTTCATTAGCCCACACACCCAAGAAATAAGGCAGCGGCCGTATCCTGAGCAGGGTGGGCCTCCACCATGGCCCATAAACTATGCAATCATCGAGCAAAACAACACAGACCACCATGTTCCTTCTTCGATGTTTGTTTTTTTTCCCCCTGCTCCATCTGCCTCAGCGAACAAACAAAAAATCCTAACTTTTTCCTTCCTTTCGGTGTCCACCGCAGGTCCAGAATGTTCCAGGAACTTCACCTCCAGCAGTGGAGTCATCAAGTCGCCTGGTTTTCCGGAGAAGTACCCCAACAACCTGGACTGCACGTTCATGATCTTTGCTCCCAAGATGTCGGAGATTGTTCTGGAGTTTGAGAGCTTTGAGCTGGAGCCAGACACGCAGCCACCCACTGGAGTGTTCTGCCGCTACGACCGCCTGGAGATTTGGGACGGCTTCCCTGGAGGTGAGTCACTGGAGAAAACTGTTGCTCCAAACAGGAAAATCTGAATGTTTGAAACAAAATATCATTTAGCAGATGATGTTTGTGCATTGATTCTCAAATACTCAAACTTCAAAGGACCAGCAACAATAAGCTCAAATATTTAAATCATATTTCAATCTACAGAAATTAGATACTAGATTTTTACAATGTAAAATATGAGTGTTCTATGCAAAACACACCAACTGATTGTACTAACTGGTTGCGAGGGTGTTGGCTTTTTCCCACTGCCAAAAAATGTGCAAAAAATGTACCTTTAGGCATACAACAACTTGCCACTAGCGCAATACCCTTAAAAGGACAACTTTATGCCTTATCTACCTCTAAAAGGTGTATATTAGCAACTAAGAGTAGTAGTATGTACCTTCAAGGTACTACTTAGGAACCTTAAGTTGTTCCTTTAAGCATATTGCCATATTAACAAGCAGTTGTACCCCTAAAGGTACTATTTTTACACATTATATTTGATATTGCACCAGTTTTATTACTGCCAGGTGAAATTTGTAAATCGATCATATAGGAAAGTAATCGCACACTTACCCTCAACAAGCTGCATGAATTGCAATATAATACAGTGCTGGAGTTCAATACTTACGAAGGCATATTGGAAACTGGAAGTAATTGGGAGGGTCTCTTCTTTGGCCTTCTGGAAATGGCCTTTAACAGATGATATGGCTAAATAACAATGCTGCATGATTGATCTCTAGGGGAGAACAGACGCCTGGCCTCGATCCATTTGCCGTGTTTTACAAGCAAAACAAAACTCTCCTAAGCATGGCCAAGTGTCGATAAGATATTTGGACTTGCACACATACTTTTAAATCCACAAATGTGATGTAGAAGAGTATTTGAGAACATGTTAGTAAGAGCTCTTTATCTCGTTAATAGCTGGTCTGATTTTCTGTCTCTCTGGACATTAGACTGTGGTTTGTCTCAGTTCGGGGTGAGGGACTTTGGAATGTAGACTGTTGTCATAACACCAAAACTATTCCGTTCTCCAAGATAATTACAGTTTTTATTTGTACGTGTGTATTTGAATTGCATATACACACACCCAGAAGCCCAACAGGAAGGGGAAGGAAGTCTGCGAGGACCAGAGGTCTTATTCAGTTTCCACTTCATTATCGACTTTTTTTCTGTCTTGACGGAAGAGAGAAGCCGTGAACAAATGACACCTTTGATTTGAGATGGAGCCTTTGAGCTTTCTTATCAGTTAAAATTTTTAAAATTAGTTTCAGCATCTCTTCTGAGGATACGTCGTGAAGATATTGTTGAAATTATGATTAAAGGAAGTCTGTTTAACTAATTGTTTTTGAAAAGTTACATTCATAGTCATAGTCAGTTGTGGGCAGGTCTGGACAGAATTTGCAGGAATTTGTGGAATTTGAATCTGGATGGATTTTGAGGGAATAGCAGCAGAAAAGTAGAAGCTGTACATTTTAGGATCTCTTAATTTTTGTTTTGTGGCAACAGCGTGGGGATTTGGAACAAGATAATTATGATTAATAATGATAGAGTTTTCATTTCTGGGTGAACTGTTGCTTTAAAAAGCACTGAGAATGCTGCGCTCTTAAGAAAACTCAAGAAGTGAGGGATGTGTAGAACTTTCTGAATGGTGCTGTCCCGATTCTGCGAAAACCCACAGAGCTTTTTGTGGATCCAAAACCCATGTAGGCCTGAGGGAAGTGTAGAACCTAGGACAAAGGTTGCATGCTTTATTTTAGACTCAGCAGCCTGTGTTGAAAAATCTACAATAAAAAGGTGTCCCACAAGTGCACGGCGACAGAGAAAAAGCCAAGAGGGAGGTGGAAGACAAGACTTTAAAGGGAAGGCCCTGGTGCCTTAGGGCCTCAGTGTAACTCCTCTCTACGGTTCAGACACTAGCTGCATTACCTGTGGAGCCACAGCAATCAATAAGTGCATTAGTGTGGAAAGGCTGCGAGGCATGAGACAGAAGCTTCTATGACTTCAAGCCCTCAGCCCACCCCTCCATCACCCACTGGCCGCCCACTTTGAGGCAGTCACAGCCTGGCAAAGGGTTTATAAAGCCCCCTCCTCCTCCTCCACCAGAGCAGACATGCTGGATGGGTTCATGGAGAGGCTCTTTAAAATTTCATAGCCCTGTTGAGTCATGCAGATAATCCGGATGGTTCACCACACCCAGAGCTGTCTCAACACACCAGCGCACACATATATACACACTTGGATGCACCTGTTTCTATGAATTCTTATGAAGCTTAAGGTTCATGCAAACCGCTAGATCTGTTTTATGTAATCACACTCAGACACACAAAGCTGGCAGATCTGTTTAATCTCTTTTGGACTGTAATGGGCATCTTCTCAAAGAGCCAATCGCAGTTTCTCTTTAAAGACGAAACTTGAAAAAGGTGCGTCAAACCTTAAGCCAATATTTCAGTCATTTGTCAGAAATAATCCCAGATCTTTCATGTTTTGCATGGTTTATTTTTTGCCTTGGGTCAGTAATTAATCATTTTACTAAGGATTCAGGATTTCACGCTGTATTTTGTAAACCTTGGGTTAAGCTTGCTATTTGCATTTTTACTAGCTTAATTTAGGCAAAAATGTGTAATTTCAGTGTAATTTAAGTTCTCATGGCTGTACAAAGCTCATGAATAATTAATAAGGCAAGCACTGGGGCCATTTATAATTGGCTGTCTGTTGCCAAACAACTTGCTGTTACATTCTAGCACTGCTTAAACCAAAGTTTGAAAGTGGCCTTAACCTGGAAAGACATGTGCATATACCATGAAAAGCTCTTTTTCAATACAGCTTCAAAGCATTTCCTTCTCTCAGCTGAATGTACTGCATACCTCTTAATTTGCAGCCATAGTTGTGTTCAGTTCCTTCCTTCTTGTCTCCTACAACTCCTACACGTTTTTTTCTTTTAAAGTGGCTTCTGGGAAGTCACATTAGAGTGGCCCTGGAACGAACAATAAGTGCAGGAATTTATGATCACCACTGAAAACAGAAACCCAAGGTCACACACATACAAAACAGACACTGCTTTTTTCATTTTCAAGGTGTAGAGAGAATGCTTTGTTTAGTCAATGCAGTTATACAAGGTCAAGCAATGACACTGTCCTTGACATTCACTGTTCACTACAGTATCAGCTTTGATGGAGCAGCTTGAATGGTAGATTATTAAATACATCTAATCATACCTAATCATCCCGCACTTTTCTCTACCTTTGTCTCTTTCCACAGTTGGTCCATACATTGGCAGATACTGTGGACAAAATACTCCAGGACGGATCATATCCTACACTGGAATCTTGGCTTTGACAATCAACACGGACAGTGCTATTGCAAAAGAGGGATTCTCAGCTAATTTTACTGTGCTGGAAAGGACAGTGCCAGATGGTAAGACAGCAATGTTTAAAGTGCATAAAGTAATATATGAAATGAATACAATGAATTCTCAGCATACTCAGTCATATCAGCATCACAGAAGAGGTTGTTTATTGTGGATATCACTGATCGCTCACTCATGGTGGCCGGCATGTTGAGATCAGACAACCAGTCATGCTGTGCAATTGTATAATTCAGTATATCAATATTGTGTTAAAGATTGAAGATTCAAAATAAAAAAAAAAAAAAGGCAAAAAAAAAAAAAGGTGAAATTGTCAAAAACACCATAGTTGTTCCATACACTGTAAAAAAAAATACACAATTTGTTTAGTGAACTTAAAATAATTTGTTACCCCTGATGCCTTAAAATTTTAAGTTCAATCAACTCACATAAGTTTAGTCAACTTGAAATGTTAAGTTGTACTAACTTAGATATTTGAGTTGACTTAACAAAAAATTTGGTTTGTTAAACTTAAAAGCTGGGCTTCTTACCCAGCTGACTTTACATTTAAGTTGAATTTTAAGTTGAATGAACTCAGATAACACTTAGTACAACTTAACATTTCAAGTTGACTAAACGTTTTGAGTTGACTGAACTTAAAATTTTAAGGCAGCCAGGTAACAAATTATTTTAGGTTGACTCAACAATTTTTTTTTTTTTTTCAGTGTAGTTGAAAGGCAGAATAATTCTATCAGATTTGAATATTTTGGAAGTTTAATGAAGGCAAGCGAAAAGTAATTATATCGAAAACCTCCTCTAGACAAATATATAAATGCAAAGATCTTGTTTTCTTAACCAAACTCAGCATAAAGTGAAGAAAATCTCTTAACTTCAGCTTAAAAAATCTAATTCTGAACATCATGAGAACGTTTTCACAGCCTTTACATAATGTTATTGCAACATACCCTGTTGACTGTGGATATAAACCCTTATACAGATGCGTACCTACATTCACATGCAAATATAATATGATATAACATGGGATGTTATTAAATCACTGCATTCCCCTCAGCTGTGGCCCTCTTTCATTAAGTGATTGTGTTACAAGTCATGACCCATCTGCCCTCCTTTATGGGGACTGGTTTACTCTTTTTTGCAAACCAGCTCACCCAGGGGGTTCACCTCTTCACCCCAATTTGAGAAACGCTCCAGCTAAACATTTAATTTCAAAACACACCACCAACCTTCACCCACAATCACGCTATGCATTTAAATGCATCCGACACTGTCTGTCTTTGTCACCGTCGCTTAAGAACACATCTGTTCAATATGAGTAGTGGTGCCTGTGAATCCAGTATAATTAAAGCTAGTTGCAGGTCATACCAGTTTAAGGTGGTCAAGCTGTTTTTTGGATACATATATTGTATATATATATGATAAAGTACATTAATGTTGTGAACTGATGTACCATGTTTTGTTGTAGCTTAAGCTCTCAGAACACATCAAGGTGTGTACTACATCTCTGCCATCCCGGCTCATGCTCAAGAATACATTCGGTGTGTTCTCAGCAGGGGCTTTGCCGAACAGTCGCAGTCTATCAATTATTTATTGGCTCCATAAATTTACATTCCGTGGCAGCTTCTCTCGCAGTTCGACATGTTTACCAGTATATTGTGCTTTGCAGGAAGGAAGGAGATCGCCATTGGCAATAAGTCTTTATGCGAAGGATTTTGTCAGAGAACCGTCATAGATTTATGGTCTCTGCCGAGTGGGACCGAACAGTGACGGATGCCAGATGTAATCGGACGAGAGATCTGGTTGTTTTCAGTCATTGTTCTAAAGAATGAAAGGGTGGAAAGTGGATAGATGGCTTGAAGAGATAGAGAGATAAAACAGAACAAAAGAGAATGAGTAATGTTAAGATTTACTTGAGCTGAGGTTTCAAGGGTAAAGGAGAGAAATTCATGAGAAGCACATAAAAGACTCAATCCCTTATGATTTTGTGTTTGGCGTTAACACGAGTTGCTAAGCTAATGAAGTGATTCTCTAATAAGCACTAAAAATACCTAAGCAAATTTCTACAACAAAAGTATGTGGTTACTCTGGTGTATTTTTGTAAGGATATTGGATAAAATAGCAATGATACTTTTCCATCTTGAATTAAATGTATGGTTATTAGTGCTGTCAAATCGATTAATCGTGATTAATCGCGTGTAATCACATCCAACGTAAAAGTTTGTGTATACATAACGTGTGTGTGCTGTGTATATTTATATGTATATATAAATATACACACATACATATTAAGAAATAAATATAATATATATTTATATTTATATTTATATATAATAGAAACCATATATAAATATGAATATTTATTAAATTTATGCATATAGGTTTGTGCATTTATATATACATACAAATATACACAGCATATGTATTTTGTAAACACAAACTTATATTTCGGATACGATTAATTGCGATTAATCGATTTGACAGCACTAGTTATATGCTATACATTTTAACAACTACTAACATTTCTCTCGACTCTTGTTTTTTAATTACCTTTTGAAATGCATTCTGTAATTGGTTAATTTACAAAGAACAATGCTGCTTTACAATTTGGAAAAAAAATAAGCATTTTAGATGTTAGATGCAAAGATTTGATACTTGGGATTATTAGGTTTTCGGAACTAATGGCTCAGTGTGAATAAACAAATAAAACTACTGTCTATCTGACACACATGCTTTCTCCATCTGCTACATGTGTTTATGTCTGCATGTTTGGACTGTGTTGTTTGTGTATGTGTGTTTCTGACCTTCTTTCACTGTTAGTATATTAGGTAACACGAGCTCAGCCTGTTTCAACATGCATTTCCTCACATTTAAAACGACAATCTGTGTTTGTTTGGAATCTGTGACCTGTTGTAAATAAATTAGCATCAGCCTCAACATTTCCCCATCCTTCACCGTCCTAAATTGTGCCGAAGCGTCTGGAAAAAGACCCTTGGGGGTCAAAGCATGACCTCTGGTTGTCTCAGACACACGGCCAGCATGCCTCGAGACGACTGCCCCGTAACGTCACAAAACAATCAGCAATGCCCTTATCCTGGGTGGCATGGCACGAGGAGTGATGTACAACCTGCTCTCGTTCCATCTAAAAACACAGACGCGCTAGAGGCGTCTCTGACTTTCCATTCCTCCAGATGCTGACACTGGGGAAATGGTCTTCCCAACTGCGCACCTTCAGAAGGCAACCTCAAGACTTCTCTTGCTGCTGGACTTAAGAGCTTAAACTGAATGTTTTATGAATAAAGGTTTGCGTCTTAATGTGGTACACTTCCCACAGTGCTTCCATTAAATCGCGCTTTTCCTGTAAGAGAAGTGCGTATGTTTTATTCTGGTGCTAAGAGATGGAAACCTGTGGTACTTTGCCTCTAAGTGGCCCATTCCCAAGAGGAAGGCCTAAGTTTGGGTCGTGATCTGATGTATTCTTTATTTAGATTGTGAAATGACATTTTAACAACTCCCCTGCCCCTTTTTTTCCTTTGTGCTTCCTTCAGACTTTGACTGCACCGAGCCTTTGGGTATGGAAACTGGGGAAATCCATTCCGACCAAATCTTGGCCTCATCCCAGTACAACCCCAGCTGGTCTCCAGAACGATCTAGACTCAACAACCCTGAGAATGGTTGGACCCCTGCGGAGGACTCGAATAAAGAATGGATCCAGGTACTGTACGATCCACACGCATATACTGAAGATAGCAGTCTATTATGAATGAGTAATGGAGGAGGGATTTGTCCTTGGCAGAGAATAGAAACTTCTGTGGTATTTTTTGAAGAATAGAGAAGCCGAGTCTTCAGAAGAAAAGTTTGAAACTCTGAAACTCCCTTACGCTTTCATGATTTCTGAGTTAGAAACTTTCTCTAGCTGACTTGATCAGGCAGCCTTGCAGATGCTTTTTTGTTCTCTGTCGAAGACCAGCAGCAACATCTGTTGAATTTTGCCCTTTGGTCGACAGCCATGGAATGTTAAAACCCAAATGTACTGGTCCGCTCTGGCCCCAGTGAGTCTTCCTGGCCAACAGATGCTTGTAACCTTAACAAAGGCTGTCTATGAGATGCATCTGGGTGTATCTAACGTGATCTTAATGTCCGAGAGACAATAAGAAACCTAAAATTTAATTTAAGGAATGTGGCCACACACAAGGACAGTGGCATGGATAACAGATAGTGTGCCTATCTATGAAAAACTCTTGGCAGGAGTCATTGCGTTGATTACACAAACATTGCAGCACCTCTGCGGGCCTTTTCTTGCACTTAGGGGCTTTTCTGTGACCCAAACCCCAAGGGTATCCTCAAAACCCAGACTTGTTTTATAATCTTTGCCTGACTGGAAAGTTTGGACCAAAGAGGCTCCTCGGGAGGCTAATAACAGACATGACCCGCGGCCAAGTATTTGCTAGGGGAGGTCTGTTAAGCAGATTTTCCTTATTGCTATCAAAATATTGTCTGTTCTATAACAGAAACTAATTAAATTAGGGGAAGGTGCCTCAACTTAGCAGAGAAGAAGAACTATGATGTTTAATTCTTTGTTTAATTGAAGAAGCGAGGCATATGTATTTCCTGAGGAACTGGAGACAAGTTGTCCCCCAGTAGTTGTAATGTTTCCCCACATTTTAGAAAGAAATTCCACGATCAGGTTGAGCTGAGATCAAGCTCTTGAGTGCTTTTGATCATAGTAATTCAAAGTTCTTCTTTGTTTAGATGGGCTCATTATGCTTATAGATTACCAGTCTCTGTCAATATGGTATTGATCGGGACTGTTGTACAGAGCACAATGAACTATCCTAACACTCTAGCAGGATGTTCTTTGAGATCAATAATTAGACTCTACTCGTTTTACAGGCCATCACTTAAAGTGAAGGATTCTTATGTTTGTAAGATGACAGTATATTTATCAATGTTTGGTATGTGGCGTTGACATGCTGTTGTGCTACTGAGTTTTATCTTGCATCCAACCAATGGGAAGTCTTCAGAAACGAAACATTCCGCTTATGTGACTTAAATGAGCCTGAAAGATCAGAGAAAATTTCTCTTCTAGCACCCGAACCAATCGGTTCCACATCATTTCACAGTTGCCACTTCATATTTTATTCAGGATAATTAAGTAGACTTTGCAACTGTTCACCCTCTTGGCTTGCTGAACTTGTTTAGTCATTTCAGATATTAATGAAACCCTAAATGACTCGCCTCCCACAGTGCAGCATCGAGCTGAAGAGAGCACAATTTTACAGCCGCTTGGAATTCTCTAAAGAGTATTGATTAGAGGATGGGTACTCTTTTTGGTGGGAGAAATTTCAGCAAATCAAACGTATTCTGTTTCAGCCCCCACGTACCGTGCCCCTGTAAATCCCTTTCCGCCAATCAGATGTCAAAGTTGAACCCCGCACATCTGTTTCCAAGGGAACAAAGGCGGAACCCTGCCGAGGATGAATGATTTATAATTTGGAGACGTCCTGCGCTCGTTCTCTCTCTCGTGCCCGGCACTTGTGGAGGAGTTTAATTATAACAAGCGTTATTAAAAGAGTGGAATTCTTCATTTCGCTTCCATTAGGCAACATGACCCACCACAACAGTATTTCTCCGTCTAATGGCGCAGTCCACTTGGCACGCACAACTCGGTGTCCTCCAACGCATATTATCAGTTCATTATTTATTACATTTACACTCTCGAATGTAATTTACAGTCGACGCTTATATTATTCACAGAAGCCCGGTTCTTCCTTGTTAAAAATCCCCATCTCTTTCACCCAGAAGGTGTCAAAAAGACAGCGTTTGTCATGCATCTTAATGCGGCTTCAAATTAGATTCAGGGTCTAATGCTCCCAGCTTGCCACTCCTGATAATTAGTCGAGGGTCAGGAGATCTTGAGCTAAGCCAGTAAGCCACAGAGGCTGGTACTTTAGAGCTCGTGCCATGCCGAAAAACAAGCGTCCGTTAAGGTCTTTATCAGACATGCGAACATGGGATTCTGGCTCCGAAAACGTCCAGTGTGCCGCGTTTGCGGATGCGGCCTGGTTTCGATCGGAAGACTGCGTTAAAGCGTGACAAGCCGGGATACCTACATCTGTACAACACATTTCGACTCTCTCAAGGAAAGACTTCCGATTTATAGAAGACCGTAACCTTAAACAAAAGACGCTGTGAAGGTTCTTACGGATAGCAGGTTTTCAGTCCCGTGGAGAGCTTGGCATAACAAAAAACAGATCCTGTTTGGTAGACATCAGTGAAGTACGTGGCATATTGGAAGTGATGCAATAAATGCACGCTCATCCACTCCAGCAGCATCAAAGCACTTTTATGAATTATGCATTTTGATCTGGGAAAAAGTCAACTGTCAATAGTTGAAAGCTCCTGTCTAGCTCCTAATGCTTGAATAGAAGTTGCTCATTATAGATCATGTTCTGTTTCATTAATCTCAGCCTCGCAATCGTTCTCATCCTCAGGTCTACCTAAAGCCTCAGCCGCTCGCATTTATGTGGCGCTGCTTAGAATACACAGTGGTTCATTTATAAACCTGCGGCATACGTCCGTCCTGCTGTTCAGCTAAATGGTTTGATTTGCAGGGATGCAAGGGCTTTTCTCTTTCGCATCACTGGAGAGGATGTTTACCTTCATTTTGTTCATTAAAGCATCTCTGACAAGAGGTCAGAACGTTCAAAACAATAAGGGGCCGATGTTTTCAATTCTGGAACTGTAGAGTGCCAACCAGGTTTTGTGTTAGCTAGTTCAACAGGAAGCCGTCAGCTTGAGTGATGGAGGTGAGGAGGGAATGTGCCAGGGCCGTAGATTGAAACAATGATTGAGACACCACCCCACCCTCTTGTTCTTATCCCCTGTGCCACTGCCTTAAGTCGCCAACCCATTTTGCAACAAAAACAGGTCGGAATTCCAGGGCCATCAAGCAGGCACTAATTACAGACTTCCTCTGAGAAAAACATTCCTCTCAGGCTCTTGTACATTTATCGAGGAAGGCTGTAACTTATAGGGCGAAATGTCACTCCAGAATCAACGCACTTTAGCCATATCCTGTTTGCCTTCACATGTCACCTACATATGCTTTCCATTAGCGATGGTCATCTAGACGCAGCTATGTCCGCTCTCCATTGTTTTGCTTGGATTTTTTTTCTCTCTTCAATTAAAGGATTAGCTGCTGCTATTTTGAGACGGGTGCTGTTCTCCTGCCAGCTGATGAGTAATTAGACAGTGGGACTGTAATTAACATGAGAGTCTCTACTGACAAAGCCTGCAGAGCTGGTGTCAAGCTAGGCCACCCTGCTAGCATCACACCTGCGCTAGGTACATTCTTATGATGTGGATTTTAAACCATCTTCAGTGCCTACATGTAATTAGCTTGAAGCGTTTAAAATATCTTCTTTGATATCATTTTCTCGCAATTAAATATGGATCCAGGTGTATGTTGGATACATTAAGCTCTATCGCTAATATAAAAGAGCTCCAGAGGCTAGCGATATAGTATTTTTGTTAGTTCATGTCAGAGGAAATCCATTTCTAAGACAGATAGGATGTTCTTTTGTGCTTACTGTTTAATATCAACAGAACATGACGTGAACGTCGAGATAAAAGAGACCTGTGGCCTGACTCATACCACAAATATATTCGACCATTCTCCCCTTACAAAAATGAACCATTTTACTATGAATAAAAAAAAAAAAAACATAGTAATTGTAGTTAAATTCATTTTTTTTTAATGATTTTTTTTTTAAATATTTTTTATTAAATAAATATAAAACTTTTTTCCAATTTAAAGAATTTATTTAATTTATTTATTGATTCATTCTTTTTTTTTTTTTTTTTTTTTTGCACTATAGTTTAACCATGGTATTTATAGTAAAACAGTATATTCTGGTTTTAAGGCCCGGTTTTATCCATTTGTAACTGATTGGATGGTTAAAAATGACCATTATAGCACAGGTGGTTGAAAAAAAATTTGCTTTTTTTTTTTTAGGTTAGTTATTAGGGTACATCTTCTCAACTATGATAAAAATCATATTATTTCCTTACTCTCTCACTCTCTCTCTCTCTCTGTGTGTTTTAAATATCGTCCCACTTTCAAATCATCCACCCCATTACATTGGTTTGAGAAGAGAAGCACATGATCACCATTCAGGCACATGCATAATTTTACAAATTATAAAAAAGTTCTAAAAATAACGCTAGCTAATTCCACTAGGTAAATTGGGTGATGAATGTGAGGTCTTCGAGGAGCCTATAGATCTCTCAGCTGGCAGTAATACAATTTTCATGAAAATGTGAATTAATTATACCTGTGGTTAATGGAATTTTAGAGGAGCTTTCGGAGCGACCAGGTGTCGTGGGATGGGATGGTGGGAGGAAGCCGTGGTTTGATGGATGAAGTAGAACTTTGCCCTGCAAAACCTGCCGTCCCACATTTGTGTTTGCTTTGACTGGGCCGTCGCGCATCTGTCTACTCAACGTCTTAGTTCCTCCTGGCTAACCTGCACCAGATGGCGTTTGAGCCTTAGATACACAAGAGCAAGTGTGGTTTTAACGATTGAACAATTTGTGGATTTTTGTTGTCCACTGATATGCAAGAGACAAGGGTGAAAGAGACAAGAAAATAGACATGTTTATACACGACCCTTTATTTTTGCAGATCAGAAAATGAAGAGCCGCAAACGACAGGAATCAACTTCCTACAAGCACAGAAAACAAAATAAACATTCTGTAGAAACTGTTGAAACAGCCACCAAACACCATAATAAGCCCATGCTAGGATGAACACAACTGTCACAGCTTCAGGAAACAGGCAGACATGTTTGACGCTTGTTTAATTCAACGCAATTAGCATGAGAAGCTTCAGTGAGTTTGCACTAGGTTTAGGCAGATTAGATTTCTGCCACTTCCTTCCATGCGGGCCAAGGGCAAGGCAAGAGCCGTCCCTTCCAACACACACACACAGGCTCTGATGTAATAAAACACACACTCTTTGTAAATTTAATTAGCTCTGAAAAATTAAGTGGTCTATACTTCACAGATGGACTCTGAGCAAAATTAACAAGTTTTAACATACCAGACTTTCCCATGACAGAATTATGAAAACGTAGTTACATTTGGGTTCTTGCCAGCAAGATAAATTAATGAAATGTTTTTTGGTTTAATTTCACATTTTGGATCATTAGACGTGATATCATGAGAACAGCATTATTTTATTTGTCTGTTGAGTGGGATCCTCAGACTCAAAAAAAAAAAAAAGAAAGTAGAAAAGTAGAAATAGAGAAGAATACAAAATAACAAGCAGAGGTTATGATTTGCAGAGTCAGCTGGCTTGAGGACACACTTTCCTCTAGAGTCGTATGGATTCCAGTTTGGACACTTTCTCACAGTGGTTGCAGCAGACTTTAAGTTGGATTGACCGTTATAAAACTGCATAGTCACACTGGTGACTAATGCGATAATTTGCCAACTTCAGCTGTCCTGGTTTTGTGTTCAAATGTCTGCCTGGTTTCAACTGTAATAATATTTTCTTACTAAAAATGATATAATTCATCATTGTTTTTGTTTCTGCGGTCATGATACTTCAGATGAAATGCCCACAGTCAAGTCTGGCCTGTCTCCTTATAAGGAAGTGTGATACGCTTTTGGAATGGCTTGTTTTCTGGAAGCCAGAAAGTGGAGTTTCTCAGCCAGGGAATTCCCATGAGGAACTGGGGCTTTCCCTTAATCTCCTGTTTGTACTGTTTGCTTATAAAGGTGAAGTGTGTAATTTTTTCTTGATGTTAAAATATTTTCTCCTATCCTAGTTTAATAAACAGAGACAGCGGTACATAAACCATTTGTAGGTTTATTTCCCTTGAAAGTATACATTTTGTGATTCTGTGGTGCTTTCAAAACATTGCTTTCTTGACCAACTTGACATAGCAACAGCTTAACCACTGACGTGAGTTTTAAAACAGAATTAACTTATTTTTCAACCAATGGCAGACAGGGAGAGTATTTAGGAAAATTTGTTTGAAAAAAATCATTTTTGTAAAAAAAAAAATATATATATATATATATATATTTGATTGGTTGTAATACAATAAAATATTAAATAATGCATATGTAATATGCAGTATATTAAATAATCATTTCAATATATGGGCAAACTAGTGCTTATATTTTTTTCATATACTGCTATATATTGATATAGCAATGAAGACAAAAACTACACTACATTTTTACATGCAACAGCTTTATTAAAACACTTATGAAGTGTATTATTGACTATAAAATGGCATACATTAGGATAAATGTAAATATAAGTAGCAATTTCTTATGTATTATACAATATGTTATTCTGTATATTTGCAATATACATTAAATAATTAATTATACTGATCGTTAATATGTAAGGAAATATATTTTTATAATGTATAGAAAGGATTACTGTAGTAAAATATATTGGAAACGTTTGTTGTTGTTTTTTTTTTCAGTTTTTTATTGCTCTAGTTTCTCTTACTCTTTTTTCACTCTCTTTGTCTTTCTGAAGCAGAAAGTGGTTAATAAATCACGAGGCGCTCATTAGTTCTGATCTGTGATCAGCTGGTGTGAGGAAAACCGATCCAGACTGTCTCTTCTCCAGCCAAGCTTTCTGATCTCAAATCGCTGGCTGTTCCACAGCTCTCTTATCTTCCTGGCATGTATATTTTAGCACAGCCAGATCAGATCAGCACTCATTCAGCAGACTTCAGAAACAAAGACCTTATACAGTATTTTTAATATCGTTAAAGAGATTGAGGACTTACAAATGCTGCACAATATGGAACAGACAGAGTTTGTAATTCGCTCTTTCTACGCTAATTGAGTTTGGGACTAGCAAAACCATTATGCTAGCTCACGTTGAGTACAAAATGAATATGATATTTAATAGAAAAACTGGTATTGGTGATTAGCATATGTACAACAGATCCACTACATGGATTTTTAGCTCTTTCTCAGCTGTGTGCCACTGACATTTTCTTAGCACTACTGTAAATGTTGGTTCACCAGTGACATTTTTTTAAAAAGCTGTATGGGATGACATCGGTTTCACATTATGACATGTTTTTAGCCTTTACAGCGCTAAAGCATGTCCCTAAAAACCACAGCCTGGCACTGTTCACTGTCAGATTGCTCAGTTTATGTTCACTGTGGAAGCATGTGGGTGAATCCTGCTCAAAGATCTCCATTTGCTTTCCTTGTTTTCTTTTGCATTACAAAAATGAGATATTAAGTGAGATATTTTTCCCACATCCCGCCCTGTGTATTACAGCTCTTCTAATCCTGGATTTGCCTAAATCACACACATCTCTGTCCACAGTGTTTTCTCTTCCAGTAACCCCTGACCACTCTCGCCCATCCATCCTCCTTACCGCCTCTCAGACACACTCACCGCACACTCACGGGAATGACATCACAACTCATGACTTCTTTATGAAGCATTCATTTTTCAATACAGCACACGTCTGAAATACACGTTTCCTTTCAAACTATTTTTTTTTTCCCGGCACGGGCTCTATGAAGTTAAATATCCTTCCTCATCCAATAAGCTCTTGTCTCCCGTTCAGGAAATTAAATCGTCACATCGACTATGCTTTATTAAATTGGGATTATTAAAATTAATCTTTCATTCTAATATTCACCTGGGGTCTTATGAGCTCAATATGTGACACCCGATAAGCCACTTTTAAAGTGATACTCCCTCTGTTCATAGTAATATAGAAGTAATATTGTTCTCTCTCCTCAGGTTGATCTTGGATTCCTGCGCTTTGTCTCGGCGATCGGCATACAGGGAGCCATCTCTCAAGAGACCAGCAAGAAATACTACGTGAAGTCCTACAAGGTGGATGTAAGCTCAAACGGAGAAGACTGGATAACTATTAAGGATGGCTCAAAACAGAAGGTGACTTAATTGCATCATTTCATGGTCTGTCTTAAAGGTGCAATCCGTCTCTCTCAACCTTTTGACTACTTTATCCACAACAATATTCAAAGGGCACCATGTCTTCTCCACTTGTACCTACCTGCTGGGTCAAAACAACCATATTTTGTAGTTTGTCCATATTTTACCCAGCGCTGGGTTGTATTTAACCCAGCAGTTTATAGAGTGCACCTATCCAGATTTTCCAATACATTGGGAACTCTGATTCTAACAAAAAACACTTGTTGAGAGGGTCAGTTCAAATTTTTAGAATTTTCTTTTTTTGTTTTTTTTAAGATTTTTTAGAGGCTTTGGCTTTGGATTTGTTGTTGCCTTGTCTCAGAAACAAAAACCCGTATGGAAGAACTACAATAAGCACTTTAACAAAAACACAACTTGCACAGTTCTGCTTTTAAATTCTCTAAAATACCTTGAACTATAGACGTCCAGTGTAAACACAATTTTATTTGTTTTTTGAAACTAAGCGACAAGTCAAAAGGATTTTCCGTGGTAATAGAGCGGTCGATAAAGCTTAACTTGTTTTAAACCTGGAACATTCTTTTAACAGTTACATTTTCATATAACAATGAAATAGTGTTAGAAAGTCCTGGTAGACGATCAAGTCCGGTTCCGTACGTCTCACTTTCCACTAAACGATAAAGAAGCTTTTATTTTCTCAGCCTAACATGGAAGTAATCCGTAACTAGGTACATTTCCAGAACTCCTTGGCAGGAAGCCCTTTAAACATCTTCCTGTATTGTAGTGCTGTCACCGTGTGCCTCTTTTACACCAATCCATGCTCCAGATCCAGACGGGAATGCCACGCTCATGTGTTCTGCAGGGCTAGTGTTTCTCTTACTCCATTATGTGCCCAGTGTGGTATGTTAATCCGCCCTCTTAAAAGACTGAATTTGCAAGCTCTGTAAAAACTCCAACTCCAAAGCCACCACAGTAGTCTGACTGATATTCTTTTTTTTCCCCTTTATGGAATGATGTCAACATTTGTGGTAGGGATTTTTTTTTTTTCCTTGAAGGGAAAGAACAAAAGAGTTAATAAACAGAGAGTGGCAAATTGAGAGAGTGAGATGAAGAGCCATTCTGGGAAGGTTTACCAGGTTTAGAGTGTTTGAACAGCTGGTTGGATGCATTCGAGCACGTGATGGATTGAATGAGGACTGAGGAGACGCTGATCGATTAACCATCGGGTGAAATGCCTCTAACGTGTCCCTCAGCACAGGAAAGTTAACTGCAGGAAGACATGCCTATTACATGAGACAAATTGGCTCTGTCTCAAAACCTAGTGAGCTGCCTACCTAGACAGCATTTTGAGGATCATAGCCAAGAAGTTCAAACTGAACAATAAAAAGCAATTGAATGAACCTTATAAAACCTGTCAAGAACATGTTGAGATCATATTTTATGCCAAAACAGAAAAAAGAAAAAACAAAATGTAACAATATTTTAATTGAAATTGTTGCAAGAATGCAAACAAATCAACTGTAATGTGAAAATACTTGTATTACCATTTTAATTAATTAAAATAACGTTACAATGCAAATCTGAAATAATTCTAAAATAACTTTTCTTGCAAAAAAAAATAATTTCACTTTAATTTTCACAGATTTTTTGTCAGAAATGTGAATTGGACATTGTGAGATGTACCTGATCCAAAGACTCCCTGTCTCTTTAGGGAGCTTTATAAACTTTAAGATACTTCCAGTGTGTGAAGTTTATGATTTCGTTTTACTCATTTGTGAGTGCGAGACACGTTCATATGCATGTTTACATCTGCTTGGCAGACTTGCGCTAACAATACAAGTTTTGAAATAGACCTGTCAAGCTCAGCAAGCCAATTAGACGCTTGTGCGTGTGTGTCTGTGTGCGTACACATCTTCATGCCTGGAAGTAACAGTGAGCTTAAATATACCCAAAGGCCCAATTTCAGTGTCGACCCTCAACTAAAGTACACTGTTCTCTTTTTAGAGCTTGCATTTTTAAGGTGCGGTGCCTTGTTTCTGTCTGCCTGGCTCTAAAGTGCTTTTGTGAGGTGAGGGCCCATTTACAGACTGCTGAAACAGCAGTTCGGCTGTGGGCTTGTTGCACAAAGGAAAGCCTTTTTACTACTTAGAGCAGTAGAGCAGAGCATTGGCGTGACATTTAAAGATAGTGGATGGCTCCTCATGTGTCTCCCTCCCAGACTCACACGTTTTGACAAGTAGTGCCCAGGGACACGATTAGCAGCATGGATTCTGGGATAGAGGGATGGCTGTATGCCCTGGCTGGGGCTTAGCAACACTTGGCCATCCTGTATGCCATACAGTTTGACCTTGTCTAGTGTAGAATTGTGTTGAACGTATTGATATAAAAGCAATATGCTGAGAGAGCAGCTGTGCATTGCAGTGATTTTACCATTCTTACAGGGTTAACCCCCTCAACCATGGTCAAAGCACTGTAGAAAGTGACCTAAATTGACCTGTTGCTTTTATAAAATGATGGCAACAGCAAATGCACAAATGGGTTCCAAGAAGTGCTTAAGAACTGTACATACAAGAATACTTAAAAATCAGCCGCTTTTGTTCATTTTTATTTTTAAAAGCAATTAAAAAAAATGGAATATGCATGTATGTAACAAAGAACACAGATTAGCAAAGGATTCATTTCCCAAATGTCATTCCGTGGGATTGGGCATCTTGTAGCGATGCCTGATTTTGTTACTTACAATTTTTTACACTTTTTCCATCACTGAGGACACAAACTTGCATTACCTATGGGCTTTTGGCCCAAAGGGTCAGAAGTCAATTACATTTTATGTAATTAATACTAGACAAGGTGAATCAGGTGCTAAAACAGTAAGCGATTCATTTCTAACTCTCCTCCCAGTGTGACTCATCTTAAGAGCAAAAATCGGAAACCAAGGAAGTGAAAGAATGATCTTTCAAGATGTACTTAAAAACCTGTTGACCTTTACGTAGTGACCTGTGAAACAAGATACTATGAACACAATGGTTGCCTTTGCTTTAATTTGTCTTTCTTGTAACAATTTCATCATCCTTTGACACATTTCCAGATCCTGGCTTCACAGAGAACATGTGCTAGCTGTCAGCAAGAATCAGTGCCATGGACATAACACAATCTGATTCATCGCTATGTCTGTTGCAACAACAACAGAAACCATTGTGTAACTGAACCGTCAAAAACGTTCAGACTCTGACATCACAAAGTGGCCTTTGTATTGCAACCCAATTGGCTCCATGGATAATTTAATTCAGGCTCTATTTAGGTTGTCACATTTGAAGACGCTGATCTAAACACATTTCTCTGTTTCTGGAGCAGAGCGTTAGGTGCGTCCCAGGCCTCAAAGGTCTGTCTTTGGTGAGTTGCCTAAATAAACCATGTTAATAATTAATGTGTTTGTTTTTCGTTCGTCAGATTTTCCAAGGAAACACAAACCCTACCGATGTAGCGAAAGCCATGTTCCCTAAGCCCACGTTGACGCGATACCTCCGGATCCGACCCTACAACTGGGAGACTGGCATCGCTCTGCGCTTTGAAGTGTATGGATGCAAAATCTCAGGTTGGTTCCAAGAATCTGTCTTGAAATGAAATGTCAACAGCACAACTGGCATACATCAAAAATGTTTAGAAGCAGAGTGTTAATTCAGATTCAGAAGCAGTGTTTTGTCAACACACCACTCCATCATGATCTTTCAATTAAATGGTTTACGTTTTGCTTGCTTTGGAGGCAGGCGTATGGAGAAGTGTTTATTCATGCCTCTGAAAGCCATGTGCGAACCGTGCATGTGCAATACTGGAGGAGCTATTGCGTTATAGACAAGTGTTCACGTCAACGAAAAGGACCGTGTATTCATGTTTCCCCACGTTTGGATGTACTTCATTTAAAATGAATGGCGTGCACAGCGTGCTCGGCTGCTGCTGCAACCTCTCCACTTCTACCCCAATTCTGCCTCTACCCTCCTCCCTCGAGCTCTAACCTCTCAGCCTCTCACTCACACACACACACAGATGTACATATTGCACATGCTATTGCACACGGCGAGATCTACACCCACCAGTCGCAGTCAGGCCCAGCTGGCCCTGTCCTCATTTGCATACTCATCTGCATGTTTTGGCATTGCTCCACCCAACAGAGCTTTGATTGCAAAGGCTTTCATATCATCAGCGCCTCCCCGCTGAGAACATTTCCTCGTATGTGTAGGAGGAGGGCGAGCGTGTTTGCCATCATGCGCCGTCTATCAGCTTTACGTTCAACATGCATAGGGACTTATTTTTAGAGTCTGTGTGTGTACGCAGATTTAGCGCTGGTTGTATATTTATGTGTGTATGTGTGCGGTTCACCGCAGTTCTGGAGCGCAGCTGTTGCAGACGTGTTTTGGACGGGTGAACAGACCGCATTCTAAACACATCACAAGAGCGGAGGCCTCCCGGTGACATCATCAGTATGCATCAGGCTCCCTTGTGATGATGCGGCCAAGTTGGGCAACTGATTAGAGAAGAATCTCCATCTAGTTTCACTTACTAACAAGTACCATGGTATTACTGTAGTATGCTTTTTGGACAAGGTTAAACATTTTTGAAGCCATACTTTGATACTTTTTGCACAACTACCATGGAACTATCAAGAATATCACGGTACCATGCAAAGTACTAAAGTACCATGGAATTACCATCTGATGCCACTTCACCAAGGTGCATAGCACTTTTACTAAGGTACTGCCACAAATGCTATTCCTGAGTACTAAGTTTGTTAGCACTGTACCTTGACACTACCCACCGAGGATGCCTGCTGGCAGTTAGGAGGTGGTCTTTGGCACAGTTCAGGTCTGATAGGCTTTCCACATCCACACAGCCATTAATAAACTTCCTCCCGCTGTTTGTAAATAAAACCATCTGTGTGTGTGGTCATCCAGCATTTATGTGCTGTGCACAGACCGAACCAACAGACGAAACCAACAGACGAAACACGCAATACACATGGACCAGTCCACCCTCAGGGTGTGTCTGTCAGGGTCTACCACACCAGGAGCTTCTACCATGCATCCCCATCTGAGATCCATAAACAGATTCTGATGATAGTGCCAGCCAGTGGATTGAAAATAAACTTGGATGACTTCCAAACTCTGAGGGCCAACCACCTCAGTGCAGATCTTTTTCAATCAAGTCCTGAAACAATTTGGCATGCATATAGCAGAAATTATACGCAGAGACCTATTCCAAATTTGGCAAGGGTACGAAAACCCCAACGCTGGCTGTACATCCACAAACAAACAATGGAAAAATCAAAATCTGAAGCATTTGTTGTTTTAGGAGACTGGAACTCACATTTGGACTCCTTGCAATTTTTTTAAAGGGGTCGCAGACAAGTGCTCTTTCCGTTCCAAAACTACAGAGGAAGTTCCCTACATCAGTACAAAGGCACTGTTGTGAATGAAAACTCTGTTCTGGTGGTATTTCACGGGACATTAGGCTCATCTGTGACTAGTCCAAGATTGTCTCTGACGCTTTCCTGCTCCACGGGTGCTGATCGTAGATTATGGTATTGCTGGCAGGTCACGAATCCCACTGCGTCGGAGAAGGTACGAAAGTCGTGACAGGCAACACACAGTCAGTTGGTCAGTGCTGCATGTCTGATAATTTCCCTCAAACTCAACCTGCCTTTGCCTAAAGTAGCAAAGCGTGAAAAATCCTATTATCAACGCTGGAACAAAGGAAGTCAGTTTGGAGAGATGAAGACAGATTACAAGACGGATGAAGGGATAGGTTTGAAGGAGGTGAATGAGAAAGCAGATGAAAAACAAAAGGAAGGTAGGTGTGAAGCACGACTGAGGTTGAGAGCGAGAAACTGCTCAGAAATGAAAGGTAGATACACTAGAGAATGGTTTTAATTAAGTAGCTTGAGAAAAAGAGGCAGAGGAGTTAATGCACAAGGTCAGTGGTGAAAGGAAGATGGAGAGAGAGAAACAAAGAGAACAAGAGGTTTCTTATCTCTTCTGTCCACTTCATCTGTCTTTCCTGTGCAATGAATGTCTTTCCTTCTGTCTTTGTTCAGCCTCTTTATGGCCTGTGACCTCTTTAGGTTGTTGGTAAGAACATTTCCTAGCTCGCTGTACCACGTTTTTCAACCAACATCTTTTTTTCTTCACTTTTCTTTCTCTTCCTCTCAGACTCATCTACTCACAGCTAATCTAATCTTTCGTAGACATGTCCTTCAATTATCATTCAAGTCTTCCACTATGTTCTTTAACAACTGCCTCTTTCTCTGTTTCCATGTGTTTTATTGGCATGACAAATAATGGTACATTTGTTTTGCCACAGCCATGGCAGGTTAGACAACAATCTAATCAAGGGATCAGGGCTTGGCTGGTTAGCATGGCCATGTTAGCTCTTGCTAGTGGGCTGAAACTTCCTTGAATCTAATACTCTCTTTGTCCTTCAACAGAGTACCCATGTTCCGGAATGTTGGGAATGGTCTCAGGCCTTATCGCAGACTCTCAGATCACAGTTTCGTCCCACACTGAGCGCACCTGGGTGTCAGAGAATGCCCGTCTGTTGACCAGCCGTTCGGGATGGACGTTGTTGCCGCAGCCCCAGCCCTACGTGGATGAGTGGCTTCAGATAGATCTGGGTGAGGAGAAATTGCTTCGAGGTTTGATCATCCAGGGTGGCAAACACCGTGATAACAAGGTATTCATGAAGAAGTTTCGGCTGGGCTACAGCAACAATGGATCTGACTGGAAAATGGTGATGGACGCTACCGGCAACAAGCCCAAGGTAAGATATAGGGAGGCCGGAAGGTATAAACTGGATGTTCATTTAGAATAGTTTTGAATCACTATAAGGCTCTTAAGTACTAGTCTGAGATTGACTCAGGTTTGTTTAGCCTGATTTTTAGGAAATGAGTTGAAGAAAGTTGAACGTGGAGCTATAATGTATTCTTCCCTAAGCCTTTAGATGGACAGAGGAGAGAATGATAATAATTAGACTAATGCTGTGGGCACAATATTGGGGAAATGTCCCACATGCATTCAACAATACTACTAATAATCTTAATCCTAAAAAGTCATAATACCAAAACAAAATAATAGTATAGTGTTCATTTGCGATCACAGACAAATTTCAAAAGAAATGATACATGAACCATATGAAATGCATGACTCTTTTCATTGAGCATAGACTATGTGCCTTATCCCCTATCAAAAAGATGAATTGGAATATCAATCCTAGAAAGCCCCTCATATAAAACCCTTATATGTCTTCCTTAGTTTGAAGGACAAAAGGAGACGCATTAGCTCTGATGGCCATTAATGTTCTTTCATGACTTCTCGTCTTGTTCTGTACCTTTGTTACCTCTGGCGAGTGTCTTTTCGTCTTTCCTTCCTTTTTTATGTCTGTCTCCTGTGGTACCTTGTGTCTGGGTTTTAAGGCTTCAGAAGTGTGAAGTCAAAGGCGGATGCTTTTGAAAGCCTGTGCATCCTGCTGTCGTAGACTGCGGTGTTAGCCCGCAGCCTTTCTTTTTCTACGTTAGCTCAGCCATACTATGTCAGAAGTAAAGTTGAAGACTTTCTTTTCTCCAGTGCTCTGTTGCATTAGAAATACAGCAGGGCCCAAGTTAAGATAGGTGTGAGCTGTGTGCCCTCTGACTCGTTCGCTTTCATTAGAGCTCTGTTCTTTACTTTCCCTGTCAGACTAACTTTGGGATACTCTTAATAAAGCTTTCACCTTCATCTTTTTCCGTTTTCATCTTTCCAAGTTCTCTTTCTCTGCTTGACTGCTAACTTTTGTCTCTGACTCTGTCGTTGTTCTTGCCAGATATTTGAGGGGAATTTGAACTATGACACGCCAGCATTGAGGACGGTGGAGCCTATATTGACACGCTTTGTTAGGGTGTACCCAGACAGAGCCACTCCTGCTGGGATGGGACTGAGAATGGAACTCCTGGGTTGTGAAATGGAAGGTAAGTTGACATACACACAACCCCACATACTGAGCAGTACCTAAGAAGTGACGCTACTAATTTAACCCTGCTAGACTAACTTTTGCCTAGTGTAGGAAGTTGCTTATTCCAACAAGCAAATGGACAATCTCGCAGCAAGCCAAAGACATATTGTCCAAAGCAAGTGAACAAAATTATAGACCTTTGATCTAAAAGAGTTTGAAGGTCCTCAAGTGTGTGGTCTTAGAGTGCAGATGCATTTTGATTGAATTTGGACTTATCCACTCCAGAGAAGAGGCTAGGGTACGGCTTAGCTTTCTTCATAATTACTTGTCCCACAGATGCGGCATCAAAGGATGTCTCCTACCCAGAAAACCAGGGGCCTGTGACACTCCTAAATAACAGGGCCCCTCACAGCTGGAGATAATCTTTGGTCCACCTGCCTTGAAGGATTACGAAAGGGTCCTTGATGTCTTCCCCTCTGTCTTTCTTTCTGAATTAGTTTAGCTCTGATGGGGTGTGTGTGTGTGTGTTTTCTGTTGAGGCAGCGTTAAGTGGATTTACATATTGGATTTCTGAGCGACTGTGAGACTTGCTTGTGTAAGCCACAGCATCCCATCGGGAGCTTTAGTCGGATGATAATGCTTGTTTTCGCTTTTAATGCTAGCACATGCACTCGCAGTCCAACACTGTGTATATAAATTCCACCAGTTTCGTTCTCTGTCTTAGCTAAAACCCTCACAATCAGACAAGTGACCTCATACGCACACATACGCATTCCTAACAGCAGGGCACTAAGTCCTAGCAGGAGCGTGCGATCAACAATGCTGTCCAGAGCCACCGCAGTGACCTCGCTGTGACCCCACTGCTTTAGAGACTCTCTTTAAAACAGCCTCAGTTCACCCGCGCAACTTCCACTACAGCTCCCGTTTCCCCCTCTCCCTCCCTGCTCATTTTTTCTCTCTTTCTATCCCGGGAAAGCCCTACAGGCTTAAGGGCAGCTCATTACAAGCTGAGAGTAAACACAGGGTTTTAGGCAGATGCAGGCAAAGGCCACATCCAAAGGGGCACAGGCAGCCATAATGAGAGGACACAGCAGTTTCAGCGAGCTTTACCGGCCCAGGGTGGAGCATCACATCCTCAACCCTGCAGCCAAAACCCCAGCACCCAGAGTCACGCACAGGCCCGTATCAAAGGGCTACAGACTTGGAAAGACTACAGAAAGAGCATAATCATTAAGATGATTTGTGGAAGGACGTACAAATAATACCATAATAGTACATGTTTTTGGACTTTTGGTAATCACTTTCAAAAATGATGAAAATGTACCTTGGTAATACCAAGGTTTTTGAGAAGAGAAGTGAGTCATCACTGTGCCACAGTTTGTATTTTCATGAGTAATGAGTATATTTATCTCTTCCTCTTTCTATCTCTGACTTTCTCTCTCTAGTGCCCACAGTGCCCCCTACTACTCCCGCTTCATCCACCACGCCATCGGACGAGTGTGATGATGACCAGGCCAACTGCCATAGTGGAACAGGTGATGACTACGACCAGACAGGTGCTAACACCCGCCTGCAGAGACTGCACCCTTCCTTACTGCATCTTGCCCCTTTTGCTATGCTAATCCCACTATGCTAAGACTAACTGCCTCCCTTGCTTCCGCAAAGATCAGCTCTTCTAGCCTTTTTTGGGAATGCTAATACCAATCACTCCTCACACTATGACCCTAATCATTTCTCACCCATAACCACACTTACAACACTACTCCTACTAGAAGTGTAGTATACTGTGCATGCAAATGTTCTGTGTGCATCTAATACTGAAATAACCTACTACATTTGCCAAATGCGCTCCACTTGACCTTCCATTTCATTACAAAAGCCAGACAGTGATGAATGAATGGCGAGCGATATCAAATGCAATCTCAACTTCTACTTTGTGGACTGCCAAAAGTTAAGATCGTTTTATATAAAATTGGATTAAATATGCAAATTTACTGTATTTAGTTTTGTGATGGTAACTGGATCCCTTGCAATATAGCAAGGTCATGTCACAACATTGTAGCATACTCTAGTTTTGAGAGTCATTGAATACCACATACTGCTTCACATACAATACATTTAAAAGCGGTGTACAGTATATACTGTGTAGTATGCAGAATTTAAAATGTACATACTAAGATCATGTATTTAACTGCTGCTTAAAGCCCGAAACACACTTTATGATTTGCGGCTGTCCCAGACGAAAGACTGGCATCGTGAAACACTCATGGCGACTTCTGTGATCGTGGCTCCTAATCTATGGTCCTATGTCGTACAGTGAGAGAGGTTAAAAGACGGACATTATCACGGTCTTGTGGCCAAAGATAGCCTACGATCATTTTCTGACAGTGTCAGAAATTCAGCCTGATCATCGCACGGTGTGTGTGCTGCCACAACCCACGTTTACTGACCAGCCAATTAAAAGCTTACCTCAAGCTCTCATTCACTGCTTCCACTTTTTTCAGCGCATATAAAAACTGCGACTGCCAAAGCAATTCATTATGCTCTTTTTGTTTATCACTAGAGCATGCTAATGATGTTTTTTCTTCTATAGTAAAATGCGTCATAGCCTACGAATCAATAGGTGTCATCATCGCACCATTTACATGCATGTTGTACCCAAGTTTATTAGATCCGTGTGGCACAGTGTGATCAGCAATGATCTTATAGGATTGCTAAAATTGTGCAGTGTGTAGAAGGCTTAAATTGTTAAATTTACTGTTTTCTACATACTTTTTTTTAAAGGAAATAGTATGCAGAATTCAGTATATACTGTGCTTGTAGCATGCAGTGTGTTATTATACCATTTCAATTTATTCCATTTCGTAATTCATACTGCTTCACATACGATTAAAAAAAACCTATTGGTATAAAACAGTAACAGTACCAGACAAATAAAAAAAAAAACAATTCCAGCATTTGCTGGTTAAGTATGTTTTGAAGCATGGCTGCTGGTTTGAGCTAGTTAAAGCTGGTCTTTAGCTGGTAATGAGCTGGTTTAAGCTGGTTATGTGCTGGTCTTCAGCTGGTCCAGAGCAGGAGCTAGTTATAACTAGCTAAGAACCAGCTAAAACCAGCTCCAACCGGCAACCATGCTTCAAAACATACCTAACCAGCACATGCTGTCTTTTTCAACAGGGTATGTAGTCTACAGTAATATAATCCTCCATTCCAGCCTAGCTTGCACTTACCTTGGTATTCCTGTTTGACTATTAAAGATTCTTCTGCTCTCCAGCTGCTAATACTAACACAACAAAAAATTAAAAATTCTGCCTCTAATCTCCTCCGTGTTCACTTCAGTGCAGTCTCACAGAGTGTGTTGCACAGAATTACACTCCCCTCTGCTAAATTCTAAAAGTAAAGGTTCCACATGAGCAGAAACGTATTTGCATGTCTCATCCGGCAAAGCTCATTTTAAAAATGCTAAGCAAATACAAAGAGGGGAATTAGCACAGTCAGATCCTCACCTCCTGATAATATGCAAATAAAATATTACCTAGTGTCTCATTTTAACTTTTCATCTAATGGCCTTCACTGTGTCCACACTACAGGTGGAACTGCCGCGCCAGAAACGACCACAGAGATGAGCACCGTTCCAGGTGAGAAAGGTACTTATATCTAATTCTATCTGTAATTTCTTTAATTATCCAGGAGTGTGCTAATGCATACTCCCTTAAAGGTGCGGCGTGTCATTTTTGCAGTGTTAGCTTACTTTCTTTTATCCCGGTTCAATGTGCATAGACAGCTCTAAGTAAGCCAATTATAGCTAATTTCCCCAAATAATGTATACCCTGCGGTGCATTCAAAATATTTATGTTGGTTCAACATGAGTTTGGTGCAGGACTGCCGGTAAGCAATTTTCTTCAGTGAAACAAAATTTTTGCAGCACAGAAATGACACAATACACTTTTAAGAAAGATCATTCTTATTTTAAATTTTCTTAGTGCTCTGTTTGATTGTTAAGGCCATTTGATTGTAAGTCTGTAAACTCAAAGATGAGTATGTAATCTCGTTTCTGAAGTGTTCTTGTGAAAATCTATGAAGAGCCTCTCTGATTTGCTAATTCAGCGTAATGACTGATTAGCCATTCAAGACTGCTCACTAATGGGCAAATGAGAAATGCCCCTTAACTGACCTTGTCTAATTAGCCAGTATGTGTGTGTGTGTGTGTGTGTGTTTGTGTGTTTGGGCCTGTCTGAGCCTCATCACAACAGCAAAACAACTGAATAGATTGAAGGTCCTAATAAGCATGTGTCCTTGTGTGTGTGTGTGGTCTTGGTTGGTTAGCATTGAGTAGATGCATGCACTTTCTATTATTGGATGTGGGTTTATTTGCTATGACAAGCATTCAAAACTGGTAGAACGTTCTGGACTGCGGTGAAACGTATCCTTGCACTGTCCTCCACTGCGACAGGCCCAGTCCATTTAAAGATGGAAAAGAAGAAATAACTTTTAATTGGAAACTGGCATTTTTTGCAGCGGCAGTGGCTGCGTGCCTGAGCCGCGGCTTTTAATGGGAAATTCTTTCCTTCGCATTCAGTGAGCAAATACCCTGCGAAACTCGCAGAGAATCCTGGCATTATTAAGGGAGCGGAGCGCTTGGCTTTATTAAACTGTCTAGAAAAGCAGCGCTGAGGCTGTGCAGGCACCGGCATAGCTGACATCCTAGACGTGCTTCTGCTATTCTGTCCGTCTCAATTCTCTCTGCTTTTCGTGCTCTCTCTCTCGCTCTCTCTCTTTGGCTTTCTATCTCTCACTCAATCTAACATCGTTAAATCCCTCCCTCGTTCTTTCATGTCAATCTCCATTTCAAAGCTTCATTGTTTCGTGTGTTCTGTATTCTCGCTCAAGATCTTGCTATATTTGGTGTATAAATGTGGATTTGGCTTAGGCACGACAGAATTTGGAATGTATTTGGAAATGCTCTTGCTTAAATGATAGTGTTTTCTGCTTGGAAAATAACTCTTTATTGCCATCAAGTGGTCAGCAGATATAAAACATGTTGTTTTGGCCCTTTGTGGACTCCAAACAATCACACAGCAGCTTCAAAAACATTATCATTTTTTATCACTTTTATCACTTTTTTAAAGAAATGAATACTTTTATTTACCAAGGATGCATTAAAATTGATCAAAAGTGACAGTAAAGATATTTGTTATGTTACAAAAGGTTTCTATTTTAAATAAATGCTGTTCTTTTGTGCTTTCTATTCATCTGTGAATCATGAAAAGTAAAATGTATCACAGTTTCCACAAAAATATTGGGCAGCACAACTGTTTTCAACATTGAAATGTTTCTTGAGCAGCAAATCAGCATTTTAGAATGATTTCTGAACGATCATGTGACACTGAAGAAGTAATGATGCTGAAAATTCAGCTTTGTATCACAAGAATAAATTACATTTTACAATATATTAACATAGAAAATGGTTGTTTTAAATTTTAATAATATTTTACAATATTACTGTTTTTACTGTATTTTAATCAAATAAATGCAGTCTTAAAAAGAAAGGAAAAGAGACTATTTCCAAACACATTAAAAAATCTTTCCAACTGCAAACCTTTGATTAATTTTTCATGCATTTAAAAAATGCATGCAAAATGCATTCATGTAAATAAAAACATAGCAATAATAATTAATATTTTATTAAATATAAGTAATAATTCTAAAATATAAATATTATTCTGTGTGCATGTCACTGCTTTGGTAATATGAAATATAATAGTGCGCATGTATGTTAATAATCTTTCCCTGTGTGTGTGTTCTCTGTAGCGTTCCTGTGGTTTGCCTGTGACTTTGGCTGGGCCAATGATCCTTCATTCTGTGGCTGGATGTCAGAGGACAGCGGTTTCAGGTGGCAGATCCAGTCCAGCGGCACCCCGACTCTAAACACCGGCCCAAACATGGACCACACTGGTAAGAAAAAAATGCACCCATTGGCCTTACAGCACGGAAAGTGTGAAACAACCAAACCTCACATCCTTTCTCTCCATGTGCTGTAGGCGGATCAGGGAACTTCATCTACACACTGGCAACAGGTGCTCAGGAGACAGAAGTGGCCCGGTTAGTGAGTCCGTCAGTGTCAGGCCAGGACTCGGATCTGTGCTTGTCCTTCTGGTACCACATGTTTGGCTCTCACATTGGCACGCTACACATCAAACAGCGCAGAGAAAGCAGCCAGGGCTTAGCTGATGTCCTGCTCTGGACGGTCAGCGGTCATCAAGGCAACCGTTGGAGGGAGGGCCGCGTGCTCATACCACACTCCAATAAACCCTACCAGGTATTGAAAAAAGAAGATAAGTGTATATGCGTTAGACACTGATTGCATTTTAAATATAGTTCAAATTTAATTTTGGTGTTTGTTTTTAATTCAGGTGGTAATTGAAAGTGTAGTGGAGAGGAAAAGTTGGGGTGACATTGCTGTGGACGACATCAAAATCTTAGACAATCTGAACATGGCCGACTGCAAGGGTGAGTCATTTAGACCATTACAGTGCAAACTACACTGAGACAAATCAAGACTGTGTCAAACATCCTATGGCTTCAGATATTTCTGGCACTTCTGCTGTAATGAAAAAGCTGCTCATATTTAAACTTTATTTTAATTTATAGACACTAGAATTGGCAATAGACCTCAGTCAGGTTAGACTTAAACGAGGATGAAAGCGAGGCTGTGAGGCAGTCTTTATGCACTGAATAAAGATCCTAGATTATGTTATATTCACAATTTTTTGAGTTTTTGTCTACTGATTTTTTTTTTTTTTTTTTTTTTTTCGGAAAGCATTTTGTCAGAAGAACAATTGGTTTGTTGTTAAACAACAGTGCACCATTGAACACACTCTACTTCAGTCCCTTACAGCCATATTTTTCATTAAATATTAAATATAGTGCTACATTAAGGCCTATATATTAAAATATTTAAACATAAATGTAGACAACTACAATAATTACATTCCATAAATCCAGAAGTTTCAATAACTGGGTTTACATATTAAGTATTATGAATTAAGTTTCTTATTATCAATTTAGTCATTTCTGATTACACTTTTATTATATTAATTTAATTTATTATATTTTTTATTATTTAATTAGTTATTTCTGCCCAAAAAAATATTGACAAAAAAGAGCTTGACAAAACTTGAAAATATATGTGTTTAATGATAAATATTTCTATTTTTTAAGATTTTATTAATTTCTTTTATTCCTTGAAATCATTTGTTAAAATTTCTCTCATATATCCAGTTTTTCAAAGATCAAGAGAACTCTGGTCCTTCAATATAATGGCAATTAGGAGAACATATTAAAATATGATTTCAACTTATATGTCACCCTGGACCACAAAACCAGTCATAAGTAGCACAGGTATATTTGTAACAATAGCCAACAATACATTGTATGGGTCACAATTAAGATTTTTCTTTTATGCCAAAAATAATTAGAATGTTAAGTAAAAATCATGTTCCATGAAGATATTTTGTAAATTTTCTACCATAAATATATTAAAATGTCATTTTTGATTAGTAATATGTATTGCTAAGAACTTCATTTGGACAACTTTAAAGCCGACTTTCTCAATATAGATATATATATATATATATTTTTTTTTTTTTTTGCACTCTCAGATTCCAGATTTTCAAATAGTTGTATCTCGTCCAAAAATTGCCCTAACAAACCATACATCAATGGAAAGCTTATTTATTCATCTTATTCAGATTATATATAAATCTCAATTTAAAAAACTGACCCTTATGACTGGTTTTGTGGTCCAGGGCCACATAAATTGATTTTTAACTGTTGTAGCATTTAAATCTTGCTTTGTCTTATTTTACATCATTTTAAGCCAACTTGTGGTCCCTTGGAAGGGTGCTGAGGCCCCTGGTTAAAGGTCATTGCACACTGAGTCTTAAATGTTCATATGCGTTTTTTCATTTTTTTTCGTATCCGTCATCCTTTCCTATCAAAATGCTTGCTACGGATGCAAAAAATCTAACCTGATCTGGACTTTTTTATGAGAGACGAAAGTTTCGGAGGCAGTGTGTAAACGTGATTGACACAACGTGAGGTCGTATTTTATTTTTCAACGTGCAAAAAATTTGGACGGAAATTTCGGACTTCAGTGTGCAATGACTTTAAGAACCACTGACTTAGATGACAATATTGGAATGTTTACATCTCCTGATTGTTTTTAATGTTTCCTTCTGTAGACCCAGATGTTCCAGCAGAGCCAATTCTACCTGAAGACAACTTCAATGAAATCAGTAAGTGGCTTTCTGAAATCTGATGCATGCAAGTGCTAAATAAATGTTGGCTCATTCTTGAAATGAGTGACTAAATTTGACTTATGAACTGTAAAAACAGATCACTGGAGTACATTTTACAAGAAAAACGCAGTTTCAGTCTTTCACAGTTACTTGCTAGCAGCGTTGGGGGTAACGCATTACAAGTAACGCGAGTTACATAATTATATTACTTTTTTTAAGGAACTAGTAAAGTAACGCATTACTTTTTCAAATGAGTAACGCCAGTTACTTTTTTCCCCATTTATTGATTGACAAGACTCCTGTCGGGATATTGGGAGTAAACATGATGTTACTGTATTCTAGACTAAATGTGAACATGCATTAATTCATCTCACTCACAAAAAACAGATTCAGTATTCCTCAAAATGAATAAAAACTGTGAAATGCAAACTCAGAATAGGATGCAACCTTGCAATAATTAAATATGTTAAATAAAACAAATAATCTTTATGTATTTAATGCCATTTTATTAGCCAGTGTCTTTGCTGCTTACCTGCGATGATGCAATTCAACCATACTAATAAGCAAAAATTCCTTTAGATAAACTAACATTTGTGCTTCATTTCTTTTATAGCTGAAAAGTGATCTCCTGCATAAATGTAATTTTCTTTCAGCCTGAGGTGAATTTCACTTTGAGTGTAAAAGGGCTTTTACATTAGAATTGTTTTGTTTAAAGTAACGCGAAAGTAACGTAACGCATTACTTTCCATAAAAGGTAACTAAGTAACGTAATTACTTTTTCAGGAAGTAACACAAAATTGTAATGCATTACTTTTAAAAGTAACTTTCCCCAACACTGCTTGCTAGCAATTTCTAAATGAAAATTGAGAGAGTTCATATCACATTGTTCATGTAATCCAGATCATATAAAATCCAAAAACAGTATCTAAAACAGGCTGGCTCATCTGTTCTCTTCTAGTTGTGGACATCACAGACTTCCCTGAGATTGTGGAGAACCACGAGATCAGCGGAGCCGGAAACATGCTGAAGACGCTGGACCCCATCCTCATCACCATCATCGCCATGAGCGCGCTGGGAGTCTTCCTGGGCGCCATATGTGGCGTGGTCCTCTACTGCGCCTGCTCCCACAGCGGCATGTCCGACAGGAACTTATCGGCCCTGGAAAACTATAACTTTGAGCTAGTGGACGGCGTCAAGTTAAAGAAGGACAAGCTTAACTCACAGAACACGTACTCAGAAGCGTGAGGCGCCAACCAATGAGAGGGAACCTCTCCTCAGGGAGGGCGGGGCTAAAACGGACTGCCGACGCCATCCGGTTAGAGGAGGACAAGGCTCTGTGGTTCAGCGAACCAATGGGAGGAGGAGGAGGAGGTCTGGGACTGAGCCATGCTTTTCTCAGGAGCTGCAGTGAACGGAACCTACCAGTAGGGGACACTGTGTACAAAACGTTGAATACAAGGATTTAAAAGAAACAAAAAAAAACAAAATGAAAAATAAGAATATGTACAGATGATTGAAATGATTATTTTAATTTTTTATTTTATTGTTTTGTATTATTTTTTTGGTTGATCATTTTTACAATCGGATGCTGGTGTTGAGACCAATATATAATAATGTTATAAAGTATTTATCTTTTTTTTTTTTTTATATAGGAGGAAAAAAATCATTTATTTTTATTTTAAAAGATTGTTTTGCGCTTTAAGGAGATGTGTAAAAAAAAAAAAACCCCAAATGAACCATATATGTCCAAGGGAAGGTAATTACCCCACGATAGGGCGAGGATCAAAGGGGGTGGAAATCATCCAGCCCTGTTGCATTCTGGGTATGGTTCAGTCAGTGCCTTTGGTACATCTTTTTTGGCCTCCTCTGTTGTTGTTGTTTTTTTTTTTTGTTTTTTTTTTGGTGTTTTCAACCCTTTAGTTCTCGAAAAAGCTGTCGGTCGAATCTGCAAAACAAATCCCGGTAAATTCATAGCGCTTTAATGTTGAAATCCTGCATATTGTACATAAGTTTTAATATATTTTAATGCCCTTTTCAAAGAAACGAGTAAAAGGACAAAAAAGAAAGCTGCAGTATCCCTTTTTTCTTGGGTTGTATGTTGTAAATACAATCGTCTGACTGTTTTGTGGAAGTGAAACGTGTGCTTTTTCCGTCCTGTTTGGTTATTTTGCTACGCTCCCAAAAGATGCAGCCCTTGTTCAAAACAGATGTTAATACAAATCCAGTGCACATTTCATCACGGGAACCGATAAATGCATTTCATAGAGTTTCACAGGGTTTCATTCACCTGGATTACAGATTCATAAGCGAACATCATCATATATATCAATAATCACAGTCAGAATGTCTGTTTATCCAGCATACCAAAAAAAAAGGAAGAAGAAGAAGAAAAAATTGCTGATCATCATTGCCTTGATTGCTTTGATTTGATTTGATTTGAAGTGAGCGGCCTACGGTTCAACCCTCACGCGTTTCATCAAAGTGCTTCTTGTTTCACCATCCGTCGAGCTTGAATGCATGTGGTCTTGAATAAAACTCTCATTTTTAAGAGTGGTGCTATTAAATGTTCTCACGCATCGCTTGGCAAGCGTTCGACGCCATCGTGGAGTTCTGTCATTGGCCTTGTGTCTGTACCAAAGGACTGTTGCCTCAAACTGCAGGGTCCAATCGCAACAACCCATTGTCGTGAGACGTCCGGAGACCTCGGCTATGATGTCATCTCATCGGTTTTCGTCGCTCATCGTCATTCGGTTTCAATTCTGGACTGCTGGATGGATCTGACTTTAGCAATGACGTACACACGTAGTTTAAGCGATAACAGGGCTTCACTGCTGACAATACTAATGTTTTCTACAGGTTTCTTGGTATGTTCATGTACTGTGCTGTATACTGTGGCAAACACTTTTGTTTTCCCGTTCCTTTCCGGTAGTTTCCGACGACACAGATCCACGTGTCGATGCTACATGTGTGTCAGCCGAAGCTGTAAAGGTGAGCGGCGTCGGTCGGGATTCTGTGAGAAAGCATACTGTAGCATTAACGAAAAAGAAACAATGTTGCACTGATCAATATATTTGATGAAGTTTATGTGTTTATAGCATTCATTTGTAAAAAAGACAACTGAAATAAAAAAGACAGTGTTCATTTTTTAATATAGTTTCAGAATGTGTAATACGATTCTGAAATGGTCAATTATCGAGATGTTTTCATTATTGAAAAAGGTATACAGATTTCCTATAGTAAAGTTCCCTTTTACCCGACCCGATTATCTTTTCGTTTTTGTACTGTCGTTGAAATTTTGTGCTGATTTTTTTGTTTTCTTTTCCCTTTTTTTTTTTTTTTTACAAGAAGATGCGGAAGCAAAGAAAACTTTTATTTTCAATACTGCCTCTGTAAGTTGCTGTTGTAGGAAGGAAAAAATGAATAAAAACAGCAAGGCCTTAAAATGGATATCAATGTTTTGTATCTGAGCATCTGCATCACAAAAGAAAAACTCCTTCACATCTGCTCTGTCTCTGATCAAATCAGATCAAATGACATTCCAAAGATTCAGCTCCAATAAATGTGTTCTGAAACTCTTTTTAGAATTTATTTTTCTTTTGTCCATATTTTTAAGAGTAATTTAATAGATTTTAAGCAAAAAGACATGCGAAGAGCATGCAGGTGTAAAGAAAGGACAGCAGAGGGCGATCTTGAGCAGCTTGATGACAAGAGAAGCTTTTCACAAATTTATATAATTTAAATTGTCACTTTTTGTGGTTTTGAGGGATTGTTTTACACAAAAGAAGAACCGAAAATATTCAAGCGAGACAAAATTATCCACCATCCACCAACAATATCAGCATATTTCTTATAAGCAGAAATTAGATAGCAGTGTGTGTGTGAAATTACACTCTCTGTTGTGTATTGTGCTAATTATTTAATTAGTTATATTACATAAATGCTCATCATTTGAAGTAATAACAAGCTTATGTTATCACTGGAGAGCACTTTTTTACTCCACTGAATATTTCTCAGGTCTGAAAGTTATTTACTGTAGACATACCTTAAAAATGCTTCTGAATGTTTTACTGATATTTCCTAAGGAAAGCACAGACACACAGTTTAATGAACATATTTTGATGCTTTAGTGGGGCATGTAGTTACACTATTTTGAGTCTCTTGTGAAAACAAGTGCACTTAATTGTATTGAATGTGCACTTTGAATGTGAACGTGTGAAAGTGAACTTCAAATCTTAAAAGTACATTTTTAAAAAGCTGTATTCAAATATATTACAGAAAATTGCAACGCTGTAGTTTAGGGACCAATTCTCAGTAACAACTAGTTGCTTATTACCATGCATGTTACTAGCATATTGGCTGTTTATTATTAATTATAAGGCACATATTAATCCCTTATTCTGCATGACGATATCTTAAATCCCTTAACTCACCCTATAAACTTAACAACAACCTTACTATTAAAAAGCAGCAAATTAGGAGTTTATTGAGCCAAAAGTCATAGTTAATAGTTAATAGTTAATAGTAAGAATTGGTCCCCAAACTAGTGACTATAAAATATACTTTTTATACATGTTACTTACTAACTTTAAATTATGCATAATTCCAAGTAATTAACCCTAAATCAAATTCTAACCTTAACCGTAGTACATGTCGTTAAATAATATTACTCAATACTTGTGTTGTGTAATTATGTGTAATTAAACTGTAAGATCATTACCTTAAAATGAAGTGTAATCGTAATATTAATTAAACTAAAGGCCATTTAAGTGTGCTTAAAAAGAGACACTTCCAAGATCTAAGTACATTTTTTTTTTTTAAATTGTGATTGTCAAATTAAACATTATTAAGATCTTTATGTTTTAATCTTTTGTCATGCTTTTAAGTGCACTTATTTTAAAGTGTTGACTTAAAACACATATAAAGTACTTATATGAATGTAAACCACATTTTAATTTAATTGCAAGTGTCTGAAAATATTACATTTGGTTTGTACTTTCTTTCATATTCTTTTAAAGCATATTATTTTTATAAGTACTTTTTTTTAAAGTGTACTTGCTTTTCACAGAGGTTAGTTGCCACAATGAGAAACCACTGTTTATTGACACATAAATATAATCAGAAAACACTTATTTGTGTAATTTGACATTTGACTCAAAGCTTTACTCAACAGTAGTCTTTGTGACAAGTGACCCAGCCTCTGTTTTGAAACTCTCCAAAACATTCCTTTGTGTGTGAAAGACTGCAGTGTGTGAACGTCAGGAACCAGACGCCCGCAGGTGAATGTGCTGCTAAACCCAGCATTAAACACAGGCTCTCTTTCATTACACAAAAGAGCTCCTCAAGGCTCGAGTTCATCGATCACAACAAAACCAATCACAGAGATATACAACATGAAGAGAGCCAAGCTGCAAATCGATGCAATCTTTCAGTTAAAACAGCTTTAATCTACAATAAAATCATATATAAGCCAGCTCTGGTTACACAAGCATTGCTTTGAAATCTATTAGTTCTGTGCTCAGGGGCAACAAACCGACAGACACACACAGAAGCATGGGAAATATATAAGTATTATAAGAAAAGTTAAAGCTTCCTAGAATCCTTAAGGTGTGTCATGTACAAGACTGCAACAAAAATAAATAAATAAATAAATATTGTTTTGAAAAACTGTCTTTTTAAGTCAATTATTCAGCATTCTACCAGACAAAGAATGTCTTCACAAGCTAATAAACTACAGTGAGATAATTTTATTATAATATTTTTTATATTTTTTTTTAAATTCCACCAAACCAATTAGCATATACAATATTCTTTTGTTTAGAATACAAAACAATGAATCTGTGAATGGCACAAAATATGGATACAAAATAAGATTCATGACCTACGTAAGTGATGTATATAAGTGATGTGATACCTTAAAACAAACCATTTTAAAAAGGAGGTATCCTTATACAGCTTGTTTTTTAATATCTTACTATGGGCATGTAAAAATGTTTACTTTGTTTAAAAAAAAAAAAAAAAAAAAATACACCATTGTCACATAACGTTTAATATGTTTAATATGTTTAACAGAAACAGAACCAGAAAAATCCTATAATAAAAATTTAAAGAATTAAAGAACTTTCATATCATTCACAAAATAAATCTTAAATTGTAAGTCACATGCCACATTTTCTTGCTCTGCTCATGATCAGTAATGGACACTAGAGGGCAGTGTTGTATTCGCTATAAAAATTACAAACTACTACCTGAATTTCCTAAAACTAACTGTACTGACCTTTAGAAACTCTATTATCTATCTCTTAAAAACATCATTATGGACCATATACATGATAATTAGTATATTAAGCTAATTAAGCTAATTATTATGTTGTATTTTAAGGCTGTTTGAGTTAGTAGACTGCAGAACTTTATCTAAAAAATTGTTAGACCCTACTTATAATAAAGATGAATAAAAGATAATTTATTATATCAGTGATGTGATTGTAAGATCCCATCATTTCTAAAATCTAAAACAAAATTATTTTAATTTACTCTGCCTTACAGTTTAATGAAAAACATGTACATGTAAGTCCAAATAATTCATACTAACAATTATATGGTGTTTCATCTTAAAACACACAACATTTTTTCACAGTTCCTAGTATAAAGCAGCTGTAGACTAACTGCTATAAAGCAGACAGTCAGGAATTCATTGCGAAAGCTGCATTGCCTCTTTTGGGCGTCTCTTTCTTTTGTGCTTATGTAATCATAGCAACCAAGGCTTTCTGAGTCTGTTTTTCACACATGATACAGGATCTTTTTCCATCATACCTTTTAATAACACATCCACCCAATACTTTCAATATGAAGCCTGGTTTTTAAACCGGATCTTTTTTTAATATCTCTGACTGCCAGTTCTCTCCCTTTGACTTTCACTTCTCCTCTCTATTCCCTTTTCTTTAAAAGTTGTAGTTTATTTAAAGCTATATTTTTATATGGGAAGTCAGTTATAGCAGTGTCCTTCATAACATACTACACAAGTCAACTTTTTATTATTTGGTGTAAAATACATATGCATGCTAAATTGTACCATTAATACAGTTACAACAAAAAAGACAAGATATGATATTGAATTTACTACAAAAATTCAGAGTGATATAATGTGGAGGTGATTGTAACAGTGGCCAGGGTAACATACAGTATATATAAGATCAATCATTTTAATACAATTAATTTCATAATAATTTCATAATATTAAAACACTGCTGGACGGAAGAGATATTATTTGTCTCTTAAATTTTAATAGGTTGTAAATTAACTTTTGAATTAATGGAGCAGAAAGTTCCTGTAATCATGTGAGTTTTCTGAATGGTTTAATGGTTATGCACCAGGGTGATTATACTTAACTAAAACTATATATATATATATAGATAGATAGATAGATAGATAGATAGATAAAATTATTTTAGTTTCAGTCAATATATATATATATATATTGACTGAAACATTGACTAAAATTACTAAAATAAAGTAAAATAAAATGTAAAAAATATTTTCATTTGTTTGTTTGGTTTTTTTTACTTTTAATTTCAGCAACATATCTTTAATTTTTAATTTAATTTAACAAACTAACTAAAACTGAAATAAATATTTATAAAAAAAAAAATAATTATATAGACATATATTTAAAAAAAAATATATATAACAAAATAACTAAATCTTTAACTAAACTTAAAATAAAAACAAAGTATAAAAATAAAAACTGGTTTAAAAAAAAAAAAAAAAAAAAAAAAACTATAAAAGTACGTTCTAAAAAAATGCTGGGTTAAAAACAACCCAGCGCCGGGTAAAAAATGCACAAACCCAGTGGCTGGGTTGTTTTGACCCACTGGTTGGGTGAAAATTTTAACCCAAACTTCTAGATAGTTTTATTTAACTATTGTTAAAAAAAATTACTACATGGCTGGCCTAAAATGAACCCAAAATAGGTTGTAATTTAAAAATCTGACATAAACACCAGAAGCATCACCAATAAACAAAGAGTGAACATGTATTATTTTATGAATTTACATTATTTATTATTTATTAATGTGAAAATGTGTATTATTTAATTATCATTAATTAATAAATGTCAATTAATAAATTGCTTATTAATAAATTATTATTAATGAATTAATACATAAAACTTATTAATAGATGTTAATTTCCAACTTATTTTGGGTTCATTTTAAGCAAGAAATGTAATAATTTTTAAGCAATCGTTGTGTTAAATAGGTTGGGTTAAACATTTAATCCAACGTCTGGGTCAAAACAACCCAGTCGCTGGGTTTATCCAAATTTCACCCAGTGCTAGGTTGTTTTTATCCCATCATTTTTCTAATTCATACTACAATACACTAATCAGTATACACATTTACTAATTGTTTCTGAAGCTCATAAAAGTGGACTTGACAGGGTAGCAAAAAACAACAACATAAAATATGGATTTAAACTATTTGTGTGTGTGTGTTTGTGTGGTTCACAGTGTTGGGAAGGTTACTTTGGAAATGTAATAGGTTACAGATTACACGTTACTCTATTTAAAATGTAATAAGTAGTGTAACTTTTCGGTTACTTTATTAAAGTAATGTAACATTACTTTTGATTATTTTTTTATTACTTTTCTAAACTTCTAAAATTTTCAACTGTTAATCACCTAAACCAGGCAGAGTTAACCCTACAGTAGCACTTGGACTGATTACTGCTAGACTTTAAAAATCCCTTATCACTGGAATTAAGATTATAATAAGGGATAATATACCTTTATTTAATTATATGTTATTTATTTTGATTATATATCTTTATGTTGCGATAACAACTAGCTGGATGTACATTATCCCATTTATTACACAGCTGCTTGCCACAAAAGTAAATAATTAGACACGAAACACTGATCTGAGTTGAATATTTGAACGCAAAGCTTCCATGAAGAAATCAGTTGCTAGCAAGTGGCAAGTGGACAGAATTAAGAAATTCTACACATAATGTTGAATTGAGATTTAATATTTTATTCGCTAACTAAATCCAAAGCTTCCACCAAGAAAAACTATCAAGCGTATAGTGCCAACTTAAGTTGCTCGGATGAGTCTGTGTTCTTAGCTTTTACCAGCTGTTATTGGGAATTAAAATACCTTGGAATGTCATGACTGACCAATCACAATCAAGCATTCCACAGAGCCGCGTAATAATTTAATTAAAAGCACAGCCACACAAATTCAGACTATTCAGACAACTTATTTACTTTGAGATCAATCTGAGGTTAAATACAGATTTTTAGACAAGAAATAGTTTAATAAATGTTTGCATAGTTATGACAGGAAACACTGACAACTAACAATGCCTTGGGAAAAAATGAATCTTAAAAAATAAAGTATATGCATAAACCCAAGTAGGAGTTAAAACTGTTATCAAATAAGCATGTGTCCTGTTCTGTGTCCTAAACTCCTGCCTCATTTTAGAACAGTCATTGCAATTTTGGAAAGAAGTCAATTAAATCTGTAAGTGGATGTGTGTGTGTGAAAATTAACCCCTTTTGTAATCATTAACATTTTCAAAAGTAACTGTAATTTAATTTAAAAAAATTCTCAGTAACTGTGACTAATTACAGTTACATTTATTTTGTAATTAAATTACGTAATTCCGTTACATTAAGTTACTTTTAAAAGTAATGCATTACAATTTTGCGTTACTCCCTGAAAAAGTAACTAATTACGTTACTTCGTTACTTTTTATGGAAAGTAATGTTACGTTACTTTGCATTACTTTTTAAATCTGGGTGGGGCTTGCTTCTTTGTTTTTAATATAAAACAATTCTAAAATAAAAGACCTTTTACACCAAAAGTGAAATGAATTCACCTCAGGCTGAAAGAAAAGTACGTTTATGCAGGATAGGACTCAGATATTTTCTTAAAAATTCAAAAGTAATGCGTTACTTTACTAGTTACTTAAGAAAAGTAATATTATTACGTAATTCACGTTACTTGTAATGCCTTACCCCCAACACTGCATGTAACTAGTTACTCGCCAACACTGGTGGTTCAGGTATACCTACATATAGGGACAAAGTGTCCCCACAAAGATGGCAATATCCAAAATCCTTGTCCTTGTAGGTACATTTTTGAGCCCCATAAGGAAAACATCTTATAAATAATACAGAATTAAGTTTTTATTTTTTTAAATCAAAAAATGCAAAAAAGTTTTAGTTTATACAGTAGAAAAACCATTATGGCCATGGCTTTTTTTTTTTTGTTTTGTTTTGTTTGTTTGTTTGTTTGTTTGTTGTTGTTTACTACTTAATGATTAAATTACTGCGGCAAAAACACTTTAGTATTCAGTGATAGACCAAGAGGGTTCGTGGCGTCATAAGGCAGAGCTTATGACGTCGGGAGGTATTTCCTGTAGGGGCGGGGCCTGTCGGAGGGTCTGCTGACCTCATACTTTCTCATCCAGCGTTCATGAGCTCTTCTTTCCAATGCAAACACGTAGACGATAAACGCGGCCAGCGGACTTTGTGGAATACTTCATTTCGCGGCGGACGGACCCAGAATGGATTGTTTGGCGTGATTTGTTTTGACCGAAGGATTTAAAAGAGGCTCTTTTAGGGTTAAAAAAAGAAACAGAAGGATACACGTTGACAAAAGACCCCTATGAGGCTTCGAAAGTGAGGAGAGAAAACTAGTAATAAAAGCCATAAGGTAAAGTTACCGTCTAAATGCTGTCGGCCGAATGAAAGGACAGTTTTTATCGGGCTTTTATTTATTTTTTTTTCTACTGAGAATGGTGAAGTGGTTTTTGAAACAGATGTGAGTATGATTTAAAGTGAGAAATGTGTGGTAAAGTTGCTTGTGTGGCTCGAGTAACGGTCCGTCTCGCAGATATATTTTTGGTGGTTTATAAAAAGATGTTCTTCTGTTAGGTTAGTCGAAAAGCCTCTCACAGACACCTCGTTTGAAGTATACTTGTTTTTTTGTGATTTCTAGCACACAACAGGAGGAAAAAAAGGTTCAACGGACACTTTTTCTGTTGTTTTGTTTTATGTTCCATCTGTTTTCTATATCAATATAAATGCAGCACATCTACACTTGTTGCCAGGGAGATCTTTTTTTAGCATTTTGTGCCTCTATTTTCATTTGAGTCGAGGGTTTTATTTAAAGTGGTTATTATTATTATTATTATTATTACTATTGTTATTATTATTATTAATGTCAGAATTATTTATTTATTTCCACAGTTTTTATTTCTTAAGACAAAAGGCAAAAAAGGAATGATGACTTATAAAAAGTGTCATTTTACATTCATATCTAGAGCTCAAATCGTAGGGTTCACGTGGAACTCTGATTCTTAGAATTAATTTGCAATTCATATACACTATAAATAAGTAATGAAATAAGAAACAAAAAAAGAGAAGTGCTTTGAGCAAGTAAATAGCTAGTTTACATGACTAATGGATCTGTTTTCTTAGGTAAACGCATCTAACCGCTATCCAGTGTTTAAACACAGGCCATAGTGTTGATCTGGACTAACTACAGTACAGTATGACTGTATACTCTGTTTAAAGACATTTCTTCTTTTACTGTATGACTGTTGGACACAAATGGAAAACATGACTGAGAGAAAAACACACACAAAAATGTATATCTGCCATGGTTTCTGTCTCCAATCAGTTTCTTAAATATGACCAAAGCAAGCCTGTTTCCTAAAGCTGACATGTTCCTTTGAGATGTCAGTACTCCAGGAAACAGACTGCATTGATTAATTGGATGCAGTGACACCCTTGTACCCATTTTAATCTGAAGAGGACGTCTGGCTGCTCTGCCCTTTGGAACAACCTTGCGTCTGACAGCAGAGGAGCTTTTTTAATCTCGTAAATGGGTGTAAGACTCAGTGTAGGCAGAATAAATCAGGTGTGTGGTCAGTAGCATCTGTTCGCTGACTGTACATGACTTCTGACCTTCACAACAGCTGCTGGACAGAAAAAAACGTTATTACTAGACCTTTAACCAGCGATCAACGACTCCTTTTGACAGATAAGTGTTAAGCAGTTGTGTCATCTCTGAGAATGAATACACAATCCTGTTGCTTTGTTGGTTAAAAGAGTTTTACATAACATGATTGTAGCTTCAAATTAGTGGTTAGTTTTTCTTGTGAAGTTTGTGTAAGTGCAAAGGAAAGTGTTGGTGTTCCCATTCTTGCTGGACACTTGTTGACTGCTTTTCCTTCACTGTCTGGTGCAACACATTAATATCCATATGCTTATTTTACTACAAAACTAATTACAGGTATCTGAGTTTAGATCAAAGGCTCTTTGAAGATTATACAAAGCATAAATTTAGTTGAGTGTGTCCAAACTTTTCACTGGTACATTTCTAGCGTGTTATGGAGATAAAAGTGCTTTAGTGTTAGTCTTATTCAAGCACTCTTGTCAGTTCTGATCTTAGCTAAAATATTTATAGGAACATATCCAGTCATTGTTTTCCAGACCTTGTTTGGCAGTCGTTCCTAACCAGGCTTTGGTTCTGAATCAAGGGGAGGAAGGTTTAGAATAACCCAAAAATATGAAATCGAGATTAAAGGAAATCAAAATAAATAAATAAATAAATAATTTACTTATGTTTTTCTAAACCCATACCCACCATTTTCTTTCACCCCATGACGCTGTGTGTGAATTATGGGTATAACCCATAAATAAACAGCAAAAGGCTTGTTCTATGAACAAAATAATAAGCATAAATACAGTGAGTTGACATTATTCTACTCACCCTTAAACCATCCAACATTAAAAGGAAATTTAACAGTGTAAAAGCATTACTGAATTACATTCAACATACCATGAATAACTCATAAAGCTTGATTTTGTCTGCAATAATATTACAGACATGTTAAATATCATTGTAGTATATGGAATACAAAATATTTTGTTCATACAATGGCTCTCAAGCTCCCCAAAATGGGAAAAAAGTAGTCCATATAACCTGTGGACTGTATTACAAGTCTTTATATTAAAAGCTTTTTAAGTTTTTCACTGCATATCTTCCGCCATAGCTAATATGCTATCATGTACAATCAATTACAAGACACATAATAGTAAGATTTGGCATCATGACATCAAACCTGCATATCTTGAAATTTCATATCTTCATATATTAAAAACATGTAAGTAAACAAATGTTGTACGTACGTTTCGCACAAAGCTATGTCGTTGGTTCTGTGGTACATTTTTGTCATATTTGGACACTTTTACTCTTTCTGGTTTTGCTGCTTCTTGTAGACCGTATAATGCTGCATAAAAATGTCATGATTTTTTTTGCATGGTGCTCTCAGTGTCTGTTTCTTTATTATTGGATCGTTGTAAAGCTGTCAGACTTAAATCTTCAAAACACATGTCTTGAGACTCTAAATGCTCCAACTTTTCTTCTCAAAACATTTGGCTTTTCAGAGAAAAACTCAGTATTCATTAATGCTCATATTTTGGCCTACCTGATCTCATGACAAAGACGTACCTGTGGGAACTTTCTCGAGAAACAAAATACGTACCAATAAGTACATATCACTGCAGTTTCCAACAGAAATAAACACTAGAGGCGGCAAAACACTTCACAATCGTTTTCGTACAGAGGTGTGATTACAGCTCTATATGTTTCGCTTTCTGGACGTAACAAGCTTGCTCGGTAGCTCATCTGGCACGGAAATAGACTTAGTAATGCGTAATCCTTGTCTACGAATCCTATGAAAAACATGACTCACAATGAAAGAGCTGAAAAATGAGAGATTGAAAAACAAGCTGAAAGGAAATGCTTGTGATTGCATGTTTACGTAACATTTGGTTTTGTTCATACTATCAGGTAGGTTTAAGTGTAGTATAGATGGTACGTTATTTTAAAACGTCACAGAGCATTAAAGTTATAGCGCCACTCAATGGGCATTTCAGGTCAGAGCTGCAGTGACACATGCAAAACCAACGTCACATAAAACGTAACATGAACATTCATCTATTCCAAGCAAAAAAAAAAAAAAAAAAAACCTGAACGCTGTTTTAGTGCCCCAACACTAAACGTACATGTCACAAAACGTACATGGCGGTACATATTTCACGTCTTGCGAAAAAGTTCCCACAGGTACGCTTTCATCATGAGATCAGGTTGATTTTGGCTTATAAAGGATTGAAATATGTGTCCATGTACACATCACAACTTTATGTCAAATGTGAGGTCGTAAACTCCCATTAGACTGTAAATCCTCTGTAAATGTTTTCATGTCATGATAAAGGGGCTCTATCTCCTTTCCACTGCTAATATCTCTTGTTTGATGTTGGTCTGGAAAACAGGCTCCTGTCTAATCTGATCTGCTTTTTGTCCCCTCCCCATTTCCTTCGAGCCATCCGCTCTGATCTGATCTCGGTTCTCATTGCTCTTACCGGTCAGCCAATAAGAAAGACCCTTTCTTTGCCGGTGTACAATGTAAGCAGTATTCATGTGAGCCAGCGGAGGTCACACATAAATTAGCTTGAAATTGACCTGCAGAGGCATGTGGTCAATGCTGGATTGTGTAGCTGGTCTCTCAGCCATTTTAACCAATCTTCTTGCCAATCTGTCATGAGTAAAAATGGTGAAAACAATTTTTGTTGTACATGCAGAGTCAAGAGAATAGAACAAAAAACTATTTTACCAAAAAAAAGTGCTTGCAGTAAATCTAATGCATTAAATGCAGATGCAAATGATTTCCATATGTTAGCAGCTATATTATTCAACTTAAATTGTAAGGGGAATCATTATTCTTACTTTTACAATAAGCATAAATTGGTTTGTTATGGTCTTGGGGTAAGTCGATGGCCAGTAGTATCATTAGTTTTTGGGAAAGCTTTGAATCAATTGTGCACAGTGAACAGCTGGTGTTACACAGCTGTGGGCAGAAATGCAGAACCATTCAGACCCATCTGTCAGAAAAAGAAAACCAGATACAAATTGAGACATAATATTCTTCCTCATCTGGGGTAAATTCTCACCAAACAGGAAGGTTAATCTTAATTCAGTTGCCCTCATGTAAACTACTTTCAGGTCATCTTAATGTCACTGGTCATTGATGATTAAGTCATTGATGTCGCATTAAAAAATTGACTGGAAAGAAATCAATCTCTAACCAAGAAGTTAGGGCTTTTGTACTTGGAAAGTTCCTGTCATTTTACAGAGACTTTACAGAGATTGCTGCATAGCATATAGAATTATTCAGCCTACTCTCATTGTTTATACATCGTAGGTATTTGTAGGTAACCTTTGCAGGTACAAAATCTTACTCATGTGAAATATGGCATGGTACACTAGAACCAAAAAGCATGTGAAGATTTTTTTGACGATTGCACAGTTTATAGTTGCTACTGAGGTTGTAGATAAAAATCGATGAATACAAACTTGATATGGCTTCATGTGTATTCCAAAAATTTTAATTGCAGTGTAAGAATAAAAGATTGTTTGTGATCCTTTAATGTTGCATTTTGTGCATATTTTATGCCTTTATATATTATTTTGAGTCATAGCACATTCAGAAAACTGCAGTGGATAATAAAATATTACATAAAGCAATGGTTAAATTATTACTGAATTTTTATTCATTTTAAGGTTTTAAAGTGTAGTAACAAGTAATCTTTCGAAACAAGTTTGCACCAGAGGTCTCACTTAACAGAATATATTAAACTTTCAAATTAAGGGGGTCTTATCTGGTGAAACAATCGCTTATTTTCTTTAAAAAAATTACAATTTATATAGCTTTTAACCTCAAATGCTCGTTTTGTCTAGCTTTGCGTGAACTCTGTGTATTCCAGTTTGTGACAGTTAGGGTAGGTTGAAAATCTCCCATCTCATTTTCTTCTCCAACTTCAAAATCATCTTACATTGCTGTTTTACCTTTTTTTTTTTTTAATCTGATCTTCTTTTCATGCTCACGTTGTAAACACTGGGTCGGTGCAGCGATGTAGAACGATTTGAAGTTGGAGGAGAAAATGAGATGAGAGTTTTCCGGCATACCCTAACTGTCTCGAACCGGAATACACAGAGTTCATACAGAGCTAGACAAGACGAGCATTTGAGGTTAAAAAGTATAAACAATTATAGATTTTTAAAGAAAATAAATGATTGTTTCACTAGATAAGACCTTGGCTGGGATAATTTAGAGCCCTTTGAAGCTGCATTTAAACTGCATTTTGGAAGATCAAACTCAGGGGCACAATAGAAATCCACTATATGGAGAGAAATCCTGAAATGTTTTCCTCAAAAAACAGAATTTCTTTACATTTGAAGAAAGAAAGACATGAACATCTTAGATGACAAGGGGGTGAGTAAATTATCTGTACATTTTTGTTCTGGAAGTGAACTGCTTTAAATAAGGACTCGTCACATTTGTAAAGTTGTTTATACGCCCATGATTTGAATTTTGTTGTCAAGGCATTAATACTGCACATTTTATTGTCTATAAAATGAAAATGTAGTGGTAGAATTGTGCATGGCAGGACCGCACTTCACATAAATTCATACAAATACTCATGAGATCACATTAAAATACTGGTCCGTAGGGTTTAGTCAGAGTTTCAGTCTCCACTTTTGGAAAACTTTGAACATTAGTCTAAATAAATAAATGAAAGTATAAAAATTACAGTTATTACTGTTGTCCCAGAAAACCAATTCCTTACATCTTTTATCTTGTACATCTTGTATCCTGTTTAGTAATGTCACACAATAGATCATGTGTGTGTGTGTGTATATTATTCATGTCGCAGTTGTCATCTCCTGTTATGTTTATTTGGTGACAACAAGCAGCCGACTCTATTCTTGTGTAGTTTTGATTTTACTGCCCAAAATTGGGTGGACCAAGAGACCAATACAGATCTTAGATAAAACATCCATTTCCTCTAAACTATTACAAACTCCCTTATCTACAGAGACTTTGACAGCTCTGTTACGCCTGTAATGGCAACTTTTTACAACAAGGGTCTGTAGATTAACATTAGCTCATGCAAAAACTATGAATTATGAATTAACATGAATTTCAAATGAACAATAGTATTATAGCCTGGCATTGAAATGCTTTAGCATTGTACAACTGAAAGGTTTTGTTCCGCAGTGATATTGTCCTCTGAATCAGCCCCTCCATTACAGTGAATTATTCATTCATATCCAATAATAAAAATGATAGATGAGCATGTGACTGCGTCATTTTCCAACATCTTAAATCATGCGAATGACCTCAGCGATGTATCAACCACAGTTAAACCAGATCAGTTCAAGTCTAAAGGGGATTCACCATGAAAGAGATACAGTACTTAAAATTGTTAATGTTATTTTACTGTAAATTTCCTAATATATAAATATGTTCATGTATGTTCACTGCCAAGCACTTCCTCATATATATGTATGGTAGGTATCACAAAGATCTTAGCGGGGTGGGTTTTGGGCAGGGCATCACCGCAAGGGGTTTTTGGCTGTTTGCCAAACTGCATGCTGGTTTCTTGTGTGATAGGAAAGGTTCTTGTAAAGCCAACACGACAGTTAAAAGGGACTTCTCAGGCAGAAGCAGTAACATTACGACAGCCCTGAACCCTGTAATGCCAGCTTCAGGTCTCAGAGGCGTAATATATCATGCTTAGTGTAGTCCATGCATTATATGTGTGCAAGCTTTTATTGAGGGCTAACCCTCACCCAGCCTTCAATTTGATTCATTTGGGTTGCATTTGATTAATACTAGTGGAGATGCTGGGAATTGGGTATAAAAGCCTTTGTTCTGGTCATTCGGAAAACACATCTCAGGGATTCCTAGGATGGTTTTTAGAAGGATGGTAGAGTTTGTGGTTGACTAGAGAGGGTGGAGAAGATGAAATGAAGGGGTTGGTCTTAGGGTGGAACCAAACTAGATGAGTTTAACCATATATTCAACCCAGGCTCATTGGAAAAATGTGCTCATACCTACCTTTTTGCAAAACTCCAAAAAGGATCAAATAAACGCATGTGGCATTTCACACAGATCCTTTTCACACAAATGATCATTACAGAGGTAGATTATGGATTAATAAAGACTTACTTTCATGTGGTTCCTTGCACAATACTATTTTATGAACCTTAAAACACTTTTACCATAGTGCATGATTTATAAAAGAATACATTTTGAAGCTGCATCTCATAACCAGTTCCATATGTTAGGCTTTTCTGCAACCTGATCTCATGTTGAAAACGCACCTGTGAGAACTTTTACGCAAGATGCAAAATACGTAGCATCATGTACATTTTGTGACATATTCAATGTGAAATGTCCACTGAGTGGTGATAAAACGGTGTTCGGCTTTTTCCCCAGAACAGATGAACGTACATATGGTAAATTTTATGTGACGTTGGCTTTGTACACGTCACCGCAGTTCTGATTTAAAATTTCCGCTGAGTGGCGCTATAATGGTAATGCTGACGTTTTAAAATAACGTACCAAATGCGCTACACCTAAACCTACCCGATAGTATGAACAAAAGCGAATGTGACGTAAAAATGCAATCGGAAACATGCTGTTTTGGCTTGTTTTTCTATCTTTCAGCTCTTTCATCGTAAATCATGTTTTTCACGGGATTCGTACCATTTTCATGTCCAATTTCGTGCCGGTGTAGTCATAACTGTGTACAAAAACAATTACAACTGCTCACTGTATTTCCACTTCTAGTGTTAATTTCTGTTGGAAGCCTCAGTGATATGTAGTTATTTTGCAAAAAAGTTCCCACAGGTACGTTTTTGTCATGAGATCAGGTAGCTTTTCTGAAATAGTAAACTTGCTCGATAACCCACCCGGTACACCATTGCACTTGCAATATGAAACCCTTGGCTGTGAGTCCTTGAAACTCAAGTCACTATAAAACAGCTCAAAGACTTACAGAAACAAGCTATAGTGACATGGTTGTTGACATCTGTTGAAGTTAACACTATCGGTTACATTTACAGTCAGGTTTAGTTTAGAAAGTACATTATTTTCAGGCGCAATAAAAATAATAGCACCACTTACCAGACATTTCTTTTCAAAACTGCTCAAAACAACAACCAGTGTAATAAAACATTGCTAGATTCACATTCATCTATTTTGGATAAAAATGATACGCTGGATATTTTGAAAGTATTGCAAAATGCGTAAGAAGCAATGAAATATCATATTAGATGCAGCATTTACATTTGTAAAAGAAATCAAGTCAATAACATCAAGTCAGTTGGCTATGTTTACATGGACACTTTTTGTTTGTAATGAAATCATTCTGATCGATGAATCTGAATGTAGTAACTACATGAACGCTAAATAAATGATCTGTTTGATGTGTGCGTTTGTATGTCACAAGCTTATATATTGGATTTGATTTTTTTTCATTTATTTATTTATTTTTTTACCATGTGCACACTGCACAAATACACAGTTTCCCTCTGTTTGCACATACTATTCTCCTGCCATTGCTTCTTTTCTTTGTTTCAAAGAGCAGACCTAATATCTGTTTTGGATCCTAATTAGGAGACAATGAGCTTGTGAAGCTTTGTGCCATGGTGCTTTTATTTATCAAGCAGTAAAATCGCCCATTCCTGTGGTCAAAATAAGCTGTCTTTGGATGAGAGTATAAAGTGAAGACTAATTGGACGTTGCTCTGCTCCACTTCACAGACATTAAATGGAAGGAGAATTTTCGAATAGCATGACAGTCATTTATGACACTTTATTCTACAAAAACAACGCTCGTTCCACGCATCATGTGCCATTACGCCATTTCTAATTCATTGCACAGTACTTTCCAGTTTCGGTTTTCAATCCAATCAAGTGTTTATATGTGCTCTCGTGTTGATTTAGAAAAGGTCTACACCAACCCTTCCAATCCAAATGGAAATTTCATTCGGATCGAGATCAGTCGGATTGATTAAGGTGTTTACATGAAGGGTTTTCAGTCTGACTGAGCCATCAGTCTGATTACTAACAGATTATTTGGTTGTATGTAAATGTAGCAAATTCTACACATACTGACTTGTAGCAGTAACACACTAGTAACTGTATAGCAACATACTAAAAAAAACTCTTTTAGCAACGCCCAAAACACCCTATCATCATGGCGAGCTGCATTTGTAGAAGTAAAGGATAATCATATTATATTTGGAAATGCTTTTTGTAATAACCTGCACAATGAACGATCTCCCTTTGTTTTTTTATCCTGGTGTCTCTCTGCTGTTTGGTGATTATATACATCTTGTTGTGTTTGTGTCTTTGTTGAATTGTGGTTGGCTAAGTAATGTTCAGTACAGCAGAAAGTGGTATTGATCCAGTATGACTGTGAAAGATGGGCTTGAACTTGAGCATTAGCATGGTCAATATTCCCCTAAAGGTCCTTCTTATAGAAAGAGCGGCGTTACTCTTTAATGTTTAGCAATATTCACAATCGATTTTGTAATTTGAAAGTCAAGCAAAAGGTCAGTTTTGCAAATGCATTGTTTACTGCAGAGATTTCCAGAATTTGTAACACCTTGTTACAAGTTACATGTAGTTGCTGTAGTAATAACAGTAAATTATTCATAATTACAAGCAATTAACCCTAAAACAAACCCTAATCCTAATGCTGTAAGTACATGTTGTTAATTAAAATGACTCAGTTCCTAATTGTTTAATTGCTCTGTAACAAGGACACCTTAAAAGAAACTGTTACACTTTATTTATACATTAATAATTAACATGTACTTACTATAGGGCTAGTATTAGGGTTTAGTTTAGGAAAATTGAATGTAATTATTTGTATTTTACTTTTATTACTAAATGCAATGTATATCAAGGACCCTGCAAAGAGTGTTACCTATTCATCATATTCCAGGATAATAAAAGTAATAAAATTTAAAAAAAGTATTTAAATGGGTCAAAAAGTACTCAGAAGTTCAGGTAGTTGCATTTAATGTACTTTTAAGCTATGATAAATATTAATTTAATTGCAATTAACATGCATTAAAAGATCTGAAAACATTACATTCAGTTTGCACTGAAGTATACTTCAAAGTATATTATTTCCATAGTAAGTGCTAAAAAATGCTGAAGTGTCCTTTTTAACAAGGGAAAACCTAGCCATCCTGAGTTTGATTCCACAGACATATTGAAACGGTAATAATAGATAAAAAAAAAAAAAAATTCAGAAGCATGTTGAGACTTTTGCAAGCTTGAGAAGACAAAAATAAATCTTTAAATGAGCAACAGAAGCAGTCAAGAGAGTTTCTTCAGCGCTGCAGGCGGATTGTTAAACCTGGAGCTCATTACACGCTCCCCCATTTTGAAGAGATATTATCTCATGGTTGTGTTTGGCCCTCGTTCCAGGACAGAGGTTGAATGGGGCATTCGTGGGCATTTGTTCTGATCCCTCTTTCCCAGTCTAGAATGGAAAAGACAGGCAAGACAGCAGAGAAGAAATAGGGTGGCCTTTCCACGGAGTGGTTTAGGGGTTTGAAGTTTTGGTTTGGACTGGAGGTGGGATTTCAGTGTCCTGGAGAGAACGGCCGCCCTTTCCTGTTTTTCTCTTTACTCTTCCTTTTTTTTTTTTTTTTGCATTTGCATTATCTTTGAGTTCTCTTCTTATGCCAAAGAAAATTACAGTAGGGTCAGAAAAAAGTTGACTTCTGCTCAACCTTTAAGCAATAGCTGAGTCTTGTTGTGACACTATCTGTGTGTTGGACCACACAATTGTACCAGGCCTTTTACAAGAACGCTGTGTAGATAGGGATATCACTCCCATGATGCTCTCTGTTCAGCCTCCCCCAAGCATTCCTGAGTCCAGCTGTGAAACCTCATAGAACAGAAACAGAGCAATAGCCATGTCAATTTTTTTTTTTTTCCCAGTTTGACACCTAAATGGTGTTTTACAAGTTGGTTTATGTTCACACCCTTAATTAGGACACAAAATGTGTTTTACTTGGCTATAGGTCAGAGTTATTATCGTTACCTAACACTAAAATGAAGTTGAAATAAAATATAAATATTACATTGAAAACTTAAGATAAACAAAAATTAAAAGAATTGCCTTGGCAGCTAACTAAGTTAAATTAAAAAAAAATGTATATATATATATATATATATATATATATATATATATATATATATATCAACTTAACCGTTAAAACTGAATTAAAACCTAAATAGTGATAATCAAGAAGAACAAAAACTAATAAAAATGACAAAAGCACATAACAAAATTACTAAACATTCAATAAAAACTAAAAATATAAAAATAAAAGCTGTTTTACAATAAATTAAAATGAAAACTAAAAATATAAAAATAAAAGCTACTTTACAATGTAAGTAAAAACTACAGTAGAATAGAAATAATATTAAACTAACCTCAGATGAAAAATAAAATAAAAGAATAAGTCATTTTTAAGTTATTATTACTTTTTTTAAATTAATTTAGAAGTATGAAGTGCCTTTTAATACATGTTTTGTGTAAAAAAAAAACAAAAAATAATAATAAAAATACTACAATTTTTACTAGAAAATACTACAAATACTAGAATTAGAACTACAATTTTTAACAAAATATGGAAAACGTTTTTTATTCATTTTGGCCGTTCATTTACATAACAGTGTTTTGGGGGCCTGAAAACACACTTTTGAAAATGGGTTTCAAAGTGCAAGCTTTTAAAAATGATATGGTTATCATCAAAGTGTAAACTACAAAAACATGAATTTGCGAAAACTGACATGTGCATGCATATTATGCCTTAGCATAGTGTTTAATTACAAAATGACCAACTACTGGCATGGCATGAATAATACAGCGTTTTTAATCATTTTCGCAACTTGTTTCTCATCTGTACGCAAAACATTAAAAATGCAAAGGAAAAACCTTTCTGTTTTTAGTACATCACTGTCATGTAAATGTACTCTTATAGTCAGTGTAACGGGAAGCTTTAGGCCTGAAGAGTTTCTGTGTGACCTCACAGAGCTAAACTCTCAGTGACAAGCAGTCTAATCTGGTCACTCTGCCCGACATGCTGTCTGCACACTGTGTGTATAAACGGCACACTGAGAGGAACCTTTTTTTTTTTTTTTTAACACACACACACACACACACACACACACACACACACACTTATTAACTCACACTGACTGAATTACACAAGACTTAGTTTGCTTTACTATAGAACAGACTCACAGCCTAACAACTTTCAGAGGTGTTACTCAGTTACTTGTGATTTAATCTGGGCCGCCACAGTTCCCACAGTGGCTCGCTTTAGCGTTTAAAGGGTGGAATTCTTCTAAGCCACCTCATCTCTGCCCATTGAGTTTAATGGAAACCACATGCATTACATTCAGCAGGGAAGTAAAAGGCATTTTCAGCCTCACCCTGGACGCCCCACATGAGCAGAAGGGTGTTTTTGTTTCCAGTCAGACCCTAACAACGTTTGTTACATTTGTGATTTCTTTGGAACGGCCATTGATGTGCTGTGTAATTTAGAGGAAGTGTACTAGCATCAGACATGACTTACATCAAGCCAGTGTCACGTTATGAATATCTGTCAACACTTCTGGATAATGATATACTATTTGTAGACTGCGCTGGTTGCCAGAATGTCTTAATGTTTCACTAGGTTTGTGCATTTTTACTATGGTTTTGTACATTGAACTATTGCATATTTGGCCATTCATTTTACATCTCATGCTTTTTGGGGGAAAATTTTGTAATGCTAAAGATGATGTGTGTTAGCTTCGGGGACATTTCTGTGCTAGTATAGTTCTAAAGCCTGACAAAATGATTGAACTGGAATACAATAAGATTTGTGTGTGTGTGTGTGTGTGTGTGTTTTTGTTCATTTTAAATGTTTTAATTGTTTATCTGGTACAAGCTGTCAAGGGAGATTGTGTTAACTAAATACTAATGGGTAGCTGACTTAAAAGAGTGCTTTCCCTTCCCTTGTTTAATGTCCTGTTTTTTAGGACATGTCAGCACAGGAAAGAAAACAATATTTGTCAAGCCTTTGAATTTCAATTTAAGGAAGCTTATTTTAGCACATGATAACATTAGCCGCTCGTACTTTCTAATATTTTTCATTCTATATATGTCACCATATCCAAAGTGCTTTTGAGCCCCTCCCTGATATGTGGAGCCAAATACAGGATCATTTATTAACCAGACACAACACACGGCCTCATGGGACACACTAATCAATAATGCTTTACCTGGCAGGACAGACAACAGCCATTTATGCTTTCAGCAGGCAAAAGTGCTCTGAATCTAATGACAGATCAGTCTTACGGGAACTACAGAGACTATTGAACAGAAGAGAAGTTTTTCATAATCATTATAGATCAAAATAATCCCATTACGAGTCATTTTGTGATCAGTATACAATAGTGACATTATATCTTTAGACAAAATACACATGGTTAAAAACATACATTGCAATGACAGATGTTAAAAATATATAATAAAATAAACAGAAAATACTAAAATAGTTACAGTACAGCTTTTCTATGATTACACAGTACAGTTTACTCCTCTAGTATTGACTTGAGTTGAGTGTTTAATGATAATGTTCATCCACCCTTTGCCTAAAAGAGTCAGCACTATTTCTGGCAGGGGAAAGAGCCACTAGGAAACGGTGTGAGCGGTGAATTATGGTTACTCTTACCCGGGAATGGCATCTGAGAGGCATATTTAAATTAGCCAAGCGGTTCCTCTTGCAGGAGCTGAGAATAGATGAGCCCTGTTGGGTGATGAAGGTTTATGACCTCCAGTGACCTCAAGGTCATCGCTCTGAAATTATGAGCTGTAAAACATGTTTTTCAACATTTCAAGGTCAGATCAAGTAGAGCTACATAGCACCTCAGGGTTATTTTACTTTGATGCCATGTACTATGACAAGAACAGAGAAAGAACTGAAACAATGTGGAGGTATAAATACACAGGACACATGAGGGAGGAAATTAGGAACAAGTAGGACTAATCAGTTAACAAATACCTATGGGAAGGAATAAACACAGGGGATGAAACTGAACTGAAAGTGGAAACCACAGACAATACGTGACGATGCCACTGCCTTGTATTTCCCAAAATCATGGTTAGAAAACTATGGTCACAAGATATGTCATGACCAACATAGTTCAATGATGTGGTGTTTCCCGAAACCGTATTTCCAAGAACATTTACCAAAATGTACACTACAGCCTTTGCTCTGTGGTTAGAAGTGTAGCTTTTTTTTAGTAAGACATATAGACTTAAATACAGGGGTTGGACAATGAAACTGAAACACCTGGTTTTAGATCACAATTAGTATGATATTGGGCCTCCTTTTGCAGCTAATACAACATCATTTCATCGTGGGAGTGACAAATACAAGTCCTGCAAAGCAGCCAGAGGGATTTTGAGCCATTTTCCTCTTGCAGAACAGTGGCCAGGTCACTATGTGATGCTGATGTGGGAAAACGTTTCCTGACTCGCTCCTCCAAAACACCCCAAAGTGGCTCAATAATATTCAGATCTGGTGACTATGCAGGCCATGGGAGATGTTCAACATAATTTTCATGTTCATTAAACCAGTCTGTCACCAGTCTTGCTGTGTGTATTGGTGCATTATTATCCTGATACAGAGCACTACCTTCAAGGTACAATGTTTGAACCATTGGGTGCACATAATGAAACTTTACACTCTGCTCTAACTGGTGTAATGTACAATAAGTGAAGATTGGGCACCAGACAGCGCAAATATAGCCATGAAACCTCCAATACTATATTGGCGAGTGTTTCAGTTTCATTGTCCAACCCCTGTAGATCATGCATTTGAACGACCATACATATTCATTCCATACATATACAAATTTAATTCTGCATCTTTTAGTGTGTTAAGAGTATTAACGTGCATGTGGGTTGTTGACGTGACATGGCATTTTCACTGTCTCACAAGATAAAAATGAATATAATTAATATTGTCGTTATTTAAAATGCAGTAAATGGTTAAACATTTCTTTGTTTAAAAGAAATGTTATAAAAGCTGCAGTGTTATTTGAATTTTTTTTTTTTTTTTTTATTTTGAGCCAAATCTCAAAACAGTCCTATGGTGTGACTGTCTCAAGCATTGTTCGATAAATTGCAACTTTTAGAAATTAAAAAGAAAAGCATGAAAATGTTAATAAATACCTCCGGCATAAGTGTCTATTTTAGTAAACGGCAGTCATTTTTTCATCCATATATTTCTGAAAGCATAGGCACTTGATACATTTTGTCTCTGAAAACCATGTCCTCTGGTGTGACACCATATCCTCATTTTAAATCGACCAATTCCAGAGAAAACTTTCATTAGATGAAGGACCCCATTCATGATTGTGTTACTGAAGCCCCCTGTCAAGCCCATGACGTGCACATGGTCAATTTTTGTCTCAGAATTGTTCAAATATTTTACTTTCTTGGATCCACTATAAAAGTGTTACGTTTTGTTGTCCTTTGGTGTGACATCCCTAAATTATATATTTTTTTTTAACTAAAACCTGTGTTAAACTACATAATCTTGGAAAATTATGCAAATGTGTCTTGCTAACTGCAAATGACACGTTAGCTTAGAATAGCAAGGTCATTAAATGACACAAAATGACACAATGGTGTGACAAATAATGCCCTCCCTGTGACGCATATACTGTCACATCACAGGACAAAGATGTTACACGTGAGGACAAGGTCTCTTTAAAAAGCATTATAAAATAATTAAATAAGATGTGTTTAATGCCATTTCATTCTTTTTTTTGATCATTTTTAGTGTTATTAAATGCAATAATTACATTCAACTATTTTCTGATGTTTTTGCAGAAAACTGTTATAAAGTACTGTTATAAAGTGTCATGAAAATAGGTATAAAATTCGATGCTTTTGAAACGGAAAGAATTGAGGGAGAGAAATTAATGGAGAAGAGAGGACGTGCAAATATAGATAGAAAACTAACAGGGATCCACCAGAAGGGAGGAGATCCTAAGAGAATGATGCAGAAAATAAATAGAATCAAAATTACGCCTTAAAAAGAGTAGCCCTATACTTAAAAAAATGGGGGGCTAGAAGAGTTTCAGTAACATACTGATTGACTAAGAGACTAAATTGTGTTGCTAAAAAAAAAAAAAAAAAAAATGTTGATATTGTTTGTGTCAAAATTAAACATCTCCAAGATGCTTTAAGAAACCTACCTGCAAAGCTACCAGAAAACTCATGCGCAAATGTACCTAGGGCAAAAGCTGTATTAAACGCAAATATGGTTTACCAAATGTTGATTTAATTTAGTTAATAGAAGTTAATTGATAAAATCTATTTATGGCATTATTTTTGACAGCATCCTCATTTTACAGCATTTTTACACAAGAGCCTAAAACATTTAACAGTACTTTGCAGGTAGGTTTCTTAAAGCAACTTGGAGATGTTGCCACAGTTCTTCTGGATTTAGTCTGTCTCAGTTTGTTCTGTTTCTTCATGTCATTCCAGACAGACTGGATGATGGTCAGATCAGATCTCTGTGTGGAGCACTGGCTGTTGTCAGACTCCTTGTGCAAACAAAAATCTCACTGGATTATTACAATTAATGGCAAAATGAATGTTTAGAAATGTAAACTGATATTTTCTACTGACACACTACAGCAAAAGATAGAAATAACTGACTTAAAACCATTTTTTTGTTGGTGAAAATACAAGTGGCCTAAGACTTTTGCACAGCACTGTATATATATACACTACCGTTCAAAAGTTTGGGGTCAGTAAGACTTGTAATAGTCTTTAAAGTAGTCTCTTATGCTCATCAAGGCTGCATTTATTTGATTAAAAATATAGAAAAAAAAAAACAGTAATATTGCAAAATGTTTTTACAATATAAAATAATGTTTTTTTATTTTAACATTCTTTAAAATAGAATTTATTCCTGTGATGAAAAGCTGAATTTTTATCAGCTGTTACTCCAGTCTTAAGTGTCTCATGATCCTTCAGAAATCATTCTAATATGCGGATTTATTATTAGAATGATCAATGTTGGATAATATCAACAGTTGTGCTGCCAAATATTTTTTGAAACCTGTAATTTTTTCTTCAGGATTCTTTCATGAATAACAAGTTTAAAAAGAACAGTGTTTATTCAAAATATAAATATTTTATAACAATGTAAATTATTTATTATTAACTTTTAATAAACTTTTAATTATTAACTTAATACATCCTTGGTGAATAAAAGTATTAATTTCTTAAAAAAAAAAAAAAAGAAACAATAAAAATGTACTGACCCCAAACTTTTGAACAGTAGTGTATATATATAGTGTATGTATATATATATATATATATATATATATATATATATATATATATATATATATATATATATATATGGGTGTTTCTTCTTCAAAAATGGTCTTTTACAAAATAATAACACTTTTTACTGCCTATTTGTCAACTATCCATGTGCATTTGTGGTCTAGTACCACCGGGAAACCCCATAGTGACAAAAGGAAACCCACAGAAAACAAAAACAGGGAAGCAGTCCTCAGGTGCATCGTTTGTAATTTACAGCAGTAATCTGCCATTAATTTAATCTCAAACTGATTAATTAGAATAAGTTATCACTCCACTGCCTTATTAACAACATTTCTAACCAGTGTGCTTCGAATGGCAGATGTGTGATAAAGTTCCTATGTTTTTGTGATAGTCTAATGATTTCAGGTTCATTCAGTCATATTAAATCAGATATTTATAGCCGTATGTTTATATATTATTTAAAAAAATACCACATTCTTCTTATTTTTTTTGAATAAATGTGTAGTGATTGTTTTGAAGCTGAATCCACTGCTTATAATTGTTGTCTTTTTGTTGTAGATGGACCTGAAGCTACTTTTCATATCAACATTATTAGGGATCATTTGTTGCAGCAGCGCACAGCAAGGTAATGTGAACTCTCAGTGTTCAGTTCAGTGTTCATTTCTGTCCAGTGTGCTGTAACTCTGTCCGACTCCTTCAGAATTAATAAGCGCTGGGTTTCTGTGAGGATAACTAATCGTTCTCTCTTCGGAGCGAGCGAGGTTCTCGTTCGGCAGTTAAATAGTGAGGTCATTACTCAGAGCTCGCTCCACCCAGCGCGGTCGGAGCATTATCCATAATGGAAAACATAGAGTATTCATCTCTGGCTCCGATTACAGTGAACCGGAGTGACGTAAATGAATGGAAGCTGTAGATGTGAAACGCTCTCCGTCTCTTCTGTTCTGCAGAGGGAAACGAGTGCATCAAAGCCAATGCTTTATCCTGTGGCGAGTGCATACAAGTGGGGGCTAAATGTGGATGGTGCACAGATACAGTGAGTAGTGTTCAAATGCCATGGTCATTCTGGTCTTTAACCCTCCAAACACAGATTTATGCTGAATCACACTCACATTCATGCTGACTAATCACGCAGCTGTACTGATTCAAGAGCATGATTATAATTCTGATAAGCTTTTACACAACAGTTCAGTAAACAAGTGGTTAATATCAAGTTTGCCGGTGCTGCTGGACCAAGCAGACATATTGCCAAAGGAAATGACTCAAAGAGATCAGGTATTATTAGGTACGGCAGATTTTCCAGGAACAGTAATGACAGATGAATGTTGTCATTCCATTCGTGCTAGGAAATTTCATTCCAACTGCTTCTGCTTCTGCATGGAAACGTTTTCGTGATGCTTTACTGACGCTTGAGATTCCTTCTAGGAGTCCTTATAAGGAATATAAAGCACTAGTAAAGCATCAAAATGTTTTATGCATCATCAAATCCGCGAGCAAGCAAGCAGTGTTATTTTAGTTTCATCGAGATACTATTATAGAGTTTATAAATATTTTGAATGATTTTATTTAAATTTTAAAGTTCTAGTAATTTTGTTGTGTGATATTTTTGCTTTTATTAAATTTTATTTCAGTTTTTAGTTATTTTATTATAGGGTCGTACATCAAGTTAAACTAAATTAAAGTGAGAAATGTTGTCATATATATATATATATATATATACTGCCGCTCAAAAGTTTGGGATCAGGAAGACTTTTAAAGTCTCTTATGCTCATCAAGGCTACATTTATTTGATCAAAAATACAGAAAAAAAACAGTAATATTGCAAATGTTATTACAATATAAAATAATGGTTTTTATTTTAATATACTTTAAAATATAATTTATTCCTGTGATGCAAAGCTGATTTTTCATCAGCTGTTAAGTGTCACATGATCCTTCAGAAATCATTCTAATATGCTGATTTATTATTAGAATTATCAGTGTTGGAAACAGTTGTGCTGACAAATATTTTTTGGAACCTGAGATTCTTTTTTCAGGATTCTTTAATGAATAAAAGGTTAAAAAGAACAGCATTTATTCAAAATATAAATCTTTTCTAGCAATGTAAATCTATGCTATCACTTTTTTATTAATTTAACACATCCTTGGTGAATAAAAACTTTTGAACAGTATATTGTATATTGTTAGAAAACCTTCCTACTTTAAATAAATGCTGTTCCTTTTAACCTTTTATTCATCAAAGAATCCTGAGGAAAAAATATTAAGAAAAATATTAAGCGGCACAACTGTTTTCAACATTGATAATAAATCCACATATTAGAATGATTTCTGAAGGATCATTCTGATATGCCAATTTGCATTTTAATAAGGATTTTTATTTTCAGTTAATGTTTATTTAAAGTAACCATTTTTGTTTGTTTGTTCGTTCATTCATTCCTGTATTATTTTTGTTTTGTTTTAATTTTTGTTTAACTATAATGACACTGCAAACAAGTACTGTACATACCAATGCACAGAGATGACAACATTACTCTTGTCTTATATATATTGTATATAAATATAATTATATAATTATATCAATTTGTCGTAACAGTTTCTTTAGATTAATTAACTCTAAGAATCTAAAGATTTTCTTTACTAAAGATTTCTATTTATTATACACTCTCAGAGAAAAAAAGTTCCATAATAGTTAGTTTTTAATTTTATAGCATGTCTTTTAAAGAAGTTATTAATTTTATTCAGCAAGGACACATTAAGAATGGCAGTAAAGGCATTTATTCAAAATAAATGCTGTTCTTTCAAACTTTCTATTCATCAAAGAATCCTGAAAAATAAAATGTATGATGATTTCCACAAAAATATTGGGCAGCACAATTGTTTTCAGCACTCCGAATAATCAGAAATGTTTCTTGAGCAGCAAATGAGCATATTAGAATGATTTCTAAAAGGATCATGAAGACTGGAGTAATGATCCTGAAAATTCAGCTGTTCAGAAAAAAATGCAACAGCTTTTCTATTTACTCCCCATCAGGAGTTTCTGAAGCAGGGAGAGCCGACGTCTGCGCGCTGTGATGAGCTGGAGTCGCTCAGGAAGAGAGGCTGCGCCGCCGCCAAGATCGAGAATCCTCACGGGAGCCAAAGGATCCTCAAGAACAAAGTAGTGACCAACCGCAAGAAAGGAGCAGAGAAACTCCGACCTGAGGACATTACTCAGATCCAGCCTCAGAAACTCAGCCTCAATCTCAGATCTGGTGTGAACTCAACATAAATCAGTGCTCGTTGGTTGTTATTGATCTGTGCAAGTAATTTAGGGAATATTAACACATATTTTGTGAATGAATTGTAGGGGAACCTCAGAATATCAAACTGAAGTTCAAGAGGGCTGAAGACTATCCCATAGACCTGTACTACCTGATGGACCTGTCCTACTCCATGAAGGATGATCTGGAGAACGTCAAGAATCTAGGGACTAGTCTGATGAAGGAAATGTCCAAGATCACCTCAGATTTCAGAATAGGTGAGAGTTTTATACATAGTTTATAAACACCTCTGCAAATAAACACACCTAATTACTTTGTATGGATTAATTTTTACATATTTTCATGGCTTAGAATATTATTTTTATAACCTGTAATTAAATGATAATAAGACCTAATAAAATCTCACATTCCCAAAGCCATTAGACACACAAGTGAGCATGCATTTCAAGCTAAGATGCTGCTTTGCTCATTTTCACACAGGTTTTGGCTCTTTTGTGGAGAAGACGGTTATGCCGTATATCAGCACGACTCCAGCCAAGCTCCTGAACCCCTGCACAGGGGACCAAAACTGCACCAGCCCCTTCAGCTACAAAAACGTGCTGAAACTCACCAGCAACGGGGAGCAGTTTAACGTGCTGGTGGGAAAACAGCAGATATCTGGCAACCTGGACTCACCTGAGGGGGGATTTGATGCCATCATGCAAGTGGCTGTCTGTGGAGTGAGTGAAAAACAACACCATCGGGAATGTTTTTGTTTATTGTGCACTGAGAATATGTGCGGTTCATTCCTGATATACGGTGCCTTTTGTGTCCCCTGTAAAGATTATGAGCTTACTGCCTTAAAATGCTGAACAATATGATTTTCAAATCATACAGTACATATGCTTACAGTAGTACACTGCACAAAAGGCTTATGGCGTAGTATTTGTGTCTTGTTTCTAGTCAAAATATCTAAAAACTCTTAAATCAAGATGAATTTACTAGATAAGCACAATGACGTAAGATCTTTAGTCTTGTTTCCTGGGGGAAAAAAAGTTTGCTTAAAACAAGTACAATTATCTGCCAGTGGGGTAAGAAAAAAATACTCTTAAAACAAGATAATTTTCTTACCCCACTGGCAGATAATTGTACTTGTTTTAAGTAAAATGCACTTCATTCAGATTTTTTTTGTCCCACTGGAAACAAGACTAAACGTCTTACATCATTTGCTCGTCATTTCGTCTTACGTAAATGCATCTTGATTTAAGGTTTTTTTTTTATTATTATTTTGACTAGAAACAAGACAAAAATACTAAGCAGGACAAGTCTTTTTTTTGCAGTGTAGTAATGAAAATAATTTCAGTTGAACCTGTGTATTTAATCTATTTAAATAATGTTTTACATATTCTTCCCTATTAAAATCTTGTTCAAATCTACCGTTACACCCTGTCCAAACATGCTTTAAAGTATTCTTAATGACAGCTAAAATAAAATAAAATAAAATAAAGAAGAAGAAGAATTCAGAGTCAATAAAGAAGTATTGGAGTACATATAATGTATAATTGTAATAAAGTAAACAAAAACATCTTTCATACATTTGTATCCAAATAAAAAAAAAATGATGGGTTGGCAAGAGAGTAAGTGCAATTTATTTATATGTACAGGTATTTGTGTATGTAGGTATATGTGTATATATGTAATATTAAAGTATGTTTAATGGTTTAACATTTTTTATTTCAAATCATTTGTTTTATAAATGCTTACATTTATATAGGGAAGCTTGTTTCAGCTGCAGAGTTAAAAAAAAAAATCTCACAATTCAGACTTTCTTTCTTGCAATTGCAAGAAAAGTTTATTTCTCATAATTAGGACTTCTCTTCTCAGAATTGCAAGTATATGTCTTTTGAAACTAAAAATTGAAACTTATAAACATCTCACAGTTCTGATTTTTTTTCCTCTGAATTTTGGGTTTGTATCTTGTAATTTTGTAAATTCACAATTGTGCATTTATATCACAATTCAGAGGGGGAAGAAAAATAAAATTGCAAGATAGAAACTCCCAACTGTGAGAAATAAAGTCACTTTTCCGGGGAAAAAGTCTGAATTTTGAGATGTAAACTCAAAATTGTAAAGTATAAACTACAACTCACAATTCTAAGAAAAACAAAGTCAGAATTGCGAGATAAAAACTCAGAAATTTGAGATAAAAAGTCGTTTTTCCCTGGTTAGATTTTCATTTGATTTTCCACTTTTTATGATGTCCAAAAGGCACTGAAAACCCTGAAAGACTCATGTTCTTATTTGGTTATTTTCAGACTGTCTGGATAAGTATAGCCAGTTGTGTCCTCAGTCTGTTTTTGTACTTTCAGCTCACTCTTTGTATCCCTTGGCCTCATTTTTCTCCTTTCTTCCTGTTGTTTTTTCTTTTTTTTCTTTCTCAGGAGCACATCGGCTGGAGAAACGTCACTCGTTTATTGGTTTTCTCCACAGACGCAGGTTTCCATTTTGCCGGCGATGGCAAACTAGGTGGAATTGTGCTTCCTAATGATGGGAAATGCCACTTAGAAAACAACATGTACACCATGAGCCATTATTACGTACGTATATGAAATCATCAGGTGATTTTCAGACCAGACTATTGGAAGTTTGACAGATGTAAAAGAGCTTTCATCTCCTTTCCTGACTAGGATTACCCATCCATCGCCCACCTGGTTCAGAAACTGAGTGAAAACAACATCCAGACCATCTTTGCAGTTACGGAGGAGTTTCAGCCTGTTTACAAAGTAGGTCCACAGATGATCATTGTAATGATGTGTATGGAGCTGAACCACTCATATTTTTCTGTCTGGAGCCTGTAGCTTCTTTCCCTGTGAGAATTTTTCATCTTCCTTGCATTTGGCCATAGAAAAGCCAGCTTTTGATTTGTAAAAGTTTCCACCTGGCCTGTAGTCGAAATTTAGGAAACTTTGTGGTGCTTGTTGGATTTGAAATCAAAAATCATAAAAGTATTAAATGCAAACACATAACATGTTGTTGTTGCTTGAATGATTATGTAAATCATCCCATAGAGCAAAAAAACAAAAACTAATATACATTTTTTTAAGATACATTTCAAATTATACAAAACATGGCCTAATAATCTGCATTTTCTAAAATATGTTTATATATACATAGATAGATAGATAGATAGATAGATAGATACATGTGTGTGTGAAAACCGGCCTGCGGTCCCCACAATGTATTAAGATTAAAAATAATAAATTATGTTTATCTGAAAATGTAATGATGCAAACAGGTTTTCTGTAAGGGGTAGGTTCAGGGCTAGGGTTTGGTGAGGGGATAAACGGTATTGTTTGGTCAGTATAAAAACTATGGAAAGTCCCCACAATTCAAGTGTGTGTGTGTGTGTGTGTGTGTGTGTATGTATATATATATATATATATATATATAGATAGATAGATATTGTTAACCATTCACAAACACATTTTGTCTGTGTATTTTAACCCCACAATTTTCCAAAAATTCAATATTACAATATATAAAATGTAAAGATTATTTAATCATTACAAATCTATTTTGGATCTTTAGTACATCCATATTTGCTTGTAAAATGCATGTAAATGTACTTGCCTCTGAAATACATTTTATAATGTATTTTGGTGAAGGTTGATACTAAATATGTTTTAAATTTCAAAAATATATTTAATTCAGTTTCACTGTTTACAAAAATATATATGTAGCATATATTTGAAATATATTTTCATCAGAATTTTTTTTTTTTTTTTGAATGGGATGTGACCTGTTTGGGCGAGATACGCTAATACTTTTCTAAGTGATCAGACTTCACCTATTCACCTCCTGAGTGAAAAAACAGGTGACAGAATCCCATAGACGTGCATTGAAAGAGCCATAGCTGTGTTACAAATGGATGAATTGTAGGATGAAATTCCATATCACATATTTCCCTGCTGTGAGACTAAAACTCTCAGGCATCTGAACGGTTTGAATCCAACTTGTCTGTATTTGGAAAGCCACAAGCCCACGATAGTTTCCCAGCTTGGAATGATCCGAACGCCAAGGTCATAATTTAGAGTTCCTGTCTGCAGTTTAACAGGACTGTTGTAAAACAAACACCCTGTGTCCCTGTGCTGAAGATCCATGGATGTTTTTTTTTTTCTCTTTCCACAGGAACTTAAAAACCTGATCCCAAAGTCTGCAGTGGGGACGCTTTCAGCAAACTCCAGCAATGTTATCAATCTGATCGTCGATGCCTACAATGTGAGTCGATGAAGTTTCTTTATAAATATCTGCCGTCTGAAGGAATTGGACTGATTTCTGTTTTCTCTCAGTCTCTTTCCTCAGAGGTGATTCTTGAGAACAGTAAGCTTCCTGAAGGAGTGACCATCACCTATCAATCACACTGTAAGAACGGAGTCGTGAATGAGGGAGAAAATGGAAGGAAGTGCTCGAACATCTCTATCGGAGATGAGGTGAGGCCAAATCACCACAAATGCATTTTCCATCATCCGTAGCAGAAACTGCTAGCCTGCTGTTTCTGAGTCGTTTTCTGTTTCCAATGCATTCCCAGGTATCGTTCAACATTAATATCACAGCTCAAGGCTGCCCCAAACAAGGCAAACCTGAAACCATTAAGATCAAGCCGTTAGGCTTCACTGAGGAGGTGGAGATCATGCTCAATTTCATCTGCGAGTGCGAATGTCACAAGAACGGCATCAAGAACAGTGACTTGTGTCATAACGGCAACGGGACGTTTGAGTGCGGAGCCTGCAGGTGAGACTGACCTCACATAACAGTCCTGCATATGCTTAGAAAAACACATCTTTGTTTAACGACTAAATTACATTTAATGTGTCTTCATGGAAAGTAAAGCAACTTGCAAATACTCAGCTTAAAACATTCCTATATTAAACTTTTTTAACTTAATTAAAGGGGTCATCGGATGCATAAGTTTACATGTTGTTTGAACATTAATGTGTGTTGGCAGTGTATGTACAAATCTATCCTACAATGATAAAAATCCATGCAGTGGTTCTGTAAAAATAATATCCCCTTTTTCAAATGGAGATGTGCTCAGATGCCTGTCAGTGTGGCGTCACATGACAGAGGACACTCCCACCATAGTTGATTGACATGAGCGTCTTACCTCAGACCAGCTGTAACAGTCCGCCCTCTTTGTTTCAATGCCGGAGCAGGGATGTAAGTTAGACAAGAATATATACAATGTCCATGAAAATAATTTTACAATGCAAAACAAAAATAGATTTTTACTTTATTTAAAATTCTGTTTTTGTTGATTTTAGGGTTAAAAAAAAAAAAAAAAAAAAAAAACACTGAACCATTGATTTAAATAAATTAAAAAAAATGCAAAAAAAAATAATATGACCTATTGTTACAATGGATGATGAAAAAAAAGTACAGTTATAGAGGATATATTCTAATGCACAGGAAAAAAGAAGTTTTTTAGTTTGAGTTTTAGTAATTTTGTTATATACTTTTATCATTTTTATTAATCTTTTTATTTCTATTTAGCTTTAATTTTTTTTTTTTACGTTTTAGTAATTTTAGTACTTCAGCTTGAACAACAAGCCTTTGCAACATTTCTAATTTTCATCCTTGTTTTTTATCTAAGATTAAATTAGATATTTTTGCCAGCTTTATTCCAATTCCTGAAATACTTTAAAAAGGTTTTAATTAACAATAATAACCATTAACAATATGTACTGCATAAAATGAAGACTAATTTTAGGACCTTTTTGCATTGAAATTCAGCACATTTTCCTCCTGAATTCCCATATGCCATTAAACAATGCAAATAAATAAAAAAAAAAAAAGTCTCATTCATATTGTTGGCGATGCAATGTCAATGAAAATAATTTCACAAAATGTCAATGAAAATAATTTATTATTTGATTTTAGGGTTATATATATATATATATATATATATATATATATATATACAGAATCTTTGATGTAAATAATCTTTGTTAAAAAATTTATTTGTTATATTTTGGTATATGGACTATTACAGTGGATGATTAGGAAAAAAAAAGAGGATATATTCCAATTCACAGAAGAAAGAAGGTTCTTTAAACTTTAATTTTCCTTTTGTCTTTGACCCATAAACATGAAAGTAAGAAACTTAAAAGACTTTATATGTGAGTAAATGTGAGCTGTGTTCTCTCTGTTCTTTCAGGTGCAATAAGGGCCGTGTCGGCAGGCAATGTGAATGTCGAAAAGATGAGGTGTCAACCGAAGACCTGGACAAGAACTGCCGCAAGGACAACGGCACGGACATCTGCAGCAATAACGGCGAGTGCGTTTGCGGCACCTGCGAGTGCAAGAAAAGGGACAATCCCGAAGAACGCTACAGCGGCAAATTCTGCGAGTGTGACAACTTCAACTGCGACCGCTCCAATAATAAACTCTGCGGAGGTACTGAAACAGGAAGTTGTTTTCTTTTTAGACCAATACATCATGCATGTATTGAAGACGGTTGTTATAATGTGATGTTTTTCCCTGTAGGACACGGCCGCTGTGAGTGTAGGGTGTGTATCTGTGACGCTAACTACACAGGAAGCGCATGTGACTGCTCTCTAGACACTTCCACCTGCTTGGCCTCCAATAAGCAGATCTGTAACGGCAGAGGGATCTGTGAGTGCGGGACCTGCAGGTGCACCGACCCCAAGTTCCAGGGGCCCACCTGTGAGATCTGTCCCACCTGCCCTGGAGTCTGTACTGAACACAAGTCAGTGGAAAACACACACACGTCTGTGAACACAATGCGTGACATATTAAACTACATTCAGTACAAACACAACTTCAATGCTGAAATGTAACACATCATATGCAGGTGAACAAAAAAATATTTTTTTTCTGGCCAAAATATATAAAATATATGCTAAATATATGGTGTAAACTATGAAAGACTTTTTTTCTAAGAATTGTGAGATATAAACTTGCAATTGCGAGTTATAAAGTCCAGTTTTGAGGAGAAAAAAATAGACTGATATGTTCACAAAGTTGCGAGTTTATATCTCACAATTCTGACTTTTTTTCTTGCCATTCTGACTTTGTAACTTGCAATTGCGGCTTTGTGTCTCACAATTCTGACTCTTTTTCTCGCAATTGCGAGTTTATATTTCACAATTCTGAGAAAAAGTCACAATAACCTTTTTTTTGTTTTTTTGTTTTTATTCAGTGGCGGTGGAAATGGGCTTCCATAGTAAACAGTACTGCTTAAGAAATATTTTTTTTCAAATTTTAAATATTTTCTGTTTAAACATTCAAATACCAAAATATGTTAGGAAATGTACTTCAGTGTACTTCAGATGTACTTCACGTTTTGCACTTTTTTTTTTAATTACTGTTTTATATATATATATATATATATATATATATATATATATATATATTTTTTTTTTTTTTTTATGTTTTGCAAATCTTATATACATTATAAGATTTTCTTATTCTTATTCTTAAATACAGTTTTATATTTCTTTTCATCTTAGGGTTAAATTTTACACTTAAATATTCTTTGCAAATAAAATATATCTGTTTATATTTAAGCTAGGTAAATACATTCATAGATAGTTGGGTAGATACATAAATGTATGATGCTACTTGTCAAAATGTTGAATAATTAAGGTTTTTTAAAGAAAAAAAATACAGTAAAAACAGTAATTTTGTGAAATATCGTTACAATTTTAAAGAAATGTTTTCTATGTGAATGTATGTTAAAATGTAATTTATTTCTATGATCAAAGCTGAATTTTCACATGATCCTTCAGAAATCATTCTAATATGCTGATTTGCTGCTCAAGAAGCATTTCTGATTATTAGCAGTGTTGAAAACTGAAATATTTTTGTAGAAAACATGATACACTACTGTAATGTTTGGGGTAAATAAAATGGAAAAAAGAAAGAAATGAATACAGTTTTAAATTGTACTAATATTTTACAAATAGTAATGTTTTTACTGTATCATTTTTATCGAATAAATGCAGACTTCTTTAAAAATATATATACACATATATTAATTATTGTAAACTTTTCAGTGGTAATCTATATTAATATATTTTAACATCTATATTAGTTAGATTTTTCTGGTCTTTTTTGAAAAAAATATTATAAATATACTTTCAAATTTTGCTGTCTGGGCAACTATTGTAGTATATATACCGGGAGAGTTATTGGAATTTTTTCATTATTAGTCAATATCATCTTATCTTTGCCCTTTTGCTGTATAAAAAACAACAACAAAAAAAAACAGTCCTAAGTGTGTTTCACAATTCACACTGACTAAACGTTAACGGCTCTTTCCTGTCTCAGGGAGTGTGTACAGTGCCGTGCGTTCGGCACAGGAGAGAAGAAAGACACGTGTGAGAGAGACTGTAGCTACTTTAACCTCATCAAGGTGAAGGACAGAGATAAACTCCCTCAGCCGGTGCAGGCCTTCCCCCTCATGCACTGCAAGGAGAGAGACGCCAACGACTGCTGGTTCTACTACACCTACGCCGTCAACAACACTGAGAAGGAGGTGCATGTGGTTGAGACTTTAGGTGAGGCTTTGTATTAAAACAAAATAAGAGCCATGGTTTAAAAATCTGAGTTTGTTGCTTCAGTAGCACGAGTGTTTGTATACTTTAACGAAGTGACACGTGGTTCGTTTGGCAGAGTGTCCGGCGGGTCCTGACATCATCCCCATCGTAGCGGGCGTGGTCACGGGCATCGTTCTGATTGGTCTAGCTCTGCTCCTGATCTGGAAGCTGCTCATGATCATTCACGACCGCCGCGAGTTCGCCAAGTTTGAGAAGGAGAAGATGAACGCCAAGTGGGACACGGTAAGAAAAGAAACCTTTCTTTTATTTGAGCTTGTGCTTTAAAACTTAAAGGTTTGTTTTCAATCTTTCCAAAATTCCAAGACTGTTGAATCAGAAGTGTGGTTTTCCTCTTTATGAGCGCTCCATTTTTAGGAGAGCCGTCTGGATTTTAAGGCAGCTGTGGAAGTAAGAGGAAAGGCTTTTGGATTTTCAGGGCCTGATTTTTCTGGGTGTGTCTTGGGCAGCGGCGGTCAGTCAGGATGATGCACTGCTGCCCTCTGCTGGATCACTTTCTGAGCACATCTGTGTGTACATGCATCACCCTTGTGAAAAAGAAGTGTGCTAGAAGTAGTGTACTTCAATTCTCAAAAGTATATTTTTAAAAATCTGTAATCGCAGATAATATAATTTGAATGAAACACACTTAAGTGCATTTAAAAGTAAAATAATACACATTTTAAGTACATTTTTAATCATTGTTTTAAACATCTTTTTGTCATGCTTTAAAGAAAGCATATTTTAGTTTACCATTAATGTCTGAACACTTCAATCATATTTCAGAGACAACAGAAGTAATTATGAATTTGCATATATGTGACCCTGGACCACAAAACCAGTCTTAAGTAGCATGGGTATATTTGTAGCAATGACCAAAAATACATTGTATGGCTCAATATTATCTTTTTTTATGCCAAAAATCATTAGGATATTAAGTAAAGATCATGTTCCATGAAGATATTTTGTAAATTTCCTACAGTAAATATATCAAAAACTTAATTTTTGATTAGTAATATGCATTGCTAAGGACTTTTTGTGCAAATTTAAAGGCAATTTTCTCAATATTTAGATTTTTTTTTTTCCACCCTTAGATTCCAGATTTTTACATTTTCAAAAAGTTATATCTCAGCCAAATATTGTCCTATCCTAACAAATCATACATCAATGGAAAGCTTCTTTATTCAATTTTTACTTTTTAAAATTTGACCCTTATGACTGGTTTTGTGGTCCAGGGTCACATATAAATATATAAAAATGTACTCTTAAGTTTAGCTAATTGCATTTAATATTTGTTTAAACTATAATACATTTAGCATTTTGCATACAAGTTGCCGAAAATATTCCATTCAGTTCACACTTAAAGGGATAGTTCACCCAAAAATGAGAAATCTGTCATTAATTATTCATTAATTTTTTCACAGAATTTTCATTTTTTGGGTGAACTATCCCTTTAAGTATATTATTTCTGTAAAAAGTAGACTGAGGCATGCGGGCGTGTGCTTGTTTTTCACAAGGCATTATTAGGCAAGCACAGGTCAAAATCTGCTGATTCACAGGAAATGTGGTGTGACAGTATTTAGGGCTGTAATAAGGTACTTATTCAGTGTTGTAACACAAAACCTCATTAAGATGTTTTTAGAGCAGAAAGTTCAACTTTATCAAAAAATCTTAGAACCAGTATAATTTACTTAAATGTGACAATGCCACAAATCCAGTCATAAAGGTATTTTTTTTTTTAATTAATAAATGAATAAATAAGGTTTTCATTGATGTATGGTTTGTTAGGATATGACAATATTTGTTTGAGATACAACTATTTGAATATCTGGAATCTGCGGGTACAAAATATCTTAATGGAACATGATATTTATTTACTTAATATCTTAATCATTTTTGGCATAAAAGAAAAATAGAACATTTTGACCCATACAATGTATTGTTGACAGTTGCTACAAATATACACGTGCTACTTTAGACTGGTTTTGTGGTCCAAGGTCACAAATAAATGTATTTTTTTTTTTTTTTTTTTTTAATTCTAATGTATAAGATTCTGAAAATTGTTAATTTCTGAATTATCAAATTCAGATTTAAATAAAAAGGTTTTCGTGGCAACTGTTGGGACAAAAGACTCTTTTTTTTTTTTTTTTTCCTGGGTTTAGCCATGTGTTATGCAATTACTGTAGCTTTTTTTTTTTTTAAACCTTCTATTGTGTTTTTGTTTTACTCCATATGCATGCTTTGCTTCCTTTTTTCCTTTATCCTCATGAAATCATCTTTCCGTCTCTCTATGATTTCCATCTTTTTTTCTCTATTTGTTGTCCATAATTTCATCTCTTCTGTTGCTTCATCTGTGGTTGATCTGTTGTCTGTCCCTGTCCACTCTCAGACAGAGAATCCAATTTACAAGAGCCCTATTAATAAATTCAAGAACCCAAACTATGGACGTAAAGCTGTGGCTCTATAAGTTTGTATATCTCTCCTCTTTCTGCATGGCCTTTTTCCAGTGTGTGTGTGTGTGTGTGTGTGTGTGTTTGTACCTGATTACAATTCACAGTTGTTTGATTACTCTTTTTCCATTTTTGTATATTATTTATAAAATACTATAATTATATTTAAATGCATTTAGATTTATAATTATTTATAAACCTTTTATTTTCCCATCGTTGATACAAAATCTTGATATATTTATAAAGTGTTTAAGGTATAAATCACTAATCGACAGTGCCGTGTCATATTTAATGAGCATTTGACTTTATAATTAGTTTTTTTTCATCAATGGATATTAATATGTTTATCAAAAATTTGCTATTAAATATGAGTGGTATAGGCTAGCTGCATGTTTTTTTTGTTTTGTTTTTTTGTATGTTTTTTTTTAACCTTTAATCCAACGTTTATTGCACTTTCTTGCTGTGTAAATTCATTAAGATGACATGCTGTAGCAAGTTTTGTGCTGTATATTTGGTGTTTTTTTGTTTTGTTTTTTTCTGAAAAATCTGATTTTTGTGTGTTTCACAGGGAGAGAACCCCATCTACAAGAGTGCCGTCACAACTGTGATCAACCCCAAATATGAAGGCAAATAATGGACATGGGTATCACACACATGAATGTTTTGGAAGGGATAGGTTTGCAGATATTCTTAGTTTTCCTTTAAATTGTTTAATTTCCCAATGTATGTCATTCTTTTAGAACAGTATTGTAGCTCTGTAGTAGTATTTTATGAAGGACTGGCTGCCTCTCGTCCCTTGCAAACATGTACAGTTTGTATAGTCTTTTTATTTACATCCGTTTCTCTTTTAAACCCTGTGTACATTCAAGCATTTGCCCTTTTCAAACAAAACAGATATTTGTGCCTTTGCATAGAGTGATTCACTTTAAGCTGCAGTGCAAATGGATCCTTGAAGCATTCAAAAATTCCAAAAACACATCAAATGCCTTTTAAAAACTTCATATCAATTTTTGTTTATATTCCATCATGTTCTTTCTGCATTCAAACTTTTTCATCAGTCATATGTTGGCATAAGAAAACTATTTGACCGGTGTATATGTGTTTTTTTTTTGTTTTTTTTTTTGGGCTGATGTAAGTTTGGGTTTGATATGTTAATAATCTATGCATATTCACTTATTGTCAGACACATCTTGCATTTCATGCCAAAAATGTCTTTGTTTCTTTGTTTTTAGTGCAGCTTATTTCCCACTTATTGTTGCTCTTAGGAAATCATTATGGCACGTGTCTTGTGTTCAGCTGAAAATGTCTGTGTATTTTATATGTTATGAAGGACTGTTTGTTGAATTATTATGTGGCTCTTGATGAGTATCAGTGTATTCAGGTGATATCCTGTAGTTTGTAGCCAAATGTCCTTAAACTGCTCATTAGAAATGGGGAGACTTATTGATACCTACAGATTTCAAATATGTTTTCAGGTAGTGTTTTAAATGAAAAAAAAAAAAGGACATTGTAATTTGCATATTTGAAGTCAAAGTTAAAGCTCTTTGTTGTTAAGACAATTACCTGGAAAAACTGAAGAATTAGTGTAGTTTTGTGTTTAAATGCTCATATCATATACGCAAAGGTACAGCAACCCTTTATTTTTACTTATTTTAATTAAATATAAGCAGACTGAATCATTTAAATTTACAGGAATGCTTGACAAAATAATAAATGTGACCCTGGACCACAAAACCAGTCATAAGTAGCATGGGTACATTTGTAGCAATAGCCAACAAAACACTGTATGGGTCAAAATGACTGATTTTTCTTTTCTGCTAAAAAGCATTAGGATATTAAGTAAAAAATGTATTAAAACTTAATTTTTGATTAGTAATATGCATTGCATATGTATGATGTATATAATCTCATAATTTCAGAAAATTGATCCTTATGACTGGTTTTGTGGTCCAGGGTCACAAATATCAAGCTGAAGGATGACAAACAGATGGCCTGCCACAACACCCAATCTACCAGCTTGACTTTTTTTTTTTTTTTTTAAGTGCCTTTTTCCGGTTTTCTCAGTATTTTGAATTTATTTATTAAAACAAAATCTAAAAGACTGTGATCATGTCTTTCTTTCAAGCTTAGTAGACGTCAAAAAGGTTTGTGTGATACTGATAGATGTGCTTATAACATTATCAATAATCATAATCTTTGACGTTTAAATAAACGAAAATGTCACTTAGCATACTACACCATTTTTGCTCTATGAAACTTGTGTGTAGTACATTGTATGTAGTACATTGTGAATAGAATAGCAGGATGACCTACAAGATTTCCAATTTCACTCTAAATACATATTATTTCCCACGTGATTAACTTTGCATTTCCAGTGTTATGAATGGATCTGAAGAAATATGAACTGTTTATTAACATCTCTTTCTTGACTCACTGTTTGACTGGATTACCTGGACTGGACTGGATTAAGTTGATGTTTTTGATTACAGTTTTGATTAAACATGCTAAATATCCATACTTCATACTGTATGTCGTTTTACATATTAACATTAAAGTACGTAGTATAGGCCTGCAAGTACTCCATTTTGAGTTTAAATTAAGTGCAGAAACAGATATTAACCAACAGAGGGCAGCAGAAGATTATAATTACAGTTGTCTAGGAAAAAACGCGATTGTAAACTAGAGAGAGAGAGAGAGAGAGAGAGAGAACACAATCCATTAGTTAAGCACCATTGACTCTGAAAGTATCAGTGAGAGTGGACTTATTGTACCACTACACGATTCATTCAAACAGTGACCACAGAATAATGATTGACAGCTGCATTCACAACACACACTTGTGTTTCAGGCTGTTCTCTATTGATTTACAGATGACACTGGGAGGACCTTTCACCAGATCAGCCCCATGTGGTCGCGTGGAAACCACGTGACAGCGAACTGATTAGCTTTATATTAGAAACAGCCTGTTACTAATTGTACTGATCTTTAATGAACAAGCACTGGCATGTCAGCAAGTTATTTTTTAATATATGAATGGTTTGTTTATTTTTTCCTACCCATGCATGCTGATATATTATGTGTCTGTATATTACTTTTTTTTTTTGATATACAGATTGTTTGTTTTTTTCCTACCCATGCAAGCAAAATGAAGTTGTGCGGTTCAGCTGATGGCACACTCACGTGTAGAGGACAAGTGCCTGAAATGACTCTGCTGCAACAACAACCACATATTTACCATCCATCTCACTGAGTAATTGATTTCATCTTTGCTATTTCATGATCCATTTGTTTGTATAGTGGTGATTCATATACTAACAATTGAAATAAATTATGATTATGGCTATCATGAGGGTAATGCGCGTCTGACTCAAGTCAAGATGTTCTGAGGTCCAGCTGTTGATGGTTCTTACTAAGGATTTATTTAGGGGAAAAAATCTGTAAGTGTCACTGAGCTCATTGGTGTGAGCAAGCAAGAGTTTGGATCTCCCTAATAATATATCTCATTCAAATATAGCTAATCTCTCAAAGAACTGCAAAGGAAGTCCTAACTGACATCTGGATGCTTGCCACAAGGCTTGAACCTTCCTGTCTGGATGCAGCTTTCTTCCCCATTGCATTATGTTGACTAAAGGAACTTTCCTTTGTTTGCATGTGTGTTACACTTGTCACTTACCCAATAGTTCATAGATACAACAAATGAAGGAAAAGGTTTCATTTTAAATAAGTAGCCCTTTATTGAGTGTTTTTTAGCAGCAACATATTGCTTTCACAAAATTAAACCTTTACAAATCTCATGTAATCCTTGACTAGCGTTATGGATATCAAATAAAAGACTTTCTAAGACTTTTAGATCATTTTGAGATTGTCAGTAATGCCCTTTAAAGTGCAAATGCCCATATTTCCTCGTTATTTTGAACCAAGTCAGTCTCTTGAAATCAGATATCAGTTTTCTGAAGAAAACTAGGAAGATTCTATGTAACTAAATTAATAGTTTAAAGTTTAACATTTAACCATGTAATGGATGGACTCTGAACATAGACAACCAGCTAAAGAGCTTTTGTAGAAAACAATACATAAATCAACCCAAATAAACATAGTTCACACCTATGAAACACCAGCTTACTGGTGACGTACAGTGACAATAATGCATCTCTTTCATGTGATAAATATTATGCTATATGTCATGTAGTTTTTTTTTGTTTGTTTGTTTTTTTGTTTTTTTAATTACAAGAGCATGGTACAGCTCTGCAAGAAGCAACATTACACACCGGATGTGTCTCAAAACCTAAGGAACTGCCTTTGACATGCTACTGTCAAAATTGTGAGTGTTGCATCAGTCATATGTGCCAAGCACTATCTGCATGACACAGTAACTATTACTGATGCTGTTGCCATGAATGCCATCTTAAATCAGTTATAAGGTTACACTTAAGATGCTGTTTATGTGTCCATTAATGTCGAATCTCATTCCTGTAGGGCCTCCATGCTGCAGTTTAGTTCTAACCTACTCCAGCACACCTGTCCCGAACTTCCTAGTAAACCTGAAGACTCTATTAGATGGTTTAGGTGTGTTTAATTAGGTTTACCACTGACTTGCCCCAGAATTGCAGTTTACAGCAAGTTAACACAATAGGTCAGAGATGTCCAGTTCTGCTTCTAGAGGGCTACATTTCAGCAGAGTTTAGAACTAACCCAAATAAAACACATCTGAACAAGTTAATCAAGGCCTTTGGGATCACTAGAAGCTTCTCGGCAGGTGTGTAGTACAGGACAGTGGTCCTACAGGAGCAGAGTTTGACACCCCTAAGTTGCCCCAGAGTTTCAATTAGCAGGAGACCAGTGTTTCCCAAGACTGTTTGAGGAGGCACAGCACACATTTTCAGACTCTTTCTACAGATCAGAGATATATCTGATTCAGGTCATCAGCTCATTAGTACAGACTCTTAGACCTGGAATGAATGGGTCGGATAAGATAGACATCAAAAATGCATACTGCTGGTGAGCCTCCAGGAACAAGGTACACTGTAGTAGACAGCAAGTCAACTCACTAGGTTAGGGGTGTCCAATCCTACTCCCGGAGGGCTACCTTCCAGTAAAGTTTAGCTCTAGACTGAATTAAACGCATCTGAACAAGCTTATCAAGGTCTTTAGAAACTTTTTGGAAGGAGTTAAACTCTGCAGGAGCAAAGTTTGACAACCTGGAGTTGCCCCAGAGTAGGCAGGAGACCAGTGTTTCCCAAGCCTGTTAGCAGTACATCAGCTCATTAATAGATACTCCAAGAATTGGAATTGATGGGTCAGATAAGGGAGACATCCAAAATGTATACTGTTGGTGTGCCTCCAGGAACAGGGTAGGGTAGGGGAGGGTAGGACAACTTGAGTCCTGGAGGGCCACTGTCTTGCAAAGTTTAGCTCCAACACTAATCAAACACACCTAAACAAGTTATCAATGTCTTCAAGACCACTAGAAAGCTAAAGGCAGGTATGTTTGATTAGGTTGGAGCTAAACTCTGCAGGACAGTGGCCCTCCAGGACCGAAGTTGCCCAGCCCCTGGGGTAGGGAAACACTGCAGTAGACAATAAGTCAAGTAACTAGATCAGGGGAGTCCAATCCTGCTCCCAGAGGGCTACCTTTCCAGTAAAGTTTAGCTCCAGACTGAATTAAACACATCTGAACAAGCTTATCAAGACCTTTAGTATCACTAGAAATACTTGGCAGGTGTGTTAGAGCTAAATTCTGCCAAACATTGAGGAACAGGACCTGACACCCCTGGGTTGCCCCAGAGTTTCAGTAAGCAGGAGACCAGTGTTTCCCAAGCAAGTTCATGGAGACACAGTACACGTTTTCAAACTCTTCCTAATTAAAGACATCCTAATCAAATCAGCTTGTTACGGGTCAGATAAAGTAAACATCCAAAATGTGTACTGTTGGTGTGCCTCCAGAAACAGGGCTGGGAAACACTGCAGTAGACAACAAATTGACTCACAAAGTCAGGGGTGACCTCTCCTGCACCTGAAGGGCCACTGTCCTGCAGAGCTTGGATTCAGCCTATTAATAGATACTCCAAGACTTGAAATTGATGGGTCAGATAAGGGAGACATCCAAAATGTATACTGTTAGTGAGCCTCCAGGAACAGGATAGGAAAACACTGCAGTAAACAGCAAGACAACTAACTACACTGTAAAAAACAATTTGTTGAGTCAACTTAAAATAATTTGTTACATGGCTGCCTTAAAATTTTAAGTTCAGTCAACTCAAAAACAGTTTATTCAACTTGAAATGTTAAATCATACTAAGTGACAACTTAGATATTTGAGTTGATTCAACTTAAAATTTTAAGGCAGCTGGGTTACTTACCCATCTGTTAAGTTTAATAAACACAAATATCTAAGTTGTTACTTAGTACAACTTAACATTTCAAGTTGACTAAACGTATTTGAGTTGACTGAACTTAAAATTTTAAGGCAGCAGGGTAACAAATTATTTTAAGCTGACTCAACAAATGGTGTTTTTTGTTTTTTACAGTGTAGATCAGGGGTGTCCAATCCTGCTCCCAAACAGCCACCTTTTAGTAAAGTTTAAATCCAACCTGAAATAAACACAACAAGCTCAAGATCTTTAGTATCACTAGAAAATTCCTGGCAGGTATGTTGGAGCTAAACTCTGCAGAACAGTTATCCTTCAGGAGCAGGGTTTGACACCCCTGAGTTGCCCCAAAGTTTCAGTAGGCAGGAGACCAGCATTTCCCAAACAAGTTAATGGAGACACAGTACACATTTTTGAACTCTTCCCAATCAAACACACCTGGTTCAACTCATCAGCCCACTGGTAGAGACTCGTAGATCTGAAATGGAGGGGGCAGAAAAAGGAGACATCCAAAATGTGTACTGTTAGTGTGCCTCCAGAAACAACGTTGGGAATCACTGCAGTAGACAGCGAATTGATTCACTAAGTCAGGGATGACTTAGTGTCATCTGCACCCAAAGCAGGAGTGTCCAAACTCGGTCCTGGAGGGCCACTGTCCTGCAGAGTTTAGCTCTAACCTTAATTAAACACACCTGAATCAGCTAATCGAGGTCTTATTAGGCATACTAGAAACTTTCAGGCAGGTGTGTTAATGCAAGTTGAAGCTGAACTCTGCAGGACACTAGCCATCTGAACAAGCTAATCAAAGTATTTAAGATTACTCCAAACTTCTAGCCAGGTGTATTGGAGCTAATCCAGGGGTGCCCAAACTCGGTCCTGGAAGGCTATTGTCCTGTAGAGTTTAGCTCCAGCTTGCCTCAACACACCTCCCACAAAGATTCTAGTATGCCTAGTAAGAGCTTAATTAGCTGGTTAAGGTGTGTCTAATTGGGGTTGGAGCTAAACTCTGCAGGACAGTGGTCCTCCAGGAGCAGTGAGTTGCACCAGAGTTTCAGTAGGCCAATGTTTACCATGCCTGTTTGTGAAGACAGTACACATTTTCAAACTCTTCCTAATCAAAGACATCTGAATCAAATCAGCTTGTTAGTAGTGACTCCTAGACTTGAAATGGATGGGTCAGATAAAGTAGACATCCAAAATGAACGAGGTTGGGAAACACTGCAGTAGATGACAAGTTGACTTACTAGATCAGGGTGACCTTTCCTGACCTTGGAGGTCCACTGTCCTGCAAAGTTTAGATTCAATCTGAATTAAACATCTGAACAAGCTCATCAAGGCCTTTAAAGTTATTAGAAACTTCTGGGCAGGTGTGTTGGTTAAAGTTTTAGGTAAAGGAGATATCCAAACTCTGTACTGTTAGTGTGCCTCAAGGCACAAGGTTGGAAAACACTGCAGTAGACACTGAATTGATTAATTAGGTCACAAGTGTCCATTCCTACTCTTGGAGGGCCACTATCTTGCAGAGTTTAGCTCCAACCCAAATAAAACACATCTGAATCAACCAATCAACAACAGTCAAGTTTACTAGAAACTTTCAGGCAGGTGTGTTGATGCAAGTTAAAGCTAAACTCTGCAGGACACTAGCCCTCCAGAACCAAGTTTGGACACCCCTGACCTGGAGAGTCCTGCAGAATTTAGCCCCAACCAGAATTAAACATTAGAACAAGCTAATCAAAGTATCTAGGATTACTGCAAACTTCTAGGCAGGTGTATTGCAGCTAAACCAGAGGTGCCCAAACTCAGTCCTGGAGGGCTAGTGTCCTGTAGAGTTTAGCTCCAGCTTGCCTCAACACACCTCCCAGAAAGTTTCTAGTATGCCTAGTAAGAGCTTAATTAGCTGGTTCAGGCATGTCTAATTGGGGTTGGAGCTAAACTCTGCAGGACAGTAGTCCTCCAGGAGCTGTGAGTTGCTCCAGAGTTTCAGTAGGCCAATGTTTACCATGCCTGTTTGTGGAGACAGTACACATTTTCAAACTCTTCCTAATCAAAGACATCTGAATCAAATCACCTTGTTAGTAGTGACTCCTAGACTTGAAATGGATGGGTCAGATAAAGAAGACTTCCAAAATGTGTACTGTTCGTGTGCCTCCAGAACGAGGTTGGAAAACATTGCAGTATATGACAAGTTGACTCATTAGATCAGGGTGATCTTTCCTGACCTTGGAGGTCCACTGTCCTGCAAAGTTTAGATTCAACCTGAATTAAACATCTGAACAAGCTCATCAAGGCCTTTAGGATTACTAGAAACTTCTGGGCAGGTGTGTTGGAGATAAAGTTTTAGATAAGGGAGATATCCAAACTCTGTACTGTTAGTGTGCCTCAAGGCACAAGGTTTGAAAACACTGCAGTAGACATTGAATTGATTAATTAGGTCACAAGTGTCCATTCCTACTCCTGGAGGGCCACTCTCTTGCAGAGTTTAGCTCCAACCCAAATAAAACATCTGAATCAACCAATCAACAACAGTCAAATTTACTAGAAACTTTCAGTCAGGTGTGTTGAAGATAAACTCTGCATGAGTAGCCTTCCAGGAGAAGGACTGAGCACTCCTGCACTAGGTCTTGAGACACATCCACCTTGTTGCGTCAAATCAGGCAGTCGAAGGAATGCAAAAAGTATAAACATCTGTTTTTCAGAGGTCGACACCTCTGGCGTCCCCAACCTGTCCTCTCAGTAGAAAGCAGGTATGGTGTGTTCGATTACACAGCGTCTGCAGTGCTGTCGGACCAGTCGAAGTGCCTCAGGTGGCACCTCACACTCTTGTACGTTTAGTAACTGCAACTCGGGGCATCCCGCTGCTAGCGCCATGAGCCCTCTCCCTGTCAAACTCTCACAGCCCCTCAGACTCAGCCTTCGTAGCCCTTCACAACAGCGTGCTAACGCTTCTAGCCCAGCGTCCGACACCAGCGGGCAGCGACCAACATCTATAGACCGCAGTCGGGGGCAGTTGCGAGCTAAATGGCTCAAGCCCTGGTCCGTTAGCCCCTCGCATCCCCTCGCATTCAGGTAGCGGAGCCGCGGACAGTAGCGCGCTACATAACGCAGTCCGACGTCTGTTATGCGCAAACAATGCGCCACGCTCAGATAGCGTAGACGACCCTCCAGGCGAGCGACCTCACGTAAGCCAAAGTCTCCAATCAGAGGGCAGTCGCTTAGGCTAAGCTCACGTAACGCGGTGCAGTGCAGTGCTAGCTGTCGCATGGCCTCGTCTGTTAGGCGGCTGCAACGGCGCAGGTAGAGGTGTGTGAGCCGTGGACAATGAAATGCAATTGTCCTCAAGCCTTCGTCCTCCAGTGATACACAGTCTGTCATGTCCAGGTATCGCAGGCCGATCTGCTGTCCATGTAGAGGTGTGAGCTGTAGAGACGCCTCCTCCGTCAGGCTGATACAGGTCACTTTAGGGCATCCTTAGAGAAAGGGAGGGGATATCATCACTACTACGGTTTATGACTAGAAAAGTTAAGTTCATTAGGACAAACTTTGAATATCGGATTGTTTGGTCCAATTTTGTCCACATCTACCTGTCTTATAAAAATCATCAGACCATTTCTTGTTTTTTTAAAAAATATCCTTAAACATAAATATGAGCACCAGTTCCTGTTGTTTTGATCCTTTTTCAAGCAATAAATCAAAATCCTGCATTAGAACTGTGCAGATCGCTGAGAAAAAGGAAATGTCACATGGGAAACAGGAAAAGAGTCAAATAAAACTACTTTAAAATTCTGAAATTTAGAGTCTGCATCAGGTTTTCAAATCGAGGTGAATGAATGAAATACAGTGAATGTAGGCCAAATAAAATAGGAGAAAACAGAGAAAAATAATAAAGAAATAAAATCCAGAAACCTCATATGGAACAAAACCCAGGCAGTTTCTGTTTTTGCTCCTATTACAGTTATACTACCTGCTTTTAAAAGTAAATGTAACCACAAGAAATGTAGGATACTTTTGCAACAAAGGGCGTATTACTTGTGGAAAGCAGAACGCATGCTGTGCCCTCTGCATGATGAATAACTGTACAGCGTGTGACTTGTACGATGAACTGAGCAGACGGACTCTTACTCTTCGGTTGAGGTTAGCAGTCCATCTTTCAAAAGCGAGCAGACCTCACCTTCCCCCAGAGAAAGACTGAAAGACTGGCAGCGATTCCTAGATCCCATAATGTTTTTCCCAGCCTTCCCAGAAGAAACTTCACCACTATGAATTACTCCTTGAATAAATCCACAACCAAACATGGTATTCTGATGCATAATGGCAGCTAATCCATCACAAGAGCTCTTGAAAATAATCAAGACATAACATGTTTTACTCATTGACCAGGTAATGGATGTGCCATGCAAATACATACGTTTACAGCCCACCTGTGGTGCAACACTTAGAATTTTAGAAATATTAAAAATCTGCAACAATGCATGGTATAGTGGTATATAAAATCTCACCTCAAGAAATATGAGATTTATTGAAAATAAACTAAATTAACATGTATAGGTCATATTTCACCCCAAAATCAAAACATATAAATAAATGCAATTTGCACTGAGTTCCATGAATATTTTGTTTACACTGTGCCATTTTTTTTTTTTTTAATTTTCACTCAAATTCTCGTTACCACAGAGTAAATGCCCTGCTGAAAAGCCAAAATTCCCAATACCCCAAATTGTCTTAAAATAGGCTTAATTTTCTTGTAAAATATAATATAAAATTTTATTCACCCAAAAAAAAAAATATTCAGAATTTGTTTCACCCCAAAATCTAAGGACAAAAAATATATATAAACTGTATTTTTTTACTGTGTTATTATTATTATTATTATTTTAAATTTCCATTTTTTTCCCCAAATTCTAATTAATGTAATGTAAAAAAAAAAAAAAAAAAAGTTCCAAAACCCCTTTTCAAAACCATAATATAATGTAATAAATTGCATTTTTAATTTTTTTTTTCTTTTTTTTTTTTTACATTTTTACTAATTAAAGATAATTAAATGCTTAAATTGTCATAAAATATGGTTAAACATTGTCCTAATATAGGCTTCATTTTCTTGTAAAATATAATATCAAATTTTATTCACCCAAAAAAAAATATTCAGAATTTGTTTCACCCCAAAATCTAAGGACAAAAAATATATATAAATTGTATTTTTTTTACTGTGTTATTATTTTTTTTTACATTTCCATTTTTTCCCCCAAATTCTAATTAATGTAATGTAACAAATTTTTAATTGTTAATTTTTTTTTCATTTTTTTTTTCACATTTTTACTAATTAAATATAATTAAATGCTTAAATTGTCATAAAATATGGTTGAACATTGTCCTAATATAGGCTTCATTTTATTGTAAAATATAATTTCTAATTTGTAATGAGATTCACCCAAAGAAATATTCAGAGGTCATGTTTCACCAAGGACAATAACAAATATAAATTGAATTTTTTTTTATTTAATTTTCCAATGTTTCCCAAATTTTTCTTAACATAAATTCTTCATAAATTTCTTAACATAAATTCCCTGCTGAAAAAATAAAGTTAAAAAAAAGCTTTTAGAATGTACAAGTGAATTGTATGTCAAATCATATGCTTTAATAAACATACATTTAAGAGAAAAAATAAAGTTGCCACAACCCCTTTTCAAAACCGTAATATAATGTAATATAAATTGCATGTAACATTTTTTTTTAATAATTAAAGAGAATTAAATGCTTTAACTGTAATAAAATATGGTTAAAATTGTTCTAATATAGGCTTCATTTTCTTGTAAAATATTATTTAAAATTTTAAAGATATTCACCCAAATAAATATTCAGAGGTCATGTAAAATCTAAGGACAAAAACAAATATAAATGGCATTTTTTTACTGTGCCTTTTATTATTATGTAATTTTCCAATTTTTCCCAAATTCTAATTACTGTAATGGAAATTCCTTGCTGAAAAGCCAAAGTTCCCACAACCCCTTTTCAAAACCATAATATAATGTTATAGAAACAACCCCCGCAATGCCTTTTCAAAAAAAAAAAATTAAGTGTGCTATAAATTGCATTTTTTAACTTTTTTTGTACTAATTAAGGAGAATTAAATACTTCGTCATAAAATATGGTTAAAATTGTCCTAATATGGGCTTTTTAAAATTTTCTTTCAAAATATAATTTATAATTTTCTCTTTTCAACTGGAGTGAAATATTTTCATTTTATCACGTTCTTGACAGGTTTCATGAGATTCATCCAAAGCCATATGGCGTCACCAGCTGCAAAGTCTGTCAATATTACCTGATACGTCTAGATGTTCCAGATTGGGACACTGGGACACCACATCAAACACTGCTTCGTTGGACACATTATAGCAGCCTGCAACCTCCAAACGCCGCAGTTCTGGACAGCACTGAGCTACCACACGCAGCCCGCGATCCGACATCCTCCGGCAGCCGCTGGCCACCACCGTCTCCAGGGTCAGACAGACGTTGGGAGTGTCCTGACATAAGCGATGGGTGAGCACTTTGAGGGCCCGGTCAGCGTTCAACAGCTCTCCGGTCAGACGAATGGCACTCCAGAGCCGCGGGTCCCAAGCCAGGTTATACCAGCGGCGACACACGCGAGCGCAGCGGCACAGCTGAGGGGTGGACAGGTACGACAGGACGTGCAGTAAAACAGGATCGGGCAGGATATCAATGAGGGCGGTGGGAGGAACTTTGGAAGGCCGTGAGCGAGTGCCTGGAGGAGGGTGAACCAGGGCGACTGTTTCGCCAGTGACATTAAAAGACGTGGATGATGTTTCATGGCCGTTTGGGACGGTTTGAGGAGGGTTTGACTTCAGAATAAGAGCGGGACTGGGAGTGCTAAGTGTCCTCATGCTCAGGTCCGAATCTGAAAGACAAAGAAAAAAATCATGTCTCTTTATCTCAATTATTTTAACTACTCATCAGTGAGATTCAATGGAAAGCAAATGTATGTCAGATTTGAGAAAGACCGAAGTATTGTCACCAAAGAATTTCAATTACTGTTTTAAGCTCAAAATAAAGATGTAAAATAATGTAATTTACTGCATAAAGGTAAACGAGAACCTGATTCTTGTTAGGAAAGAATCTGATTATGCATTAAATGTCTAGAAGCACAAAGGATCTCGAATATGGAAGCCATCAGCTGGTTTGAGAAACACGTTTAGCACAAATGGTGTTAACTCAAGCGACGCTCTCAGGCTCTTTGTTCTCAAAACTGTTTTTGATATCTCGTTATTGGACGCTGATAAAAGTGTCAAGTTTATCTCAAATGCACTGCGTGCACTTAAAGTGCTTGCCACGCTTGAGTCTCTATTAGTTCTGAAGCTTTCATTCTTTGCAGATGTTTCACTGATTTGAAAAAGATCAAGAGGAAGACTGGGTGGTACGGTAGATAGCTGGAGAGCTCTCTGATAGATCTCATCATAACCGTGGATTGCCACTGGGACGCCTCGCCTGTTTTTTGTTTTCTTTTTGACACAAACTGGCTAAAAAAAGTTTTGCTGGAAATGTTTCCAATGTGTTCTTGAAGCTAAAACAAGGCATTACCAACAACAAGGTTATGGGTTGTTGCACATACCACTTTGTTTTAAATTCACTGTTTACTAAATACTGTGCTTTCCACATAGTTTCAAAGTGAGCATGTTACATATCAGTATAGCAAATACAATATATTACATCAATTATAAATCACATATGCAGTTACACAACTGATGTCTTCATAGGTCAGTGTGGGGCTGAACCGTTTTACTGTGTAGATTTCCGTTTAGGAAACTGGTTCGTAAGCCAGTCATAAACTGAAAGATAATGAGGAGAAATATTAAGGGGAAAAACCGTTTATAATGAGCTCTTGTCTTCCCTTCCTCTCTAATTCACGTCCTTGTCAAGCCTCCTCCACAAAAATGAGCACAAAGGATGAGAGAATGGGAGCAAAACATTTCCAAATTCTGTCTTCTGGATTCATGGATTCCTGTCCCTAAACTCTGGATTAATAGCTCTTTGCTAAGCTTCAGGATGGTCCTTCTGAGGAAGTGAGGGTTTATGTGAAATGATGCTTTCTGTACAGGAAATTTTCTTTAGGAAGGAACTTCGGTGACATGATGGATAAGCCTAAGCAGAATTTTCCTCTGCAAGCCACTTTTTGCATGCAAGATTGCATTTATAAACGCTACATTTACAGTCTTCGGTGTATATTTTTTATTCCAGATGAAGCGCTGCAAGAAGAATTTAATACACTCTATAAGGCCAAAAGTATGTGGACGCCACTCTCTAATTTACGGGTTTGGCTACTTTGGCTACTATTACCAACAGGTGCATAAAATCAAGCGTGCAGCCAAACGGACTCCTTATACAAACTTTTACAGTAGAAGGAACGTGCACCAAACAGCTCAATGACTATGAATGTGGCGCTATCATAGGAGGTCCCCAGCATAATGAAAGAAACCAAGGGTGTGTCTCAATCAGCTCCCTTGTTCAGTAGTCAGTGCACTGATCAGGGAGTCAGCCATTTTAAGGGCTGTCTCTATCGTGAATTGCTTCCAGTGCACTGGAATGTTTGATCCCTGAAAAATCCCACAATGCATCGCAAATTCTAGGGAGCATTGGTGTTCACTATGCTCCCTTACCGGAAATAACGTCACATTTCTGAAATGTGAAATATAAACCACACGAGCCAACTCAGTAAATATAATGACACGCAATAGAAGATTTAAGAAAAAAAAAAATGACAGACCGTTTTTTATTATATTGCAACATAAACACACATCGCTAGATGAACACATCTAATTAACATTTGCAATTTAATATTCGTCTGAAATGTTGTAAAAACATGTAACGGAACAATGTGTTTAAAGAGAATAAAAAATAATTTTAAAGTGAGATCGGTCCTGTCTGTTGTTTATTAATTCCAGTGATGACGTTCTACAATGTAGTCCGTTGATGCTGTGCGTAGTGATGTCACTGGAATTCTAGTGATCACTGTCCCAAAGTGCAGTTAGCAGGGAACTTATCAGTGATCGAATTCGTGTACATGATTTACTGATTCTTGAGCTCCGGAGCTAGGGAGCTGATTAAGACGCACCCCAAGAAAGATTCTAAAAAAAAAAAAAAAGCTAGGAACATGATAGCAACATGCTAATCATGCTAGAAACACGCTAGCAACATGCTAATCAAGCTAGCAACATGCTAATCCTGTGATAAACATGCTATCAACATGCTAATAATGCTAATCATGTTAAAAATATGCTAGCAACATGTCAACAACATGCCAATCATGCTAGCAACATGGTAACAACATGTTAAACATGTTAAAACATGTTGGCAACATACAAGCTAAAACAATGTTTGGAACATGATAGCAACATGCTAATCATGCTAAAAAACATGCTACCAACACACTAATCAAGCTAGCAACATGCTAATCATGTTATAAACAAACTAGCAACATACTAATAATGCTAACAATATGCTAATCATGTTAAAAAGGTGCTAGCAACATGGTAACAACATGCCTACCATACTTACCATATACTAATCATGCTAAAACATGTTAGCAACATGCTAGCAACAAGTTAATCATGCTAGAAACATGGTAACATGTTAATTATGCTAAAACATGTACATGCTGGCAACATGCTAATCATACTAAAAACATGCTAATCATGCTACGAGTTTGGCTACTATTACCAACAGGTGCATAAAATCAAGCATTACAGCCATACAGACTCCTTACACAAACATTTACAGTAGGAGGAACGTGCACCAAAAAGTTCAATGACAATGAATGTGGCGCTATCATAGGAGGTCACCAACATAAGGAAAGAAACCCAGAAAGATCCTAGAAAAAAATGCTAGGAACATGACAGCAACATGCTAATCATCCTAGAAACATGTTACCGACATGTTAACAACATGTTAATCAAGCTAGCAACATGCTAATAATGCTAACAATATGCTAATCATGTTAAAAAGGTGCTAACAGCATGTTAACAACATGCCAAACATACTTACCATATGCTAATCATGCTAACAACATCCTAATTGCATTAGAATCATGCAAAAACATGTTAGCAAACATGTTAGTCATACTAGAAACATAATCATATGCAGTTACACAACTGATGTCTCCACAGGTCAGTGTGGAGCTGAACCATTTTACTGCAATAAAATAATGCTAAAACATGTTAGCATGCTAATCATGTTAAAAACATGCAAGCAACATGCTAATTATGTTCAAAGCATCCTAATCATGCTAGCAACATGCTAGAAACACCATAATCATGCAAAAACATGGTAACAAGTTAATCATGCTAAACATGTTAGCAATATGCTAATCACGTTAGAAACACTATAACACATTAATCATGCTAAAACATGTTACCAACATGTTAATCATACTAGAAACATGTTAATCATGCTTATAGTCAAAAACATGCTAGCAACATGCTAATCGTGATAGCAATATGCCAAAATGCTAAAAACATGCTAACCACATTAGTATCATGTTAAAAATGCTAGAAACATGCAAGCCATGCTAGTATCATGATAATAACATCCTAATCATGCTAGCAACATGCTAGAAACACCATAATCATGCAAAAACATGGTAACATGTTAATCATGCTAAACATGTTAGCAATATGCTAATCACGTTAGAAACACTATAACACATTAATCATGCTAAAACATGTTACCAACATGTTAATCATACTAGAAACATGTTAATCATGCTTATAGTCAAAAACATGCTAGCAACATGCTAATCGTGATAGCAATATGCCAAAATGCTAAAAACATGCTAACCACATTAGTATCATGTTAAAAATGCTAGAAACATGCAAGCCATGCTAGTATCATGATAATAACATCCTAATCATGCTAGCAACATGCTAGAAACACCATAATCATGCAAAAACATGGTAACATGTTAATCATGCTAAACATGTTAGCAATATGCTAATCACGTTAGAAACACCATAACACATTAATCATGCTAAAACATGTTACCAACATGTTAATCATACTAAAAACATGTTATGCTTATAGTTAAAAACATGCTAACAACATGCTAATCATGATAGCAATATGCCAAATGCTAAAAACATGCTAACCACATTAGTATCATGTTAAAAATGCTTCAAACATGCAAGCCATGCTAGTATCATGCTAATAACATCCTAATCATGCTAGCAATATGTTAATCATGCTAAAAACATGTTAACCACTCTAGTATCATGCTAAAACATACTAGCAATATGCTAATAACACTAAAAATATGCCAACCATGCTAATTATGCTAAAAACATGCTTACAACTTGTTAAATCATGTTATCAATGTGCTACATTATGCTAGCAACATGCTAACAACATCTATCTAATCTATATACATTTTCAAACTTCAAGTTAAGATTTTATTCTTTCACTGAGGTGTAATTCTCTGTTATGGTATTAAGATTGTATCAACCTAATTTTTTTTTAAAGATTATATATATCAGGGGTGGCAAACTCCAGTCCTGGAGAGCCGCAGCCCTGCAGAGTTCAGCTCCAACCCTAATAAAACTCACCTGCCTGTAGCTTCTTAGTAAGCCTTCAGACCTTGATTAGCTTGTTCAGGTGTGTTTGATTAGGGTTGAAGCAAAACTCTGCAGGGCTGAGGCTCTCCAGGACCGACGTTCGCCACCCCTGATATATATATGATAAGATATAATGAATTATTTTAATGCATTGATTTTGCCTTATAATGTCCCATATTTTGCATTCTATGATCTCATTAACAACTGTAACCCTGTTTATAATACTTAATCTATTTCACCTTTATACCCAGACATGACAAACAACCAGTTTCAGATGTAAAAAGAAATCTGCAAATACTATAATGCATTTTAACTTTGGTTATAATCATTTATGAAAAGATTGCATTGTACATTATGGTATTATTTATAATGCATCATACATAAAGTCTTTGCAAAAACTGTAAAATTCAGAAATTTAAAACCATGTGCGTTGAACTATGTATATATATAAATGACATTTTTATGTCAGTTTAATTAATAAATTAACAGATGCAGACAAAAATGAATGTCATGCCATTGACCTGTACATTAGTTTTTGGCTTTGGTTCAGTCAATCAGATGCATATAATAAAAGCTGAGTTTAGTGTACCAAGAAATGGTCTTCAGATGAATTTACTGGCTCTAAATGCTTTTGCTCCAGACAGTGAGACATTGACATCCACATGACTGTCATCCCACAGTGATTTACTGCATATACAGGACAGACAGACTTATTTCCTCCTTTTTCATGTGAGAATGAATGACACGCTAAGCCCTCTGCTGTGTAGATTTGTGCGTTACCGTAGTTTCTTACCCACGCGTGTGTGTGTGTGTGTTTAAGTGCAGTAAGTCAAGGAGATTTGTATTCCAGACTTGACCTGAGATCAGTTTGACTCATGGCCAGGTCATGATGACATACACAGACTCTCCCTCTCCAGGGAGCAAAATGTCTTCGGCATGACAGAAGACAGCTACACGAAAGCCCTCCAGACCCTCTCAGAGACACACACACGCTCAGCCAGAGCCACGTTCCACACCATTACGAGAATGATCCAAGAGAAATAAAAACAAACTGGGTTCAAATCACAGAATTAATCTATTATGCCTCGTCCAGGTTAAAGTGTTCTTCTCTGCCAGTCCAACGAGGCCACACAGGCCAGAAACCTCTGCGGATAGCATGCTGCCTGTTTCTATTTTCCAGTGCTTTCTGTACACAAACATGGCATAATCAATTTCTAATCTGTTTTAGCTCCAAATGCCATGTCAGCACAATGGATGCTCGCTTCATATGTCTCATGTCTTTTCCTGTCAAAACAGGAGTGTCTTGGCCAGAATAAGGGCTGTCACCAAATCAGATTGTCATTACTCAATTATCTTGAGCAACAGAATTCACGTTCTAAACGTTGTGTTGTTAAAGTGGCCAGAATAAGGGCTGACCAAGTAACTAAAAAATTAAAAAACATTTTCCATATTTCTGTATTCCAAACCACACAATATTTGCATGAAGAACAATGACATTGTTTACTAGACAAGTCAGAAGTAGAGGTTGGATGTCAATTACATAAGAGATCATTGATTCCAGCTGACCATAGAGGACGACAGCATAGACCAACGCTGACTACAGCACCTCCGGTGGCAATACTGAGAATGCAGGACACACTCAACCTTAAAAGTCCTAATATAGTGTCTGTTTATCATAATCTAGTCCAATGTCTCATCTATTAGTTCATATTAACATGTTTCTTTTGGAAAGTCTGAATAAATGGAGACTATAACAGCTGGCACAATCTTGCTGATGCATTCGTTTCTTATGATTATTATTCCAGTCCTGCATCTGTGACAACTGTGGTATTTGTGGACCGGCTCCCACTTTTGCTCTATAAATACACTCAGGCCGAGCTGTTTGCATAATATCAATATATTAAACCAGGGCCTGTTTTGATTGTGCAACTGCTGGCTGTCTAACGGCCCTAAAAATCCACTGCAGGACAAGCTGACAGACCGAGTAAACAAGTTTTACAGGAGGGGTTCTGAGTTACTTCTCCCGTGACCTTCGCTGTAGGCTTTTCTGAGCGGCCGCAACCGGCAGCGACTCACGGATTCAATCAGCTTCAGGCTTAAAGAGGAAAACACTGTGAAAGATTAAGGATTCGAGAACGGCACCGAGGGGATTCGCTAGATCCCCTGCTTCGCTCTGCAACAAAATCTGCAATTCTGGGTGGTCCATTCGAATCGTGGTTCCCTAGGGACGCGTAGCATGCAATACAGTCAGTATCTATGGATTTGGTGCTCGCAGCTGGAATGAGTCCGGGGAGGATTGGCTCCCACTGTGGTGTAATGGGTCATTACCAAACTGCCCATCAAATATCCCAACCACTCAAAGGACTGGCTCTACTCAGCTCGCTGGCTTTCATACTTGGGATTCCTGAGCAAAAAAACATGATGATGACCATTGGTCTCAGAATCCCATGTGTTTATTCAAGCACTCTATAAATAATAGAGCAGACTTTGGATAGAATCCAGTGTTTATGGATGTGTCTTTTGTTTAGCCAGTGTTTGACCCCAAGCTTATTCGGGCTGGCCGTGGAACGCTGATGCTAAATGACCCGCTCTCTTGAAAACCGGCATTAGACATAATGCATGCCATGGCTCATTTAGGCAATTCAACGCACATCTGTCACATAAACATGCCACAAGGACATGTACATGACAATTCTTTATTTATGATTGAACGTTTGGTTTACTTGACTATTTGATCTTTAAAGTTGACTGTTTAGAGGGCACTACATAAGAAATACAATTGGTACCTTTAGAAATAAAGGGTGTATACCTTAAAGTTACTTATTATTATTTTAAAAATACATATTTAGTATCTAAATGGTACATATGTTACCCTGGACCACAAGTCATATTTGTAGCAGTAGTACAATACATTGTGTGGGTCAAAATTATAGATTTTTCTTTTATGCCAAAAATTATTAGGATATTAAGTAAGGATCATGTTCCATGAAGTTATTTTGTAAATATCCTACCATAAATATATCAATACTTAATTTTTGATTGGTAATATGTATTGCTAAGAACTTCATTTGGACAACTTTAAAGGTGATTTTCTTAATATTTGTATTTTTTTGCACCCTCAGATTGCAGATTTTCAAATAGTTGTATCTTGGTCAAATATCTCGGCCAAATATCCTATCCTAACAAACCATATATCAATGGAAAGTTTATTTATTCAGCTTTCAGATGATGTATAAATCTCAATTTGAGAAAAAACTGACCCTTATGACGGGTTTTGTGGTCCAGGGTCACATATTAGTACCTTTTGAACAGGTACTGCACTGCACCAATGACAGATTTTGTACCTTTTTTTCTAAGAGAGTATTAACTGCATGTTCTAGTGTTATTTCTACTTATTTATCTAGTGTATTATAATTTATACTGTTGTAGAATTAGATTTTTACATTTTACATTTTAGTAATTTTGCGATAGGTTTTTGTCATTTTATATATATATATATATACATATATAATTTTAGGTAGTAATGTACCTCAACATACACTATTTATTTTGGTTAGATTCCAAGGCAGCATTTTTTATTTTATTTTATTTTATTTTATTTATTTATTTATATTTCAATTAAAAAAAAAAAAAAAAAAAAAGTTTTAATTAACAGTAACAACACTAGTCTGTTCAGTATGCAAAATATACAATATACAATACTGCAGCGTTACTGTAAAAAAAAATAATTAAATAATTACTTATAATTAATTTATTTAAAATTTTATTCATACAAAAAAAAAGAATAAAAAAGGAATATGGTAAATACAACTATAAAACTATAATAATTTATATGACTTACCTTATTTCATATATTTCTCCAACATACTGCTCATAACTGAATGAAAAACATTAATAAACAGACTGTTTAACTAAACATTTTGTCCTAAAAATGCAACCCAGAGACGTCATGACAATTCATTGTTTGTTGAAATGGTTTATATAAATTTGCCATCCAAACAAACTCGTTCACTAGAATGAATCATTCATTCTAATGCTTCAGATGAGAGAAAGGACCATTAAGGAGACAAAGCAGTAATAAACACAGATTTTAGCTAATTCAACATTTCACTAAATATTTAGTTTAACCATTTAACTGAAGATAAATTAGACTTAAAATGCAATGGAGGAACTTTTACATATAGGGAATCATTTTAGTATTGGTTCATTAACATGAATCATCTAAAAGAACTGATACACCAGAATGAATCAGGCCTTTTCAACACAACATACAGACAGAGACATAATTGGTTAACTTAGGTGTGTCACTACGTTCAGCTTTTCAAAAACTGGTAAAGCTGACTAAGAATGTTACTGTAGCTATACTAGAACTAAGAAATAAATAGTTTTGCAACATTTGTTGCAGTTCTTAATGAACACAAGCGCCTGAAAACAAGATCCACTGCTAGCTGTCGATAGAAAATAAGCAGTTAATAAGCTATAATTACATGTGTCACTGATCAAGGGAATGTTCTGTATAAAGCCAAGCAGGCAGAGTTCATTAACATCCATTTTCCAAATGAATTTCAATTGAATTGTGGCTGGCCGCACATTCTTTCTCCTGTTTGATCCAAAGCCTTGAGGCCAGAAACTAAGATCAACTTCCAGTGTTGGATTTGGAATCACAATCAAAGCCGAACTATCTGTTTAATTCCAATTGTGAAACGTAGCCTAAACTTAGAACTTACACAAATACACACACGCTAGACAAAACACAGAGAAACAGCCAAAACAATTCAGACCAAACATCTTTCAGGTCTGGAAAAAGTGTTATATACTCAGCTAGTGATTTTCACAGTAAAACATTATGGGAAGTAACTTGGTACAAAGCTATATGACTATAAACTGCTCATCTGTAGGCCAGTTTTCGGAAGCACGTATGATGTTTCATACTTGGCGAATTTCTCCGCTTTTTCCAATCTGTTTTTGAATGTATAATTAGCCTCGTATCTCTTCCAGCTGACTGGCCTTGATGTGAACTGCCAAAGTCTGCATATGGTGGAGGAATCCACAGGCATGAGATATCAGAGAAACAGGTTAAGCATCTGGTCTTCAACTTGGACAAAGCAAAGCTCGTGCATTTCAAGTGGGAAACCACAGCGAGGCCTTTTGGCTGAAGCTATTCCCCAGTGATGGACAAAACAGGACGATCAAGAAGTTCAAAAGAAGCGATCATTCATTAGCTAAGCATTGGACGCCACACAGCACTTTGACGTGTCTGAAGATAATGAACCTCACTGCGTTTGCATGTTATTGAATACAACAGCAACTGAAGAGTAATGAGATAAAGACTTTCAGCCTGCATTACGACAAAATCCAGGGGCAAAATTCCCTGCCATGTTGCACTGCTTTGCAGTATAAGGTGCTCTGAATGTTTTTAACACATTTCTGTGCAGTTGTTACTTCTGTGGTCTATGTGGTTACTTAATGAGCCAAGTTTAATTAGACCAGGGGTGCCCAAAGTGGGGTTCTGGAGGGCCGGTGTCCTGCAGAGTTTAGCTCCGACTTGCCTCAACACACCTGCCGGGAAGTTTCTATTATGCCTAGTAAGAGCATGATCAGCTGGTGTGTCTAATTGGGGTTGGAGCTAAACTCTGCAGGACACTGGCCTTGGGCACCCCTGAATTAGACTGTCCCAAGTCACAATGATAATCTGGAGCTGGATTCATGAAACATTAACCCTCATCTTGTGTTTCGGTCATTTTGAGCCGATCATTTTTTTCTTTTTCCAAAAAATGCTAGTTAATGTTATTGCATTGGACTAAAACTTACTAACACTGCCCACACATAACTTTTTTTTTTAAAGATTTTTCCCCCACCTTATTACCAGTAACGCGAGTAATTACCATTACAAGTAACGCGAGTTACGTAATCAGATTACTTTTTTTCAAGTAACTAGTAAAGTAACGCATTTAAAGTTACTTTTTCAAATAAATAATACCAGTTACTTTTTTCTCCCGTTTATTGATTGAAAGCTCTCCTGTCTCCATGTTGAGAGAAATCGGGAGTAAGATGTAATTTTAGTTCTAGAATAAATGTGGACATGCATTAATTCATCTCACTTTCAAAACCCTGATTCAGTATTCCTCAAAATAAATAATAAAAGTGAAATGCAACTCAGAATATGATGCAAACCTGCAATAATTAAATGTTAAATAATACAAATATCCTTTATGTATTTAATCCCATTTAACCAGTGTCTTCGCTGCCGACCATTGATGATCCAAAAAAAAAAACATACTAATACTAACATGTATTTGTTCTTCTTTTTTTATTGCTGAAGAGTGTTGAACTTTCTTCTTCTGCATTCTACTGTACAGATGTGAATATATTTTTCCTTTATCCTGAGGCTTTTGGTGTGAACGGGCTTTTACATTTGCCAAAAATATAACTTTTTATATTAAAAACAAACAAGGAAGCCCAGCCCAGATATAAAAATTTACGCAAAAGTAATGTAACGCATTACTTTCCATAAACAGTAACTAAGTAACATAATTAGTTACTTTTTTAGGGAGTAACACAAAATTGCAATGCATTACTTTTAAAAGTAACCTTTCCCAACACTGCTTATTGCACTTGTGGTGTTCCCTGTGAAAAATTGCTTGTAAATCTCTCATTATGCTATATTATTTGCAAATCTTGGATTTAATCTTTTTATCAATTTGTTTTCTGTCAATTACCACAGGTTTTGTATTTCTTTTTATTTGATTGGTCATAGGCCTCATTGATCTGAGCTTAAACCTCAGTTTTTGAGTGACTTCAATGAGTTCTACATGAGGGCTGTGTAGCGCTGAAACCGATTGTAATTGTTAGAATGGTCACGGATCAGCAATCTCCATGTAAAACTGATCGTGCAGACCAAATCGTAAGTTAAAAATGCGGCTGGCGAAATTTTGTTTGGGATTTTGTTGGGTATTTTGCATTTTTGAAAAATGTAATTTTGCGAACTAGTTCTACGTTTTTCATCGGAAAACGCAGGACTTTATGATCTGAACCAAACCAGTGCAGAAAGATTCTCTGGAGATTGAATATCTATAATGAACCAAAAAAATTTTAACTTTCGACTCACTGTCACAAAGAGGTGCCAAAATGTTCAAAATGTGCCATTTTTAGTAAAATACCTATAACTCCTGTACGGAATGAGCTATCTCTGCCAAACTCAGAACACTTATGTAAGAGCTCAATCTGAGATCACAGGGAAAAAATCTCAACAAAACCACTGCAGTACAATTCTCTGGATTTTCTAGATCCATAATTATCCAAAAACTATTGAACTTTACACTTTGGTAAGCTACAATAGCGTCATTTTTAAAAGGGAGTGGGCAATTATACCAAAAGGCCTATAAATCCTAAATGAAAACTCAAAACCTCATGAAACTGGTTGAGCATAAGCAATTGATGATTCTAAACAAGCATGCAACATTTAATGGAAATTTGACCATAGGTGGTGCTATAACAGGCATAAATGTTAAAAATCAGCATATATCTATATTGAATTACCTGTATTTGCCAAAAATGCTTTTTTTTAAAAATCATTCATTTAGATGGTTACAGCAATGTTAACACAATATCTTTTTCCTTATGTGCTTAAATGCCTTAAGTGCTTGGACCCCGGTAATCAGCTATATTTCTCTAAGTATACTTCTTTATTATTAAGAATTATTAAGAATATTCTGTGTTCACAAAAAAACTTCTTAAAGGATTAGTTCACTGCCAGAATTGAAATTTCCTGATAATTTACTTACCCCATGTCATCCAAGATGTTCATGTCTGTCTTTCTTCAGACGCAAAGAAATTAAGGTGGACTTCAATGGTTGCCAATGGGTTAAAGGTTCAAACTGCAGTTACATGATCCCAGCCAAGGAATAAGAGTCTTATCTAGCTAATTATGTTAAAACAATAATAATTGATGTACTTTTTAACCACAAATGTTCATCCTGCACCAGCCCGACCTCATGCATTGCGTAGTCACGCTTGAAAGGTCACGCGCAAATTAGGCAGAAGAACCGATCCAGTGTTTACGACGTGAACGTGCAAAGAAAGTCAAACATCCTTTAAAAAAAAGTAAAACAACAATGTCAGACGATTTTGAAGCTGGAGGAGAAAATGAGATGGAGTTTTTCGCCCTAACCTACCTTTTTGCAATGATGTAAAGAGATGAAGACCCAACCACAGGTGACCTTTCCAACGTGATTACGTCATGTGTAAAGTCATGCATCTCTGAGCATTTGTGATTAAAAAGTATATACAATTTTATTTTATTTTTTTTTAGAAAATGGCTGATAGTTTTGCTAGATAAAACCCTTATTCCTCAGCTGGGATGATGTAGAGCCCTTTGAAGCTGCATTGAAACTGCAATTTGGACCTTCAACCCATTAATCCCCACAAGTTCACTATATGGAGAAAAATCCTGGAATGTTTTCCTCAAAAACCTTAATTTCTTTTTGACTGAAGAAAGACAATCCTTTAAGGAAAGTATTAACTTCTTTCTTAAGAAGATTTTTGTGAATCTGCTTCCTAATGTCAAGAGAAGCCTCTAAAACTATGAGATTTTTGATCCTTTCTATTGTCATCTAGGTGAAAACTGTAGGTCTGACTGCTTAGAAAAGCAATAGGAGGCTTTTCCTATCAATCATGTCAGTATCACAAACAGTGTGGGTAGGTTAGGTTGAGATTTAATACCGAAGGTTAGGGTTTATAACAATCCCCTAACCTTAAATAAGCAATAATAATAGTGATTCTTGCCTTAGCAAACACCACTAAATATAGTCTCTGTGAAACATATCACCTGCGCATGCTGTGAGGAAACACAGGAGGCCAGAATTGAATGATAGAGCAGGGAATAGAACAAGTCAGTGGCAATTATTAAAAAAAATGCAGATGATGAGAGAGAGAGTGGGGGAGGATAAATTTGGCACTATGAAACTAATTTTCCCAAGGTCCAGGCAGCAGTAAAATATCTGTTAAGTTATTCTTCAGGGAGTCTGGTGATGAGTTAAAGCTCTCGAGCCAAGATGACTCAAGTGTGTGAAGGGCAGCCGGTGTTTCACTGCCAGTAGCTTAATGCTCACAATCCACATCAGCAGCACCGTTCAAGTGCTCTTTTGATGAGCTCCTTCCATCAGATCTTTCCACATGTGCAGCGCTGCCAAATAAAAGCTGTTGGTAGAGTGTGAGAAACACTCTACTATTCTTTACTCAATTGACACTGGCAAAGACACGCCGCTTATTCAAAATGAGGGAAGTACATTGTCTGGGACATTAATGGTAGGTGTAGCAGTGATTTAAAATCGTTTCTACAGTAAATGAACTCATTAAAGGAATATTCCTGGGCAAGTTAAACTTAACCAACAGCACTTGTGGCTTAATGTTGATTACCAAAAAAAAAAAAAAAAAAAAATAAATGAACAAACAAATCTGGGTTAGAGTGAGGCACTTGCAAGGGAAATGAATGGAGCCCATACGGTGTTTCAATAGTATAGCCACAAGACATGAACAATATGTGTGATTTTAGTATAAAAATTTACTGATTAAAAGTGTATTTGACAATCCCTAAAACTCTACAATCCAAAATGACTGTAAATATGGTGATTTTAAACAGCTTTAAAGGTCAAATTATACACAGGTATGCTTAATGTGAGGGCTTTTACAAAATAATAAGCTTAAAATTTTTGGCCCCCACACATTCACATCAACACGAATATAAATTCTTTCCCGTCATTTGACAGATTTTTCCAGCTTTTAGACATACGGTAGGGGGCGCTATTACACATCTTCTGAATAAGTACTGAATCTCCAGATCAAAACTCAAAGAAGAAGCAGAAACAATCACATATGTAAGCAGATGCATATGTAAAACAGAGCTGCAGCTAACGATTATTTTTATTGTCGACTAATTTATCGATTATTTTTTTGATTAGTCAACTAATCTATCTATTTTTCAATTAATCTATTTATTATTTTCCTATCAGTTGATTAATTCTTTAGTTAAACTATCAATAAATAATAGTAACTTCTGCTATTAATCTTGTAATATTTTATTCAAACATTTTCTCATAATTAATACTTTACAAAAATTAACAAAGAAAGAAAGAAAGAAAGAAAATTATAACAATAAATAAAGATAAATAATAAGAAAAGAGAGAAAAAGAAAAATAATTACAATAAATAAATAAATAAATAAATAAATAAATAAATAAAAAATGAATGAAAAAGGAAGCAAGAAAGAAAGAATTAAAACATCTGCTTGAATACATATCTGTATGTATGAACCAACCCGGTCTCATTCTAGTTTTGATATATTTACTGTAGGAAATTTACAAAATATCTTCAAGGAACATGATCTTTACTTAAAGGAGAAGTCCACCTCCAGAACAACAATTTACAAATAATTTACTCACCCCCTTGTCATCCAAGATGTTCATGTCTTTCTGTCTTCAGTCGTAATGAAATTACGGAAAGCATTTCAGGATTTTTCTCCATATAATGGCCTTCATTGGTGGCCCGATTTTGAACTTCCAAAATGTAGCTTAAATGCAGTTTTAAAGGGCTCTAAACAATCCCAGCTGAGGAAGAAGGGTCTTATCTAGCCAAATGATCTGTCTTTTTTTTTTCGAAAAATAAAAAAATTGTATACTCTTTAAGCACAAAAGCTTGTGTAGCACAGGCTCTGGGATGTGCGTCCACAATGCTATACGAATTAGTGATGGGTCGTTTGAATGAATCATTAATGTGACTCGGGAAGAGCGAGTCGTCTCAGGGAGTGATTCGTTCATTCGTGCATGCGCAGCATCCTATTAGGTTCTGTACTAGAATTAGTTCACCTGTTTCGAGTCTTCTGGTTTTTCGAGTCGTTCGTTCATCTTATGGTGCTGTCACGTGATGAATAAACGACTCAAACCCGAAAACTTGTCAGATAAGAGGTGAGGTGAGCTAATCATAGACTAAAGGTAAACAATGAATTAATCTTTTCTGTTTCTTACAGCATTGTAGTTTTGTCTTGTTTGTAGTGTGATCAACGTTTGTGTAAGCAGTAGATGTGTTAAGGAAGTAACACTTAACATTTTAATTATATTTCGCTAAAATGAACGAAATGAACGAAATGACTCAAAAAAAGATTCATTCATTTTGCTGAATGAGACTCAAAGGTCAGAGTCGGTAAAATGATCTGAACTTCCCATCACTACTACAAATCACGTCTAAGTTCATTGTCTGTGTACTTCGGCTCAAAAAGGTAGAGAATGGCGAAAAACTCCATCTTATTTTCTCCTACAACTTCAGAATCGTCCGACATCGTTGTATGTTTTTGTTTGTAAACAGCGTTTGACTTACTTGCACTTTCGTAGTCTTTGCGCGTTCGCTTTGTAAACACTGGGTCTGTAGTTCCGCCTACGTTCCACGTGACCTTTCGACGTGATTCAATAGTATGTAGCGTTCGCTAGATAAGACTCTTCTTCCTCGGCTGGGATTGTTCAGAGCCCTTTGAAGTTGTATTTAAACTACATTTTGGAAGTTCAAAATCGGGGCACCAATGAAGTCCATTATATGGAGAAAAATCCTGAAATGCTTTCTCAAAAACCATAATTTCTTCACGACTGAAGACAGAAAGACATGAACATCTTGGATGACAAGGGGGTGAGTAAATTATTTGTGAATTGTTGTTCTGGAAGTGGAGTTCTCCTTTAATATCCCAATGATTTTTGGTATAAAAGAGAAATCGATAATTTTGACCCATACAATGTATTTTTGGCTATTACTACAAATATACCTGTGCTACTTAAGACTGGTTTTGTGGTCCAGAGTCACAAATGTTGAGATAGGACGTGGTTTAGGACCAAGTGCAAGTTTTAGGGGTGCTGATGGAAGCGATCTACTCCATCTATGTTTTAAACATTGTTCTGAATACGATCTGGACGTAGTCTTTGACGAAAATCCAATTTTCTCAGATTTCTGTTCAAAATGTTGCTTTTTTCTTTTTAATGAAACTTACCCATATTAAAGTGCTCATAAACAAACAAAAAAAATGCATGAAGCTAAAATAAAATGTGCTCTGTTCTTTTTTTTTTTTTTTTTTTTTTTTCTTGACATAATGCATTTCCAGAAACTTATACAACAAAATATTCTGAGGGCTATGATAGTTTTTTTCATTTTGTGAAAATGGATGAAAAATGCTGGCGGTGGCTGGCAACTTAAAAATAAATAAATAAATAAAATAAATAAATTAATCTCTGCTGTGGAAAGAGTTAGGCATGGAAGTTCAGTCTGAATTTCACATGCAATTTGGCACACAGAATGAAAATGCATGAAAATGCTAATTCACTCCATATTATATGGTATGCCTGGCCAAATTTGATTACTTAGAAAAGACACAGCACTCTCAGCTCTCCTCTTAACAAGTTGCATAATTTGAGGACATACAACAAGTATGAGCTAATAATTGGCCGTTCAGACAAGAACATGGAAAAGAAGGTCTTGAATAAAGCACAGGCCCCACTGAAGCACAGTCAACATCTCCCTTTCACATCCTCAACAGAGGAGACTCTAGGGGAAACAAATCTTTACTGAGCATGTGCGACCAAGTCTTGTCCTCCTGCTGGAGAGTTCACCAAGAAAAACAAAAATACCCAAAGGACCTCCTCCAAGGCCTACAAAATCTGCTGCAAGGACATTCGATCTGTTCCTTCTCCTCTCCACAGCTCATAGATCTTTATATGCAACAGAAATATAAGGGCAAAAGCAACACTACAGGCAGACTATTGTGTTTTACATCACTCCCAAGCAGTATTTCACCAGTCAAGACCCAGTCCAGCAGATCTGGTCCGTTTTACACCTAATCATAGGCTTAACGCCTCAAACTCCATCCGATTTCCATCATGGCACCGCAGTGTCATTTAGCACCTTGAAATATAGGCTATCAAAAGTTCTTGAGCAACTCGCCTGGAATATCAAAGATTGAAACTTAATGACATCTGCAACGACATGTGCACAGCAGACACGCCGAAACTCTCGCAGATCACACAAATCACAGGCAAACAGTCGTAATGGGTTGCAAGATGTTCTGGGAAGGACCCCTGCACTATATAGTTATGACAAGAAGCAAATTGTGGTAACTGCTGTAATGTGGTCATGGACATCTGGAGGGCTGACTGACTAAGCCCTCTGATTTGGAAAGAGAGGGATTGATGAGGTAATGTTATGCTGTCCAGATTCGGTCCGTAGATTCGGGCTTAACCAGAAAGAAAGCCACGCTCCAACATTCCATGAACTATTATCCCCAAGCACCTCGTAAAAGTTTGTTGTTTAGGAACCTCGCAGTTAAAATTGCGTCCCTCCACGGAGAGGTGTTGAATCATACGTTGTGAAAGGGTTAGGCCCCCAAACTTGGCTCCGTCAAAACCCGGCTCCTGCTCGTGTGACGGTTCAGTCAGAGGGTAAGGAGTTACATATTTGCACAGTTGTGTTTCTAATGATTGAGAAGTTCATACCAACAGGGTGCCTCCTTTGAAGAGCCAAACACAACTCTGCCTAACATGACCAGGACAGGTCTAGGTGAAACACTGAGAACATACGGTTCGATTCTTGACTCAACCAGCTGCACGAGAGCCAAAACCACAATTTTGACTAAATGAAGGCTTTACTTTTCATTGCCCAGTGCATTCATAATACAAACTTGACAGCTGACAGCTGTCTGGAGATTGGTAAATGGATAGTTCACCTAAAAATGAACGTTCTGTCATCATTTATTCTTTCCAAATCTGTAGGACTTTCTCTCTTCTGTAGAACATGTCTCAGTATTTTCGTCCATACAGTGGAAGTCAGTGGATTCCAGTGTTGTTTGGACCCTGATGTTCTTCAGAATATCTTCTTTTGTGCTCTGCAGAAGAAAGAAAGTCATACATTGCTTGGCGCAATAAAGCACAAATTTCTTTAAAAATGTGGACCCAATAACACATTATTAAGCAATACTACATCAGGTTTACCCTGTGCACACATGTCAGCATCGCCCTGGCAAATCAAAACAACTTGGTCACGAGTCTGGGTGGAGTAAATGAATTGCCAACACCTGTAGTCCATCAGAAGCGAATTAAGGACTACAAAAAGGCGTTTCATCTGCGGCATGGTGAGCTAATATTTCTTTGTAGCATTGTAGATATTTTTCCAGTGACAGATATTTTTTGGAGGAAGCATAAAAATGACATTTTTTCCCCCTTTACTGCCTTTCATTTCACTGCTCAGGATAGTCGCTCGTGACCGTTTGGTACCATCAGCCAATCACTATTAAGATAACGTCACGGTCCTGCAGCTCTTGAGTAATTAGCCACATGGCAGGCTCATTTATCTATGCACACGAACACATTTAATTTAATATACATTCAGCTCAACAGCTTCTACAAAAAAAGACATAATTGAGTGGTCTTTCACTGTCTTGCGTAAACATGACTGAAACCCCAATATCTGTTTTCCATCAAGTTCAGCGAACATGTTTGTAGAATCTGAGTTATGACGTTGAGTTTGTTAGGGTCAATTCAACAGAAACCGATGTTAAGAATAGAAAATATTCCACAAAAATGCATACTACAGTATAAACATAGTAGCACACATTTAAATGTGTATGGGTCAAAAAAACTGATTTTTTTATGCCAAAATCATTAGGATATTAAGTAACGATCATGTTCCATGAAGATATTTTGTAAATTTACTACCGTAAATATACCAAAACGTAATTTTTGATTAGTAATATGCATTGCTAAAAAGGTCATTTGGACAACTTTAAAGGTGATTTTCTCAATATTTAGATTTTTTGCACCCTCAGATTTTCAAATAGTTGTATCTCGGCCAGTCTATCCTAACAAACCATACATCAATGGAAAGCTTATTTATTCAGCTTTCAGCTGATGTATAAATCTCAATTTCATAAAATTGACCCTTATGCCTGGTTTTGTGGTCCAGGGTCACATATATGTTATGACTGTTGTTCTTCTTCATACAAACAGATTTAAACAAGAAACATCTGACAAGATAGGCTAGAAAGGCTACATGCTAAACATTTCCTTCAAGCCCAGTTTTACATTTGATATATAGAGTATTAGCAGGCTATCTTGACTCTGTGCAAGGCATTTTGAAGCATTACGCCTGTAGATGTCTTTATGAAGGAGTCATTGAATCATTGACTCAACTTATTTATTCAAAACCACTGATTCACTCTGGAACAAAATGAGTGATTTGCTGAATTCGGAACCACATATTAACATACTATCTGTGCTTTTTCTGTTATATAATGATATAATTACAACAATTATCTCTGTGAGTGAGTCACTGAATGACTCACTTGATTCGATCATGCAGCTAAACAGTTGATTCTGTTTATGGCTTTGTTTAGAACCATTTTCATTGGTGGAGAAAGATAAAATGAACTGATGATAGTGTCTCCCAAATTGTAAGCTACTCACTGTTAAATTCTTGTTTAATGAAAGCTATATAAAAGCAATATCACATTTGCAATCATGCTGGTCCAATGCAAACCAAAAAAAAAAATAATAATAATAAATAAATAAATAAATAAATAAAAAAATCAGTCTGGATGGGGAATATTGTCTGTTTTTAAAACATACAATGTAAAAAAAAAAAAAAAAAAAAAAAAAAAAAAAAAAATTGTTGAGTCAACTTAAAATAATTTGTTACCCTGCAGACTTAAAATTTTACGTTCAGTCAACTCAAATAAGTTTAGTTGACTTGAAATGTTAAGTTGTACTAAGTGAGAACTTAGATATTTGAGGTGACTAAACAAACTATTTGGTTTGTTAATCTTAAAATCTGGGCTTGTTACCCAGCTGCTTTAAAATTTTAAGTTGGATGAACTCAAATATCTAAGTCTTCAAGTTGACTAAACTTTTTTGAGTTGACTGAACTTAAAATTTTAAGGCAGCTGGATAACAAATTATTTTAAATTGTTTTTTTTTTACAGTGTAGAGACAATTAATTAGTATTTGAAATATAAAAAAACATCGGAAGGTAGATTCTTAATTGTTTGCTTCATAGAACGCTGTAGCCAGTTCCCAACGAAATATTAAGGAAATGTCTTCAAGAAATGGATACACCAAACTACATCTGCATAAACCGCACTCTCTCGCATGCCAGGTTTAAGTTACGACATTTGACTTTCCGTACCGTTTAATCCATAGCATAATAAATCTGCCGCACTCTCCCACATCTCTCTTTATGCGATAGGTTATTCACTAAAGCTGAAAGTCTTTGGCAAAGCAATCGGTCTGAATCGGGATAAGTTGATTAATAGGTTATACTTGGGCTGAACTGTCCAATCTGCTGTTATTTAGTGCTCGCCATCAGTAATCAGTACTGTCACTTGGCTTTCCTTTAAAACCCCATTACTCCATAGTGCAGGTCTCTGAAGTCCAGTATAACAAATTTCTACTCATGCTTCTATTATGTGCACAAGAGAAGATTGACAATGACACCTCACACATTGTGCAAATCTGTATGATCAGAAAAATATGAAGAGGGACTGTTAGTAATCTAGGAGTTTACAAACAACTGCTAATGACAGGAGGCCTTGAGGGGAGAGAAACCTTGAACACAGCAGAAACACACTGCACTGCAGAGCTCGGACTGTTAAACTTCACCTCTGCTGACCTCGCAGCGTAATGCGCATATCACTCCTGCAGAGGCAGCACGGTAGATAGGTCCTGCTGGGAATTTGCCCATGCATTTGTCTGAGGAAGGGAAAGTCCATTTATTTGAGATAAACTTGTTCTAAGGAAATTCCAATATATGGGAGGATTTACACTTTACTCCCAGCGATTCACATCTCTTACAATGCATTAAGATAATCACTACAGAAACTTGGACATGGAAACAATCATAACACTATAAAAGTACTATGAATCACTCAGCATGTCTGTCTTCGTGACTATTTTATTTAATAACAAGATAGGCTAGAAAGGCTACATGCTAAACATTCCCTTCAAGCCCAGTTTTACAATTTATATAGAGAGTATTAGCAGGCTATCTTGACACTTATTATGCCAGTAGCTGTCTTTTTGAAGGAGTCATTGAATCATTGACTCAACTGATTCATTTAAAACCACTGATTCACTCTGGAACAAAATAAGCAATCTGTTGAATTTGAAACCACATACTAACATACTTCTCTTACTATTTCTGCCATGATAATGATATATTTACAGCGACAGTATATATGTCTATGTAACTATTTTATTAAATTATGAAAATAACACTAATAGAATAAAAGGTTTGGCAGGGCAAACTCTTACGTTGACTTGAGAAAGCAGTTTAAAAAGCCGTTAAATTGGAATTCATTTTAAAAGCTTGAAGTTTGTAGCAGTTTAAAATTTGAAACATTTTTGAAAGTTTGGAAGTTTTAACTCTCTTAGATCTCTCCCTGACTTTAAAATGTAACTTTTTTAAAATGTATTTTTAGTATGTAAGGCACACTTGCATGTGAAATAAGAACATTTGACAACATTTATTTTTTCTTACTCTGTTAGTTACAAATCTTCTTGTGTGTGTGTGTGTGTGTGTGTGTGTGTGTGTGAGTGTGTTTAGGAATAGCAGTAGCTTATTTATCCACTATGGCTGAGCCAAATGTCTGATAAATGGTCCTTTTGGACTCGTGAGGAAATTTTCATTTCAGAAATTCACAGTGTGTTTATATACTACATTAAAGTCTTTAAAAAGAAAACTTCAATACAACTCTTTGAAAGAGTTTGAATAAACCATTCAATTCCTCACTGAAGAAAACTGACCAAGTGGCACCACAAAGTGGGTTAATAATCCTCCTGTGCTAACAGCTCTGGTCTCATAATTTGTTATTCGTCCTTGAACAATCTGTAGTGAAACCACACCTCAAACACACGGGGAGCCAAAGAAAACTATCCAGGGACAACCGTTCCTAGGCCAGGCCTGAACTTATAGTGTATATTTTGAACCACATCCCAAATAAGGAATGTGGATTGTGAGCTGTGAGCATTTTAACTACTTTAGCTAAGCACCTCGTGAAATGCTCTCTCGTATTGACCATTTGTGAGGAGCTAAATTTAGCTTCTCATAAGCTGAGAAATCTATTTGTCTTGAAAGAGAGAGACGGCAGAATCCTTTTAAGATGACAAAGCAATTCCGTTTGTGCTCCGCTAGAAAATTGTCCCGCTTTTAGATGCTTTCCATAAAATGGGAAGATATTTGAGATGTTCCATTGAGCACTATCTTTTGTAGGCTCAAAGCGGTTTTATTAGTGTTCTTTGAAATAAACTCTCAAATATCCCCTGAAGTTCAGATGAGGGAGGGTGGTCTATCTACTGCTCCTTTTTCCAGCTGAACAACCAGATGCCACAGAGATTGTGGAAAACAGATGAAGGCTGCAGGTGTTTAAAACGTGTGTTCGCTACCAAACCTCAACTTAGTCTTTCAAAATCAACCAATAGTGTTGAATAACATACCACATAGGAACATCATCCTTTTTTACATTCATCAAAGATCAAAAACATGGATCTTGAGGCCAGAATTATATGAGTGATGGCAGGATGGTTGGCACAAGGCATTCGGAGCATTTTAATGGTTTGGTTTGGGCATTTTATGGTTTAGTTCGAGACTTTCCCACCCTTCGGAAAGCTAGTCAGTGTTCAATGATAAATGGAGAAGAACGTGTTCAAGCTAAGAGCACAAGATGTTCCCTGTTGAGCTCAGCTGGGAATTATTATTCAATTGTAGGCATGAGATTGTTTTTGGTATAATTGCATTAAAATAAATATATATTTTTCCTTTTGAAAATGAATTATTTGTGGCAATAATTCTGTAGAAAAGCGCAGATCATAGCTGGAACACTAACCATAAACAATCTGTCACAAAAAGCGCCAAGACCTGTTATTATTTTATTCCTCATACTTGCATCACATGAAATGATAACATTGCAATTAGCAAAGCGATTACTAGTTGGCGACAAACTTGCATTCCCGTTTTGACAATATTGTCTTCATTTTGCACCCTGTATTACCATATTTAAATATAATGCAGTCATAGGAGTTACATTTAATATGTTTGTAGTACAACCCATAAAACGACATTCTGTCTCAATTAATGAAGATGTATGTTTTACTAAAATTACCATACCCACAAATATGGTGAACTCCCTCCATAATATACACATGTATGATTTCCCACAGTGCAGAAGTTTGACGTTCTCAATGCCAAGCCTTTGTCAGTCGTCCAGGCATTATGTGTGCTTGTGGCATATCCATTCTTGGACAAAGAACACATCACTGTGGTCAAACAGTCTCCTGACTGACAATATGATATATCCTGACATTTCAGACACACTCACATGTGTTTGTTATCCTGTGGGAAGCGCCGTCCCACACAAGTGGATTTCATCCTTCCCTGAAGGCAAAAATATAGAGGGATTCAAGGTCTTTACATTGTGTGTGAGTGTTTGTGCACATACACACGTCTGAATATTGTTCATAAAAATAAATCACTCTGACTGACCTTTATCTGTCACAAAACAGAGATAAAGAAGAAAAAGTCAGTCAGAGTTTATGGATTTATGGATTCACCAAAGAAATCAAAAGATAAATCACAATAAATGAGAATGATCATGGGCTTTGAAAGGAAAATCTGATTGCTAAATTAATTTATTCGGAACTAAATACGCAGGACATACATTTCCGATGTGCTATTATCCTTCAGTGTTTAAAAATGTCAACATGAAATCAAACTGAGCTAATCACTATAAAAAGCAAAAATAAATAAATAAATGTAATTAATATTTATCTAAATAATCTAAACATATATTGTCTATCACTATTCCACTCAGTAACACCCATCTTTTTACAATCCAATCTGAATCCCACCCTTTTTTATCTCTCTGAATATTCTGTTTCACTTGTAAAAACTTCACATTATAAAAAGTAAAATGGGTTGTGAACACCGTTTCGTGTTGACTTTAAACAGCGGCTAGTTTCTTAGCAACTACCTTAGATCGCTTACTGGCTCCATATCATATATAAAGGCCAGCGCTGTGTGCTTAACATTTCAACTTTTTTATGTGATCACATTATTCCTTTGTTAAGTTTAGAGAGCATGAGTTTCCAAGTTTTTCACACAACTTAAACATCTAATCATTGCTCCTAATATTGACTTTAACCTCATTTTCATTTCCCTCATGTTTTGAGCTTCCCTCACTGAACCACACAAACTGGCAGCTTTACACGCACACTATGTCGCCCTCATTAATGGCGGGCGTTGCTTAGCGAAATGTTTGTTGATATTCATTATTCCACCTGTCTGAGCCAAGAAACTATGAAATACTACGACTACGACCATAATCACGGGTCACACTCTATTAGCACCTGGCTCAGTCTTTTTCACACACACCAGATGCCCCATTTTGGGGACAATATGCAGTTGGACCCGATTTCCCTGGCGTGAAGCCCGAGTAGGGTGGGTATAACAGTGTATCAAGAACAGTGCCAACTGGGAAAACAGCTTTCCAGGGAGCTGTGGCGGTGCCCAACCACATACTGACTTTAAAACTAAATGTCAGATTTAAACGCGCATCTCGGCGCAGTATGAAAATAAGAACAGATTCATGTAAATTAGTTTAAATGTCTAGATGCAAAAACACACTCCATAAAAGACTTATAAGAAACCTCCAGTACTCAAGAGGGCGATAAAGTTACTTTCAAATCTTTGTGCCATTAGAACACAGTGCCACATGATATTAAGGTAGCTATTTAACCACAGTTTATCTAACCTTAAATAGTTTTAAGTTTTTAATCTTAAGAAAATTACATTTGAATCATTTTAACTAGCTATACACGTTAAAAAAATAGTACTAAACTAACTAAACTAGTTATAAAGAGTTGAATTAACTTTAGTTATAAACAAAAATACAGTTGAACTCACCTGAGCTATAAACTTGTAGACAGTTGAACTAACTTTAACTAGCTATAAACATGTCAACATTTGACCTAATTTACCTAGTTATAAAGATATTGACAGTTTAATTAGTTTAACTGACTTTACCTATAAACATGGCAAAAATTTAAATAAGTTTAACTACTACTAACAATTTACTTAACTTTAGCTAGATGAAAACATATTGAGAGGTTAACTAATTTTAACTAGTTATAAACACAAAATGTTTAAATAACTTTAACTAGCTATAAACATGAAGGCAGTGTAACTAACTTTACCTAACTAATAATTTGTTGACAGTTGAAATCTAATCATAAAAATGCCAACAGTTTAATTAACTGTAGCTATAAACAAGAAAACCATTCAACTAACTTTTCCTAGCTAAATTATCTTCTTGACAGTTTAACTAGCTATAAACTTGTCAACAGTTTAACTAACTTTATCTAACCATAAACTTGTTGACAGTTGAACTAACTTTAATAGCTATAAACATGTCAAGTTTAAAAAAAACTTAAAATGTCAGCAGTTTAACTAATTTCACTAGCTAGAAAGATGTTGACAGCTCAACTCACTTTATCTAAAAACGTCGACAGTTTAAGTAACTTAACTATAAAATTTGACATAAGTAACTAACTTTAGCCATAAACTTGTTGACAGTAAAACTAACTTTAACAGCTATAAACATGTCAACAGTTTAACTAATTTCCTTAAGCTATAAACTTGTTGAACCTGTTCAACTAACTTCAACTAGCCATTAACTTGTTGACAGTATAACTAACTTTAACTAGCTATAAACATGTCAGTGTAACTAGTTTTAAAATACCAACAGTTTAACTAATTTCACTAGCTATAAACATGTCAACAGTTTAAGCAACTTAAACAGCTATAAAAATAATGAAATAATTTCCTTAGCTAAAAACATGTTGACAGTTAACAAACTTTAACTAACCACTTGTTGACAGTTAACTAATTAACATTAACTAAAATGTCAACATTTTAACTAATTTCACTAGTTATAAACATGTTGACAGTTGAACCCTATCAATCAATGTCAACAATGTTTAAGTAGCTTAACTAGCTATAAAAATGTTGACAGTTTAACTAATTTCCTTAGTTATAAACCTGTTGACAGTTGAACTAACTTTAACTAGCCATAAACTTGTTGACAGTTGAACTGACTTGAACTAGGTATAAACATGTCTGTTTAACGAACTTAAAAATGTTAACAGTTTAACGAATTTCACTAGTTATACACATGTTGACAGTTGAACTCTATCTATAAACATGTCAACAGTTTAAGTAGCTTAACTAGCTATAAAAATGTTGACAGTTTAACTAATTTCCTTAGTTATAAACATGTTGACAATTGAACTAACTTTAACTAGCCATAAACTTGACAGCTGAACTAACTTTAACTAGCAATAAACTTGTTGACAGTTCAACTAACTTTAGCTATAAACATTTCAGTTTAACCAACTTAAAAATGTCAACAGTTTAATTAATTTCACTAGCTATAAACTTGTTGACAGATTAACTAAATTTAAGCAACTTGCTCGGCAATATTCTTTTTATTTTAATCTTTCGCTCTGGTATTATATTACGGCTGGTATGATATTACGGCTACTGTAACGGCCCTTGTGCATTTGCATTGCATTATTAGTCCGTCTCTGACACATTTTGCAATGCAGTGATGTGAAATCGAGCCTGAGCAGTAAGAAGTGCCTGTGTTCACAAACTTGTGTAGAGTAAAGCATCACATAGTCCAGACAAAAACAAACAAACTGCATAAACCTTTCGACAACATACGTGCGCGGTTGGCGTCAAAGTGATGGTTGAGCTCAGTTCTCAGCACCCAGCAGATAGAGATCCCACGCCAAATGCACAGTAAAAATATTTACAAGCTTTTAGCAGACAAGATTTACGCTATTGAAACTAAAAAGGCTATGGAACCAATAAATGAACGAGTTTGTTTAAACAGGCACTGATAAATACAATAACACAGGTCAAACGGTTAGCCGTAATGGAAAGGAACGCAAAGGAACGTCGTAATCGTTTATTCCTATCAAGTTACAAAACAACTCTGGAGTGATCTAATGTGTGGAATATATCTGCTGGGGAGGTCATGTAGTACATGAGAATCTATGAAGCATAAGCCAAGCAAAACTCACACAGGGATTAACAGATTTACTGTCTTTTTTATTAGCTGTTTTTACAATACAGCATGAGGATGCAAAGGGTGCAATCCACACCACTGCAATGTAAAAAAAAAAAAAACACTCTCGATGATGTTTTCCTAATTTCAAGAGAACCTCTAAGAAAAACAGCCACACACGCACTGCGGTCCTGCAGCTAATATCCAGATATTAACCTGCCCTGGGGATTTTTCCTCTCTGCTCGCACACAAGACAAACAGCCCACGAGTTACTTCTGATGGGAATGTCAAGTTTGTTTTCAATTTCCAGGTTATCCTACGAGCACATGAGTTTGCTCCAAAATGTTAAGCATTTCATAAAGAGAAAGAGAGATGGGGGTGGCGGGCAAAAAGAAAGAGCGAATGGGAGTTAAGCAGACATTTTGGCTCGTAATGAAGACCAGATGCTTTACCTTCACTGGTAGCCACATTCTTGGGAGCTTTGGTGGGCGTATGATCAGTGCTGGAGCTTACATCGGAGGAGATACTGGAGCTACCCTTGCCTGGGACAGAAGGGAAGAAGAAAATGACATTTTGTGAAAACAGCTTGTTGACTGCGTGCATTCACGATCTGTACGGTCAGCTCCATTGGCCAGCTGTGGGAACGCTGGTGTGCAGTTTCACAAAAGGGTGGGGTGCATTGGTTCCCACTGTAAGTCAATATTATAACAGATGCAATAAAAGTACGATCGGACATTTTGGCCCCATCGCTCATTCACTTGTTGAACCATTACTGAAAGCGAGGAAACTCCTCTTGTTCCTAATCCAAAGTGAGGTCTGAGGTTTTCATGATTAAAGATTTCGAGAGGAACTCATTACTCAGTACTCATCAGGAACGCACTGAAGCTGAGCAAAACCCTTCGGTTTACGTCCTCCTGCCAAGACAATATCCGTGACTGGAACAATAGATGGAAGAAATTACTTTAGTATCTCCAACACTGGCAGAGTCTGCACTTTCGCTAAGATCCTCCAAGACAGATTTATCTATCATACATTATGACATATTTGGCCACTGTGCAAGACTAGGAGCGGAGACCATTCATGTAGGCTTGTTACTTGCATTTGGTTGATGTTTTTTTAAGAGGGTGAATAAGTTCGATACTTACACATTAGTTCACATTTGTGGATGTGAAGGTTGGACTGGTGTTGTAATAAAAGTGTGGTCATTCACAGCCTGGAACGGAGACCCACACATAAATCAACAACACTACCACCACCCTTAAGATTATGGTTCCCCGTTCGCAGGAACAAGCCAGTGTTAAGTAGCTGACTTTCATTGCATGAATTTCCATCTTGGTTGATGTGAGTGCTTGCTTGGTGCTGGTCGAGCTGACCGGCAAAACTTATCCCCCCTGTTGTATTGGGGTCAATTTGACCCACTTTTGATTTTTAATAAACCAAATATTGGTGCACGCAAAGTTACGACACATGGATGTGTTGGGGTCAAACTGGCTCCCCCATTGGTTTCCATCAATGTGTAAAAAAAAAAAAAAGCTTTGAAAAACATCAAAAAGTCAGGGTAAAAACAACAACAACGGAAAACTCTTATTGAAGCTTCTCAAAAACTAAATTATGAAATATATGAACTTATTAAATATATGACTCAAAAGTTTACTCAAATCATGAATCACCCAGGGAAAATTCACTGCTTCTTTACTTAGTTTACTTTCACAGTCAAAACAAATCTGTCAGCGGTTGTCGGATGCTAGTTTTTTTGGATCTCAATTACTAGACTACTGTAGCACTGAAAAGAAACCCATTTGAAAGAACAAACTAAAGTCAGGTCAAGTCAGGTCAGGTCAAAGTCAAGGTAAAGTTTCACTGTGAAGTCCATTATTAAACTGTCTGTGGTGTCAAGACTTGTGTTCTCTTAAGTATCCAATTTTGAGGATTTTTCGCCATTGATGTGCGTGCTTTGGTTCCGTCTTTGCTGACACACCCAACTGACAAAAGTTTAAATAAATAAATACTACTTACACTAACTGATTTACAAATTATTTATACTTGTAGTTATTTACATGATAAAAAAAAAGGTTGTTTTGAACAAACAACAAGCCCTTAAAGCATTTAAGCACAAGAGGAAAAAGACATTGTGTTAACATGGCTTTAACCACCTAAATCAATGATTTAAAAGCATTTTTGCCAAATCTAGGTAATTTCCCATAGAAATATTGTTTTTTAACGTTTGTGACTGTTATAGCACCAGCGATGGTCCGATCTCCTTAAAACTTTGCATGCTTGTTTAGAATCACCTGTCGCATGTGCTCACCAGGTTTCGTGAAGTGTTGAGCTTTCTTTTAGGGTTTATAAGATTTTGGGTAACCTAATGACCCCGTTATAGCTTCCCAAAGAGTAAATTTCAACAATTTTTTTTTTTTTTGATAATTATTGACCAAGAGAATCCAGAGAATTGTACTGCAGTGCTTTTTTTTCCAGATTGAGCAAAAAACCTAGGACTAGTTTACAAAAGTAGCTTTTTTACATCTTCTCAATCATTTAACAAACGATTTGATTGACATTAGTGGTTCGAAAGGCGAAGTTGAAAAAATCGCACAATGTACAATCATTTACGGCATTGAAAAATGTGATATTGCCCCCCCCAGTGGCTGATTTCTTTCAAATTTCTCACAGACCTTTGGGGCTATGAGTCAAACAGGCCCACCAAGTTTTGCTCTGATCGGCCTCCATTAACCTTGTCTAATTGGTGCTCAAACTCAAACAATCAGCCAATGGCGGCCACTTTGGACCAAGACCGTGTTTTTCTCTCTTATAGCGCCACCAAGTGTCCAAGCTCCACAATTTCTTCCTGTGACCTCAGATTAAGCTCCTACATAAGTGTTCTGACTTTGGTGAAGATATTTCATTCCGTTCAGGAGTAATAGGCATTTTACCAAAAGTGGCCCTGCCTTTTGAACGTTTTGGTGTCCCTGTGCGACGTTGAGTCAAAATTTCAACCTTTTTTGATAATTATTGATATTTGCTTTCCAGAGAATCTTCCTGCACTGGTTTGGTTCTGATCGGGTGAAAAACCTAGGTCTAGTTCACAAAAGTAGGTTTTTCAAAATATGTGAAATAACCGAAAAATTCGCCAGGCTTATGATCGAATCTGAGGCATGCGTTTTGACCGGCGTGAGCCAAGGATTTCAACTACATAAGACACTTGAGCCTGAGGTGGTATGAGGAATTTCATAATTTTGATCGCTGTAGCACCTCCGTCAGGCCGATTGGGGTGAGACTTGGTCAAGTTGTAGGTGGTGTGAGTACTACCATCCCTCCAAGTTTTAAGTCTCTACGACTTATGGTTTGGTCTACGCGATCAGTTTTACGTGGAGATTGTTTCTTTTTCTTTTTTCACATTTTTGATCACTCCTTTTTATTTGTCTGTGAGGTTCACACATTTAACAGTACTAAAGGGGTCATGACATGGATTTTTTTTTTATATTTTACTGTTTCTAACGTTAATAAAGTTTTTGCATAAAAAAAACAAAACAGATATATTTGTGGAAAAAATGATTATTTTCAATCCTTATTCTGACCCTCTGCTTAAAACGACCTGTTTTAAGGGGTGTGTCCTTTAAGGCTTCAGTCAGTCATTGCGCACTGTTATGATTGACTAATGCCATTGCATGGGAAACAGTATCAACGGCCCCTCGCTATTGCATGTGACTGTAATAGCGAAAATGCATTATGAAATCATTTACTTGCCGTTTGTGATGCAGCTGCAATCAGATCTGGTACCGCTTCATCTTTCAACAAATGTGTCTTTCTGAACTCTCCATGACACTGTGCCTTGTTTACAAAACAACATGCTCTGATCAATCCTCTGACATGATCCGGGATGCCATTAAAAATAAACTTGTTGGCCCGGAAAAAAAATAAATAAATAAAAATAAATAAATAAATAAACTTGTTGATTTCTCATATCATGACCCCTTTAAAAAGCTCATGACTGAAACTCCACTGCATCCTCAAACTGTCAGAAAACCTCAGAGCTCCACCCATGTCCATCTTCAACAAAATACTCCTCGCAGTTTGAAGAGAAAGAATAAAGAACTGGTTGTTTGACTTAGTAAACCGCCCTCTTTCCTCAAGAAACACTATATCTATAAAGGCTAATGTTTTATGGAAGAAGAGTGTCTTAGCCTTTGCCGTCTGGTCAAAGCCAATACTGTCTTAAACAGCCTTCACATAGCACTTCATCTTTTTAAAATGAGATTTTGTATTAAAAGACAGGAAAAACTGAACGTCTACATAGCTATGATAAGCTTAGTAATGTGTAAGATGATTAAAACAAAATGTGATGCACTTACTGACTTAAAACGCAGGGATTTTCTCACTGAAAAGTAATGAGTCTGGACATACAAGGTTGCCACCCAAAATTGATGATATATGCGAATTTAGGAGTGCACATTTTAAAAGTACCTCTAGTTTGTAATTCAGTCTCAGATAGTTATTGTCCATTACAATACACAGCTCCTGTACTGTGTGGTTGAAACAGTGGATGTGGAACCTACTTGCTATGGTTTCTAGAAACAGTCATGACTGGTCCCAAACCCATTTTAAATGCATTTCAGACTCATTTTAATCTACATTTCATTTGGCAAGATGAAACAAAGCATTAAGAAGTTGAGGTCCTTGAATAAGGTCTCACTTTCTGTAGCAGAAGATGCGAGTCTGTGCATGTGTGTTAATTTGGCAGGCCTGGGATACGGCACTTCATCCTCTCAGGTCATAAACTTGAACCACAAGTGGCTCCATGTGAGCACAGCGCAACAGCCTTCATCCCACAAACACTGTTCTCTCTTTGTAAACAAGTTCCTCTTCTTGCTCTTAACGCACATCCATACAGGAACAAACACACAGAAACACTCACTAATGCTGTTTTCACACATATAGAGAGGTCACGGAGTTGCTGTCGTCCGCTGCAAATCGCTGCGTGTGTGAACGCCCCTTTACGAGTTGCCAACATACGTCCACCCTGTAAAGCTGTTGTGTGAAGGTCTTTCAAACAAACTGTCAGATTACCGCTGATGCATCGAATGACTCCGTGAACTCTTATCGCCTCGGTCACGGCGGAAAAACAGCAGAATAACGTGACCCGTGCCGAACGCGGCGTTACCGCTGCGCGGACGTGTTGCGGTGACAACAGTGAGCCAGAACATCTGCTTCAGTTCCTATTGTAGTCGGCAGAACGTGACTCATCCGTCAAGTGGACCCCATGTGCTTTTGCACGCCTTGAATTACGACCAGATACGGACGCTGTTATTATGATGTTGCTAGGCAAGGCTTTCACAAAGCTTAAAGTCTTCATTTTAATCAAAATGGATGATGAAACTATTACTTTGCTGCTAAAAGAGACACAGCAGCGTTCTTACTCAGAATCACGAGCTGAAACCACAGATATTTGCTGAAAGATCTGCTTTGGTGTTGCTGCGCAGGCGATTTTCTCAACTCAATACTGAAAAATGATGTATGGCATACAAGTGCAGGCCACATTTGTATGCCATACATCAATTTTCTGTACTGCGTAAAGTGTATATTATGATATGAATACAGTACAGGATAATGGAGTAGTCAACCCTCACCTGCTTATTGTCACATGCGCACACTTTCTTTAAACATACATAAAAGTTGAAGTTTTGAATAAAAGGAATTGTTCATACAAACACAAACTTGTATGAGTTTCTTTCCTCTGTTGAAGACAAAAGAATGTTGATATATAGTATTTTTTTCATATCAATGGAATTCAATGGCTACCATCAACTGTTTAATTGACAACATTCTTTAAAACATCTTTTTTTTTTTTTTTTGTTTTCAACAGAATAAAGAAACTCATAGAGGTTTCGAACAACTTAAGGAAGAGTAAATGATGACAGAATTTTTATTTTTGGGTGAACTGCCCCTTTAAGGTTTTTTTTTTCTCCAATAAATGCTGATGGCAAGTTTGATTTAATTTAATTTAATTTAATTTAATCTATTTTAATGACATTGTTACTAACCATGAATTTGACTTTATGACAGTAAAAAGCGACAGTAGTACTAGTGAGTGACAAATTCACACATACATTTAATTTTCTAAGATGGTTTTAAAACCATCTGAAAACTAAAACAGCAATGATCTAATTAAAATCAATAAATGACTATTTTTTTTTCAATGAAAATTTTTCATATGAATATTAAACAAAGTAACACTGATTTAAATTTAAAATTTTTAACATTTATATTAACATACACACACAATATGTGCAATTTATGATAAAATTTATAGACGTGCAAAACAATACAGAGCCAAACCATGTAAAAATATTTGATATATTGTTATAAGTTATGGAATGAGGCTGTTTATATGGAAATTCTGACAATTTGTGATATTTTTCATGACTAAAATGCAGAGGCACGTTGAGAACAACCTATCTAATTTGTGTGAACAGCTTATGAACATTCATAATTGAACAAATATTTGTATCTGTAGTCTTTAAATGCAAAGAGGAGAATGCAATACAACAACTACCAATGGGCTAGAGAGAAGACGTCAAAGTTTATGAGACCCATCATCTGATACAACCAAAAGTACAACAGCTTAGTCTTTTAATCTGTCTGATTTGAGATCCTTCTTTTCTCTAGACTGCCTCTGAACTTTGACTGAACTCTGACCTGCAAAAATTGACAGCTGGAAAATCCAAAAGTCTTCCACTTTCTCCTACTAAACTAAGAAGAAAAGAGCTCTGCTTGACTGTAAAAATAAATCTGAATCATTAAGCTGTCCGTCGTTTGCCATCCCAAGCACAGCCATTTCCCATCACGTGAAGGGAGAAATGACAAAGAGATTTCCTTCGAATTTTCACAAACGGTCCATCGCTCATGGCCCGAGTGGCCAGTCTTGCTTTTGATCCAATGACCCTAATCCATAAGTCATATTAGAGCTCTTTTCCTCTAGAATGGAAATTTCAAATACTCCTAAGTATTCCAGATGGAGCTTAAATGAGAAGGACTGTCCTAAGCACACATTGCCACATTTGCCTTGATTTATACCCATTCACAGACAATGCACGCCCTGCATTCATAAAATCTACCCAGAGGCCACAAAACATATTTGGACACTTAAGCGAATCTTAAAAAAGTCTTTAAATGAGTAGTTCACCCAAAAATGCAGCTTTTGTCTTCTCAAGACGCTAACTGAGTGGTGTGGATTATTGTGATGTTTTTATCAGACGTTTGGACTCTCATTCAGACGGCACCCATTCACTGCAGAGGATCCACTGGTGATGGAATGACGCATTTCTCCAAGTCTGATGAAGAAACAAACTCAATTACATTTTGACTTGAGGGCGAGTACATTTTCAGCTATTTTTCTTTTTTTTTTAGTATCTAGAGAGAAGCAAATAACAGTCTGATGCTTGTTTGTACTGTTTTACATAGGAAAATATTGCTTGGAATGACGGCAATTGGATTATTACAGTATATTACAGTTGTCCAATGTCATTGTCCTTCTCCAGATGTGTCTTCGGTGGTCAAAGATCAGTGGAGCCTCACTACTTAAGGGGTTTCTCTAGGATCCATGTTGTTTTGCTAAATGACAGGGATACATATTCATCTGTTGATTCCAGAGGGTGATGGTGAGGGAGTTTAATGAACACATCACTTGACTCTCCCACTGAGCTGAAATCACCATGAGCTGCAGTAGAAACAGAGTTATCAAAAGAGCCAAGGCTGAGGGGAGACATAATTGTTTTCTGGTCTGGAAAACAACTTCTCAAAAGCTTTCATATGTTTCCTGTCCTGTGCTTATGCAAAGCACAAGGAGAATTCAGCCAGGCCTGAAGAGAAATTCAAAATCAGGGTCAAACCTAAGAACGGATTGCAGAGTCCCAGATGCATAATGTATATCTGTGTATTTCTTATGCAGTAAATAGCGTTACAGAGCCAGAATGTTTTATTTGGCATTGTTTAGACGATTAAGCAATATCAACTTCACATTTGTGCTGTTGCACTAAATGCCATTTGATATTTGGTACGAATGAGTGTGATTTTGCATTTAAACTGTTCAGTGAGCAAAAAGTTCATTTTGGGTAAAAATGTAGCTAGTTATGTTTACATAGCCATTATCTGTTTTCCAAAAATACTTTGCACCTGCTTAGATCATGGTGGTCCAAAAGTAAAAAAAAAAAAAAAAAAAAAAAAAAAAAAAAAGCTATGTATCTGAACTCGTATTTCTGTAATGCATGGACGCCTGTGTCCGACACTGGATTTATAAAAAAACAAACAAACAAACAAACAAAAAGGTAGGATTTTTAGCTCACAAATCTAACATTTTTTTTTTTTTGCATTTGCATATGCAGAAGTTTATTTCTCACAATTTATACTTTTCTTCTCAGAATTGTGACTTCATATCTTGCAATGGTGAGTTTATATCTAACAATTTTGAGTTTACATTCTTCTATTACTTGCAATTGTGAGTTTATAGGCTCTCACAATTCTGGCTTTATTTCTTGCAATTCAGACTTTATGTCTCAAAATTCTTGCACGATTGCAAATTTGTAAGTCAAAATTGCGAGAAACAAACTCACAATTAGAAGAAGAAAATTGTGAGATGCAAAATTGCATTTGCAAAAAAGAAAGTCAGAATTGTGAGCTAAAAAGTTGCAATTACCTTTATTTTTAAGCTTTGGCAGTACTTGCTTCACACCATTTTAAAGAAAATGCAAACATGTTGAAAGAACACACATGTACTTGCATAGTATATCAGTTTTAGATCCATTGACTGGTCTATTAAAATTTTAAATTTCATTATCAGGTACACAGTGATCTGTTTCGCTTGATTGCTCGTGATCAAATCACACGAGACAGATGTGAACGGCAGATGTAAACAAGGCCGGAGAGAGCTGAATGAGAGCAGTTTCACACACCCACAAGTGCTGAGTTTTACTGAAAACTGCATAAAGTACACACATCTGCACGAGACCATCATACAGGGTGGGGGAGCTCAACACTTGTAGTAAATATCAGCTGTTACTTCTAGGATCAGAACTGTGCAGAAACATCTACTCTGTCCTGATAGTGGTACCATATGAAGTTACACAAATTATTAGTGTTACCAAACAGGTTTCCCAAATATTACCCTTATTTCCCATGGATATGAAGTGTAAAATACCGGAAGAAAGTTATCTGTTAGGATTTCCATTTGAAACAAAACCCCCTGGATGCCATCTTTGCTTCATGAGCATGCAGAATATTTGTCATGTGACTGATAACTTGTCAAAAGCAGCAAATAGGGGAAAGGTGCAAATCCAATGCTAACCCAGGGTTAACCAACCCATAGAAATGTTATTTCAAATAAAATACATTAGCTGAAATAATATATATATATATATATATATATATATATATATATATATATATATATATATATATATATATATATATATATATATATATATATATAAACTTATTCTATTTCAGCTAGCTGCTATGGAAACATTTCTAATTTTCATTTAGCTTAGCTTGATTCACTAAAAAAAAAAAAAAAAAAACTTAAGTAAAAAAATTCATAGAAGCTATGTAGACATTAAAAAAAACGAATAAAAAAAAAAGCAAAAACAACAAAATTACTAAAGCTTTATTTAAAATGCAAGATGAGAGATCTAAGGTAAAATAATAATAAAAAAAATAATAAATAAATAAAAATAAAAAAATATAACACGGTCTCAGTGATAGGCTACTAACATAACACTGTCCTAACCTTACCACAAATCCATAGCAGAAAGAAGATGGGAATTTAAAATAAGAGGCTTGTTGGAAAAACATTGTTTTGGCTTCAAAAACTATAAAAGTACTAAAAAGTTTAATAATTAAATTGACTTAAATCCTAGACAATTGGCAAAGAAGGGAAATTCTAGTTAAAAGCCTTGTTGTGTTGCATCTGTCGCGGTTGTATTTCGTTGTGGGTGTGGTCTGTATCGTTCCAGTAGTGGTGGGCGTGGTCTGTAGTTGATATAACTCCGTGAGCGTGGTTTAGTCTTGACAGACGCAGATACATTTGCCAGGTAACCACGCCCCCTCGTTATTCTATTGATAACGTGGGGACCGCAGTCAGATTTTTGCTGTTTAACAGCGCCTCACAGAGACAAGTGCGTCTCAGGACTTGACAGGTAGTATTTTTTTTATATATATACCACATTTTATGGGCGTTACTACAATTACTTATGTTTCAGCTTCAAACAACCTCCTATGATCCTATGAGTTTAGCTGTATTAATACACCTTGTACCATTTCTTCGTAAATTTTACTTTGGACCACTGAAAAAAATTTAAATCAACCAAGCCACACAATTCCCCTCATTATTGTTAGACATTTAAACAGCACCAAAATGTGGCAGCTCCGTATCTTTATTTTTACAACCAAAACCGCCATTTGCGATACTGAATGTTTAATTTCACAGAAAGTGCAGTGTTTTAGTTTTTGGAGATCACTTACCTTCACTTCCACACTGTTTGCCATTGTTCGCACCCATCCCGAAGAACACATAGTCTCTCCTCCCAATAACAAATCTAAAGCAGTCAGATTACACGGGGAAAGTCCTCGAGCACACAAAATATAGCTCCATTATGGGAAAAGACAAAGTCTTCTTTATAACGCAACATGCAGACGCGGAATCCAGCAGTCCTGGCGAAAGTTGACAGCAATCTTTTCGCTGAGAAAAATGACCATTATTGGAGAGAAGTTGCGCTGATGTCGAGCGGGCGGTTCCGACAGATGTGTGAAGAGAAACTAACCACATGAACTCACTTGCACTGCGACTATACGAGAATGTGATGGAGGGGCTGGACCAGCTTTAAAGAGACCCTCTATTTAAAATGCCACACATCCTCCTGAGCATCCAGTAGTGAAAACAGCCTCATATAAAGTTTGTAGTGTTTCGGGAAACTTTTTGTCTTGTTTTCCGGTGCAAATGTCTAAAGATTCCTAAATCAAGATACATTCAGAAAAGAATTTTTTTTTTTTTTTTTTTAAATGCATGCAACATGTAAAAACTTGAAAATCTGATAAAAACGCATTGCCAAAAGGGTTTAGAAAAGTAGTTAGTTCTGTGATAGAACAGTAATCGACATTGCAATGCTGATGCATCTATGAACACATGTGTCACTTTATGAAAGATCTGCATTAATATGAACTGAATTGAGTATTGCTACATTTTAGAATTATGTTATACTCGAGGGGCCATTAATAAAATAATATAATAATATCAGTAGTAGGACATGTTTCCTTTTGAACCAAACTAGTCTGTGTCCTTACTGTGTGTTCTATTGTGAGTTAGGCTTCCTGTGTAGAATAAAGCCATCTGGGACTATTAACGGAAGCCTTTTACTCTGAACAAAACAGGAATCATACACAAGGGTATTTCTGTCTAGGAATTACTTCCATAAAAACTCCCATCAATTAGTAAACGCCTTTGACCTTTACGTTCTTGCGACAATACAAAATTCCTTATTGTTTGCAAGTGCTGACATTGTTTTTTGTGCTGGTGGCCCTGAATGGGTGGACGCATATTGTTTTACAAGTCAACATCTCTCTCTTTATCAAATGCAAAGGTGAATAGGCTGATGCCGAAGATCTTACAACTTCACTCTGGGACAATATACATGGCCAAATGTCCAGACCACACATTTTTATAAAGATCTTTGGAAATGGCAATGGCTGTTGTTAATTATGTATTCATTTATTATCCATCTATCAAACGCAGATCTGAGCAGAGTCTGTAAAACATGCCGAGTTGCACAAAAGTTATTTTTCTTGGAAGCGGGTTTGAGAGAACTTTTAGCGTCTACTTTCGACTGGTCTGTTTGGCTTGCATGGTACCAATCAGCGGTCTGCTGGCTGTCTGGACTGAGGTCAAATGCCAAGCCAGAGAAAGCCTTTACAGCCAAACGCTCTGCCTCAACGGTATGCAACCCAAGAACGCTATCTACTTCCTGTCTCTGGGGCTCTACTGATGCAGGCTGGCACACACAGACACACATGTGCAGATGTGATACTGAAAACAACAGGAAGAAAACCTTGAGCCAGCTGCTTAAAATGTGGTTTTGAAAACGGCCGTGAAACCTGAGATTTGGAGAGAACTTTAAAGGTCAGATATTGACGTTGCAAAATCTGAGGTTTTAGTCATATTAAACACAGAAGCAGGCAGCCACATTCATGCTTCAGAGTCCCCAAAGGTAGCATTTGTTGTTTTTACTGCTGAAATTTGTACTAATAGCCATATGCCTTAATAACAGTGGCATCAGGTACTGAAAATTACCTACTGTGATGTCACAGCATCTCAATCATCACATACTTCCCTACCAGTGTTGCGTAACACATTACTTTTTCCAACTAGAAACTAGAAAAATAATGCATTACTTTTTAATTTAGAATAAAATGTTACTTTTTCATAAAAAAGTAACATTAGTTACTTTGTTTTCCCATGTATTGACTAACAGTTCTCATGTTGAGGGAAATCGGGAGTAAGTGCAGAGGCGTTGTGTGAACATGATGTTGCTATAGTTCTAGACAATGTTAACATGCATTTACTTATCTCACTGTACAAAAAGATTCAGTATTCCTCAAAATAAAAACAATGCAATGCAAACTCAGAATATGACGCAAACCTGCAATAACTAAATGATAAATAACAATGAGAAACTTAACACTTTCCATAAAAAGTAACAGTTACTTAAGGAAGTAACACAATATTGTAATTCATTACTTATAAAAGTAACTTTCCACAAAACTATTCCCTACCACTGTAGATATAGGGCTGAATTCACAGTACTCATAAAAGATTACTTTGCATAAAACAGATACCAAGTAACAGGATTAGTTACTTTTTAAAGAAGTAACGCAATATTGTAATGCGTTACTTTTAAAAGTAACTTTCCCCAACACTCTTCCCTCCAAAATTGTAGGTGAAAACCAGAAGTATGTCTGAAATCAGTACTCATAAGATTACTTTCCATAAAAATAGATATTAAGTAACAGGATTAGTTACTTTTTAAAGAAGTAACACAATACTGTAATGTGTGTTACTCTTAAAAATAACTTTTCCCAACACTCTTCCCTTCAAAATAGTAGATGGAAAAACATGTCTGAATTCACAGTACTCATAAAAGATTACTTTCCATAAAAACAGATACTAAATAACAGGATTAGTTACTTTTTAAAGTAGTAATGCAATATTGTAAATTGTTACTTTTAAAAATAACTTTCCCCAACACTCTTCCCTACAAAATAGTAGGTGAATAACAGATGTCTGAATTCACAGTACTCATAAAAGATTACTTTCCATAAAAACAGTTAAGTAACAGGATTATTTATTTTTTATAGTAACACAATATTGCAATGCGTTACCTTTAAAAGTAACTTTCCCCAACACTCTTCCCTTCAAAATAGTAGGTGAAAAACAGAAGTATGTCTGTAATCACAGTACTCAAAAAAAAAAAAAAAAAAAACTACTTGCCATAAAATTAGATGCTAAGTAACAGGATTAGTTACTTTTTAAAGTAGTAACGCAATATTGTAATTTTTAAAGTAACTTTTTACTTTTAAAAATAACTTTCCCCAACACTCTTCCCAACAAAATAGTAGGTGAAAAACAGATGTCTGAATACACAGTACTCACAAAAGATTACTTTCCATAAAAAGAGATAGTAAGTAACAGGATTAGCTACTTTTTAAAGTAGTAACAATATTGTAAGGCACTACTTTTAAAAGTAACTTTCCCCAACACTCTTCCCTACTACATAGGAGGAGAAAAACAGAAGTATGTCTGAAATCAAAGTATAAGATTAGGTGAAAAGTACACGGACAACCTACTACTTCCGGCAAGATCCTGAGCGTTGCATACAATGGGCACGTTACTATCCCATGAGGCCAAAGGAAAGGATTGTGAATGGCAGTGAAGCAATGCAACTGACGCTTATAGGTCACATTTATAACAGCTAGCATCATAGTTCTTTTGAAGTACTGTATTACAGCCAAACAGTACTGCATCCAGATGTATTGACATTACAGTAACACAGGCAATGTGTTACTGTATGCAGTGCTTTAAAATGAACTTTAACTTTTTTTCTATTCATGTTAATAAAGAAATGTCCACTGCACATTTTGTTCCCAAATGTCCAGATGTGACATTTAGAGCAGGATACGCATTATTTTAGTTGTGTGCCTGTATTAACTGAACTTGAATGCTCTGCATATGCTTCACATTATCTCATGGAAAATATTCCTTGATGCTACATGTATTTATGGGCCTTTTTAAACATTCTTAGTTAAAATGGCACTTGGTTGGATGTTTTATTTTGTACAGTTAGATAATTTATTTTTTAAGGTCGGCTTAAGCATTGAAATGATAATACAATTCTTGTACCAAGATACTGGACCACAAAGTACAAGCAGGAAAGAGTTACCAGATAAAACGGTCTATTTTGGTGGATAAACCACAGGAAAAGTATCTCTTCTGTTGAGCACAGATTTATAAATGATTCTCATTACACATTTGGGAAGATGGTTGGTACTTCTTGCGTTTTCCAAAATGCAATTCAATAAATTGCACCAACTGGCAAGTAACAGAGTTTCATATACTTGCCAAAGCCTATTTTTACACATTTGGTGGAGTGTTAATTTTCAAGCTTGGCAGAAATGCTAAGGATGTCTCCTAGACAACTACAAGCTGGTTTCTGCAGCGCTGTCAGAAGCAATCCATGCATGAAATAAATGCATTTAAAAATGCAGCATTTTGCAGTTTTAGTAATAAAAACTATTTTGTGATTCAGTGAATAATAAAGTAGTATTTTTTCTCTCTAAAATAAATGCACACTGATGAATCGTGCACAATACACTAGGAACAACTGATTTCGTTTTTTATAACCTTTAAGATAACACTTTTATTTAAGATTTGTTTAAAATATTGTAAGAAATCTCTTAAAATACTTTGTGATAAAAAAAATCTCTTCTCGTACTATAGAAGCTCTGCAGGAGGTCCACTGGTCGCCCAGTGTGAATAGACACCCAGAGAGGCACAGGGGGAACGGTTAGCAACAGCATCTGTATTCGCATTATCAGCCACTGGGGCAGCAACAGACATAACATAGTAGCCTGGAGGAGAGGCCATGCTCTCATCCTCAACGGCCTCACGAGAAACAGAGGCAGATGGGTAGACAGCACTGATGATATCGGGAACAGACTGATCAGAACAGGGAGTCAAGGTGCTCTCCATTGCAACAGAGGATTCTGGGTCGGCTAGAGGTAATGGAGGTGTTGTCCGACCAGCCACTTTCCTGCGTATGGCCCTCATCGTAATAGGGATGGACATGCATCTGGAAAGAAAAACAAACGGGTGAAGGATGATTCATGAACAGAGGGAGTTTCCAGAAAACAAGCAGCAGACTAGGACAAGGCACAGTTTGAATCATTCATATTTTCTGGGCATCTTGACGTAAAAAATATAAATAAATAAATAAGTAAAATAAAATAAAATAAATCAAGAACTGCTTTAAACATAAGATCAGAGCACTACATGTTTACAGGAAGGTGAAAGCAAAATATTTAGTAAACATCGAACGTCTGGACTCTACAAATAAGAGTGTTTAAAATTCAGTGGAAATCTTTTTTTTTCACAACCTCATTTTTTCCTTTAAAGGGATAATTCCCCAAAAGAAAAAAAAAAAAAAAAAAAAAAAAAAAAAAAAAAAGAAAATTCTGTCATTTATTTGCCCTCATCTTACAAACCCATAAGATTTAGTTCATCTTTGAAAGCAAAAGAGGATATTCTGAATGAAACCCGAGTTTTCTCCCATCCTCCACGTTAAGCACACACATTTGAGCACGGGTATATTTTTCTTTTATGCCAAAAATCTAAAATATTAAAGTAAAGATGATGTTTTATGAAGATATTTTGTAAATTTCTTACTGTAAATACAGTTAAAGCCAAAAAACAGCACCCTTGCAATTCTGTCAGAAAATGCAGCACTTCTCTCAGAAAATTGTTCCAGTTGCAAATGTTTTTGTATTCACGTGCTTGTTGTTTGTTTACACTGCAACAAAAAACAAAAACAAAAAAATAAAATCAAACTTGATAAAATTTCACACAGAACTCAAAAATGGACTGGACAAAATTATTGGCACCTTGTCAAAATTGTAAGAAATAATTGCTTTTCAAGCATGTGATGCTCCTGTAATTTGTATTTAGATACACCTGTGGCAAGTAACAGGTTTGGCCAATACAGTAATCACACTTGCAACCAGTTAAAATGGAGAAAAGTTGACTCAACCTTTGTGTTGTGTGTCACACTGAGAAAAGAAAGAAGTATAAAGCATTGTCTGTGGATTTGAGAGAAAAAAAAAAAAAATTGTGGAAAAACATGGACAATCTCAAGGCTACAAGTCCATCTCCAGAGATCTTAATGTTCCTGTTTCTACTGTGTGCAACATCGTCAACAGGTTTACAGCCCATGGCACTGTAGCTAACCTCCCTGGACGTGGACGGAAGAGCAAAATTAATAAAACATTACTACAAAGGATTGTTCAAATGGTGGATAAAGAACCCCGATTAACTTCCAAACAAATTCAAGCTGATCGGCAGACACAGGGTACAACAGTGACAGCTCGCACTATCCGGCGCCATCTGAATGAAAAGGGACGCTATGGTAGGAGACCCAGGAGGACACAAAGGCATAAAAAGCAAGACTGGAGTTTGCCAAAACTTATGTGACAAAACCACAATCCTTCTGGGAGAACATACTGTGGACAGATGAGACAAAAGTAGAGCTTTTTGGTAAAGGACATTATGGCACTGTTTACAGAAAAAGAAATGAGGCCTTCAAAGAAAAGAACACAGTCCCTACAGTCAAACATGGTGGAGGTTCAAAGATGTTTTGGGGTTGCTTTGCTGCTTCTGGCACCAGATGCCTTGACTGTGTGAACGGTATCATGAAATCTGATGATTACCAAAGAATTTAGGGGCGCAACATAGTGGCCAGTGTCAGAAAGCTGCGTCTCCACCAGAGGTCATGGGTCTTCCAGCAGGACAATGACCCGAAACACACTTCAAAAAGCACTCAGAAATGGTTACAAACAAAGCACTGCAGAGTTCTGAAATGACCAGCAATGAGTCCAGATCTGAATCCCATAGAACACCTGTGGAGAGATCTCAAAACAGCAGTTGGGAGAAGACATCCTTCAAATCTGAATGACCTGGAGCAGTTTGCAAAAGAAGAGCGGTCCAGAATTCCAGTAGAGAGGTATACCAAATATTAAGTTAAGGGTGCCAATAATTTTGTCCAGTGTATTTTTTTTAAGGTTTTGTGTGGAATTGTATCAGATTTGACTTTTCTTCTCTGTTTTTTTTCAGTTGTTCCAATGCAAAAAAAAAAACAAAAAAAAAAAACAAACAAACAAACAAACAAACAAACATGCAAGTACCAAAACATTTGCAACTGCAACAATTTTCTGAGAGAAGGGTTGCATTTTCTCAGAGTTGCAAGGGTGCTGATATTTTTGGCCATGACTGTATATCAAAACATAGTTTTTGATTAGTAATATGCATTGCTAAGAACTTAATTTGGACAAATTTAAATATGATTTTCTCAATATTTAGATTTTTTTGCACCCTTAGATTCCAGACTTTTAAACAGCTGAATCTTGGCCAAATATTATCCTATCCTAACAAACCATACATCAATAGAAACCCTATTTATTAAGCAGTTTTGTGGTCCAGGGTCACATGTGAAAAAAGCCTAAAATAATGTGTCTGGTAGTAGGTGAAAAATAGTACTCAAAAAAAGACTACTTGCCATAAAAATAGATACTAAGTAACAGGATTAGTTACTTTTTAAAGTAGTAACACAATATTGTAACTATTGCACTACTTTTAAAAGTAACTTTCCCCAACACTCTTCCCTACTACATAGTGGGAGAAAAACAGAAGTATGTCTGAAATCAAAGTACAAAGATTAGGCGAAAAGTACATGGACGACCTACTACTTCCGGATCACGTCCCTTTGGAAGACTCAGATTAAACAGTTCCATTAATATTTCTTTTACAGATTTCTTTTACAATCTTCAGGCTTTAACTTCTTGAAACAAAGTTTTAGGTGAAAAAGTCTCATGCTTCATTAAAAATATCTTTGTATTTTCAAGATGAACGAAAGTCTTATAAATTTGGAGTGACATGAAGGTGGACACCCGATGCCAATTTTCATTTTTGTTATTAACACTTTAAATTGAGTTTGTTATTGATATGGTTAAGCAGAACAGTTCTCAAATGCAGAAAGGACATCCTAATTAGAGAGCATGTGCAAAAGTGATGCAAAATGTTGGACGCACCGCATAAGTACTCTGGAAATGTAGTCGTCCAATTTATGATCCACAAAATCAGGCATCAGAAGCCTGCAGCTCATCTGATGGGAATCCACCACCGTCACCTGAACTAACACAGAAAATGTCATTATTTTATATTGTGCATATGCTGAATGGTTTCCACAGGATTCCATTTGTGCCAAATATGATGCAAAACATTTCAGATAGCATGCAATGAATTTGCTTAATAGTGAATTTGTACCATAGTGAATCTGCTGCACACAATGCATATTTTTAATATAGTGTGTAATGGTTCTTACGAACAGCCAGGTGGTTGTTATCATCGAGGCTGAATGTAACAGAAAGGCTGTGGTCTGATTCTGGAAGGATCTCACATCTCAGGTCATACAGCAAGCCAGCATCTTCAGTATATGAAAAGCGAGAAGGCAAAAGCTCCATCTTAAATTACGGCAAATGAGTCCGAGAAGGCCAGGAGAATGTGCCGCCAGTCTACTGCCAGCTGAATGCATGAATAAGCTGTATTAATAACCTATGTGGTGGTTGTGGTTACTGAAACAGCTTGCCAGCAGGACGTTGATGGCAGACTGATGGCGAAGAATATCCAGTAAGGCAGGGACGTGGCTGGGGTGTGTGAAGGGGACTGTGTGAATTAAGGCTCCTTTCCAGGACTCTCGGCCCCATTCGGCCCCAGGGAACACATAACTGTGGTACTCCGAGGCGGGCAAAGGCTGAGAAACATTAAAGACCGTAACCAAGGTAAATAAGACCGAAACAGAGAAGAGCAAATCAATGAATGTCAGTTTCTGCTGACCCAAAATAAACATCTTCCTGCAGCAAAGAATGACAAGTACAATTAATGTACAGTAGCCAGTAACGAAGCAAACAAAAGTTCTCAATATCCCGTAATCTCTCTTTGCAGTATATAATTATCATGGCAAGGCAAAACATGGTTGTTTATGTAAAGTTTGGTGGGTTGAATTGCAAACAGACCACAACAAACTGAACCCCTTCAGTCCAGATCTTGGAGTTCAGCATTTTGCTGGTCTTCATGAGAAGATGAGGTAGAGGCTCCACCTGCTGGGGTTTCTCAGCTACAACACCACCTGAGTCACATTAGGAGACTGGTTACTGGGCAAATATGGTTATTAAATTTACTTTCAAGTGTCTCTGTGTGTAACGCACCTGTGATTTCACCCATTTTCTCTATGAAGGAAATAAGCGTGGGTAACGGCGGCTGTAGTTTGAGAAGAAAGGTGGCCGGGAGTAATTCTGAGCAGGATTCAGTGAGCGGCTGAAACACTGGAAACCTTAAGCACAGAAAAATAAAATTTCATCTTGGTTGATATTATAAAGGTCAGAAAAATCAATATTACACCATTGATTCTTCTCTCTAGAGCTAGACTGGTGTTAAAGGGAATTGGGAAGGGTCAAAAGCCTTTATCTGGGGTGACTACTACTTCCCATTTCCTTGGCAGTCTCTACTCGAACATGCAACCATTGTATTAGCAGCACAAATCCCTAACCATTAGGCGATAATCACAATTTTTAAAGACATCTGGTATGAAACACTCCACCACTCACCCGAAAGAGTCGACCTGAGGTGGAGAAGAGATCAGCGATTCCGCCTGCAGCTTGTGAGAGGCGTCACTGCTTCCCACTGTTACCAGAGCAATCTGGCCACTGCTAACCTCACCTATATAAAATTCAAAACTGATAAATTCAAAACTATATCGAGGAGGGGAGAAAAAAAAAAAAAAAAAAAAAAAACCACACTAGAAATGAAAAAAAATTACTAAAGCTAACAAAAAAAAAATAATTTCAGTTATACACTGATGCTACGGGGCATTTTATAATTATCTCTGATTGGACTGATTAAAACAGTGCTGTGTACTAAATTTAAAACAAACTGTCAAAAATAGTTTTGGTTAACTGAGCTAAAGCTTTAAAAAAAAAAAACACAACCAACTGGATGAAAAATGTACATTTAAAGAAATTACAAATGCTGCCCTGGCAACTAACAGAAATAAAATAGCTACTAAAAAATGGAAAATGGGGGAAAAATGTACAAACTATGTGATCTGGGAAAACCCACCGGATGTTGTGCTGGGACATTTTCAGGAAATCTGAAAATAGGCCAAATGTCTTTTTTTTTTTTTTTTTATCAAAATTAGGTTCATTCAATTAAACTAATTAATTATTAAATTAATTAACTTAATCATTAAATTAAATTATTATTCTATAACATCTTGTGTATCATCTCTAAAAATATCTCGGCAATATTCACTCGTTTAGTGCAGGAAAACAGCAATTTATTGCAGCAAGCAGAAACGACGATGTCTTTCTCTGATGTTAAGAACGAGCTGTGGAGGTGCTTTCCTTTAACAGCACGAAACAGTTGACCAATCAAAATAAATAATGTAACATTTAATAAAGGCACATTCCCAGGTCTGTGTAAACTACAGCATGCAAAGTTTTACTTATTTTTTTAATATTGTGAGATGGCGGAGCACAATACTTAAACGATCCATCTCATCTCAATCTGCTCAATCTTGGTGATGTCAGTGCCCCAAGCAATGTTATAATGGACTATTTCACATGACAGTCTGTTTTATGCACAGTGTGTGAACAGTTGCGCTGCGCTCACTTTTCTAAATGTAAACTACAAGCTACACTATTCGTGCTATCTATACATAGAAGGGACAATCAAAAGTTCAGAGACTGTGCCCGTGATAGACAACGGTTAACGGTCCTCTCCAGGTTAAGGTTAGTCTGTTTGTGTGATGATGCAGTACAGCGCTCTGGACAGACAGCTCTCGTTAAACCCGTGAAGTGAAAGTGAAACCAGTCTTACTTTAAATCCATTTTTCTCAATTTAATTCCTGAAAATCATAGCTATCAGCCAACACAAGATAGCCATAACTTATGTTCAAGCTATGGACAAAATAAAAACAGTTCTGGAAAGGGCTTGAACCCAGCTTTCATATGGTATCAAAACCTAAATTTCACCATGTGTTGGGTTTTCCTAGATCACATATATAAAAACGAAAATAACACTGGATTAGACGGTACTGTTTACTGTATACCTGTGCTTGACAACCCCATGAGCACATCTAATGGACTAATGTAGTACTTGATTGTCATCGGAGATCCTGTGAGGAAGACGACAGAGAACAGTTTAATATTTTGCATAAAACATACTGATCTAACACTCACATTTTTCCCCTTGCGTACCCTCTTTGCCTGGCTGGACGTTTCCAATCCTGCCGTTCATAATGAGGTCAACGTGAAGGTCACTTTCTCTCAAAGACCTAGAGGAGGCACTGTTTATTGAATTATATGATAATAGAATTTGATCTTGAGAAACGCATAAAGCATTGGCTAGTTTCCCACACCTTGGTAAATGGGATATTTTGAAGAGATCGGTTTCCAGGTGCCGAAGAGAGGTGTAGATTTTAATCTTGACATCACTGCCAGAGCACACTCATTATTAGACAGATATACTAGTAGTATAAATTGTTAAATTTATCAGAAACCAGAAGGAAATACTTGTCTCCTGGGATGTTGTAAAAAGAAGCAAGGTCGTCCAACTTTAGAGAGAACTCTTGAAACTTCTTCATCCTGTGGGAATACAATTACTATTCTTACTCCAACACCAGTTTATTTCAAAACATGTTTCTCTTGAATCAAACATCATTTCTATTTACCTTAACAACTGAAGGAGTGATGGGCTGGACTACAAACAAAACCAAACCATGTTAATGCATTTCACAGAATCTTTTACACAAACTTATAAGCACATCGTCTCACCACAGGAGCTTCGCCATGATGGGCCACCCTCACATCTTCCACGCGTCCCCCCGACAGCAGCACCACCTCGACGTAAAACAGGTCTGCTGTCAGGTAACACACAGTCTCTGTGGGACTCATATGCGACCCCAATCTACAAAAACCAGGAGTCTGTCAGCTTAAATTACAAGAAACAGCTGCACAAAGAGTTTTAAGGAACTGTAATGAAATCCAAAGTTTTAAAATACTGACAAAGTATTAAATTGTGAGAAATGTCTGCGAGTACACAATCTGAAAAAAAAAAACAAAAACTTCAGATGAATGATCAGTTCAGTGTAATTTCTACATCTCTGATGGCAATGTGCAGAATTGCAAAAATACTGACTGTATTCAAACAGGTTTTCCAGAATAATCAACACTTTTTCAATTAGTTGTACAAGATAGTTCTGACTTAAATTTCTTCCATATTGTGACATACATCTGAGTGTTTGTTGTTTGTTTGTTTAACGCTATGCTAGCCTCTTTAGGGTGAGACAAAAAATAAAAACAAATAAAAAATAAATAAATTTTAAAAAAATGTGTATTTTATATCAGATTTTTAAAATTGAGTATTGGAGAAAAAAAAAAAAAAAAAAAAAAAAAAATATAAATAATATATATATATATAATATATATATATATATATATATATATCAATATATACATACACAGACAAAATTTGAAAAATGAAAAAAAAAAAAAAGGGGGGGGGGCAAAAAAAAAACAACAACAACAACAACTAATTAAACTAATAAAATGACAAAAGCATGGACAAATAAATTAAATTAAATTAAATTAAAATAAAACCTTTAAAACTAAAACAGCCAATTCAAAACACCTGAACTCTATAACAATATCTAGAAACTAAAATAACACTAAAACTGAAAATAAATAAGTAAATACATAAAAATGACAAAAGCACAAAAAAAAACAAAAAAAACAACAACAACAACAACAACAACAAAGAAAAAAGAAAATTAAAAAAGGCAAAAATGTACAGACTATGCGATCTGGGAAAATCCGAGTTTCACTGGGATGGTTTCAGGAAGTTGGAAAATAGCTCAAATGTCAATTTTATTAGGTTCATTAAATTAATTAATTATTAATTTAATTTGATTTATTCATTCAATTAAATTACATTTAATTATTTAGACAAAAAAAAATAATAATTATAATTAATTAATCAATTGTAATTTCTATCAGATTTTTACAATTTATTTTCTAAAAAAAGAAAAAATATATATACTTTGTTTTATTTCAAAATCACACCTAATGGGGTGTGGTGAGGACTTTAATCCATCATTTGTTAGATAGTTATGATTAAAAATTACATAATTATAAAAAAACAAAAATGGATGGATGGATGGATGGATGAAGCGCTCACAAAAGAACAATAACTTTTTTTTTTTAACATGAATTTACGCAATGACGACTTTAAGCAAAGTTTTCCCTGCTGATTATCTAATGCTGACGCATAAAAATATTGAATGTTGTAATATAAGTGCAACATCTGTATGTAGAAAAAGCTCAAACCCTCTTTGTCTGGCAATCATCTCTAGTCTGGACACCACTGCTGTCAAGGAGGACACTACAGACAATACAGAAATAACAAATGTAAGAGAAAGAGAAAGACATTTTTATTCACAGAGCTACGTTAGAGTTCAAGGACATCCTCACCGGTGAGCGCCTCGTTGATCCTCTGAAGACATTTGGCGATCGGCTCACAAACTCTGCCGTCTCCTTTTGTTTTTTCCTACGAAGAAAAATATTCCTCACCTTTGTGTTTCATCACAGCAATACTAAGAAATGACCTTCTGAGGCAAAAATATAACCCTGAGCTATCATGCAGTGACTTTCCAACCAACACAGACCATTATGCACCTTACAGCTGCTCAGAGAAACTCAGATTTAATCATCGTTCTGGAGAGCGACCTGCTGTTTGCATATTATTTTGGCACTGATTTATGCAATCCGCAAGTCTTAAGCTCCACATCTGGAATAGATTTGGAAGGCTGTGCACGCACATAATGGCAGAAATCTGAAGCTGATGTCTGTGAGACCCAAGTTCTCTAATGCGCAATTATTGACCCTACCTTAACCTCCTCCGTATGACATCACCCTGCTTTAACCCCACGTGCATTCATGACCCTATATGGCTTGATGTCTAATGCGAATTTAAGTAGTATAAATGTCTGTCATCATTTACTCATCCTTATGTCATTGTTAACCTGTATAATAGTCTTTCTTGTGTGGAAAACAAAAAGAGATGTTTAGAAAAATATCAAAGCTGCTGGATGACATTTTATACCACAAGCACCAAACAGTTTAATAATCCATATGGAATATCTTGAGCTTGATGATAAATTACCATGTACTTTCAATATATCCAAAGCGTGCATCACATATTATACAAACGCCTACTTGGGAAGCAGAACAAGCTGAATGCCAGCTATTTTTATCAGGTTTGCACTAAGTACTAATGCACTAAAATGATATTGGGATTTTGAATGTCCAAATTCAGTATACACCTCATTAATAAAACAGGCAAGCAGATGAGCCTAGAATATGAGTAAAACATGCTAAACTGCACATTAACAACGCAGTGATATTGGAGGACCAAATTCAATATATGCAAGTTTAAAATGTACATGCAAGGTGATGAATAAAGAATATAAACTACTACAATTAAAAAAAAAAAAAAAAACGTGTAAATGTGTTCATATTCTGGGCTCATCTCCTTGCCTGAGTATTGCATCCATCATCTATAACGTGTACTGAATTTGATTCTTTTGATGTCACTCAGTACAAGCTTTTTTATATTGAGCAATTTAGAACGTCCCACTGTTTTAAATTATACTGTATAAGCAAGCCTGTTTCCGCCACAGAAAAGAAATAAAAAAATAATTAAAAGGTAATTGTGTCTCACAATTCAGACTTTCCCCCGCCAAGTTTATAACTCGCAATCCTGAGAAGAAAAGTCAGAACTGTGAGAGATAAAATCACAATTGCAAGACAAAAGAGAGGGTGCTCGCTGCAGAGCCAAATGGGAGGAGCTGGAGCTCTAGCTCAATAAAGAGTAAATAAAGTGGAATAAAGAGTCATAACTGCCTTTTAATTTTTATTCCATGGTGGAAACTAGCTTCCATAACCGCAACAAGTGGTGTACATGCATAGAGTGTTTCCACGACGCGTCATCAATCGGTCAGCACTGAATGCAAACAATGCTCCTCAACCGAACGAAACTTGCATATTTTGCTCATTATTGCTTTTGAAATTGATCAATTATTGTCATGTTTTGGGCTGTACTAATTGGTCAGACTGGGAAAAACATTTGGAATACTATACACCTTATTTTTCAATGCAGAAGTAAGCTGTTTTCTGGTAATGTGTTAGACGTCCGGTTCATAATCCACCATAGGGAAATAACCATAAGAATATCTAAGTGCAGTAAACGGTAAAACAGTTTGCACTACAAACCAGTGTGTTCATAATTAAGATAATACATTCAAATAATGTGGTAAGACACACCAGTTTGCAATATCAATAAGCAAAACAAGCTTTTTGTACAGCTAAAAATAGCTGGAAGTGGATGAGACCGGAAGCCAGACACAAAAAAGAAATTTACAATTGGCTGCACCCACTCTTATGGAAAAAAAAATAAGGTGGGTAGACTGCCAAAACTTGTAACAAATGAGGGAGAAGAATGCAAAAAACTATCCGAGAAGCAAAAGGTGTTTGTGGTTAGCCAAACTGAACTGAAACTGAACCAAACTGAAGATTTATAGATTTAGGATAAAACCAGAAAATATTAGGCTAAAATCTTAACACCACTCTTACACATCTTTACCACCTATTAACTTTAGTTTGTCAAAATATTGCATTCTTTCATGCTTACAAAGTCCTTCTCTATAGCAGATTTCACACGTTTTTGTTCCGTGGTTTAGACAGTATAAATTAGCAGAACGTCATCTTCAGTAGTACATTAACAATGCAATCCATGCGGTTGTTTACATCCAAGTATCACCAATATGGCCCTGCATCCAGGTAAATGACCAAACCATGATGCAAGCCCAAAATATTCCTTTTAAGCGGATTTAAATATTAGTCGCCTGAAACAGGCCTGTGCTGCAGTTCTGTTCATGTTTTACCCTCCAGGTCTCTACACCAGTCATGTGACTGAAAACTATGAACAGAGAAGAGCAGCTCTGACATCTGCTAAATATCTCCTTTACTGTTCCAAGTAAAATAGACGATATGACATGACAGTGAATAAATCACAGAATGCTCCGGTTTAAATTCACTATTTCTTGAAGACAATTTTCTTACCATACATCTCCGGACCAGCTGAACGGTCTCATTCCAAGATTTGTCAGCATATTTGGACTTCAAGTCAGACATTAAAGTCTTGGTCTTCATACTTACAGAACCTATGGAGGTGACGGACCAGAAAACATCTGCTTATGTTTTTTTTTTTTTTTTTTTTTGGAGCCATATGTGATCCTAGACCACAAAACCATCAGTTCATCAATATCAATTAGTACGGGTGTATTTGTAGCAATAGCATTGTATGGGACAAAATGAAAAAAATCATTAGAATATTAAGTCAAGATCATGTTCCATGAAGATATTTAGTTTCCTACCATAAATATCTCAAAACTTAATTTTTGATTAGCAATCTGCATTGCTAAGAGCTTCATTTGGACAACTTTAAAGACAATTTTCTCAATATTTTACATTTTTTGCACCCTCAGATTCCATTTTCAAGTTGAAGTTTGAGTAGTTTAGTTGTATGCGTTTGTATTTTTATTTATTTTTTAACATTTATATTTTTATATTAGAGAAAATTTCTTATATTTCTGTTTTAGCAATTAGTACTTCAACATTTTCAGATTTTCAAATAACGCTGTATCTCAGCCAAATATTGTCCTATCCTAGCAAAGCTTGTTTATTCAGCTTTCAGATGATGTATAAATGTTTTGTGGTCCAGGGTGACATGTTATTATATCCACCTAATTTTAATGTAAGAGAGCAGGTGCGGCCATTTGTAACTTGAATGTGCGTAACTTCCGCTATCATTGGCTACCAGTTGTTTTACTTGTACAAGAACATTCCGTTATGCTGCTTAATATTGCAAACTGGTATTTCTTGGTAGCATATTAATGTTAATTTACTATCATAATCCTAAACACAATGGTTTGTGGCACAAATAGTTTTAACGTTTAACGTTAGTGCACTTAGTTATTATAACTAACTTACCTATAGCAGCTAACCAATTGTCGGAAGTCTCGCACATTCACAAGAATTAGCTTAATTACGCGTTGCAAAATAAGGTAGAGACCTGCTAAACAAAAAAGCAACATATTTTAAACCAGCCTAAGCTCGTTATTTTGTCTTTCAGCCCGTTTATATGATTTTGGACACTTGTCAGCTGAAAATAAGCATGGTAAGGCTTCTGTACGACCATCTTAGACAGGTAAACTAGCTTAGACCAGTTTAAACAAATATTTTTGTCAGCACTAACATGAGATTTACCGCGCTCTTTCTTGTACTCCATTTTAGCCACTTGTTAATTACTTTTAGACCGCTGCTCAACTGATCCGTCTCCCGGTTAATAACACATAACTTGGAGATAAGTATATAATCACGAACAGCCAAATTTCAAAAAGACTTTCTAGCACTCAAAGGCCTGCTAATTAATTTCCCGCGTGACTCTAATCAGCTCGAGCTACGTGAATCTGGAGGCGGGGGGTGAGGGAGGGGGAAACGCGTGCGCATGCGCAGACAGGCGCCGTGCGCTTCCCTGCATGGAAAACTGAAGCGGATCCATGTGACCCGCCTATCGGGATTATCATCAGCGCTACACACCCATGAGCTCTGACTGCTGCCACACCAGAGATCGCGGCGACCGGCTTTACTCGGTAATTACTGACGGAAGTGCAGTTTGAGGCCACATTCGGTCCGGTTCTGATGACATTGGTCGGGATGTGGAGGCTGCAGTAACGGGAGAGACAGACAGAGAGATCAGGGAAGAGGAATCTCCCCTTCCCAAGAGTCCTTGTGTCTCTGGATTACCTTTAGCTGAACGAGCAGACACAAAGGTAGGATCCAGCACTGCTGTCGAGGCACATATGCAACCGATGTCGTTATGAATATTGTGGTTGTAACGTTAATATTAAATCCAGACCGGGTGCTAATAGATGAAAGCTAATGAACATATAAGTGTGTGATGATGATGATGGCTAGCTGGACAGCTAGTGTGTGTGTGTGTGTGTGTGTGTGTGTGTGTGTGTGTGTGTGTGTGTGTGTGTGTTTGTGTGTGTGTGTTTGTGTGTATGAGTCTGTCTGTCTGTGTGAGAACAGACAGTATAAATGACCCTTACAAAAAGTACTGATACCATAGTAACAGATGCTAATACCATGGTATACACAATGGTACTGAATGATTCCCATAGTATGTCACTCCTAAAGAACAGTATAAAATCATCATTTTACATATTCAAAAGAACCATTGAATAGTAATGTCCCAAAAAACATGAACCATGATTAATGGGGTGAAATCTCAGGCATCATATCATATCATATAGCGTATCTCCTACCTCTTTATGATTGTACTGTACTGAAGCCTGCAGACTGTGACTGTCTGAATGAGAAAGCTGTTGTTGTGTTCAGCAGACCCAGCCCTGGCCTCTCGCTGCATGTCTTTACATACACATACAGACATGCATGCATATCTAATGTGCTCATGTGTGCTAATGTACACACACAGACTCATATTAGACTACATGTGTTATGAATCATTCATTCCTTTAGTTAGATCAGCTTTAGATCACTACTAATGTTATAGATTTCCCTCGGCTGGGTTTCATGTCTTTTGATTCATTGTGGAACTGATGCTTCTTGAACTTTAAAATAACACAAATGCATCTAAATGATGGTACTGGATGTGGTTTGTAACCTGAGGATCCAGATGAGGAGATGTTTGTTGCTGTTGACTTGTCAGCCGTAAGTCACTTGTAACCCCACCCAGACCAGTGCTATTTTAGTATTATTTATACACTATTGTAGCATTAATTGATATTTTGAAGTAGCTTTTATTATTTATATATTTAGAATTTATTTAATTTTAGTTTGTTTTAGTCATTTTGTTATGTGCTCTTGTTATTGTTAGTAGTATTGTTTTCAATATTTCTATTTTATACTATAGAAAATACCAACATTTCTGTTTCATAATGTTAGTACTTCAAGTTATTTTGAGTTCAGTTGAGTTAGTTGGCAAGACAACATTTTTTAAAATCAGCCTGATTTTTTTTTTTTTTATTATTTTAGTTTAAGTTTTAGTAATATTGTTATGTGCTTTTGTTGTTTTTATTATTTTTATAATCCTATTTGTTTATATTATTTCTGATTTTTTTTTTTTTTTAATAAAAATAATATCTCTATTTCTTATATATCAGTTTTATTAATTAGTACTTCAACTTCAACTTATTTTATTTTGGTAACATTTCTCATTTTTATTTTAGTTGAAGTTTTTATTTTTATTTTATTTAAATATTTATATTTTTATATTACAGAAAAATAATAGTTCTATTTCTTATATTTGTGTTTTAGTAATTAGTACTTTAACTTATTTTATAACTTTCAGTTTAATTTTAGTTTAAGTTTGAGTAATATAATTGCTATTTAGTTGTATTTTTATTTTTTTAATATTTCTATTTTTATATTAAAGAAAAATAATATTTCAATTTCTTATATTTCAGTTTTAGTAATTAGTACTTCAACTTGAACTTACTTTATTTTGGTAACATTTCTAATGTTCATTTTAGTTGAAGTTTTAGTAATTTTGTTATTCATTCTGGACATTTTTATTTGTTGTGTTTTTATATTGTGAGAAATAGTATTTTTATTTCTTATATTTAAGTTTGAGTAATTTAGTTGTATACTTTTTTTATTTTTATATTTTTAATATTTCTATTTTTATATTAAAGAAAAATAATATTTCTATTTCTTATATTTCAGTTTTAGTAATTAGTACCCAACTTGTTTTATAATTTTCAGTTTAATTTTTGTTTAAGTTTGACTAATTTAGTTTTGTGCTTTTAATGTGTGTCATTTTAATTATTTCTTAAATATTTGTTTATATTTTATTTTATATAAAAAGTAATACTTCAAGTTTTAGTAATATTAATACTTCAACTTATTTTGTTTCAGTTAGTTGCCAAGGCAACTTTTCTCATTTTAAGTTTTTCACCAAATATAGCTTTATTTTCATTCACAAAATCAATATTTAGTAGTTTTAGTGTTAATTAACAATGACAACACTGACTCAGATGTGACAGAAATGCTTTTGCAAATGCATAGGGAGTTTATCCGTTACGGTAAATGCCTGTGAACTCTTTTTAATCAGTTGATTGTGAGAGAGTTAGGTTAGTCAGAAGAACACAAATGAGTTGTTTTAAGTGAAACGTCAATACAAAATGATGCAGTAAACCACCTCAGTGCTTCTGGGAAATACTGGGAAAATAGTTTCCCCAGTAACTGCTTCAGACAGGAGGACATTTAAATTAAAAGCAATTTTGCTTGATTTATGTGATGACTGTGAGTAGAATGTTACCGAAAGAAATGTGAACCTTATTTCTTCATCTTGTCCAGGTACACACAGGCAGTACATGATCTTCTCTGGAACAAACTCCCACCCTGACCCCTCACTTCAGTGACCTTCAGCATCTTCACAGCCTCCCTGACCCGACCCGACCCGACCTACGAACCTCACAGCTCCCCTGTCTGTCCTGCACCATAGCAACCGTTACCATGGCAACAGCCAAGCCGAAAGGGCAGAACTCACTGGCTCTCCATAAGGTGATCATGGTTGGGAGCGGCGGTGTGGGAAAGTCTGCTTTAACTTTGCAGTTCATGTACGATGAGGTGAGGATGCCTTCCACGTATTACTAAAATGATTTACTATTTGATAGTATTTGCATTCATGTAATAATCATTGTTATGAATCATAAGTCAGTGTTGTAGTTTGTCCTTCTGGAAAATGCTAGCTGGTTTTATACAGTTTATAGCTGGTCCAGATGCCAATATCAGCTGCATGGTCTGGTTTTGTCCAAGAGGATCAACCTTTGTAGAGCATGTTGTAATTTCAGTTCGTCACTATGGAAGTTTATTCAACTATGATGACTTTTGCTTCTGAGAAACCCAGAAATGTGAAAATGTCCAGTGTTTCCACTGTAATTATGACAAAGCTGCTTGATTTCAAACTTTTTTATTAACAGAAACTGGGAGTATTGGTGTTAAATAAACCATGATTCAGTTTGTGACTTCAAAGGTTTCAAGAACTGTATGTTCTTCAATTAAAAACAACAGTTAATGGGGGTACAAATATATTTGTAAAATATTTTAATTGAGAATATTTTTGTATTATAATTGTATAAAAATAAATGTAAAAAAACATATATTTTAAAAAAAAATATAATGTAATAAATCGTTTTAGTAAAATACAACCAAAAGTTTTTTAAAAATGTTACTTTATGTAATAAAATAAAAATAATAAAAACTGGAAATTTCATATATTGCCTATTCATTTCAGTTTAGTTTAACTTGATGTACTAAAATAACAGAAATAAATAATAATTATATATATATATATATATATATATATATAAACACAACATAATTATTAAACCTTTAACTACAAATGAGAATTAAAAATATAAAAATAAACAGCTGATTTGATATATTAAAAACTATAATAGTATCTCAGTTATACTAAATTAACACTAATTATAATGTATAAGAAAAAAAGTTTGAATTTTTTTTTTTTTTTTTTTTTTTTTTTAGAATTTTAATTTAGGTTAGAGTTGAATATAATATTTTAGCTGTCTTGAAGTTTAATTTTAAGTTTGCTGAGGCGCTGGTGCTTTTGTTATCAGTTAAAAGTCATAAACTATTTCAATAAAACCCAATTTTGATTGATTTTTGTCTGCATGTAAACACCTTTACACACCTTCAACCTTCTTTTCCTCAGTTTGTGGAAGACTACGAGCCCACGAAGGCTGACAGCTACAGGAAGAAGGTGGTTCTGGACGGCGAGGAGGTCCAGATAGATATTCTGGACACAGCCGGTCAGGAGGATTATGCGGCCATCCGAGATAACTACTTCCGCAGCGGCGAGGGGTTCCTCTGCGTCTTCTCCATCACCGAATTAGAATCTTTTGCAGCGACTGCTGATTTCAGGTGATTTACGGCTCTGAGCTTATTTAGAAGAGCGCTATTGATTTTGGACTTAAACTGTTGCTCTTTAATTGATGATCTTGTTTATGTCGTCATCTTTTTTGTGTCTGATTGTATTAGGGTTGGGCCACAGAGGCTATGATAGTTGTCCAATGAGTCTACTAGTTCAGCTTTTTTTGTGGTACTTTAAATGTTCAATTAAAGGTTAAGTGCAAAAGCATTCTTATTTATTTCTTTTCAATAAGATACTTTCCTTATTCAGAGAGCAGATTCTGCGGGTGAAGGAAGATGAGAACGTCCCCTTCCTGTTGGTGGGAAACAAGTCAGATCTGGAGGACAGGAGACAGGTGAGCGCCGATGAGGCCAAAGCCAGAGCGGATCAGTGGGGCGTGTGCTACGTGGAGACGTCCGCTAAAACCCGTGCCAACGTAGACAAGGTCAGTACTACAAAACCAGATCTGTAGATAGAAATTGATGGTTTACTAGTGTAGAGGTAGGCAGATGTTGTGTAAATGCTATTAAAACTACATCCCGTATGCTCAAAAGTGTTATTAAGGATGTATTCTTAACCTACTTTATGGACTACAATTGCTATACATTTAAAACCGTTTATTATTAATGGAATATTTCACCCAAAAATGAAATATTGCTAAAAATGACCTCATCCTCAGGCCATCCAAGATTAGGATGAGTTTGTTTCTTCATCAGATTTGTAGGAATGTGTCATTGCATCACTTGCTCACCAATGGATCCTCTGCAGTGAATGGGTGCCGTCAGAATGAGAGTCCAAACAGCTGATAAAAACATCACAATAATCCACAAGTAATCCACACCACTCCAGTCCATCAGTTAACATCTTGAGCAGTGCTGGGGGTAACACATTACAAGTAATGCGAATTACGTAATCAGATTACTTTTTCAGGTAACTTGTAGGGATGCTCATTTTAACCGGTTAACCGTTAACCAACACAAAGGATTTTGACCGATTAATAAAACCAGTTAAACAGTTTAAAAGGTCATTTAATTTTATTTATTTATTTATTTATTTATTTTTTTTTTAGTAATTTATCAGAATATTTTAAAACATTTGCTGGATGGTTAAAATGAAATGAAATTGCATTTTTGCGAGAAAAAAAAAAAAAAAAGATAAATCACATAGGCCTAAAACGTTAATTTGCATTTTATTATTATATTCAGAAATAGACCTGATGTCTAACTACAACTAAATGTAAACTAAATGTTTACAAACACTATACACATATGCTAGGCTATTTCAGTTCTCCTCACTCCACAAAAAAAAAAAAAAATCCTTTCAATTTAAGAGTATTCAGAAAAGAACAAGAATGGAAGAAAATAAGAAGCTAGGCCATATAAACGACAAGCCAAAACAAGTTTATTTAGGCTAAAGCAAAACTGAAACTAACGTTGGGTCTCTCATACGACACAAATCCAGATGTTTGTGTATTCGAGATGTATATGAATGGCAAAATATTATTTATTATGTAAATCTGGCTGACTGTATTTTATTATCATAATAGAAAGGCTGCATTGTCAAGTTAGTAATGCTTAACTGTGTGTGTGTGTGTGTGTGCAGTGCTGGCGCAATCACTTGATATATATATTTTTTTCCTTCTAACAGTGGAAATGACTCCTCCTAGTCGCACAGATAATTGAAACTAAACAGTTTGCTTTTATTCACAATAAAAACAAATCTTTTTGTTTTTGTAAACAAAGAAAAATAGGATGAAACTTTGTCTTTCTTTCGCGTAGCACAAAAATGAACCAAAACTCTGCATACTAGCTACCAGCGTTGGCGGTAACGCATTACAAGTAACGCGAGTTACATAATATTATTACTTTTTCTAGTAGAGTAACGCATTACTTTTTAATTGACAAAGGAAATATCTGAGTTACTTTTTTCAAATAAGTAACGCCAGTTTATTGATTAAAAGCTCTCCTGTCCCCATGTTGAGAGAAATCGGGAGTACGATGTTAGTTCATCTCCCTCACAAAAAAACAGATTCAGTATTCCTCAAAATGAATAAAAACAGTGAAACATTAAATAATACAAATCCTTTATGCAATCGATCACATTTTATTAACCGATGTCTTTGCTGCCGACCTTTGATGATCCAATTCAACCATACTAATAAGCAAAAATTACTCAAGATAGTCTAACATTTGTTTTCCTTTTTTTTATTTTTTTTTTTTTTTATTGCTGAAGACTTTTTTTTTTTTTCTTCTGCGGTCTACTGTACAGCCATGGATTTACTTTTCTCAAAGCCTGAGGCTTTTGGAGTGAAAAGGCTTTTACATTTGCCAAAAATAGAACTTTTTATGAACTCTTTTTTTTTTTTTAAAAACAAACAAGCAAGCCCTGCCCAGATTTAAAAAGTAATGCAAAAGTAAAGTAATGCATTACTTTCCATAAAAAGTAACTAAGTAACGTAGTTAGTTACTTTTTTAGGGAGTAACTCAATATTGTAATGCATTACTTTCAAAAGTAACTTTCCCCAACACTGCTAGCTACTTGTTGCAGTTTTTTCTTTTGTTTTGTTAATTAAGGAAAAATATATATCATATAGGCCTATTCATTCATATATATATATATATAGCCTAGCTTTATGATGTTTTTCTCCATTCGCAGAAGTGCTGCAGGTGTGATGTGTCCATGTGAATCCTCATGTTCAGTTGTTTTCTGCTTTTTGCGCATGTAAAATTAATCCTTGGAATCCAAATTTTGGTATTTTTAACAGGTCACAGACACTTATCCTTTTCTAAAATAATTAAATTCTAATTTAAAATAATCTTTTTGGTTACCAGTTAATAATTGTTAATGAGCGTCGGTTGTCGTTTAGGAAAAATAACAGAAACGAACATCTCTAGTAACTAAGAAAGTAACACATTACTTTTCAATTTACGAGAAAATATCTGAGTTACTTTTTCAAATAAGTAATACAATTTAACTTTGTTTTACCATTGACTGATTGACAGCTCTCCTGTCCCCATGTTGGGGGAAATCAGGAGTAAGTGCAGAGGCAAACCGGCAATAATTAAATATGTTAAATAACACATATATCCATTGTATTAACTAATGTTTTTGCTGCTGACCTTCGATGATCCAATTCCACCATACTAATAAGCAAAAATAAGATTAAACTAACATTTTACTCTAACATTTTAAACTGTGCTTTATTTATTTTTTTTTTTTTGCTGAAGACTGTTAAACTTCTCCTGTGTTCTACTGTACAGATGCAAATTTACATTTCCTTTAGCCTGAGGTTTACTCATTTTACTTTTGGTGTGAAAGGGCTTTTACGTTTGCCAAAAATAGAACTTTTTCTGTTACAAACGAAAAATCAAGCCAGTCCTTATTTAAAAAGTAATGCAAAAGTAATATAACACATTACTTTACATAAAAAGTAACAAAGTAGTGTAATTAGTTACTTTTTTAGGGAGCAACACAATATTGTAATGCATTACTTTTAAAGGTAACTTCCCCCAACACTGATCTTGAGAAGACAAAAGCTGAAACAAATCCATCATTAAGACATTTTTAACTAAAATACGAGTCTATAATCCATAATGACGCTTCCTCCAGTGAAAAAGTGGTCTGGTCTGAATTAAGAGAGAAATCTGCACAGATTAAGCACCGTTTACAAGCCAAAACAACTCTAAACAAATATGTGGCTGGATTTTGATGTGAGAGACAACAGGAGATGGACTTTTTCACTGGAGGAAGTGTTATTATGGATTACGGACTCACCGGTATTTTAGTTAGAAATGTCTTGATGGATTTGTTTCAGATTTTGTCTTCTCAAGATGTTAACTGATGGACTGGAGTGGTGTGGATTACTTGTGGATTATTGTGATGTTTTCATCAGCTGTTTGGACTCTCATTCTGACGGCACCCATTCACTGCAGAGGATCTATTGGTGAGACAGTGATGGAATGTTTAGTCTAAACTTGTTCTGATATAATGGATATAAATGGTTTGTAAAGAACCTTTAATGTTGACTTCAGATTCATTTTTCATTGATAATTTAGTAATTTCATTTTTTCAAGATGGTATGCTGTCTTGATTGCAGGTTTTCTTTGACCTCATGAGGGAAATTCGGGCTAGGAAGATGGAGGACAGCAAGGAAAAGAACGGAAAGAAGAAAAGAAAAAGTCTGGCCAAACGAATCCGCGAAAGATGTTGCATTTTATAGTGTCTGTGATCATTTACTCCTCTCCTTTTGCATATGTACCTGTATGTTCTATATTTTTGCCAACTAATCCTCATCTGCGATGTTTCCTGGTGTTTGTGTGTCAGATTAGATGAAGGACCAGGACAGTCTGATACGGCTGATTTCATAGATCCATGCAGTCCAACTGGACTCTCTTAGTGTCAAATCAGTAGTACTGTCCAGAGGCACAGGACGCTATTGGTATGTGTGGACTAGCATATGAACACTTCCTGCGCAAGAAATATGAGAGCTTTTTTATTTTATTTTATTCATGTCAGGTTTGTTTATGAGTTCTCAGGCAACCTCATTTGCCCTTTCCTTTTTTTTTTTTTTTTTTTTTTTTTAATGGACACATTTCTACCTGGTTTTAACATCAATCTTGGGTGATCCAATCTCAAATAGACAACACTAAATACAGGTGAAAAGGTGTTCTTGTGATTTAATCAACTCACCAAGGCTGCATTTATTTGACCAAAAATACAGTAAAATTGTAAAATATATTTACAATCTAAAATAGCTGTTTTCTGTGTAAATATATGCTAAAATGTAATTTATTCCTGTGATCAAATCTGAATCTTCAGCATCATTACTCCGGTCTTCAGTGTCACATGATCCTTCAGAAATCATTGTAATATGCTGATTTGCTGCTCAAGAAACATTTCTGATTATTATCAATGTTGAAAACAGTTGTGCTGCTTATGATTTTTCTGGAAACTGACATGCATTTTATTTTTCAGGATTATCTGGTGCATAGAAAGTTCAAAAGAACAGCATTTATTTAAAATAGAAACTTTTGTAACATTATAAATGTCTTTACTGGCACTTTTGATCAATTTAATGCATCCTTGCTGAATAAAAGAAAAAAATCCTACTGAATCTAACTAAAACAAAAGTTTTACATTTATGTTTTGATCACCTGAAAAGGATGGTGAAACTGGTGTAAAGAAGTCTTCTTTAGCTGGGTCTCTGGCCTTAAAGCTAAAATGAGTGTGTGAGTGTTATTACTGTAATGTTGGATGATTCCATTTACTTAAATTACAAAACACTTTATTGACTTGAATACATGAGTGGAGCTAATAATCAGGCTTTTGAGGAAAAAAAATGACCAGCTTTATGGCAAAATGATGCATTATTAAAAACATGGTGTCAATTTATATGTTGGTTTGTGGCTAAGCAGTTAGTATTTGTTATGCATAAAACGTGCAGTACACTAAGAAGTGATGAGATTTGTGTTACACCAGTAACCAGTTACAGTTCCTTTAATTACTTAAATATTCCAGTGGGCAAACAGGAAGCTTCTCTGGCTGCAGCAGTTTAGTGTACTTGACTTCCTGATGCCTTGATGTCTGTTGTGAATGTGACACTCACCCGTACTTACTGCGTCCGCTCCCTTTAGTGTCTGTCCATTTCAGAATCAGAGGCAGCTGGAAGAACAGGACAGAGGCTCTCGATGGACAAATGAGATTTGCATTATTGTTATCAGAAGATGACACAGCAAATTAGATGTGGCACAGCGAGTATGATGACAATCTTATGCTTTTCATATGTGATGTGAAAATCCAAAACGTATCGATTTGGACTGCTTGTGCACTCCTGCCCCACAGTTCCAGACTTAACCAGAGAAATGCATTGTCATTTTAATGTATATCAATCCAGTGACTGTTTTTTTTTTTTTTTTCATTCAGCTTTTCTGCTTTTTTATATATGTATTGTTAATGTGAAAGCTTATTTCAGCCATTTCAAAAAATAAATTTTTCTAATTTAAATGTGCTTTATTATTCACAAAAAAAATGTGTATTTATATTTATTACTTACTTTTATTTCCATTATACCTCTGTATTGTCGGGAAGCTCGCTTCTGCCATTAAAAAAAATATATATATATCCAATATTTTCAAAAATAAATAAAATATTCTCAGATTTGTGAGATAGAAACTTTTTTTTTTTAATTGTTATTTATTCTGAGGTAGAAAAAAAAAAAAAAAACCTTAATTACAAGATGTAAACTTGAAATTGCGAGAGAAAAAAAAGTAAGAATTCCAAGTTTATATCTCACAATTCTGAGGAAAAAAAAAACATTATTAATATTATTATTATTACTTATCACACGGCAGAAACAAGCTTCTGTAGCATTGCATTTTAGAAAGTAAATGATTATGCGTGCCAAATAGGCATACCCGTTCTTGTGAAATGGAAGTGAAAGTGTACTATTTTAACAATTACTTTAAAAGCTCTTCTGTTAACTAAAAAAAAAAAAAAAAAAAAAAGAACTAGAAAAAAAAAATCCATCACTTAAATTTTATTTGCAACATTTCCAAAAACTAATGCCAGTTTTAGAATGGGATAATCATCAGCTCTGTCATTTGTCATAGCACAATGATGTTCACATCTACAGCATGAACATGTGAAACAGAAATGACTCTTTTTGCTGGGGAAAAGATCAAAAATGTAGTTGACTGTGAGCAGTGGTTTATATGACTAAATGACATCACACCAAAGGCCAGAGGAGTGCCATGTATGCGAGAGTACTGTATATCGCCGTGGGCTTTAGTAGCAAACGCAGCTGTGTTCCTGCCTGTTTAATCATTTCTGTTGGTGCTATATCTGCTTACAAAGGCTTTGTCCTTTGTGTGTGTATGTGTACAGTGTGTGTGCAGCATGGGCTGTGTGTGTGTTGAAAACTTGTGTGCAATTTAAAGGGACAGTTCTGTTAAAAAAAAAAATAAATAAATAAATACGCAATTATGATTACAATGTAAAATATACAGAACATATAGCTAATTTTCAGTTGTGTGTAGTATTTATAGTTTGTTTTATATTTGAACCTAAGTTGTAAAGTACTGAACTGCATTTAAGTTCAATGTTTTTCTGGCAAATGGGCAATTCTGACTGTAAAGGTAATATTTGGAAGCAACAGAAATGAAATTGTTTAAAGTAAACGATTTGAATAAATTAAAATTGCAACAATATTTGTGCTTTGATTTGAACAGTTTGTGGTCTAGTTTGCTTTTGTTTTATTGTTAGTAACAGCCCTTATTAAAACACAATATGGTAATCGTAGTACAATTGGCTGTGAGAGAGAAATGTAATTATTTAAATAAATAATAAATGACAACATTATTTGTGCTTTTATAATAATTTTTGGTCCCGCAGAACTGAGGTCAGGTTATTATGGATTAGTAACCCTTATGAAATGGTAACCATAGTTAATAGAAATATCATATACAGTTTTACCTCAAAAAATGATTGTCCAAAAATAAAATGTAATTTGTCTGAATTAAAAAATGTAAAACAATTATCAATTTTAAATAATAATAATAATGAAACGTAATCTAATTTCTGCCTTTAACGTTTTATTTTTAGATTTGTTTGATTTTGTTCCTTTTTATTATGGTCTGTTACGTATTTTGAACGTTTTATTTTATTCACTGTAAGTGTTAATTTCTCCCATAAAATGTCTTGCATTACCTTTTATATTAATTATTTACCTGGGTGTGATGTTTAGTTAATTATTAACTATTATTAATGTATATTAAAACAATATGCTGTAGTTGTGCATTAACTTGATTACTAAAAAAGACTGAAATCATTCATTTCTTGACCTAGAAATCTTTTTTTTTTTAAATAAAAAAATAAATAAATAAATAATCACTTAATTGCATAGTGAGTGGCCTATAGCTATAATGTTTTTTTTCTAATCAGCAAATGTTGAGCAACTTTTCAGGTTTTATTTCAATTACAACATTCATTTACCCTTTTACGCAGCAGCAGATCAGCCAAAGGTCAGTCTGCAGATAAGACCTGAGAAAAACCACTTTAGTTTTCCAAGAGATTGATCCTGTTGATGAAAAATAACAAGCGTACAATGTACGAGATCAACCACCGCCACTTACTTTAAACCAAAATGACAACACTTTCATTTCTCATCTGTTGCATGGACATAAAAAGTGTCACATGCACAAAAGGAGACACGTGGTGGCGCCCTCTGCTGCCAGCGGCATATGTTTGCAAGATTTAGGAGTTAATAAGTGCCACTGCTAGAGCAAATCTACTCTGATTGAAGGCCTCAGAGAGCAAAGGCCTACTGGTGGCGGTAATGCGCTCGATTCGCTACTTTTGTTTTTGTACTTTGAATGAATACGACGCAATTTAGCTTCAAAGCCATCTGATTAATTTAGTATTTTAACCGAGATTCTATTTAGATACAAAATAGCTAGTAAGTCGAACTCTCTGGACTAAACCAAATTTATGAGTTTCCAGAGAGTGTGGAATCTGCCGAGCTGAACTCCGCGCTGCCCTAGCATGCGTGCTACTTCCTTGTTAGTGAGTCGGTGTGAGAGGGCGACAAGAAGTTTCAGCCTCGCATAAGTATGTGTGGATCTAGCTAACGTTTTCGATGGGATTTTCCCTTTGGAAACCTCGCCAGGCACAAAAATTGAGCCGTTTTTAACTCCTCGCCGGGAGGACAACGGTATCCGGGCCATGGAGTCGGATTTAAAGGCTGTTGTGAGGCTGATTTGCTAAGTTAGCACAGGCTGGCTAACACAATCTTTTCATCATATGCGCGGAACTGGATTACAACTCGAGGCTTTTATTGACTTCTCCGAGGCTTTTTAAGGATTTATCCGATTGATGTGCGTTGGGATGGTTGGATGCGATGGATTCGGTGTGATCTGGATGCGAACGGTGACTGTGTGAATACACAGACGCTAGCGGTGCTAGAATAGCGCTTAAAGTGGGTTTCAAATGTTTTGCTTTGTTTGCCGGGGACTGAGACACGAGCGATAAAAGTGGGATATTAAATGCCGAACCCGGAGATCATTCCCCGCGAGGGCCGGGGGAGAAGCCCGCCGCCACAAAGGAGTCAGAGGGAGGAGAGACGGAGCAAGAGCCGCCGAGAGAGGCACCGGGAGAAGGGGCGATCCTCGTCCTCCTCCTCCCGGAGAAAGAAACACAAGCACGCCAGGGACAAGCAGCAACAGCAGCAGCAGTCGTGGCAGCAGGACGTGGGTTATGACGGGGATGCTCGGACTTTAGTGGAGTACGACGACGTGAGCTCGCAGTCCGAGCGCTTCTCCGGCAGCCCGTCGCCCAGAACCGACACGCTGTCCGTGGACCGGCTGAGCGAAGCCGAGCTCCAGGACTCCAGCTACGGCGGCGCTTCCACGCCGGGCAGGCGGGAGCACAACTCTTCCTCCTCTCGGAGGAAGGAAGGAACCGGCGGCGGATCGGCGGAGAAGGGACGCCCGGAGAAGGAGATGAAGAGGAACCGGTCCAGCCGGGAGCGGGACGCGGCGTTCAAGTCCCGAAGCGGCGTGAGGAATCACGACAGCAACGGCAGGAAGCCTTCGTCCGCGGCCCAAGCGGACAAAAAGGAGTCGAAGCGACACAAAAGCAAGTCCAAATCCGACAAGGACCCTCCTTCCGCCTATAGGGAACCGCCGCAGGCTTACAGGGACGACCGGGAGGAGCTCAGGGCCTACTGGAGGAGCAGTCCGAGCTTCAAAGCGGCGGATAGTCCCTACGGGACGTCTTATTCCTATGGATACCAGTCTCCTAACACAAACTACCAGTTTATTTCCAGGAGGAGCCCCAGGAGGCTCTCTCCGAGCTCGACCTACTACGGTCGGGATTCAGAGTTGTACGGTGCCTATAACGCTTCCAAGTCGCCGAGTTCGTACTCGAGCAGTAAGAGGAAGCGCTCACCGTCCAGCCCGTACTGGCGCAGGTCTCCGAGCTACGGCCGACACAGTCCCTACGAGCAGGGCGAGTTCACCTCCAGCCCGTACGGCCAGCGCAGGCGCTCCAGGAGCCCCTACAGAAAGTCCCTGAGCCCCAGTCCGGACGTCAGGTAAGAAAGTGTCACGCTTATTTGGGCGTTCTTGTTTACTAAGAGAGTCTATTTGTGTGTTGAGCGTGGGTTAGTAACTATTACTGGAATTTTAAATGGCTTATAATTGGATAATATTGGGAGGTGTACAACATGTGACTCGAATTGTTCTTTTGAGTCAGTTCACACAACCGCTGTAAACGAATCAACTCGAGCGATTCGCGAGTCATCGACTCGTTAGTCTGAACAGAGAACCGACTCGTTCAGTTCATTTTTCGAAACGATCCGAGAATCGACGAGTTGAAGCGAATCGAGTGTTTGACCGATATAGGGCGAATTTGGACAGAGTACCGACGCTTTCGATTATCGAAATAAGCCGAGATTTGACGAGTTGAAGAAAATCAAGTTTTTGACCGATATATTGTGAAAGAGTACTGACTCTTTCGATTATAAGCTGAGAATCGATTAGTTGAAGTGAACAGAGTATTTTATTGATGGGGTTAAACGTTTTCACTTTGATTTAATAATAACAGAAATGAAGCAAACACACTTGATGTAGAATGCTTGGACTTTGACTGATTTAGATCAAACAAACAAACAAACAAACAAACAAAAACATACAAAATGAATTGTTTTAATAAATGGCATTTTATACAATGTTCAAACATTTACAGCTAATCAGTGTAAATGAAACTTAGTATTGCTTAGCGTAAATGCAGATTATATTTATTGTCCAAGTGGCTATTTTATTCGAGTTGCATTTGTCTTTTTTTAGGACCTCCATATATTTCTTTGTATAAGGGTTTACATTACAAATCCATACCATGGTAACCATTTTCTGACACTACTTTAATCAAAAAATAAATTAAAATTAAATTAAACTACTGTTAAACAAAGATCTGCTGCTGTTGTTGTTGTTGTTGTTGTTGTTATTACGACATCAGTTGGTTAATGAACTAGTACAAATGAAAAGTTTAGATGCAAAGTCCATCTGATGTTTTTCTTTAAAATAAGCATTTTTATCCAGCTCCTATGTATAGGTTTCTACCTGACTACCGGTACTTCTGATTGGGCTGAGGCTGGGATTTTGCGAGTTTGAAGTAAAAGTATTTGATGGACATATACTATGTGTCAAGAGCATTCACTCAGTATCATTATCTCATTTTTGACTGAGGTGGCTTTTAGAAGGTTTTGCATCTGAACTTTTCAAATGATATTTTGGTAAAGAATTCTGTACGGCACGCCAGTTTTTTCCTATTAAAATTCAATTGGCTTTAATGTAAAACAAATAAAATTTTATTTGACTGATCTGAAATAAGAACTTCGTTGTGTCGTTGTTCTGTTATTTTCCGGCATTTTTAAAGAATTTGTTTTTATTTTAGTAACAGTCAGCGCAAAAGTATAAAAGATGTTTTGATTTGAATTGTTTGACGTTAAAATAGTCTTTCCACCCACTGTTGACTCTTTCCACTCTCTGTGAAGAATGAGGCACACACGTGTCGCGTGTTGGCTGAGCTCACGTGAATCACAGGCTTTATAACAGGAGTCGAGTGGCCCCTTGGCTTAAGCAGCACACTGGAGTGGAGGCTGAAGCCTTAGACTTTATGATATGTTAGCATCTGCTTTCCACCTTATGAGTTAAAACTGTAAGTCATAAATGACTCATTGAGTTTTATTAAGGGCTCAGTCAGTTGTTGTATTAGGCATAATGATGGTTGTCATTACAAAGCAGATAAATTTAATCTCAGTTTGAGAAGCAAATTGTGTACATTTTCATTGGCTGATTCAGTCGTTATGTGGCTTCATCCGCTTTGCTGTCAGATGATTGCACAACCAAATATCAGGGACAGTAAATTCTACAAGTGTTTCAGCATTAAGTGCTGTTTGTTTAGGATGAAGGCAACACATTTGCCGTTCCTTTTGCAAATGCCTGTTTGATGATTATAAGCAGCCGTGTTATTTTGTTTCTTCATTCAGTTCCATCTTTCCTTTTAACAGTGACTCTTAGATTGCTTAAATGCTTGCATTGTAACAAGGTAAAAGCCTTTGTAAGTGGTTTTTAAGTACAGGAAACCAAAGTTTATCTGATCTCTGTGTTTGAACATTGTATTGGACTAAAGGAACTATCAGTTTGATGTCTTATGTTTTCTGTATTGAGAGATGCTGGGGAGAAACTGATTATTGTAGCAGTGCAGTTTTTTTCCCTTTCACACTTTAGAAATCATAAGAAATTATATATCAGCTCAAAACTTAAAATCTCAAAATTCATCCTTTGAAAGGCACATTGCATTAGCATGGAAAATGTACATTATAATCATACTACAAAATGTTTTCATTCATGAATTATAAAGATTTAAGTCTGGATAATGCATTTTTATGTCTGTGTTCAAAAATGTGAGTGACAGGTAAAGGGTTAATTTCTAAAAAAAAAAAAAAATCTTACTAATTTCAGACTTTTGAATTGAGGTGTTTGACTTTCTGCAAGACAAAATGCGATTGTTACAGATGCTCTTTTTTTGCACAGTCAAAACGTACAGTAACCACAGGCTTTCAAGCTCCAAATATAGTGAAATTAGATTAATAAAATGAGTCTGTGAGACTCGTTAACCATATTGTCAGACTTCTGGAGCCTTATGATAGCTGTCTGTGGGACACAGACCAAAGCATGAAGGGGTTTTCACAGTGACATCCAGATATCAGTCATTCTCAATGAGATTTCTCAATGTCCACTGACACAGCTTCATAGAAATGAGCAATGGCAGTGCAGACAGATCTGTTGCTTGATACACTTGATCACTTAAATCATTATTGTAGTAATCATCCTGTCCACTTAGCTCTCAAATTTCCTCTCCACATTTTTAAACTTCATGCATCTTGAATGGTTAAGATGCAACAACCAGTGGTCTCTAATGTGATGCAGCACATCTTGAGGCAGCAAATTTTTGTTTCTGCTTGGCTGCTAATTAGAGCTGCATGATTAATCATCCAAAGATTGTGATTCAAACACCTGTGCAATCTTATTGCTTAGTGACAATGATTCGTCATCTATAAAACCTTTGTCAAGTACAATCACAGCAAACATTCAATCTAACAGAAGTACTGGGATAGAAGTTTATAGTTTAGTTCAGATATAAACACTGAGGCCTACTGTAGGGATGAAAATAGAGTAAATGACGTTTTAAAAGTAACTTGAGGCTTTAAAGGTTTGTGAAACCCCAGACTACTTTTTCTGAGATTTTAGCAGAGGTGTTTGTGTTGTACATCATAGATCACAATGTTAGCATCTGTTAATTTTAATTGTTGGAGAAAACTGGTTATTTTTGAGCTTTTTTTTTCGTCTTTCGGGTTTAAAATCTACATTGTGTTGACGTCACAATTTGTGAGGTAGCAACGGACTATAGTACTTCGGTGACACATTGGTGACTCATAAATATTCATGAGGCTGCGTGCTATCCTATGAGAAGATGCTTCGCCTGGTTATTCACTACAGCGTGTGTTGATTTGCTATGACAGACACATCAGACAGTGAGATTGTGTATATTAACTAAGAAATGTTCATGGATCGAAGGAGAGCATTTGTTTTTGTTTGCCTTGTAAGAGTTTGGCACAAATGCGATTCATTCATAGAGTGAGTGTAATAGCGTTTTTTTTCAACTTCTTGACTCAACCCATCAAAAGGATCGTCACCGTCGCAAAATAGGCTAAAATGTTTTTTTCATGACCCTTTAAATAAAGATTGCATCGATTACGTTTATGCCAGTAGGTGGCAACAAGTGACTGTTAAATTTTTTTTTTTTTTTTTTTTCATTGAATCTTTTTTTTAAGAGATTCATTCAAAACACTGATTCATTGTTATAAAACAAGTGAAGGCTTTGAGTGAGTCATTAAGGAGATTCATTCAAAAATGCAGATTCATCCAGTAATGAAACAAGTGAAGTCTTTGAGTGAGTCATTGAATCATTCACTCAAGATTCATTCAAAATGCAGATTTATCCAGTAATGAAACAAGTGAAGTCTTTATGAGTGAGTCACTGAATCATTCATTCAAGAGATTCATTCAAAAATGCAAATTTATCCAGTAATGAAACAAGTGAAGTCTTTATGAGTGAGTCGTTGAGTCATTCACTCAAGAGATTCATTCAGAAGTGCTGATTTATCCAGTATTGAAACAAGTGAAGTATTTGAGTGTGTTTTTGAATCACCCATTCAACCTGATTTAAAAAAAAAAAAAAAAAAAAAAAAATTACTTTATTTAAATTGCATATTTTTAAATAGACTGCAGTAATTAACATTTTGTCAGAATCTCCAGTACATTGCTGATTAGTTATCGATCAAAAACAGTGATTCTCAATTTTTCTAGAAACTAGTTTATCAGCTGGAAAAAAGTTTTCAATGTTCCAATTAGGGTTGTGCCGATAGACGATAGTATCGTGTATCGACGATAGTCAGAGATATCGCCTGTTGCTGATGCCTTTGACGATAGGAAGACGATTATCATTATTATCCGTCAACAAGGCACCTAACTTTAGCGATGCAGCGCAGAGAGTCGGTTCTGGGATGCTTCAGAAATGTGCGGCGGTATAAACACAAGCATAGAGAGGCCAGGTCGCCTTAACGCGCCACAGACGTGTGCAGTGAAAATGGGTAAGAGATTTTCATCATACAGTACGGTGTAGATAGATTAACTGATTCTAACGGGAGTGTTATATTATATTAGCATTGCACACTCATTAGGACAACAGAGATAGTAAAACGTGGTTCAGTCTGAATTAATTACGATATATCAGAATCGGTCTGTATATAGTAAACAAACATTCACCTCAGTAACATCTATATGCGTTAATTAGAATTACGATGCGATCAAATGGCGCTAAACATATGCACGTGAATTACACGAGCATCACTTCTCCACATTCTATATGAACTAAACTACAACATCAACTGATGACAACGATCAGACATACAGCGGTAACATTATCGCAATATGACGGGTAAAGAAAGATACATTCATTTTCATTCATGCACGCACATTTACCACTCACTGAAGATAGCAATAAAAAACAGAAAGTAAACTTGAACCTCTCCGGCAGAACTACAGTCAGCGCTCTGTACACGCACAATGTAGTCACATGCCCAATAGCAAGTCTACCTTTACAAAACGAATAAGGAATTTAGTACATAGGTAATTAAATAAATTAGCACGATAGTATCGTGTATCGGCGATCTCTCAGGCTGACGATAGGACGATATGAAAATTGAGCATATCGCCCAACACTAGTTCCAATGATATTTTTCCTGTTGTTGACTCAAAAATGACTATTCCTGACACAAAGCTATCACATGACTTCAGAAGACTTGTAATATAGTGCACATCGCATATACTGCATTTTTATGATGCTTTGTCATTTTTGGAGCTTGATACCCCTGTTCTCTGCCGTTTTCATTGTATCCAAAAGATAAGGTCAAAAAGGTCAAATGGAATTTCTCATTTTGTCTTCATACATCATACAGATTTACATTAATTCATCCTGCTGTCTCTTTTAGGCGGACGGTAAAGTCTCGCAGCAGGAGCCCGTACCAGTCCTCTCGTCATTCTCGCTCGCGCAGCCGCCACCGCCACTCTCGGTCCCGCAGCCGACCCTCCAGTCTGTCCCCCAGCACGCTGACCCTCAAGAGCAGCCTGGCCGCCGAGCTCAGCAAGCAGAAGAAAGCTAAGGCCGCCGAAGCCGCCCGCGTCAAAAACTCCAGCAACGCCTCCACCCCGACCAAGGGCTCCTCGTCCTCCTCCAGCGCACCCCAGCCCAGCCCCGTCACCAACCACACAACCAAGAAGACCCGGCCACCCTCACCGCCTCCTGTGTCCGAGAAAGGCCCCAGAACCCCAGTGTCCAGTCAGCCACAGTCTCCTGTGGATCGACCTGCCAAGAGGATCTCAGATCCCTCGCAGGCCAGCAGAGAAGCCAAGGCAAAGGAGGATAAAAAGAAAGGAGGACAGTCCATGCAGGTTAAAGACAAGGACAGAGAGAAAGCAGCTGCTCCAGCTGTAGCCTCTCTTCCACTGGCAGCCAACAACCTGGATCATCTGGATGGAAGCGACAGGTTTGTTTTTCATATTGATCTTTAATATATAATTATAAATTTCGCTCATTATTTTATAGTTTACCAGGGCTTCTTCAGGTTTTATGAAGGTTAATTTGTGACCCTGGACCACAAAACCAGTCATAATGATCAATTTGAAACTGATTAAATAAGAATAAATAAGCTCTCCATTAATGTATGGTTTGTTAGGATAGGGTAATATTTGGCTGAGATACAACTATTTCAAAATCTGGAATCTGAGGGTGCAAAAAAAATCAAAATATTGAGAAAATCACCTTTAAAGTTGTCCAAATGAAGTTCTTGGCAAAGCATATTACTAATCAAAAATTAGGTTTTGGTATATGTACGGTAGGAAATTTACCAAATACCTTCATGGACTTGATGTCTTAATGATTTTTGGCATAAAAGAAAAATCGATAAATTTGACCCATACAATGAATTGTTGGCTATTAGTACAAATATAACTGTGCTACTTATGTGCTACTTACTAGGCTAGGAGGGTCACATTAAGAACTTTTTAAAGATGTGTTTAAGACAAAGTGAAGAAAATTCAAGAACCAAATTAAAGGGAGCATAGTATGTCGGTATACAGTAGTCAACATTTGAAGTGGATTAAAACCTTTTACCAAAGTTGTCCTAAAACCAAAACAATACCCGTTTTTGTCTTATATATATATATATATATATATATATATATATATATATATATATATATATATAATTTTTTTTTTTTTTTTTAACAACAGATCTTTGTTACCTTATTTATTTATTTTTTTTGTCCAGTGTAAATGTCTAAAGATTCTTAAATTCTTATACACTGAGAAATACAATAAGTCAGTTGGTCAAAATGTTTGATTTTAAGAACAAAAGAACAAAAAATTGCCTTAATTTAACGGGAAAACATGTTTTCATTCCTCATTAACCGATATTTGTTCTTGTTTTAATCATAAACTCACCTCATTTTGTTCAGTTTCTTAGAAAACAAGATTGCATATCTTCATTTTGCATTTCGAGTAAGTGCATCTTGATGTTTGTCCCAGAGAACAAGATGAAAATACAGTAAAAAATATACATTTTTGAAGTGCATGCAACATGTAATGCCTTAAAGAGTTTCTGACCTGATTTAAGACCTTTTTACGTTCTTAATTTGTGGAGGAGTGATTTGAGACGTCTGAAGTCCCGCAAACCCTCTCCACACTTTGTTGGATTGTTTTTTTTTTTTTTTGTTTTTTTTTTAGTGCTCAAACCCTATTGCAATTGTTAGAATGGTCATGGATCAGCAATCTCCACGTAAAACTGATCGTGAAGACCAAATTGTTAGTCATAGAGACTTGAAACTTGGAAGGATGGCAGTATTCACACCGTCGACAAATTACCAAAGCTTGCCCCCGTCGGCCTGACGGGGGCACTACAACGATCAAAAGTACAAAATCGCTCACAACTCCTAAACGGTCAGTCGCAGGCTCCATGTGTTTTGTTGTTGGATCCCTTGGCTCACATCAGACAAAATGCAGATTTGATTGTGAGCCATGATATTTTCGGGTATTTTGCATTTTTTGAAAAAAAAAAATGCAAACTATTGCAAACTATTCCTAGGTTTTTCACCCGATCGGAACCAAACCAGTGCAGAAAGATTCTCTGGAGAGTGAATATCAATAATTCTTAAAGTTGAAATTTTGACTCACTGTTGCAAAGTGGTGCCAAAATGTTCGAAAGGGGCAGGCCCACTTTTAGTAAAATGCTTACAACTGAATGGAATGAGATATCTTCGCCAAACTAAGAACACTTATGTAAGAGCTCAATCTGAGGCCACAGGGGAAATTATGGAGCTTGGCCACTTCATGGTGCTAAACGAGGAAAAAAAAAATGAAAATGGCTATAACTAGGCAACCATTCATCCTATCAACATGAAAATTGCTGTGCACAGTCTTGGTCCACAGTGCCACAAGTGTCTATAAGGATATTTGCATATCTCAAAAAAAAATCATGCCTGCCATAGGTGCTCAAAATCGTCAGCCAATTAGAGAAGGTTAACAGAGGGCGATCGGAACAAAATTTGGTGGGCCTGTTTTACTTGTGGCCCCAAAGGTCTGTTAGAAATTTGAAAGAAATCATCCACTGCATTGTTCAAGGGCGTAAATAAGTGTACATAGCACGGTTTTTCGCATATACACATGGTATTCATATCATACGATAGAACTCCTCATTCCAGACAACTTTGCCTCTAAAACCACTGCTGTCAATCAAATCGTTTGTTAAATGATTGAGAAGATGTGTAAGAGCTACTCTTGTGAACTAGTCCTAGGTTTTTCACTCAATCTGGGGAAAAAAGCACTGCAGTACAATTCTCTGGACTCTCTAGGTCAATAATTGTCAAAAAAAAATGTTGAAGTTTACCCTTTGGGAAGCTATTACGGGGTTGTTAGTTTGCCCAAAATCCTATAAAGCCTAAAGGAAAACTCAAAACTTCACGAAACCTGGTGAGCACATGCGACCGGTGATTCTAAACAAGCATGCAAAGTTTTAAGGAGATCGGACCACAGCTGACACTATAATAGTCATAAACGTTAAAAAAACAATATTTTTAAATGTGTGCTTAAATGCCTTAAAGTGCTTCAACCCCAGTAAATAGTTCCACTGATGGCTTCCTTTTTCCAATATCAGTAGCTTGAAGGAGTCTTCAGCAACCACAGGGAAGAAGAAACCCGAAAGGAAAGCCCGTCACCTCCTCGCAGACCTCCCTCTTCCTCCAGAGCTCCCGGGGGTCACCCCTGGTTCGCCCCACAGCCCGCCTGATGACAAAAAGACGCCCACCCCGCGGAAGAGACCAAAGTATGTTGTTAATCAATCCCTCCTTGTACATCTACTCAGGTTAGCAACATTAAACAACATCTGTGGTTGTATTGCAGAATATGTGGTCCACGCTTCGGAGAGATCAAGGAGACCGAGATCGACTGGGGAAAGCGGTGCGTCGACAAGTTTGAAATCATTGGGATCACTGGAGAAGGTACTTATGGGCAGGTGTACAAAGCCAAGGACAAAGACACAGGTAAGATGTTCTCACATGTCTGTATGTGATGATAGAATTGTAGTCTCTGCTCAAGTACCTCAATTTGTCGCTAATCCATCTCTCTGGTTTTGCTTATTCAGCTGAGTTGGTGGCTCTAAAGAAGGTCCGTCTGGACAATGAGAAGGAGGGCTTCCCCATCACAGCCATCAGGGAGATCAAGATCTTGCGGCAGCTCAACCACAAGAGCATCATCAACATGAAGGAGATCGTCACTGACAAAGAAGATGCTTTAGACTTCAAGAACGACAAAGGTATCAAATGGAAATGGCCCTTTGTTTTGTCTCTTAGATGTTTTCTTCTTCTTCTTGGTGTGGTAATTGTTTTCATCTCACAGGGGCGTTTTACCTGGTGTTTGAGTACATGGACCACGATCTGATGGGCCTCCTGGAGTCAGGCCTTGTGCACTTCAATGAGAGCCACATCAAGTCTTTCATGAGGCAGCTGCTGGAGGGACTGGATTACTGCCACAAGAAGAACTTCCTGCACAGGGACATCAAGTGCTCCAACATCCTGCTCAATAACAAGTCAGTGCACACAAGAGTCAGTGTTTCATATTTGGTTTGTTTTCAGGGTCTGAGACCTTTTCACAAGAATTTCGGTTTTAATGTGAGTGAAACGAACCCAGACCCCTATAAAACGATCGAGATTTTCTAGAAAATAAAATTTTAAAACCGTATGATTTCTTCAAGTGCAAGGTGTCATCCTGCCCCCACAAAAAAACAAACAAAAAAAAAAAACAGTTAGCTTTAAATAAATTACAATTTAGACCATTATTGTGTGTTAAGAGTTTGTATATAGAATTTAAATTCTACTGAAAAAGATTTACTAGTTTTATAAGGGGTTATTGAAAGACAATTCATCTATGAAATAAGTTTTTAATTTTGTCAATAAGCACCCATCTTTTCATGCAAAATTCATGTGAATAAAAAACACCTTTTTCGCTTATTTCGGTTAATGTCAGAAAACAGTCGCTAAGCAAGTGGTAGTACTGACAGTGTCGTGTAAACATGACTGAAGACACGAAAAGATGACGGAACAGATGAACTAAATCAGTTGATTCATTTACGCTGAAACTGTTACAGTTGATTCAAACCCGTGACTTTCATTTTAAGCAATTCACTAGCAAAAACCAGAGCAAATTAAAAGAGCCATTCATTTTCAAATTTTGACATTGCTTGTTACGATTTCATAAAGTGTGTAGTGATGGGTGAAGCTTTTCGAAACTCTGAATCAGTTTTGTCGCAACTCCATCGGATTGTATATTGCGAATAATTTGATTCAGATCGGAACTTCAAATCGCGTATCACAAATCATTTGATTTAGATTGAAAGGGTTTGTGAATAATTTCGCAAATTGAATGATTCAATCAAATGATTTGCAATAAGTGGTTTGGAATGAAATGGTTTGCGATACGTGAACTTCCAGTCCAAGTCAAATGATTTGCAATCAGAGTTCTGATCTGAAATGATGGTTCGCGAATCCTTATTCAGATCTGGCCTTTAGAGCATGGATCATGAATCATTTGATTTAGATCGGAACTTCGGGTTCACAGATCTTTTGCTTTAGATCGGAACTTCATAGTGTGGATCGTGAATCTTTTGATTCAGATCGGAACCTCGGTGCGGGTTTGTGAATCTTTTGCTTTAGATCGGAACTTCAGAGTGTGGATCGCGAATTGATCGCATTTAATTTAGATAGGAAGAGGTTTGTGAATCATTTCGTGAATTGAATGATTCAAATTAAATGATCAGCGATGTGTGATTTATGAAGTCCTGTTCTAAATCAGTTGATTTGCGATACACAAAGTTCGATTCTAAGTCAAATGGTTTGAAATCTGCATTCCTGATCTGAAAAGATAGTTCGCGAATCATCATTCAGATCAGGACTTCAGAGCATGGATTGTGAATCATTTGATTCAGATCGGGACTTTGGTGCAGGTTCATGAATCATTTGTTTCAGGTCAGGTTTTCGGAATGATTTCGCAAATTATTTTTTCTTAAACTGTAGAAGACATTAAACCATTAAGGCAGTACAGTTATAAAAACAAAACAAAGAAAAAAGAAATAAAGCATACACAAATACAAATCCCTTAAAAGTATACTTATTAGTATATATTTTTTTATTTATCTATTTCTCTTTTCAGAATTTAAAATAGGAGACATTGTTCAATAAGTGAGATCTCTGATTGGAGTGCTTGAAAAGTCCTTGAAAGTCCTGGAATTTCATTTTACAGTATCTGTACGAATCCTGAAAAAAAAAAAAAAAAAAAAAAAATTCAGAAAACACATGAATGAAAGAATCCAACGATTCAAACATGTGACACTGGGTTTCACAGTTTTCACTTAGGAGACTAAACTTTCATATTAAAGCAAATCTATCATCTAGTTGATGTCTGAATGTGTGCTGTCCTGTAGGGGTCAGATCAAGCTGGCGGATTTCGGATTGGCTCGTCTGTATAACTCTGAAGAGAGGTACGTACCTCCATGTGCAAAACCACAGAACATCCTGACTTGATTTCGGCAAGCAGTTACGATTTGTGTAAACTGATCAGAGCACACTCTGACTTGTCCTGTGCGTTCATTCTCCAGTCGACCATACACCAATAAAGTGATCACTCTGTGGTACCGCCCACCCGAACTGCTGCTGGGAGAAGAGAGGTACACGCCCGCCATCGACATGTGGAGCTGCGGGTGAGAAAACATTTCAGAAATGCTGTGCTATTAATAGTTAAACCACACAGGTTTTGAAACCTTCCAATTTCACACAGGTGCATTCTGGGAGAGCTTTTCACAAAGAAGCCCATCTTTCAGGCCAACCAGGAGCTGGCGCAGCTAGAGCTCATAAGGTATGAAAAACTGTCCACGCGTGGTTGGAGATCCAGACTGGATGTTCCCGTTTTGCTGTTTGGAATTCAGCTAACCTATATATCTGTGTCCAATCCAGTCGAATCTGTGGCAGCCCTTGTCCCGCTGTGTGGCCGGACGTGATCAAGCTGCCCTACTTCAACACCATGAAACCAAAGAAACAGTACCGGCGGAGGTTAAGGGAAGAGTTTGCTTTGTGAGTAACCAGAAATGAGTGAAACCAGTTTAGTCTGTTTTAAAGGCGTTACAGATGACTACAAAGGGACAAATGAATATACAGGGTTTCTGCAGGTCTCAAATAGTCCTGATTTGCCCTTCCACAAATTAAATTGCAGCAGAAAGCCTTAAATTCATAAAGGCATGTATTAAATGTCAAATGTGTTGCAAAAAAAACTTATGCTTCTAAGAAATACTTACTGCAGATCCAAATTCTTCTTTTAAGCATAAACTCACTTCATTTTGTTCAGTTTCTCAGAAAACAAGAACAACATCTGTAAATAGGGAATGAAAACTTGTTCCCGCTTTGAATTAAGCTATTTCTAAAGCCTTTTGACATTTGTTTTAATCATAAACTAACTTAATTTTGATCAATTTCAAATTCAGGACTTATTTTTTGTCATTTTGAGTCTCAAATAAAAAAGCACCTTAATTTAAACTTTAGACATTTGCAAAATGAGAAAAATAAGAACATCACTTTCTTTGTAGTGTGATCAGAAGTAATTTTTATTTTTGTAAAATTAATTAAGTAATGGAGATCCTGTTGCTTCTACGAACTTTGAAGTGTTGATAATATAGTACATTTGCATTTAGAGACCAGTTCCATTCAAATTCAATTTCATCCAAAAGTTCCATTCAATTTATTCCTTAAATGTGACCCTGGACCACAAAACCAGTCATAAATATACATTACAATAAATTGTATGGGTCAAACTTATTGATTTTTCTTTTATGCCCAAAATCATTAGGATATTAAGTTCAGTGAATGTTCAGTGAAGATATTTTCTAAATTTCCTACCATAAATGTATCAAAATTTAATTTTTGATTAGTAATATGCACTTCTAAGAACTTAATTTGGACAACTTTAAAGGATATTTTCTTTTTTTTCTTTTTTTTTGGGCGCACCCTTGGATTTCAGATTTTTTTCAAGTTTTTATGTTTATTTAAATAATAACATCATTTACATATCAACAGCTAACAACAGCATGCATACAGACATTGTGCTTGTACATTGTGTACATGTAGACAAAGGGGAAAAAAAAAAATATATATATATATATATATATATTTTGAAGATAATTTATGAAAGGACGCCATATGACAGTGAACTTGGATCCGGAACCCCTTAAGTTAAGTCTTATTTTTTTCCAAACTCAGGAATTGTAGCACATCTTTGGCCCACTGTTTAAAAGCAGGGGGAAATGACTGTTTCCAATTAATTAAAATCAAGTGCCTTGCCAAAAGAGAAGTAAAGGCGATGCAGTCAGGTTATTTTCATATACAATACCAAAGATAGCAGTCAAAGGATTTGCACAGATATCTTCACAAAATATTCTAGAATAAGATAAAAAAAAATGTGACCAAAAAACAGACAGATTAGGACATAACCAAAACATATGGGCTAATGTAACAGGGGATTGCTTACGTCTTGTACAGGTGCGGTCAGATTTCAGATTTTCAAGTAGTTGTATCTCAGCCAAATATTGTTCTGTCTTAACAAACCATACATCAGTGGGAACCTTATTTATTCTCAATTGAGATCTCAAATAGCCCCTTATGACTGATTTTGTGGTCCAGGGTCAAAAATGAAGTGTTGCATTTACCATCATTAAACCTGCACAAACCCTTATATAGGATGTGTATGGATTTTTGTTAGCTTGCTGATAAAGATGAGAAGCTTTTTAGTGCTAATGCAAAAAAATGAAGAGGATTTGCAGTAAGTGTGTAATTGATGCATTATCTGTTTTATTATCCTCATGTTGCCACTAAGAATCGCAGGAAAAGACATTTTGTCGCACAAGCCTGTCGTCCCATAAACCAGCCAAATGAGCCGTTTTTGTTACACTTATTTGCTTCTCCCATGATTTTTTGCCAAACTTCCAATTTGCAGAGGTTTCTATGCGCTGTTAATTTCGTCATTGTGGCATTATATGTGCACCAATATAAATATTCCGACATGATTTGAAAGCACTGTTAGACACATAAAGAAAGATATGTTCCTTTAACTGTTCTAAGCATCAGTGTCAGCGATATCTTTAATGGTGACTGTTCATTTTAATGTTTCAGTATTCCTCTGATGGCCCTGGATTTGTTTGACCATATGCTCGCTTTGGACCCGAGCAAACGCTGCACTGCAGAACAAGCTCTCAAAAGTGACTTCCTCAAAGATGTGGACCCTGCCAAGATGCCCCCACCTGAGTATGAGATTTATTAGTTTTTGCTTTTGTTGTTAACTTTTACTTTACATTCTATTACTGTACCAGATTTGTTGTTTGTTTGTTTTTGTTTGTTAATTTTTAACAGCTATGCTTTTAATTAGTGTGCTGAGAGCTTCTGCCAATTGCATTTATTTTTATTTCATGTTGAGGGGAGAAAAATGCAATATAAATAAGTATAGAAAAAATGCAGTAAAGTCTGAATTGTAAAACTTAATCTTGCAGTTGCAACAACAAAAAAAACAATTAATAGCAGGGAAAAAAATTGGAATCTGAGAAACTCGCAATTGCATGAAAAAGTGAATTGTGAGATACAAAGTTACAGTTAATTTTGCAATTAACTTTTTCAAATAAAGTTGTACTTCATTATTTTTCAGTGTAAATTTAATTTCAGATGCTTAATTTATCTCCGCTTACATTATTTCACCTGTGATTCTCTGTACCGTGTTCTGATAGCGTCTCTGTTTGTTCTTTTTCTAGTCTCCCTCTGTGGCAGGACTGCCATGAATTGTGGAGTAAGAAACGGCGCCGACAGAAGCAGATGCCGGAGGAGCTGACCGCCCCCAAGGCCCCTCGGAAGGAGCTGGGCCTGGACGACAGCCGCAGCAACACGCCACAGGGCTTCCCTGCTGCCGGAGGACACAAAGGTCCGAGTGCTGCTGCGGCTGCAGCCCTGCTGGGTAAGAACTTCAGTAGTAATGCTCTAGAAACCTACATCCTCCTTTTGTCAGTCATATTGTGTCTGTCACACATTTAAACATGCACCAGTTACTCCTTTGTCTTGGGTCTGTAAGCAACCACTCAGATCACTTTAGTATTACCTTAACATCCACTTAGCAGTATCTTCACAATAATCCACATCACCCTAGCATCATAGTGGAGGGTTTTAGACAACAGTTTATAAAGGCTGCAATGCACTACATTGCATTTAAAATGTGAGCTGATTTTAAAAGACTAGGGGCCAGATTAATCAACAGGCACATTAGCATGAGAGCACTGTCTCATTAAAGCAATGATGGGAGTGTAAAGTTCCAAGAATGCACAAATTAAGGAATAAATTAAAAAGATGTAACCGACTCGTTTCCGTTAATGACCAGTGCAGTCTACCAAGAGCAGTACAAATTGGTAACTGTCACAACCATGCCATTATAAAATGAGTTAAGACATGCTTTTCTTGGTTGATAAATAATGGCACAAATAACAGCAAACTGACTACAGCAAACCTTAGTTAAATCACTTTGCATGATGCATTTAAATACTCTACTGCTATGAATTTTGCATCTGAAAAGAAACACCTATAAAACAGGGTTTTCGCGTATCCTTTAAAAGTCTTAAATTTGGTTACACTTATCAAATTTAAGGCTATAAGTTTCACACAAGGACTTAATTATGATTTCAAGACATCTTAAATTTGCAGACAGAAATACAAAAATTGCGATTTATAGCTTAATGTCTTGATTAAACTTCAAATAAACAAGAAATAAACATGAGCACTGTGCTTTGTATGCTGCGTTAACTGAGAAATCGCTCCATATAATTTCTGCTGCTCCATAAGCGCCACCTGCTGGCAGAGAACTCATTTGCATTTTCAGTCAGCACATCTGCTGTTTTTGTTCAGACCACTGAAAACTGACACACCTCTGTGTTTTTATGCTGCTAAACAATTAAGACAGTAAAATATGCGTTATTCCATTAATATTATGATTGATTGACAATATTTGATTTAATTAAAGGAGAAGTCCACTTCCAGAACAACAATTTACAAATAACATTCTCACCCCCTTGTCATCCAATATGTTCTGTCTTCAGTTGTAAAGAAATTATGGTTATTTATGACTTTCAGGATTTTTCTCCATATAATGGACTTCATTGGTACCCCGATTTTGAACTTCCAAAATGCAGTTTAAATGCAGCTTCAAAGGGCTCTGAACAATCCCAGCCGAGGAAGAAGGGTCTTATCTAGTGAAATGATCTGTCCTTTTTTGTTTTTTTTTTTTCAAAAAATAAAAATTTGTATACTTTTTATGCATAAAAGCTTGTGTAGCACTAGCTCTGGGATGCGTGTCCGTGATGCTGCGTACTATTGAATCACGTCGAAAGGTCACGCGTGACGTAGGCGGAACTACAGACCCAGTGTTTACAAAGCAAACGTGCAAAGACTAAGGAAGTGGAAGTTCCATAGTACGTAACGTTAGCGTCATGGACGCGCATCCCAGAGCTAGTGCTACACGAGCTTTTGTGCTTAAGTATACAAATTTTAATTTTTCAAAAAAATGACAGATCGTTTTGCTAGACAAGACCCTTCTCCCGCGGATGGGAACGTTTAGAGCCTTTTGAAGCTGCATTTAAACTACATTTTGCAAGTTCAAAAATTGGGGCACCATTGAAGTCCATTATATGGAAAAAAAATTCTGAAATGTGCCACATAATGATGTGAACATGGATCTTATACATGTCTAAAGCATAAAAGTGAATGAGTTAGCAAAAAGCGGCATCGTAGTATCAGATATATATCATTTTTAGCAGGTCTTTAAAAAATGTTCTTAAAGTCTTAAATTTGAGCTTAAAAATCCTGCAGATACCCTATTTTACGGCATATTTTACTGGACTGCAATACTTCTACCCTGAGGAATTTTGTTTTATTCTGTTGATACTTCTATAAAGGTTTTTAGCCAAGTAAATCCAAGTTCAGTCTGAAGGGTTTCTTTTGAATCTTTATATTGTGATTATTTAGTTTTCTTTTGATCCTGGCTCTTGCCATGAATATAGCCATAGGAGATGGTTTAAAAAAGGAAAGAAAAAGAAACTCCAACAAATGCATTTGCAATAAAGTCAGAAAAATGACTGTATCCATGCCTTTTCATCCCCAACTTTTCACTGCGTGTCTTTAAATCCTCACAGTAGTTCTTTAATGCCAAAAGTGGGTTTTGTGCTGCAAGTGGTTAGTAAAGCTGGCTTTAGGCATCATACACTTGTCGACTTTGTTAATGGTTGCAGAGGAAAAAATTGGGATTCATAAGCTAAATGACTGAGGATCGCATATTAGCATTCTTTTTGTTCAAAATGCAAAAAAAAAAAAAAAAAATGCAGAAATGTTCCTCATTGTTAGGAGAGGCATGACAAATAAAAATAAAATATTTGAAAAATCAGCTCAGATCATAAATTATCCTCTTACAGTATGGAATCATATTTCGAAGCTAAAAAAGATTTTTTTTTCACTAATTCTAATAATAACACAATTGCATCACATATATGCAGTTCTGTTATTCTATTGTTATTAAAGCACCAAATAATGATGTAAACATGGATGTTATACATGTCTAAAGCATAAAAGTGAATGAGTTCAGTCCAATTTGGTGAACCGGTTCACTCAGTTTACTAAAGAACCAGTTCAGAACAAAGTTCAAGAACTGGATTTCACAAGTGTAGCGTTGTCAAGTTAAGACAAGTATTTGTCTTGTTGCAGACATGGAAACGGACTTTTGGACTTTTAAACTTAAGCAGTTCATAAACTGGTTTAATGTAACCCAGCCCGTTTCTCTTCAAGTCAGATCATGTTTCATTTAATAATGAGAAAACCATTCAATCTTCTCTTTTTCTTCCAGACCCTAAAGCTCCCAACTCACAACTGACCCAAGAACAGCTGGCGGTGCTTCTGAACCTCCTCCAGTCCAAAAGCGCCCCGGTGGTTTCGGCACAATTCGCTCAGACCATGGGTTCGAAGATGAACCCGGAGACGCTACAGCAGCTGACGCAGGCTTTGCCCCCTGGACCGCTGGAGTCTGAAAGACCCCCAGAACCGCCACCGCCCCCCAAAGTCTCTAAACCCCCTCAGCCACCTCCATCAGGGGGCGGAGCGCCCCGCACCCCACCCATGCCGAAACCGCCTTCACCTCCCACCCCGCAACAGTCGGGCAAGAGCGACGGAGAGGCCTCGGCCGCAGCCACGCAAACCGCCGTCACCATGCTCCTCGCTCAACTGCTCAAAGTCCAGCAAGGAGAGGTCATGGGGTTTGAGGGGGCTGAGGGTGGAATCCCAAATGCAGCAGGTCCACCTGAGCCCCCACCTGAGCCCAGCCCTGTATCTCCAGGTAATAGCATATCATCTTGTCCATCTTGAACCTCTTGAACATGTTGGCTGTCTAAAATTGCATATTATTGGAGTACACTACCAGTCAAAAGTGTATGAACAGTAAGATTTTTTTTTTTTTCTTTTCTGCTCATCAAGCCTGCATTTATTTGATCCAAATTACAGCAAAAGCAGTAATATTGTGAAATATTTTTACCATTTACAATAACTGCTTTCTATTTGAGTATATTTTAAAATGTAATTTATTTCTGTGATCAAAGCTAAATTTTCAGCATCATTACTCCCAGTCTTCAGTGTCACATGATCCTTTAGAAATCATTCTGATATGCTGATCTGCTCAAGAAACTTATTATTATAGTAATAATAATAATAATAATTTATATTTATATCTATAATTTATATTATAAAAACTATTGCGCCTATGGAGAGTCCCCACAAGGATAATAAACCAGACGTGTGTGTGTGTGTGTGTGTATATATATAATATATATATATATTATTGACTTCTTTAAAAAAAATAAAAAAAAAAAAGTTAAAAATTGTAGTGTCTAAACCTTTAACTGGTAGTGTAGGTGTGTTACTTTAGAATTAGTAATTACTTTGTGATGGATTAATCTCACATGGTTTACATTTACATGCCATTCTAAAAATGTGACACTGAAGTTAAAAAGATTTCAGTTTGTCTCAGAACCTTGTTTTTTTTTTTTTTTTTTTTTTTTTTTTTTTAAGCAAAAATGCATTCTGTGCTAACAGTTCGTCCGTCATAAAATCTGTCATGTGAGCAGCCAATCACCCAACCCTACTACTCGCCTCACATACTGCTTCTTGCCTGTGATTTGGGAGGCAGCCCCTAATAAGCTTCTGCTGTTGTGTTTGTTGCAGTGGCTGAAGGCGGCAGCTCGTCCTCCAGACCTCTAGAGCCTCTCTCCATTCTCCCTCCAGACCAGAGACCCCCAGAACCTCCGGAACCACCTCCCTGCGCAGACCTGGACTATCGGCAGGCCCCCGAGACCAAGCCGGCCCTGCCGTCCTCAGCAGCCCCAGGAGAAGCACCCAGACCTCCGGAGCCGGACTATCCGCCGCCGCCCAGGCCGACGGAGGGACCCGGGTACGGGGCGGACTTCAGCCGGCCCCCGCCGCCGCCGTTCGGCTACGCAGACAGCTACCTCGGCCACATGATGGGGGGCGGGATGCCCCCTCACCCGCCTCTCGCCCCGGAGGCGTTCGCTCACGGGGGCGCGGCCAGCGCGGCCGGCGCAGGAGGCGGCAGCATGGTGTTCAGCGGAGACAAGGACCATCGCTTCGAGTACAATCACAGCCCGCTGCCCGTGGGCCCCGGACCGCCGCCGCCCCCTCCGGGCCAAGCCTGGACTTCGCCATCCCAATCAGGGGCGCCACCGCTTCCGCTCGGGTACGTTCCCCACGTGAACGCGGCGGCGGCGACGCTGCGGGGCAGAGGACTCCCTTTTTGACGGGCTCCCGACGAACTCGGAAAAGGAGGACTCTAAAAGACGCACGCAGTTGCCCTCAAACCAGCACTAAGCGTCTCAGAAGTCGATTTGTAAGATTTGTAAACGACCCGAGGGCACTCGAGGAACAGCTTGGGTTACAACTGGAGGGACGAACTGTTCATACCATTTCATAGAGCTGTTTTGGTTTTCCCTCCGATTGATTTTTGTAATCTATTCTACTGCTGTCTTTTAAATTAAAACTGTACCTTTTTTGAGTGTGCATTTACCGTGCCGGGGTAAGTGTTTTTATGACCTTTAATTGCGTAAGGACAGACTAGTATTACCATGATGTTTTGCACTACTGAATAAAGTAGGTGGAAACAAGCAAAGGTGTGAATGGAGTAATGTGCTGTATCTGCACACGTAAATGACCAGTAATGTAAGTCGTTTTCTTTTTATTTGGTTTTCCTTTCTTTTTTGGTCAGTTTTTGTTTTCCTTCCTTCTAATGATTCTACAATTATGGGCTCTGTCGCAAGGGTAAATTCACTGGAGGGGCTTTTAAAGGACTCCAGAGAGACTGGTAGCACTTGAGTGATTGGCCTCGATTGATGAACTGGTGCATCTACTGAACGAGTGAACGGATCAAAGCTGTGTTTCTCACCGGTTCCCCACCAGCTCTTGTCTATAGCCATTGTAAAACTGAAAGAGACGTTTCACATGATTTCAAGGAGATGAGCAACAGTGTCTTCTTTTTTTTTTTTTTTTTTTTTTTTTTTTTTTTTGTATGAAGATGTTTTTTTTTTTTTTTTTTTCCCCCCTTTGGCAAATGTTTATTAAAGAAATGCCAATCATGTAATATGTACTGGTATTTTTAATTCTTTGTATATTTTTGCATATCAAATATACGCACACTGCCTGTCTTTATAAGTGTACGTGTATCGAATACATCAGCGATGAAGGTAAGCTATCCAAAACTAAACGTTTTCTAATACATGTTAGTAAAATGAAATTAAACACAATTTAAGCAATTTCCTAAATATAGAAAATGAGCTCACTAAGTGTGACCCTGGACCACAAAACCAGTCATAAGTAGCATGGGTATATTTGTAGCAATAGCCAACAATATATTATATGGGTCAAAATGATTTATTTTTTTATTTTTTAAATAGTGAAAATCATTCCTACCAAAAATATCTCAAACCTTAATTTTTGATTAGTAATATGCATTGCTGAGAACTTCATTTGGACAACTTTTAAAGGTGATTTTCTCCATATTTAGAATTTATTTATTTTTTGCACCCTTGGATTCCAGATTTTCAAATAGTTGTATCTCGGCCAAATCCTAACAAACCATGCATCAATAAAAAGCTTATTTATTCAGCTTTCGGATGATGTGTAAATCTAAATGTGTGGTCCTGGGTCACAAATGATTCTAGTTGCTTTGACAAAATATTAATTTAAATGCTGTTCGCAGGGTTGCCAACTACTTTTCAGGGAAAATTGTTAAATGCAGGACAATTTGTTTCTAAAAGTTGCCAAATGATGTTTTGACGTCAATATCATTATATAATTACAATGCAAAATGTGCAATCACTGAAATGTCAGCAAAAAAAATATAATTATGAATATGATTTGAAATGTTGATATAGGTTTGTTAATAAGACTAAATAATTATTTATAATATTAAATTATTATAATTATAATAAATATTTTTGTAATATTTATAATATTAAATAAATAGTAAATAGTAAAGCACACACACACATATGTGTGTGTGTAGAACATTTACACGTTTTTGAACAATTACATTTGATATATTTTCTTATTAACTAGTAAAACTACACATTCTGACCTATTATGTTTTTAAGCAGTGTTTTGATAGTATGCTACACTTAAAAAAAAAAAAAAACTAAAATAGGGCACAATCTACTGTGTTAATTTGAACTGATTTGATTGGATTGATTTTTTTTCTTGTTCCTCTAACCTAAATTTAAAATTATGCATTGTATTTTGTTTTCAGTTTGCAACTTACCAGATAAAGTTCTGGCAGATAATTACCAGTACCTTTTCCATTTTTCTACGTTTTTAACTCATCAACAAGTGCAGGTATAAACAAATATCAAGGTGTTTTCATAAATGAACAATTATCATTGAACAATTGCAACTAGCAACTTAATTCACATGATATGTGTACTACTAGACACCTTTGATTTCCTCTTTTTGTGTAATATAGAGGGAACGTTGTGCCTTTTTATTATTTGAGTCACAATTGCTAAAAGTTGGCAAATAAATTATAAAAGTATTTTGAAGAAAAAGTTGCTAAGTTGGCAACACTGGGGTCTTGTAATGCCTCCTTTAGCCGATAGTGGGCAGCAAAAACAACTTGCTCACTGTCCGTAGCGTATAAATAGTCACTGGTCAGTTCTGATATGTCTGAATAATCATTCTTTTTATTAGTTTCATTAGTCAATTTCCGATTGGTAATTCAATTTGCTATTTAAGTTGATAAGTCAGTTATTCGGTTATAAATTTACTGTGAGCAGCCCGCGGCAGCAGTGGAACGGACTAGCGGTGTCACGTGGTATTTGTTACTTTTTTCAACGCTGAAAATGATGGACCAATCGCAGTCTTTTGCGATCGCTGGAAAAAAAAGCGGTTTATTGTTGGGTTAAATTTCGAAATGTGTGTCAGGTAAACGTCATTTGAACTTTTTATTTCAAATAACTCGATCGAGACCAAAAAGCCTAGAGATATGAATGCGGTTCGATGCAGGATTCAGTTTTCTAAGCCGCCACGCTTTACGTGCAGAGATGACGTAGTAACCCGGAAGTAAACGGTAGCGTCATCATCAGATGACAACACGAAACAGCGTTTGATCTCCAACAGACGCTGTCATTTATTTATTTGTCTTGATCATTCATGTTTGAAGGGCTTATTTAAAACCATGGCGCAAAAAATCAATGAAGCTCACGAACACATCGCTAAGGCTGAAAAATAGTAAGTAAAACCTGCTGTTAGGGGCGTGAATGTTTACTGTAGTGGTTTTAAATGAACCTCCAGCTAATTTTATCATCGATAAGTAATGATTAAAATCTCTTTATACAAATTACACGGTTTATACACATAATAACACACTTTTATAATGGAGAAATGCTTAAATGTCAAGTTATAACGCGTGTTTGCATGTTTAACTTGCTGTAGCCATTCAGAATGTTTGGTTAAGATAGTGAATGTATATAAATGAATGAAAGCACATCAGCTGATCCTGTGAATTCCTCATTAAATTCAGTTTAAAGACGAGCTTTATGAAGTGGAAGCCTGATTATGATAGTGCTGCATCAGAATATGCTAAAGCAGGTGAGTCGAGCATATATTCTTTATGTCAAGTGATCTGAGCTCATTTCTGATGATTTTTCTCTTCTTCTCCAGCTGTTGCTTTTAAAAATGCCAAGCAGCTGGAACAGGCTAAAGATGCTTATTTACAGGAGGCTGAAGCTCACACCAACAACAGATCGTATCCTCCTACTGCACTTACTGCTAGATTCATTATTTAGTCTGCCAAACATCATCTGCATTCATTTAATCTGAAAATGACACTTTCTTTGTCCTTGACTCACTGCCCAGTCTTTTTCATGCTGCCAAGTGAGTATATTCATTTTGATGGCATACATCTGGTTAAACTGTGCCAATCATTGTGTTTTTGTTTGTGTATGAATGTGCTGCTTGTCATAAACGCAAGTTTTTGTATTCAGGGCCTTCGAGCAGGCAGGAATGATGCTGAAGGTGAGTGTATACGCTGCCGTTCAAAAGTTTGGTATCAGTAAGATTTTTAATGTTTTTAAAGATGAATCTTCTGTTCACCAAGGCCACATTTATTTGATTAAAAAATACAGCAAAACAGTAAAATTGTTAAATATTATTGCAAATTAAAATAGCTGTTTTCTTTGTGAATGTCTGTTAAAATGTCATTTATTTTTGTGATATAAAGCTGAATTTTCAGCATCATTACTCCAGTCTTCAGTGTCACATGATCCTTCAGAAATCATTTTAATATGCTGATTTGCTGCTCAACAAACATGTCTGATTATTAGCAATGTTGAAAACAGTTGCGCTCCTTAATATTTTGTTGGAACCTGTGATACTTTTTTTCAGGATTCTTTAATAAATAAAAACATTTATTTAAAAATAGAAACATAGTATATTGTAAAAATATAAAATACCATTTAAAAATTTGTGGTTTTTATTCTTCCTTTAAAAAAAAAAAATAAAAATAATACTTATATTCACCAAGGATGTGCTGAATTAATAAAAAGTGATAACAAAGACTTATATTGTTAGAAAAGATTTCTATTTTGTATAAATGCTGTTCTTTTTAACTCTTTGTTAATGAAATAATCCTGAAAAAAAGTTATTACAGGTTCCAAAAAAGGAGCACAGCTGTTTTCAACATTGATGATAATCAGGAATGTTTGTTGAGCAGCAAATCAGCATATCAGAATGATTTCTGAAGGATCATGTGACACTGAAGACTGGAGTAATGATGCTGAAAATTCAGCTGCGCATCACAGAAATCAATTACATTTTAGCAGATGTTCAGATAGAAAACAGCTGTTTTAAATTGTAATAATATTTCACATTTTTACAGTTTTTACTGTATTTTTCAGTAAAAAAATGTAGCCTTGATGAGCAGAAGAGACTTCTTTAAAAAAACATTTAAAATCTTCCTGACCCCAAAATTTCTAATGGTGTGTGCGTGAGCATATTTGTAAGGCTTCTGTGTTCAGGTTAAGTTATTTCTCTGTAATGGCAAAAAACAAAAAATAATAATTTTTCATAGAGGCCTGATTTATATATATATATATATATATAGAGAGAGAGAGAGAGAGAGAGAGAGAGAGACAGAGAGAAAGTCATTTCTGACTTATAACAAAAAAACAGAACAATGTCTAAAAGCTGCTATGTGACAATGTGTGCAGTAAACAGGCTAAAAAAAGCCCAGAACTACATTTTTATAAGCTGTTGACCCCCCCAAAAAACAGCATTTTGAGATTTTGAGCAATTGAGATTAATTGGAATGCACAACGAAAAAACACAATTTTAATATTATATCATAATTAAAAAAAAAAAAAGAGTCACTTTATATATATATATATATATATATATATATAAAGAAGCCAGAGTTTATTACCTAAATAAATGAATAAAACTAATAGATTCCATTAATAATTACAATTTATCATTAAGAGGCAACAATATGTAAGTAATCTACCAAGCATTATATTTACATACATACATACACACCAGACTTGCATGTCTGTGCCTGTATATATGTGACCCTGGAACATAAAACTAGTCTTAAGTAGCACAGGTATATGTACATTTTTGGGGTCAGATATTTTTTTTAAGCCAAAAATCATTAGATATTAAGTAAAGATCATGTTCCATGAAGATATTTTGTACATTTTCTACTGTAAATAGATCAAAGCTTTATTTTTGATAAGTAATATAAACAACTTTAAAGGTGATTTTTCAAAATGTGTATTTTTTTTGCACCCTCAGATTACAGAATTTCACATAGTTGTATCTCAGCCAAATATTGTCCTATCCTAACAAACCATACATCAAAGGAAAGCTTGTTTATAAAGGTTATTTTTAGTTTTCAGATGATGTATAAATCTCAGTTTCAGAAAATTAACACTTACTCTTTTTTTTTTTTTTTTTCAATTATACACTGTCTTTAAGGAGTGTATATATATATATATATATATATATATATATATATATATATATATATTATTATTATTATTATTATTATTATTATTATTATTATTATTATTTTTATTTTTTTTAACACGAAACAAGAACATTGTTGCAAAAGCAAATATTTTCTTTAAGTTTCTAAGAAAATAATATTGGTTTGAAACAGCATGAGAGAGAGTAAATGATGAGGTGTGAACTGTCCTTTACATTTTCTTTGTGTTTGCTGTTGTGTCACAGGACATGCAGAGATTACCTGAGGCGGTGCAGTACATAGAGAAGGCCAGCATGATGTACGTGGAGAACGGCACTCCAGACACCGCCGCCATGGCCCTCGACAGAGCCGGAAAGTGTGTGCATCACAAAACCCGCTTACACTGTCACATTCATACAGCAGATCACAGCAGATGTCAGACCTGTATGGAGTTAACATTAGTCCTGTTCCTTACAGGTTGATTGAACCTCTGGATTTGGCAAAAGCAGTGCATCTGTACCAGCAGGCAGCAGGAGTGTTTGAGGTTAGTAACGGCTCCACCAAACACTGCGGACGCATAGCTATTATGACCAATTACAAACATGCATGTCATTTTTGTTTTTTTCAGAATGAGGAGCGACTACGGCAAGCAGTGGAGCTCATCGGCAAAGCATCAAGACTTCTTGTTAGACAGCAAAAGTAATTGTTGCTTGAATGTTTGGGAGGATTATTTATTTATTTTTTCTATTCGTTTAATGCAAGGTGATTGATGCTCATTACAGGTTTGATGAAGCTGCTGCATCCCTTCAGAAGGAGAAGAACATGTATAAAGAAATAGAAAACTATCCCACATGTTTCAAGGTGTGTCATTATTACTGAGATTTGAAGCATTTGGAGTTACGGGTGCATTCCTGAACATAACTCTTAATGTTTGTGTGCTCAGAAAACAATCGCACAAGTGCTGGTGCATCTGCACAGAGGGGACTATGTGGCGGCGGAGAAGTGTGTGCGGGAGAGCTACAGCATCCCGGGATTCAGCGGGAGTGAAGACTGCGTGGCCATGGAGCAGCTTCTGCAGGGTTACGATGAGCAGGATGAGGAGCAGGTGTCTCGCGTCTGCAGCTCACCTCTGCTCAAATACATGGACAACGATGTGAGTCTCCCAGCGTGCACCTGTTCACGTGTGCCATTTTCCATGCATAGAGTACAAAGAATGTGAATAGAGACCTTTAGGTTTTTTTTTTTTAACCATCTGGTGCTGCTCGCATGGTGGTCAAAATTGACTGATTGATTGATTGATTGACTTTAATGAAAAGAATGGGCTATGTTTTAGTGCAATAATGTTACGTATTTAATTTTTTTATGGTGCTAAATTATATTTATGAAATAGCTATGATCCATTTATTACCGATTTTGTTGACATCAGTTAAAGATTTTCCAGAGGGTTTTTGGACTTCTCTTTTTATCACTCCATAAATCAAAGAAATGCTGCCGGCAGACAAAAAAAGCCCATCAGAATATAGATATATATATTTTTTTTAAAACTGAAGTTTAGTGTAAGAAAAAAAAAACCTATTTAAAGATATGGATTAGAATTGAAATCTACAGACAAAAATAGATAAAGTTAAAGATAAACACGCGTATAGTTTTCTTTTCACTATACTATAACAAGACTTTATGAACAGCTAAATAGTACAAAATCTGAAAATGTAAATAAATAAATAAAATGTTGTATAAAATCAGGCAAATTATATATGAACAAACACCTCAGTAAAAACCTTCAGAGTATATACAAAAGTTTTTGAACAGTAAGATTTTCTTGTGTATTTTGCTCACCAAGCCTGCATTTATTTGATCCAAAATACAGCAAAAAACATAATATTGTGAAATGTTTTTACTATTTTCAATATCTGTTTTCTATTTGAATTTATTTTAAAATGTAATTTATTCCTGTGATCAAAGCCAAATTTTCAGTGCCACTACTCCAGTTACATGATCCTTCAGAAATCATTCTAATATGCTGATTTGCTGCTCAAGAAACATTTTTTATTATTATTATCAATGTTGAAAACAGCTGAGTAATTTTTTTTTTATCACCAAAAGATCAGCGTATGTAGTATGTATGTATGTGTATTTTAATAAAAGTTAATACTTTTATTACAAGTGATGATAAAGACATTTATAATGTTACAAAAGATTTCTGTTTCAGATAAATGCTTTTCTGAACTTTCTATTCATCAGAGAAACCTGAAAAAAAAAAAATCTACTCAGCTGTTTTCAACATAATAATAATAATAATAATAATAATAATCAGTGTTTTTTTTTGAGAATCAAATCAGAATATCAGAATGATTTCTGAAGGATCATGTGACTGGAGTAATGGTGCTAAAAAATCCGCTTTGAAATCACAGGAATAAATTACATTTTAAAATATATTTAAATATAAAAGTTATTCTAAATGGTAAAAATATTTCAAAATTGTACTGTTTTTGCTGTAATTTGGATCAAATAAATGCAGGCTTGGTGAGCAGAACAGTCTTTCTAATTTTTTCATTGTTTCCTTCACTCACCTTTTCAAGAACTTGGCAGGTATGACATCAAAACTATTTGTACATTACAGTAGTTTTAGAGAAAGTCTGTTGCATCTCGACTCCAGTTTTCCACCCTTCAGTAGTTTATTTCCCTTTAGTCCCTCTATAACGGCAGTCATAATTCATCTTTTCAGCACTTAGAATTTAAACAGGCCGTTGTGTTTCTGTATCCGTAAGACATCAGTTTGTAAATGATCTCTTTTATGTTTTTATATTGAGTAGTTATTAAGTTCACATGGTTTACTTCAATCAGTCATCAGGGCAGGCCGAGTGCATGCTGAATACTGAAAGGATGTTGATGTGTAAATGCAAACTGTTAATGAACTCATACTTGTGAAATCAATACCACACAAGAGCTGGTTTTTATTCAGCATTTTAGCACACTGATGTGTTTTCTCACTTGTTCTCCAGTATGCAAAGCTTGCCGTCAGCCTGAAAGTGCCTGGAGGAGGGAAGAAGAAACCCGCTGCCGCCGCTGCTAGCGAAGATTCAGGTGCGAGTGCTGCGGCCGCGGCGCCGGAGGAAGAGGAGGATGAGTATGCTGGAGGCCTCTGTTAGAGCTCTACCTAACATATTCCACATCTGCTGCCTGAGACTCCTCCATGAAGGTGCAAGCATGATCCCTAAATATCATATTCCTGTACTGGAGGTGTTTGTGTTTTAAGATGCTTTCAGAACTGTTAACAAGGAAAAAAAAAAAGTCACCTGGAGAAGAAAAGCTTCTTTACAACACTCATGCAAGGTATCACATGCATAAGCAGCACGTTTATGCAACAGCATCATCTCTCAAGTATGTATATTTATTTAGGTTTGCCTTCCTAACCTCAATGTTAAAATGAAAATTTGTATTCTAAAGAGTTTTTAGGCAAACCCATATAAAAGCTTGTTTCTGCCATGGGATAAAATAAGTAAAGGTGATTGTTACTTTTTATCTCACAGTTCAGACTTTTTTTCTATATAACTTCAGAACTGCGATATACAAATGTGAAATTGTGATAAACTTGCATTTTTTAGAAGAAAAGTCAAAACCTTAAGATATAAACTTGCAAAAGCAAGAAAAAAGTCTGAATTGTGCCATAGTTGCAATTCATTTTTTTTTTTGTGTGTGTGTGGTGGGGAAACAAGGACTTAAATGTAAAATTTAGAATTCTGAAGAAAAAAAAAACATCAGAAGTGATGTAAACTCAATTCCAAAAAAAAAATAAATAATAATAATAAAATAAAATAAAACATTTAATCTGTGACGAAAAAGTTAAAGATTAATTTTAGATTTAAAAAATGCTATTATTATTATTATTATTATTTATTTTTTTTGCATGGCGAAAACAAGCTTCTATTAACCCAAAACCGAATGGTTGAATGGGATGTTCTGTAAGTTATCAGGAGCTCAGTCTTTATATGTACAGTATTTCAAACATTTTGAGTAGTGCTGGAATACGACACAAGTCATCATTTTAAATTATGCACCATCATATGAATATTCTATATGCTGGAAATAACAGTGCCTGCCTTACCAAAAAAGGGAATGTATTTACTGTACATTGTGTTTGTAGTTTCAATATTGTTTAAACTTATTCCATTAATTCTTAATTTAGTCAGCAGAAAATGAAGCAGGATGCTGCATATAAATGCATGAAATGCCTTAAGATTATCTGAACATGAAAAACTTGGTTTATTTTGTTTTAAGGTGTGCTTTGAAATTGCAGGGAACAATTTCTGTTAATTTGCATGATTTCAGAACACCACTGAATAAAGAGAATCTGTGATTTTTGCATATTTTAGCTCTGAGTTTCTGTAGACTACTTATGCATACAAAACAACCATTTAAATGCATGTAAAAACTAAAAAGTGCAACAGACAATAGTTGGTTTCCAGAATGTGCTTTATGCTCATGATAATGATCCACAATCACACCGATTGTCAGTAAAGGATCGTCCCGTGAGCGGATACTCTTCCTGAGAACTCTTCAGTCCTCCGTTCAAGCCTAAAAATCAAGCTAGGATAGATCATCGTTTTAACGTCATGTAGTTTTACGAACCCGAGCACTTCTGGGTACAGTTTTCTCTGAAGAAAAAGTGGCTAGTGTTCAGTCACTGTCTCCTTTGTTCAAGTTTACGGCCAGCTACCAGGACAGTATATTGCACGACGCGCGATTAACCAATCTCCCGTTCGAGGCTCCCGACAGACAGGTGGCGCTACAGCGCATCAAATCCTCAGTTCCAGATCCGACGCTTTGGTACAGCTGTTTCGCCTGTAGGTCACACTGCAGTTGGCGGTTGAACCTCTCGCGACGAGTTTGTTTCTGTCTCAGTCTTGACGCCGCCTTTCCGTGAGAAGCGGCATCCTTCTTTGGGATCTTCGGGTTTCAAGCAATCCCAACAGGCTCATTTGGTTTTCTCCCGTGTCCATTTGATCATGGTCTCTGGTGAGCGGTAAAGGAAGATGAGTTTGGCGTACAGGTCCTCCTCCAGCTCCAGCTCGCCGGTTTCCCGCACGAGGAAGATGTCGGTGCAGAGTTTGAGGATGCGGTCGACGCACGGAAGCTCTTCGAACATGATGGAGTGCGAGATGCCGCTGAAGAACTCGCGGACGAATTTCCCGATCACCAGCACCACGGATGCGTAGAGGCCCATGATACTGCAAGAGACGCGATGAGGCGTTACTTAATCTGTATTTGCAATTGCAAAACACAACAAAATAGCTACAAGCAGAAATTAAGGGCCAATGAGTAATTAAAGACTTTTTAAGATGATTTTAATCAGAATGGTTGAAAAATCAAATTAAATCACTAGTAATTTGATTTAACGGTTTATTTTTGACCAATAGGTGGCGCTGGTATCAAATTGATGTGGTGTGGTCAGTGTGAGGTGACAATGGCACACGCGAAGTTTGATGTGAATATATCAAAGCTTTGCAGAGATACAGCCTCTGATGCAGTTTGACATCATGCCGTCAAAGTTATTGATGTGGTACAAGAAAACCGTTTCACCGATCGAAATGAAATTTTTGCTGGCATGGTCTGAAGATGATCTGACTCGAATTTGGTGAAAATCAGACCAGCGGGCTAGGAGGAGTACAAAAAAGTAGGTTTTCAAGGGAAATCAAAATGGTGATTATGGTATAATTGATATGGATATTTTTCCAAGGAATCTATCAAGACGGTCTTATGATAATAAGCAAAACTAATCAAAAGTTGTTAGCATTTTTTGAAATTTCAATAAAATTATTGACCACAATACAAAGGCTGCGCTAAAACTTTTTGAGTACCATCAAGGCATGGTGCCAAAGACGTATACTGGATTTCATGAGGATACACCAATGTGTTTGCAAAAAATAGCTAAAATGGGATAATTGGGGTTGGTTTGACTCTGTATGTTACATCTTAAAATGTCAGTCTTGTGATTTTTGGGCAATCAGTTCCTAGGTTATAAGCAAAAACAGCATTTTTCATATCTCCTGACCACTTGGTGGCACTGTGCCGAAATTGTGCAGGTACTCTCAGGTCATGGTTATAACACGCGCCAAGTTTGGTTTGAATACGCTGAAGCGTTTTGTTGATGTAGCCTCACAGCAATTTTAGCATCAGATTCGTTTGCGTGTTATTCGAGAACGGTTTGACTAATCAACTTGAATTCCATAACTTTGCCAGCACATGCCAAAATTGTTTTGAGGCTATATCTACACAACACTTCAGCGTATTGAGACCAAACTTGGTGTGCGTTATGTTAACCATGACCTGAGGGTACCTGCACAGTTTCAGCACAGCACCACCTAGTGACCAGGAGATATGAAAAATGCTGTTTTTGATTATAACCTCTGAACCGATTGCCCAAAAATCACAATACTGGCCTTTTAAGATTCATTGCGACATGCCGAGTCAAACCAAACCCAATTTTGACTTCTGTTAATTTTGGTGTGTTCTCAAATTTGTTCGCATGTTATTCGAGAACGGTTTGACTTATCAACTTGAATTCCATAACTTTGCCAGCACATGCCAAAATTGTTTTGAGGCTATATCTACACAACACTTCAGCGCATTGAGACCAAACTTGCTGTGTGTTATGTTAACCATGACCTGAGGCTACCTGCATAGTTTCAGCACAGCACCACCTAGTGACCAGGAGATATGAAAAATGCTGTTTTTGATTTTAACTTCTTAACCGATTGCCCAAAAATCTTCAACTACAAGACTTGACTTTTTAGATTCAGTGCGACATACTAACTCAAACCAAACTGAGTTCTGACTTGTGGTTTGTTAATAACTTTTGAATGGTAAGGTGTAGAGGCATTTTTTCTTCTCTGATTCCTTGGCTCATGCTGAGTAGAATGCAAACAAAACGTATGATTTTTTTGGATTTTCACCAAAATTGTATGCGTTCGAAGCAAAAAAAAAAACAAAAAAACTTCCAGACCTTTTCATTCAAAAGTTTTTAACAAATCAAAATTTTGTCAAAATTTGCTAAATTTCATAACTTTCCCGCTAGCGGTTCTATGGGCTGCCATAGTAAAAGTGCATTATTACTTGTTGACATCCATAATCGCTGAACACAATGTAAAATTAAAGTTTTTTTGTTTTGTTTTTTTGATGACCATGCATTATTGGCTATGTATGACAAATGCACATCTAACATTGTATAATATAGTCAATATGGTAGACTAGATATTAAAAAAAAGAAAGAAAGAAAAACAAAATTTCCACAAAATTTAGAGAGTTAACAACACAAAACATGTCATTTTACCAAAAAAAAAAAGGGGTGAAACTTGAAACTTGATACTTAATGTATTGATACTGCATGCTCAGAGATGTTTTGGACGGTATCCTGTGACTCACCCGTAACCTGCCAGGAAGCCCAGGCTGGGAGGACTGACTTTATCACTGAAGACGTACAGCTGCAGTCCTGCTTCTCTCTTCTTCTCCAGCTTTGACTCGGATCTCATCTGGATCTTCCCTGCCGACGGCTGGTCCACGATCCACCACTCCTGAATGTCCTCGCTGCCGTTATGAGACCTCTCCAAGTCCAGCTGGATGCTCTTATAACCGTCATCTGCCACAAAGGGTTTGATGATATGCATGAGTTACAGGTGACGTCAGTATTCATGTAGGAACGTCATATTGATTCCGCATTACCTGTATAAAGCTGATCTATCGGTTTGGCGTTTGAGTCACTCGGTGCTCGAATAAAGCAGGGAAATATATGCTCTATGCCCCTGTGAATAGCAAAAAGGACTGTAAGTATATTAGCATCAATATAAGCACAAAATGCATCATTTATATGTTGTACTTACACAGGTTTATTTCTGGTTCCGTTGAGTAACGCTATCAGCTCTTGTCTACTGTTCATGTCAAGATACGTGATGTGTTTGTCCACTGCAAATTCAGCCTTTGCTCCCAGACTCAGATTCCTGCACAAGAGCAAAGTGTTATGAGATATTAAATTGATCAAAAGTGATAAAGATTTCTAGATCTTGAAGATTTTGAACTTTCTATTCATCTGTGAATCCTGAAAAATAAACTGTATATCAGTTTCCACCAAAAAAAATTTGGGCAGCACAGCTGTTTTCAGTGTTAATAATAATCAGAAATATTTCTTGAGCAGCAAATCAGCGTACAGTAATGATGCTGAAAATTCAGCTTTGCATCACAGAAATAAATTACATTTTAACAGATATTCACTTAGAAAACGGCTATTTTGAATTGTAATATTATTTCACAATTTTACTGTTTTTGCTGTATTTTTGATCAAATAAATACAGCTTTGGTGAGCAGACCACAGATTTACCGACCACAAATATGAATACTATAATCATAGTACATATAGTATACGAGTGAAACGGCCATCTGTATCAGTACCTCTGGATGCTCCAGGACATGGTAACGGGAAACTGGTCCTCTTTGCTCAGGACGTCCATCAGGTTCTTCCTGCTGGGAGGACTGATGGTCCAGAGAGAGTTCGAGCTTCCTTCCAGCTCAGCCACAGTCACATCCTCGGCTGTATATGCCTCCAAAAACTGCAGTGCACTCTGGGAAAGAGACTGTAATACACTTAACAAAACCCAACGACCGAAGAGTGGCGTTTTTAAAACAAGACTCTTCTCCAAACCATCACATCACTGACTGAGAATGACTTACAGGAATGTGTCTGTATGAATTCATGAAGCTTATGAAATCTCTGTCAGTGACGTCCTTCAGCTGATTCTGCTGCGCACTCATAGTGAAGATGGGCTAGAAAGCACAGACAAAACAGACATATTTGATCTTACTGTTATTTTAGTTTCAGCGATATACATTTTTGTGAAAAGTGCTGGGTGATCAGATAATCAGATTCCAAAAATCAAGTACTCTTCATTAGAGTCTATTTTATAGAGCTCATAATCAGTTACTTCTTATGGATTGCATGATTACATCTTGTTCACACAAGATTGATTCTTTATTCCTTTTTTCTAAAAATCTTACCATTTAGCTTTGACTGTATTTACAATATATCATGTAAATAAATTTGCAATCCATGCTACTGAATTTGAGGGGGAAAGGACCTCTCAAGCAGTTCAACCATCCATGAAACAAATTATTATGCAAGGTACTAAACACTGATTTATAGCTGTTTTCATCATATCCAGTGACCTGCAGAAACTGTTGATTCTGGACAAAAATATTTGCAACCTGGAAGACTTTGCTGTTTTCATGTTTACTAATGTTTGTTCATATAACGCAGGTATTCACAAACATTTACATTTCAATATATTTACTGGAAATATCTCAGAAGAAGTTAATATTTCAATCACATTTGTCACATTTGTCGATTAATGGTCACATTTACATGAAGGTAACAAAATATTTAGATTCTTAGAGTAGTTTATTTTTATTTTGAGTAATATATTTTGTGTAATGTAATGTTTAATGCATTTTATGATGTTGAGTGCATTTTCTTTCCCTTTGCTTTCATCATATCAATATGGTATGTTTAATTATAAGTTTAAAACAAGATAAAAAAAAGTAATCTAAAAAGTAGTCAGAATATATTACCTAAAATGAGTAACCTAGATTACATTACTAACTATTAACATTTATAAGCTGTAATCAGTAACCCAGCACTGTCTGTGAATATTATGAATTATTATTATTATTCTGTCTATATAGTTTTTATTACATTTTAGATATTTTAGCAACTTAAACTAAATGAAAATGAGGAATTTTGTAGAGATGCACTGGCTGGGGACCGGAATTAGCCGTTTTATCGCATGATCGGCCTATTCACTATTGATTTTATACAATAGTAGTTCAATTAACAAGAAGTTAAAATTAAGTGACTTACATTTTAGACACAATACTGACTTTTTTGCTCAATTTTGCTGACAAAAATATTAATTCCAATCGAAGCCACAGCAGAACCGCTGCGTATCTTTGAGCAACACAGCAGTGTTTCGTTACTGAATGAATTCACGTTTTTGAACGAATCAAGAGAGTCGATTCAGAAACCCATTCATAAAAAACCTTGTTTCTGAATGAATCTCCCATTTGAATGAATCAGTTGAATGAATGATTAAATGACTCACAGTCATTTGCCACCACCTACTGCTGGTTCGGTTTCATATTTAAAAGTATCACTGCATTTTTCCCAACATTTCTTATTTGCATGTTTAAAAAATATCTAAAACATTAATTTTTCAAAATTATTTGTAATTTAACTTGTAATGCATCTGAAATTTTGCAGTGAAAATACATTTATAGAGAATATCTGTAACTTAGTCTAGATTGGGGTAAATGTAATGTTTAATAAATTCATTGGTAAATTCATTGTTTGTATATGCTGACAGTTACAGTTCTTAAAAAGAAAATTGTCAAAATTCAGTATTGGCAGGTCACACTTACCTTAAAAAAAATAACTTAAAAAAAAATAAAAAATCGGAATCGGCCAAAAAAAATTGCAATCGATGCATCTCTAAAATGTTGCGTTTGCAACTAGCTGACATAAAATAAGTTTGAAGTTTTTTTAACATTTTATTTCAGTTAATGTTTATTTCATATAGAAGCTTACACAGAATGAATGAATGAATGAATGAATGAAATAAAAAAAAAAAAAAAAGATTATTTTAAAGCAATTACCTTATTTATTTAACACTTTTGGGTTTATATAAAAAAAGTTAGAATTGCAGGTGAATAGGGTAAAAACAAACAAACAAACAAACAAACAAACAAAAAAACTAATAGTTATCACCTTACTTACCCAGTTGATTGATTACATTGGTAATTGCAAACATTTTTTTGTATTACAAGTTTTCTAAAATGTTAGGTTTAAATATGCAAATGAGGCATTATTTAATGAAATATGCGCTAATTTGCATACATTTCTAGTACACAAATCTAAACACTGAATGAAGTCAGTTTCAAAATTCTTGTTTCATTTTTTTGACATATTAGAGTCAAAAGTTTTTACAGAGGGAATTTTGTCGCTCCACAATTCAGAAAAAAAAATTCGAACAGATGGAAAACAACATGTTTTTTACAGTTTTTTGGGGAATAAAACGTACAAAATTAAGCAAATTTTATACGAACAAATCCCTCTGTATAAACATTCAGGATATAGACAGGAATAAAAATGTAAAATTTGGTGTGTGTAAGTGCTGCTGAAGTGGAGATTTATGGCTCAATGTAGGAGAAAAAGCTCATTTTGAGAAAACATGTATTGTAATTGAAATCTATTGACACAAATAGATTAAGTGCTATAAAAGAAACACTTAGCAGTGTCTTTCGGATGGTTTCTTTCCACTAGTATGAAAAAACACTTTATGAAAAGCCAAAAAGCCCAAAACTTGACAGGTGCATTAAAAAACAGTGTCTCCCCTTAAACTTGCAATTCTGAGAATTGTGCGATATAAACTTTTGAAACAAATTGTGAGATAGAAGATAAAATTGACCTTTTTCCATTTTTTATTCCATGGTGAAATAAAATCTCTGTGTTTATATCTCACAATTCTGAAACAGTTCAAATTGTAGGAGCAAAGTCTGAATTTTGAGATAAAAAGCTGTGATTACTGTGATTTTTTAAAATTATGTAGCAGAAATGGGCTTCCATAATATCAAGTAATGACTTTTTTTTTTTATTTTAGCTTTAATTTAACTCTGGTTTAAATTGACATCTCCCAAACAGCAGTTTTTTTTCCCAGTACCTGAAAGCCGCCCAGTGTGATGGTGACAGACACGTCGAGCGGTTTGTTGACGACTCCAGCCACGGATTTGACCAGGGACATGAAGAGCAGAGGAAACCAGACGATACAGATGAGCAGCATCACGATCATCCCTCCCATCCCGTATTTCACCACCTTCTTCTTCTTCTGTCCTCGAGGCTGAGGATACCTCTGAAAACACACAAACACACCACCATAAACCCTCATTCTGAAAGCTGGCTGGAAGAGCTGATGGACAGATGCACTGAAAACAAGTCTCACTTTCTCAGACTCCCTCCAGCACTTGAGCACGAAGATGTGAGCGTAGATGTCCTCCACACAGATCCAGCTGGACAGACTGAGCGTGGTGTCGGTCCACACCCAATCCATCACCGCCCGCAGCTCTGTCAGGAACGGAACCAACCGGAACCTGAACCGTCATTCAGAAAGAGGAAACTCAGTCTGGACACGAGCACTTCTGGCACACCAAAAATCAAGTGTGTCATGAATTAAAATGTATTACACCATTATGTCTAGTATGGAAAGAAAATGTGCTTTGAAACTAGATTCTTTGGCATGAAGTAATGCAAGTAGATGTTGTACATTAGAGTGATTTTATAATGGTTGAGTAGACATTATAGGAAGCAGAGTGCCTAAAACCCCCTTAAACTACAGTAAAATCACAGCAACACTTTGTATTAGTTGGCTTTTATGAACAAAAACATCAGCAATATTGAAAAGATGCTGCATGACAAATAATATTTTAATTGTGATCACAATTTCTGAGATTTATCATGTAAAATAAAAGAATTGGCCTAATTAAAATGACAGTCTTGATTAATAATCATGATTATAATGATTAATAATCATCAACGCCCAATACATTTAATAAAAAAACAAATAATAAAAATGTTAGAATTTTTAATATATATATAATATAAATATTCAAAAGCTTAAGTTGGTAAGATTTTTTGTTTTTGAAAGAAGTCTCTTCTGCTCATCAAGGCCACATTAATTTGATCAAAAATACAGTAAAAACAGTAAAATTATGAAATAATATTACAATTTAAAATAACTGTTTTCCATGTGAATATACTGTAAAACATAATTTATTTGTGTCATGCAGTGCTGAATTTTCAGCATCATTACTCCAGTCTTCAGTGTCGCATGATTCTACAGAAATCATTCTAATATGCTGATTTGCTGCTCAAAAAACTATTATTCTGATTATTATCAGTTGAAAACAGTTGTGCTGCCCAATATCTTTGTGGAAACTGGGATTAATTTTATTTTTCAGGATCCTTTGATGAATAGAAAGTTAAAAAAAAAAACAGCGTTTATTTCAAATAGAAATCTTTTGTAACATTATAAATGTCTTTACTGTCACTTTTCATATATTTAATGCATCCTCGATGAATTAAAGTATATAAAATTACTCCAAATGTATACATATTAGCAATTCATACGTCTGTGGTCATCCACATGAATGATGACTTTAATATGTTATGAAGCTCTGTGATCACAGGATCAGAGTCTGTAATGTGGCTGTTTGAAGTCCAGCTTTATTTCTTACCCTTGGAAGAGGAAGAGATTGACGTAATTATAGCTCTTGGTCAGGAAGTTGCCCAGGACGCGGGTGGGGTAACCGCAGCGGATCTGATAGGCCGACAGACCGAAGTAGATGCACTTCACAAAATACCAGAGCTGAGCAACTGTGTTCTGACTGAAACGCCTAGGAAATTAAATCCAATCACATGTTAGATGACCTCAAGCTTCTTAAGCCGGATCATTAATGATATTGCTCGTCATTTACCTTTCAGTGACCCCTGGGAGAATGAAGAACATCCAGAAGTGAATGCCAAAGACCAGGATGACCTGGAAGATGACCTTCCCCATCACGGTCTTCCTCAGGTACAGCGCACGATCCACAACCATGGTCCCAAACTGGATCAGCACCATCACCAGAAACGCCTCGGGAACCTGATCCTCTGATAGGGACGACGTGATGTCAGCCGCCGCAGAGTGTTTCTGTGGAGAAACCAGTTTCAGTTCAGTTTTAATGTGTTTACATGGTTTAATCAATTAAAAGTTATTGTTCATTAATAACTTCACCCAAAATTGACCCAAAAAATGAAAATGTGTTCATTCTCAGGCCTTCCAAGATTAGGATAAATTTGTTTCTTCATCACATTTGTAGAAATGTGTCATTCCATCACTTTCTCACCAATGGATCCTCTGTAGTGAATGGGTGCCATCAGAATGAGAGTCCAAACAGCTGATAAAAACATCACAATAATCCACAAGTAATCCACACCACTCCAGTCCATCAGTTAACATCTTTAGAAGACAAAACCTGAAACAAACCCATCAAGACGTTTTTAACTAAATTATGAGTCCATTTCTCCAATGAAAAAGGTCTGGTCTGAATCAGGAGAGAAATCTGCACAGATCAAACACCACTTAAAAGCCAAAACAGCCCAAAACAGCTCTACGCAAATATGTGGCTGGATTTTGATGTGAGACAACAGGAGGAAGTGTTATTATGGACTCTTATGGTATTTTAGTTAAAAACGTCTTAATGATGGATTTGTTTCAGCTTTTGTCTTTTCAAGATGTTAACTGATGGACTGGAGTGGTGTGGATTACCTGTGGATTATTGTGATGTTTTTATCAGCTGTTTGGGCTCTCATTCTGATGGCACCCATTCACTGCAGAGGATCCATTGTTAAGCAAGTGATGGAATGACACATTTCCCCCAATCTAATGAACAAACAAACTCATCTACACCTCTGATGGCCTAAGGGTAAGTATATTTTCAGAAAATGTTCATTTTTGGGTGATCAATTCTTTTAAATTGTCATGTGAATGTGCTACAAACCCCGAAAGCCCAAAATCCGAAAACAATGATGATGAAGTCGACCGTGTCGGCCAGAAACATGAGCACGTAAACGTCGGTCACAGCGCTGTACTCTGGGTGGATCAGGTTATAGAAGAACTGCCGAATGGGAATGTAGATATCCAGAATCCTGAAACAACACAAATCCATCAGATTGAATAAGTACAATAATAATATGATGATGCAACTTCCTTTTCGAATAAATGAGCGACTTGAGTGAGAGTCTCACGTTTTGACAGTAAAACGCTTCGCTTTGATCATCTGTTCTCTGAGCTTCTCCAAAACGAGCTCCTTGCGGCTTTTCTGTTGAGCGCTCAGTGAACTGCCGGCGCGACGCAAACTCGTCCTGGTGCCCGCGCTGCCTGTGGAGACACACATCCAGATTTATAAATGTCTTAAAAACAAACATCTTAATGATCATTTAACGAGGGCTTAAATTTAGGAACAGAAAAGTAGGAATCATCATACAGAGGTAACAAATTACAAAAAGCCATTATTTAGCAAGCTTGTAACCACCTAAATCAATGATTTAAAAAGCTATTTTGTCAAATCCAGGTAATTTCCCATAGAAATATTATGTTTTTCAATGGTTATGACTGTTATAGGGCAAGCTGTGGTCCGTCCTCTATAAAACTCTGCATGCTTGTCTCATGTGCTCACCAAGTTTCGAAATTTCCTTTAGTCTTTATAAGAATTTGGGTAAATTTGGACAGGTCCCTTTTCTAAACGACTTCATTATAGCTTCCTAAATTGTAAATTTCAACATTTTTTTTATATTTATTGACCTAGAGAGTCACAGAGAATTGTACTGCAGTGTTTGAGGGAAAAACCTAGGACTAGTTTGCAAAAATAGTTTTTTTTTACATCATCTCAATCATTTAACAAACAATTTGAGTGGTTCTAGAGGCAAAGTTGTTCAGAATGAGGAGTTCTGTCACACCGTATCGTATTTCTATCATAGCGTATGTGCGAAAACCACATGACATACAATCGTTTACACTCTTGAAAAATGTGATATCGTCCTCCTCAGTGGCTGATTTCTTTCAAATTTCTCACAAACCTTTGGTGCCGTGAGTCAAACAGGCCCACCGAATTTTCGTTCCAATCGGCCTCTGTTAAGTTTGTCTACTAGGTGCTTAAACTTCATCGGCCAATGGCGGATGTGTTTTTTGAGATGTGCAAATGTCCCTATAGACACTTGAGGCACCAAGACCGTGCACAGAAATTTTCATGTTGACAGGACAAATGGTTGCGCAGTTATAGCCATTTTTATAGCTGTTTTTTTTCCCCTCTTATAGCACCACCAAGTGGCCAAGCTCTGCCATTTTTGTCCTGCGACCTCAGATTGCGCTCTTACACAAGTGTTCTGAGTTTGGCAAAGATATCTCATTCCGTTCAGGAGTTATAGGCATTTTACTAAATGTTTCGGCACCCCTTTGCAACGGTGAGTTGAAAGTTAGACTTTTTTAAATAATTATTGAAATTTGCTCTCCTGAGAATCTCTCTGCACTGGTTTGGTTCCGATTGGGCGAAAAACCTAGGACTAGGTCGCAAAAGTAGGTTTTGCCAAAAATTCAAAATACCCGAAAATTTTGCAGGCTCACAATCGAATCAGACGTGTGTGTTTCGTCCAGCGTGAGCCAAGAATTCCAACAACATAAGACACTGGAGCCTGCGACTGACGGTTTGGGAGTTATGAGCGATTTCATACTTTTGATCGCTGTAGCGCCCCCGTTTGGTCGATTGGGGTGAACCTTGGTCACATTGTTGGCGGTGTGAGTGCTACCATCCCTCCAAGATTCAAGTCTCTACGACTTACGGTTTGGTCTGCAGGATCAGTTTTACTTGGAGATCGCTGATCCATGATCATTCTAACAATTACAATCGGGTTTCAGCACTACATGCTTTAGCTTATTTTAAAGCTTGTTTAAATCATTTTAAGTCATCTTGAAGCTCTCTTGGGAGTTTGCTGAGGTCCCTGGTTAAGAACCACCGAATTTAGTCCTATTTGACCCACCAAATCGCAAATGTGAGTGCACATTCAGACAAAGTGTGCAAGCAAAAAGTGAGTATCTCAGCGCACCTGTTTTCGAGCGGGCCGAGCGCTGAGAGACGCTGGAGCTCTGCCGACGCACCGCAGCATTAGCGTAGAGGTGTTTTCTGGCCAGCCGTACGTGTGTGGAGACAGGTGAGACGTCAGTGGGACTCTTCTCTGGCCGGGATTGAGGTTTCTCTTCACTGTCTGAATCAGCATATTGAGAACTCGCAGTCTGACCTCCTGACCCTGGCTTGTCCTCATCCCACAGCCCGTAGCACTGAGGAAGAAGAGCGCGTTCACATGTCATGTTCAGTTAAGACACGTTACACAAATCAAAGAGCGTCTTTATACCTTCAGGATGGATCGATGGAAGAAGAGCGCGAGGAGCTGCACCAGGTCGTAGTGGACGTAACCCTCTTTCTTCTCCACACCGATGATGTTGGGCGGGTGGAACGGTTTGGATTTGTCCACCTCTATGCTTTGGTTAAATGGAAAGAAGCCAAACTGGAAGAAGTACTTGATCACTATGGTGACCTGAAGGTAGATAAGAAGATTGTGAATGTTAACTACTGCACTAAAGCAGGTTAACCACAGGTTATTTGACATTTTAGTCTGAGGTGGACTATCAGAGATGCGATACCTCAGTGTAGACGATGGCCGTCATCCAGAAGCGTTTGCTGGGCCGGGGAACCGACAGCATGGCCCAGAGGAAGATGAGGATGGGCAGGACCAGCGTGGCCACCGATGCTGAGATCATGTGGTTGAGGATGATGACCAGATAACACACCATCTCAGAATGAGCCACCAGCATGTTATAGAGAGAGTAGCAGAGCTGGAGGAACTGCGGCTGAGATCGGTAGAAATGCTCAGACGCCTCCAGCTCTTCATCATAGAACATCCTGATGGAGAGAAGGGCGGGACACAAAAGAACATCAGAAGGCATTTCAGAAGGAATTTTGAAGTGTACTTTCACATACAGGGAGACTAGTCACACTCTATAATCTTTATTTTATTTTATTATATTTTATTTTATGATTATTATTATTATTATTATTATTTTCTTCACATTTTTTCTATTTTATTTTATTTTATTTTATTTTATTTTATTTTTAATAAAAGTCCACACAAATAAAGTCTTGGTCACAAAAGGCTTTTGAACATTTTCACTGTTATTGCCCAGGAAATATTTACCACTTTTTTTTTTGTTTTTGTTTTTTTTTTTACATTTTATTTTATTTTATTTTACCTTCTCTTAATTTTTACATTTATATTTTTTTAGGAAGGAAACAAAGATAAATAAAGTTTATAAAGCTTAAAAATGAACAACCAACCAACCAACAAAAAAGTTTGTAATTAATCTTTTGCTTCCCAACTTACTCCATATGACATAGTTTTAAGAAAGTAATTACAAATAATTTAACCAGTTGGACCTTAAAATATTAGTTACTGTTACAGATTTATTTAGTATAATTTTAAGTGTTGTTGGAAATACTAATGCATAATGTGTTGAAACACATGCATCAGATGTTACATGACTGCATTTTTACATACACAACTGTTCAAAAGTTTGGGGTCAGTATTTTTTTTAAGAAATGAATACTTTCTGAAGGATCATGTGACACTGAAGACTGGAGTAATGATGCTGAAAATTCAGCTTTGATCACAGAAATAAATTACCATTTAACAGATATTAACATAAAAAACAGCTGTTTTAAATTGTAATAATATTTCACAATTTTATTTTTTACTGTATTTTTGAACAAATAAATTCAGCCATGGTGAGCAGAAGATACTTCTTTCAAGCCATTAAAAAAATCTCACCAACCCCAAACTTTTGAACAGTAGTGTGCAAAAAAAAAAAAAAAAAAGGACACCAATCACACACATCCTCAAAACAGCACCCAGTGTTTCAGGTGTTTGATCAAGCTCATGACATATTCTCACCTGCTCTGCAGCAGCTCACTGGCCGTCAGCTGATGGCTCATAGAGAGCAGAGTGTCGGTGCTCTTCTCATCAGGTGTTTGGATCCTCAGCTTCCTGCCGTCCGCACGACCCGCCGAGTGACACACCGAATCCAGGCCCGTGGCTTTACTGTACGAGGGAGGGATGTCCGCCCCGCCCTGCGTCCAGCACACCTGCTCCGCCGCCAGAACGCTGTCCCATTCTGCGCTGGCCGCTGCTCCCTGGAGCGTCCGGCGGCCCGGAGAAGGAGGCGGCAGGTCTGAAGTGCTGCTCCAGAGTTTGTCAGGATGCTCTCTGAGTTCTCGGTGGCTCTCGGCCTCCTCGACGGTGTCGCCGGTGCCCTGCCGTGAGAAGAGCTCAGTGCACTGCGTGCGCTCACTGCCAGAGGAACACACAGAATAGAAGTCGGAGAGAAACAATAAGGTTGTGATTCACACGAATAACCACAAGGGGGAAGTGCCATCCTGCTTTATCCAGAAGCGTGACCTGAAGGCACTCAGAATGGACCACTAGCATAAAACACTGCCTACTATGTTTTTAGGGATGTGAAACAGCAACATACAGTAATAAACATTTAAGACAGTGTTACATTGTTGGAACTTGACCTCATACACCACATGTCAAATTCACTACACAAAGAAAATGCATTTCCTTATATATTAATGAATAATATGTAAAATTATCTAATGCATTTTAAAAATATACAGAATAATATATTATGTTTATACATGATATGATATGTACACAACCAGTCAAAAGTTTTTGAACAGTAAGATTTTTAATGTTTTTTAAAGAAGTCTCTTTTGCTCACCAAGCCTGCATTTATTTAATCCAGACTAAAGGAAAAAGGAACATTTTTAAAACATTTTTACTATTTAAAGTAACTGTTTTCTATTTGAATATTATTTTATTCCTGTGATCAAAGCTGAATTTTCAGCATCATTACTCCAGTCTTCAGTGTCACATGATCTTTCAGAAATCATTCTAATATGCTGATTTGTTTGAAAATATACTGACTCCAAGCTTTTGAATGGTACAGTGTATAATGTTACAAAAAGCTTTTTATTTCAGACAAATGCTGATCTCTGGAACTTCTACTCATCAAAGAATCCTGAAAAAAAAATTACTCAACTGTTTTAAATATTGATAATAACATTATTTATTAATAATAATGATAATGATAACAACAACAACAACAACCATTACAATAATAGTAATAACAACAACAAAAACAACAACAACAACAATAATAATAATAATAATAATAATAATAATAAAGGGTTTCTTGAACAGCATATCAGCATATTAGAATGATTTCTGAAGGATCATGTGACACTGAAGACTGGAGTAATGATGCTGAAAATTCAGCTTTGATCACAGATATAAATGACATTTTAAAAAATATTAAAATAGAAAGAAGTTATTTTAAATTGTAAAAAATATTTCACAATATTACTGTTTTTGCTGTATTTTGGATCAAATAAATGCAGGCTTGTTTAAAAAGCATTAAAAATCTTACTGTTCAAAAACTTTTGACTGGTAGTGTCTAACAAACTGAATATACAGGGGAAAGAAAGAAACAACCCATCATGCCATGACTTTTAAAAGACATCCAATACCCATCCAAATATTTTAACATTTTAATATTGTAATATGAATATCTGTTCAGCTTTATGTAAACCCAAGCATTACCTCATGGAAGAGAAACTGATTGTTTGACTCTCAGATTTTGACTTTTTTCAAGATTGTGAGACAAACTTAGAATTGCAAAAGTAAAAAAATAAATAAAATAAAATAAATCAATGCTTATAACATGTAAATATGATATAAACTCAGAATTCAGAGAAAACACTCTGTATTGTAAGATTTAAAATTGGATTTTTTTTTTTTTTTTTTTTTTTGAGTTTTGAGTTGTGAGATTTAACTCTGTAAAGGGAAGCTGGGAAAATTTTTTTTTTTTTTTTTTTTAACACTTCAGAATTAACCCCCCCCCCCCTTTAGCACTGTCAGAAACAAAGTCTGAATAGTAAGATAAAAAGTTACAACTACCTATTTTTGATTCTTGTCGACCATGTATTGCATATATAATTTGTATGATGCTGTGTTTGAAATTCACTCTGAATATCTGGGTGAAGAGACTCTTGTCTATTGTGCATTGGCTGTGTGTAAGGAGAATGTTCTGGAAACCCCGTCCGTCTGTCAATACAGGGCTACAGTAACCATCCACAGCTGTGTGTGTGTAAGTGTGTATGTTAACGCGCAGGACAGATTCGTTTACACACATAATAGAGTCACCTGCCTTCTAACTGGTAATGACAGAAAGCCCTCAAGCTGTAATTACAAAAACACACAGCTGTGCTGAAGCAGAAGCAGAGTGGATGGTGGAGGTTCATACCTTGACGCTGCACTGTCTGCAGATGACGACTGCACATCCACACTAGGCAGGCGGCAGAGTCTGGGTCGCACTCGCTGACTGGTTTTGAGAACGCGGTCGCTGGTTTCATCAGCCTGGTCCAGTGTGGATTCACACAGCACAGTGGATTCTGTGTACATGCTACAGAAAACACAGAAACAAACCAGATTCACATACAATAAATAACGTTCATTAGCATGTTTTGTTTAATAAGGCACCTTTCTGGTGTCGTGTGAACACCATGGTATAGGAATATGGTAATACTTACCATGATATATTGAAAAGTGCAAAAGATTAGTATGTAATTCTTATGGTTTTATACCATAAAATGATATCATGGTATACATAAAGTAATTGATCAGTACCATGGCATTTCAAAGTATAAGAAAAGAACAGAAGAGACTTCTTTCAAAAACTTAAAAACTTCTGTGTAAATATGGTAATCAGTACCATGGTATATATCAACTTAAATAATTCTATTACATTTTATGCACTACCAGTCAAAAGTTTTTGAACAGCAAGATTTTGGTAACACTTTACAATAAGGTGTCATTTGTTAACATTAGTCCATGTATTAACTAACATGAACTAACAATGAACACTACATTTATTACATTATTTATTAATCTTTGTTAATGTTAGTTAATAAAAATACAATTGTTCATTGTTTGTTCATGTTAGTTCACAGTACATTAACTAATGTTAACAAACAACTTGCGATTTTAATAATGCGTTAGTAAATACTGAAATTAGCATTAACTTACCTTAATAAATGCTGTAGAAGTATTGTGCATTCTTAGTTCATGTTAACTAATGTAGTTAACTAATGTTAACTAATGAACCTTATTGTAAAGTGTGACCAAGATTTTTAATGTTTTTTTTTTTTTTTTTAATCTATTCTGCTCACCAAGCCTTCATTTATTTGATCCAAAGTACAGCAAAAACAGTACAATTTTGAAATATTTTTACGATTTAAAACAACTGTTTTCTATTTGAATATATTTTAAAATGTAATTTATTTCTGTGGTTTCAAAACTGAATTTTTAGCATCATTACTCCAGTCACATGATCCTTCAGAAATCATTCTAATTTTCTGATCTGATGCTCAACAAACATGTATTATTATAATTTTTATTATGCTGAAAACAGCCAAGTAGAATTTGTTCAGGTTTCTTTGTTGAATAGACAGTTCAGCATTTATCTGAAACAGAAATCTTTTGTAACATTATAAATGTCTTTATCCTTACTTTTGATCAATTTAAAGCATCCTTGCTAAATGAAAGTATTAATTTCTATAATTTCTTTCCCAAAAATAAAATAAAATAAAATGAATAAATACAATGCTGACTCCAAGCTTTTGAATGGTATAGTGTATAATGTTACAAAAGCTTTTTATTTCAGATAAATGCTCTTTCTATTTATTAAAGATTAATGAAAAAATGTATTCAACTATTTTAAATATTGATAATAAAAATAATAACAACAACAACAACAACAACAACAATAATAATAATAATAATAATAATAATAATGTTTCTTAAGCAGCAAATTCTGAGTTTGGCCATATTTATACAGCATGTTTAGCATTTTTTTTTTTTTTTTAGTAAATTAGCAGAGGAATTTGATGATTTGGCGTCAGTGAGCTGGTGAGACAGAAGGGTGTTGTTGAAATCTGGCAAGCTGAGCCCTTGGCAAACACCTTATCTGCAGTTTGTGCCTTACACTGGGTGTAGCGAGAGTAAAAATAAGTCATCCTGCAAAATAACAGGCTGCTGCAATGAACTAACTTGCTCATTAGTGAGAACAGTGTCTGATTTATAGTTCACAGTCACTAAATAAACTGATATTCAAAAGAAGGTGCTGCTTAAGTCATCATTTTATATAATGGCTTTTTATTAGTAGACATCCAGTCCTGACTTGCTCTTGTTCTAACCATCACTGTTTTGAGAATCCTCTGCTTTGAGTGCTTATATAAACTACTGGGTAGCACTGGGTATGTTCACTTGTCTTTAATAATGTTTGTAATCTATATTAGTTAGTCTAGCTGTTTTTGTCTAGTCTAGTCATCTGTGGTTTGTTGTGTAAGTACTTTTTAGGCTGTTGATTTTTGTTCATGGTATTCAGCTGCAACAGAATGTTTCCTCTACTTTGGGTGCTTATATAAACTACTGGGTAATATTGGGTATTGAGAACCATTTCCATTTTAGAATCTTTTCAGAATTTACAAGAAATGTGGATTTGATAAGACAGGCACATTTTAATGTGATCTTAAACCAATCAAGTGCAAGAAGACACAAAAGAGAATTTGGCACCTGTACATATCCAAAAGATGTGTGCAGAAAGCTTCTCATATAGTTCACAAATACTGAATCGAGCTCTCTTTCACGTCGTCTTGCGCTTTAATGGACAAATACACATACAGTTATGTTAAAATATCCTCGTAAGCACAGCTGGTCTTAAGTGAATGTGAACCGGTGTGAAAGAAAGGGTACTGTATATTGGATTGGTGCATTCGGTCTTAAAGTGACAGCAGCCTAATATTTATGCTGTGGTCTGTTCCATAAATATTAATCAAAGAACAAAAGACAAAGAAAATCACTCACTGATCTGGACTGAATATATATTTTTTTTTCACTTTAATAATAATTAATCTATTTTATTTATAAAAAGAAAACTATATAGTGTCATTTTACATTCGATTACATTTAATTTAGAATTTCTGTACCTGAACTTTGTTCAGATGTATTTATGCTACTTTTATTACTGACTGTTCACTTGTCTTTAATAATGTTTGTAATCTATATTAGTTAGTCTAGTTGCTTTTGTCTAGTCTAGTCATCTGTGGTTTGTTGTGCAAGAACTTTTTAGGCTGTTGATTTTTGTTCATGGTATTCAGCTGCAACAGAATGTTTTGCAAAAACACCAAGAGCATATATGTTTGATATCTAAATGTTTGACTTTTTATACCGTATTGGAAACGAAAATGGGAATCATTAAGAATCGGATTAAGCAGAATCAGAATCATCGTTAAAATAAAAAAAAATACCAAACCGTACAGCTGAGCCTTTACTAGACACAACCTCCATCATACTTCAGCTTCATTTTCTGCAGACAGCTTAAAACGAAGGACATTTTCTTCTGGTTAAGAAAACAAAAGAGTGGTTTTCTTGGAGGTAAATCAACCCTGAGACAAGCAGGACTTTTTGGATTAGTCTGCGAGTAGACATCGGGAATATATAAACTTTATAAAGCTGAAAATAATGATTAAATAACATGTGCATAAATTACATTTTTTTTCTGTTGATTTTCCAAGATCTAGAATACACTGAGTGGAGTTTGCTCACCTGGACAGGTTTTCTCTAGAGACATCTGACTCTACGCCGTCCGTCCCGTAAGCCTGGCTCTGCAGAGGGCTGAAGTCCGAGTACACATCCTCAGTTCTGTCCAGGATAGACTCGGAGGACGCTGGCCTGCACATCTGCCTCTGGTAGTACATGTGGATGCTGTCCCGCGATGGAATGTTTCCCTGCAGGGCAGCAGACGAGGTGTTAACCTCAAGGTTTACAGTTCTGTCCGTTCCAAGCATGATGCTCATTACTCATGTGAGGTGTAATTGCAGCACTGGTGCTAATACTGATTCTGCATATACTTCCATGAATGTTATTTTTGCATTATTTATATACTTTTGTTTCACAGCTCTCTGAAATGCTTGATTCTTATTGGTCAGTCGAGACATTCTGAGGTCAGTTATTCGCAAACGCAGCTGCTGCCATCTTGCATCTTCACAATTGACTATTTAATATAAAATGAAACCAGATGACTTCAATTATTTATTTTATTTTATTTTTTTTTTTTATTTTGCAATGACAAGCAGCTGGAAGTACTTTATATGTTTTTATATTTTTCGTTTTCATTTTAATTTTAAAGTTTTAGTAGTTTTATTATTTGCTTTTGTTATTTTTGTTGATTATTATGTTTTCACAATTTTTTTTATAATTATTTGTATTTACCTTACATTTATTTCAGTTTTAGTCATTTGACTAATTACTTCAATTCATTACAGTAAGTTGCCAGTGCAACAATTTTATCTACGTTTTTTTTTATTTTTTATTTAGTATTTTAGTTTTTAATGTAATTCAGATGTTATATTTTATTTAAAATTTTAATGTACTTCAGCTTCAACTGAATTACCAAAAATATATTTGTAATTATTTGTTTGCGAAATATGGATATATCTGACCATGATCTCAACTCTTCTAGTGATTACTGAATGAGAAGTACATTTCACTTACATATTTTAAAGCTTTATATATATCGAAAGCTCTACTGACTGTATTGTCAAAAAGTATATTCATTTAAAAAAAATTATAGATCATATTTTGATACATTTTTATTTAATTTTTTATTAGAATGTTTCATCACATTAGATTTCCATTATTTTTCTAGTAACAAAATCATAGTTTTATTAACATTTTAGATTTTGCATGCCATTTCTAAATACTGGCATGTTTATGAATTAATAAATAAATTATTGCATCATTATAAGCTATAAAGGTTTCTTCATTTTAAGCTGTTGCTTTTAAAAGTTACACAAAAGTTAAAATAAGCAAAAGTTATTATATATGAACAAAAATTACGTTGAAAAAATAAAAACAAAGATCATTAATTAAAATGTGCACCAAATAACACATGATAAAATACAAATGCATCCTCTAGTGTGATCTCTGAAGCCAGCACTACCTTTTTGACCTCATGAGTGAGCATGCAGCGCTCAATGCGCAGGACGGTGGAGATATCGATGTGCTCCTGGCAGATGGAGTTGAGCCAGGCGGTGAAACTGTCCAGCAGGGCCAGGAAAAGAACCCAGGAGAACTTCACGATGTTAAACACTCGCTTCAGGATGTTATCTGGAGTGGAGAGAACAGCTGTAGAGCTTCAGTACAGCGCTATTGATGGATATGATAGTAAGCCATAATATGAGGAGGTTTCTGAAGTGTGGACTCACCTGGACCTTCAGATGCCTCCTCCTCTGTAACACCTTCGTCCTGCTCTCCTTCCTCAATGGATACATGCACTGCTAATGACCAAAGAAGTCATAATTACAGTGTTATTACAGTGTATTTCCAAATTCCATTGTTATTACAATGTAATAAGCTCAAAATAACCATTAATCCTGATTTGTTACACCAACGTATCACTTTTTTAGTTGCAATGTGTTTTTAAAATGTGAGAGTGCTGGTCAAGCTATTTTTTAAGTATATTAACTGAATGTTTTATCGTCTCTAGCTGGCTCCTCAATCTGGCGAGAGGGTTGAAACCCCGTCCAGCCATCATATGGGATGAATTGACCGTAGCGAATGCAACACGGCCCTCTTCATCTCTCAGACCCAAGAATGTCGAGGCCTGGAAGCCGCCCACCAGGAGAGAGCTGGCAGAGCGAGCCTCCATTTACAAACTGCAGCAGAGGGGGTTTAATGAGGTGCTTGATGTTCCCAGTAGAGTCACGCTTGTGTTTACAAAATGACTATTAATGACCCCAGCATGCAGGTCATTCTGAGAAACAGAGAGCTATGGAGCGATCAAGACCAGGGCTGGACATTTATCTGTCTCATCTATCTATCTACCCATCATCCATCCGTCTATCTGTGTCTGTCATCCGTCTATCTGTCCATCCATCCATCCATCGATCATCCGTCCGTCTATCTATCCGTTTGTTCATCCCTTCATCCATCCATCCATCCATGTCTATCTGTCCATTTATTCATCCATCCATTTATCCATTCATCCATCCATCCATCGTCCAACCGTCCATCTGTCCATCCATCCATCGATCATCCGTCTGTCTATCTATCCGTTTGTTCGTCCCTTCATCCATCCATCTTTATCTGTCTGTCATCTGTCTGTCTATCTCACCATCCATTCATCCATCCATCCATCCTCCATCCGTCTATGTCCATCCATTCATCTATCTGTCTGTTTGTCCCTCCATCTACCTTTGTCTGTCTATCAGTCATCCATCCGTCAATCTGTCCATCCATCCATCCATCCTCCATCTGTCTATCTATCTCTGTGTCCATCCGTTTGTCCTTCCATCTATTTTTCCATCCATTCGTCTGTCTATATGTCTGTCCATTCATCCATCCATCTGTCTGTGTAATTGTCCATTGTCTGTCCGTCTATCTACCTATCTATCTATCTATCTATCTATCTACCTATCTATCTATCGTCCATCTGTCTGTTCATCCATCTGTCCATCCATCCATCCATCCGTCTATTTGTCCATTGTCTGTCCATCTATCTGTCTGTCCACTCATCCATTCATCCATCGTCTATCAGCTTGTCTATCTATCTGTCCACGGTCCACCCAGCTATCCGTCCATCCATGCGTCCATCCGTCTGTTCATCCATCAAGTTGTCCATTCATTTGTCCATCTATCCATCCATCCATCCATCTATATATTTGTCCATTGTCTTTCTGTCTTTCTATCTATCTATCCATCCATCCATCCATCCCTCTGAGTGCAAAAGTATGATGGTTTTAAAATCATTTGTATAATCATACCTTCCTTCTTGTCCTTCTTGTTTGTGATCTTTGTCTATCAATCTGTTCATCCATCTGTCCATCCATCCATCCGTCTATTAGTCCATTGTCTGTCCATCTATCTGTCTGTCCACTCATCCATTCATCCATCGTCTATCAGCTTGTCTATCTATATGTGGTTCATCCAGCTATCTGTCCATCTGTGCGTCCATCCATCTATTCATCCATCAAGTTGTCCATTCACTCGTCCATTCGTCCATCCATCCATCCATCCATATATTTGACCATTGTCTTTCTGTCTTTCTATCTGTCTATCCATCCATCCATCCCCCTGAGTGCAAAAGAAGAGTATGATGGTTTTAAAATCATTTGTATAATCATACCTTCCTTCTGGTCCTTCTTGTTTGTTCTGCCCTCCGTGTACCTTTGCCAGAATCGCCGTCTCTCCTTACTTCGCTCTTTCATGGCAGTTTTTGAGTCAGTTATCCAGGCATGATACACAAACTGAGAAGTACAAGGTCCCATTAGACAGAGAAATGGATAAGTAGGATAGTGAGCTGGTTTTGGGTTGTGTGTTTATATGCCACATCTAATTTCTTCCTAACTACAGCAGTATTTTGAACGAGTCTTTGAGCCCAATTTAATTGTCCCTCTAGGGAAAAACAAAGAGTCTTAAACACATGCAGGGTATAAACTTGCACACTGCTCCAGTCCAGTACCAGCCTTTAGCAGAGCTGGCAAAACAGACTATTTTAGGAAAAGCGTCACTTCAGATATTCCTGTCAATCAAAGACACCAACACAATACACAAGACAGGAAACCAGCTTTAGGGGATGTTTTGCTCCAAAGGACAGACATTCTGATTGTGGTGTCAGGTCTTGTCCAAAAAAAGCATGATTACACTGTTCACAAAGGAGAAAAACACAGCCTTTGTTTGACTGGCACAACCAAACCCCAAGAAAAACCTCCCAGAAAAATGTCTGCAATTCACATGCATCTAGGGCTGGAAGATATAGCTAAAAATGTTATATCTTCAACTTAACAATTTATTTTTTTTTTCCCTACTGAAGTTTATATTTGAATCTTCACATTTTCACACTAGGTATGTAAAAACATGTCTAATAACAGTCGGAAATACATTTTTTTGTACACCATGAATATTTAATACATCACCCAGCCCTGCATGCTACTGCAATCAGGTGCATAATACACTGCATTTCCTTGACATGCAATGCACCATATTCGTATGTTTACATGGCACTTAGATGATTGACGTGCAAATGCAATCATCAGCCATTTCGGCTCTATTTGCTCTCCAGTTACACATAAGAGCCATAAATGCATGTATATTGTGCAACTGGGAAGCAGGAAAATGCAGCGGAGCACGGCGGCCGTCGAAGCTCGTAGAGGACAGAGCTGACACATACTATAGCATACAGGAAGAGAAGAGATATATCAGGCATTGTGAAGTACCTTGGCTGCCCTGATTACATACTGCAGTACAGTTTTGGGCAGTTTAATGACAGACTTTGGTAAAGCCAGCAAAGCAGAGGCAAACTTTCGGATAGCTCTCTAAAAGAGACGACAGAGCAAGGATTGGGTTAGTCAGGGCGTGAGGGTCTGCGCTAATGCCGTTACCGCTCTTCCACGCAGGAAGCGAGCAGTTAGTGGTCTGGTAAATAACGAAACATTGTTAAATGCTGAGGGAACAAAAGAAGAATACATTGACATATTTTCGTAACACAGAGCCATTTAGCTTTAACACGGTTTTGTGTGGGAACGACACACAATAGCACAGCTATTCGACTTAAAAATGGGTGCACATGCAGTAAAGCACTGAGGTTTCTGAAAAAATTACCTGGAACGCCGATCTTTTGGGTGGTTCATCATCCTTTTTGTCCTCGTCTTCTTCCTCTTCCTCACTATCAGTCTCAAATAAGTAATAATTGCCACTTCGGACCACTAAAAGAGAAAACATATCAAGTGAGTGAAAAGTCAAGTTTTCATTGAATAAATAGAACCACTAAAATCAATATATTTATTTAAATATATTTTTATTAGAATACCAAAAAATACTTTAGATTTCATTTAAATTTAAAAAACATTAATTTAAATTTAAATTAAAAGAATAATAATAAAAACTATGCTTTTATGCAAAATATTTGAGTTTACATTGATATCTCATTAATTTTTCCTTTCATTTGCGAATCTGAGCTGCAATATTCATCCGAATGGCGTACGATCATCGAGATATTGTGAAATGATTTTTATTTCAGTTGCAATTAAATAATGTGCATTCAAAGAGCAGGAGACACTAACTGGACGCATGATCAACCCAAGGCTTCCACCACTGCTTCCTTTTGCCTTTCTTCTTCTCTTTGCTGTTCTCTCCTGTAACATAGAGAAATTGTTCTGTGAACCCATTACACGCACACACAATACTCTTAAAAAACATTATAACCATTTCAAAGAGCGCACATTTACTCTGAGTTCTGGTATGCACGTTTCACATGTTTCAGATTTGATTGCAATGCATTTAACACCGCTGTTAAACGCAGGCACTTGAGGAATTTACGAACCTTCAGTTCGCTGACAATGAAGTTGGACTAAAGTGTGTACTTTGACAAAGATAGAGCCAAATGTGTGTGCAGGACAACACCATTTTTATATTTAATTTATGTTAATGAAGTGTATTGTAGTTATTAATATGTCTGGATTATTCTCAGGAAATATTTCTGCATTAGTGTCATTATGATTAACTAATATTATTATTAACTGGATACCAAATTATACTTATTTTTTGTTATAAAAATATTATTTGATCAATTTAATTCTGTTTATTGTAAAACAAAAGGTTTTCACTATATAAAATGAAAAATTCAGAAGTTTGGAGATTTTTTAAATGTCTTGAAAGAAGTCACCAAGTCTGCATTTATTTGATTAAAAATACAGTAAAAACAGCAAAATTGTGAAATATTATTACAATTTAAAACTGCTGTTTTCGATGTGAATATCTGTTAAAGTGTAATTTATTTTTGTTATCAAAACTGAATTTTCAGCATCATTACTCCAGCCTTCAGTGTCAGATGATTTGTCATAAACCACTCTAATATGCTGATTTGCTGCTCAAGAAACATTTCTGATTATAAGCAATGATGAAAACAGTTGTGCTGCCCAATATTTTTGTGGAACCCTTCATACATTTTATTTTTCAGGATTCATAGATGAATAGAAAGTTAAAAAAAACAGGATTTATTTGAAACAGAAATCTTTTGTAACATTATAAATGTTTTTACTGCCACTTTTGATTAGTTTAATGCATCCTTGATCATCCAAAAGCATTAAATAAAAAGGCCTGAGGTGGAAAAAAATGATATTTCTGAGTTCAACATGCTCTCAAGTATATATATACCTTCATCATCATCCTCTTCCTCCTTGACTACCGAGTGACTTTCCCCACTTTCCTGAGCCAAAGACAGCATCCTCTCTTTACCTCTCTTAAACTTCTGCTGTCGGCTTTTGATGCGGTCCATCCTGAGAGAAACAAACAGACGGAGGAAAATGGAGATGATGTTTTTGCAGTTCCTCAGCCTGTTTGCTTGAGCTGACCTAATTTAGCTGTTCCCCTGAACACAATTAGAGAATAATTGAAGATAAAGAGTCTTCATGTCGGGGCTTGTGTGGGTGTGCAGGAAGCACCGAAAACAGGCTCGATCTTGGCAAGCCCGAGACATCCAGCAGATGTGACCTACTAACACACTGTTACAACCGTTCGGCTCGTCTGGAAAACACTGGTTATGCAGCGGCTCTCAGGTGGTAAAAATGCTGAATAAATTATAGGAAACACCGTGACAGAGAAAAAGTAATAAGCAGCAATCTGTGCGTCTTATTTATGTGTGTTCACGCATCAATCAGCGCATGATTTCATAGGACCGCATGAAAAGGGAATGCAGCAGTTGGCAGCGAACAATGAAACATTGTGAGTCTCACACTGAACTCACTGTCTCTTCAGTAGGTCCATGGACTTCTTCTCTTCTTCTATTCTGGCTTTAACCGCCTTCACAATGGTTGCCTGAAACAACTCCGCTCCTCTGACACAAAAACAGAGAGAAACAGAGACGAGAAACAAACAAACCACAGTCTGAATATGTCTGCAATGCGCTCATATTAAAATTATAACATTCTGAAATATGAAACAGCTTCAAATCGGAGTCGAATGTACTCTTTGTAGTGCTACATATTCATTTAGCGTTTCATAAAGCTGTCATCTTGTCTTTGCGTCACTATTAAGAAAATATTTCATAGACATCAAGTTGAAAATAACTAACAATGTTAGATTCAGGGTTATTATAGGTAACTAAAACTGTAATTAAAATCAAAACCATTTTTAAAAACGAATAAAGCAAATAAAAAAAAATAAAACCACTAGAAACATTAACTGAAAAAAAAATTAAAAAGTTTTATTTCAGCTACATTTCTCATTTCAACTATGAAAAAAACTAAATACATTTAAATAAAAATTAATAAAAATATATATAGACATAAAAACTATAAAAAAAAGGACAAAACACACTACAAAATTCCTAAAAAATCATATTTAAATTAAATAAGTTACGTCACATTTCATTTAAAAACTATAACAGTAAATCAATGATACTAAAACAACACTGGTTAGATGATTATATGATTATGGTTAGATAATGGTTAGATTATATATAGGCAAACATTAAAAGCGAATGAAAAGCAAACAGCAGTAACCCAGAGCATGTGTGTGTACCTGGAGGCGAGGACCTGAGAGGAACGGATGTCGGCTACGACGTGCAGGAAGTAGTAGCTCATGAAAACTCGCCTCTGCAGCAGGAGAAAAGCGAAGCAGATGCTGTCCCAGATGATACCGGCTTCGTCACTCGGCAGCTCGCACTGTTTATTTGCGTTCTGCTCCGCTGCGTGAGAATCATCAGAATCTAATCAAGCTCTGCTGGACACGGCTATAATATTTTGGTCATTAAAAGTAGTTAAATATTAATGCGTATAAGCTTTTCGGTCATTTTGACTGGCTTCATTAAAAGCTTTTTAAAAAATGGTCAATCTGGGTGGTTCAAAAATAAATAGACTTTATAGGATAGTTCACCTAAAAATGAAAATATGCTGAAAATGTTCTCACACTTTGATCATCTAAGAGTAGGATGAGTGTGTTTCTTCATCAGATTTGGAGAAATGTGTCATTCCATCACTGTCTCACCAATGGATGCTCCGCAGTGAATGGGTGCCGTCAGAATGAGAGTCCAAACAGCTGATAAAAACATTACAATAATCCACAAATAATCCACACCACTCCAGTCCATCAGTTAACATCTTGAGAAGACAAAAGCTAAAACAAAGCCATCATTAAGATGTTTTTAATGTCCATAATTCATAATAACACTTCCTCCAGTGAATGAAAAAGTGGTCTGGTCTGAATTAGGAGAGAAATCTGCACAGATCAAGCACCGTTTACAAGCCAAAACAGTGCAAAATAGCTCAAAAACAAATATATGGATGCATTTGATGTGAGAGACAACAGGAGATGGAATTTTTTCACTGAAGGAAGCGTTATTATGGATTATGGACATTAAAAATGTCTTAAATGATAGATCTGTTTCAGCTTTTGTCTTCTCAAGATGTTAACTGATGGACTGGGGTGGTGTGGATTACTTGTGGATTATTGTGATGTTTTCATCAGCTGTTTGAACTCTCATTCTGACGGCACCCATTCACTGCGGAGCATCCATTGGTGAGACATTTCTACAAATCTGATGAAAAAACAAACTCACCTACAGCTTGGATGGCACTTTTTAATTTCTGTATGAACTATTCCTGTAAAACAGTTTTTACAATTAACTGCATGAGAATGCATTAACATGATTAATTCCTTTTATAATTATTTTGAAGTTGCATTGTAACGTTTTGATACAATACAATCAGATGGGACCATTTTTACAGGATGCATGCAACTGATGTGTTTAAGACTAAATACTTTTCATGTTAGCTTAATTTAAGGTCAGATAACAGTTAATCAGACGCATCTAATAGTTCTCAACATCAAAACAATTTGATTTGTGACACTAACGCTTTAAAAAAAAAATCATGGGACACCATAAGTGAAGAAATGTGCCTTCGATTCTTTAAACCAGAGAGGAAATGAAGGCATAACTCACGTTTTGAATATCCTTTTATAGTGCAGGCCAGACTGAACAACTGGATCAGCCAGCAGTGATTGGCCACCAGCGCTTTTATATATCCACACGCCGCTATCTGAGAGCCAAGAGAAGGGAAACCACAATGACATCCAGCAAAACATCCACAACTACCAAAACCATCTCTCTGATAAAAGAGCATATAATTGTTTGTTTATGAAAAATATGTTCCATTTACGAGGTATATTTTCATTAGTGAGGCAGGTGTGAATGTGTTATGTGCAATTATTAATCCTACAAACGCTTCACGTTTTTCACTCCATCTGAATTCAGATCCACAAAAATGCAGTGCACTATAAACACAATTATGATTTATGTCAGCCCGTGGCTGTTCGTGACACATTTCAAGCTAATTCACAACACTTCTGAATTAAATTATGACTATAACGGAGTTATAATTAAATTTTGACCGAGCAGATTTATGAGATACTCACTGAGAGAATGTTTTTCATGGTGATTACAAAGACGTTGTATGCTATGAGGAAGTCCCAGTAATGAAGGATGCTTTTGATTGGCTTCAGTAAGAGCTCGCCCCCAAAAATCAAGAAGTAGAAACAGGCGACCAGGTATCCCATACAGAAGATGCTGATGCGTGTGGTGCCCGTGATGAAGATGATGGTCAGGACGAACCAGAACAGATAGCTGAACATGATCACCTTCAGCATGTCCAAATACGACCTGCAAAGATGAGAGAAAAACAATGCAGTTTGGAGACAATATGAAGTAAACATTTGTTTTTTTTGAAATAAATTAATACTTTTATTCAACAAGGATGCATTCAGTTAATTAAAAGTAAAAGAAAATACATTTCTAATTTTACACAATTTTTTTTTTTTCCAAATAAATGCTGTTCTTTTGAACTTTCCATTCATCTGTGTATCCTGAAATATTAAATGCATCAAAGTTTCCACAAAAATATTGTGCAGCACAACTGTTTTCTACAACGGCATGCTAAAAAAAAAAAAAAGGCGTAATATTTTAATAATGACAAAATTACGAGAATAAAGGTGAAATATTATGAGAATAAAGTCGAAATACAATGAGAATAAAGTTGAAATATTAGGAAAATAGTCAAAATACTACGAGAATAAAGTCGAAATGTTACGAGAACAAAGTCAAAATATTATGAGAATAAAGTTGAAATACTATGAGAATAAAGGTGAAATAATACGAGAATAACGTCAAAATACTACAAGAAAAAAGTCAAATACTACGAGAAAAAAGTCAAAATACAATGAGAAATTAAAGCTGCAAGCAGCGATGAACGGGCCCTCGCACCCGGGCTCACCGCCGACCGGAGGCGAATGGTGGGCACTATGCTTTTCACATAGTAAATTTAGGAGAAATCTGTCAAAGTCATTAAGATGTGCCAAACTTCCTGCTGCCAGCTGGTGGCGCTATGCCTATAACTGAATATTGGAACGTAGATCTGTTCAGGCGTACACTTTTATCAAAGATACGAACTTTGGTGCAGATTGAACATAGTATGCTTGAGCTAGTGTAAGACATGACATATGATGCTGCCAACAGGTGGCGCTATGATTATATCTGAATATTGGTCTTTAGATGTCTTCAGACCAGTACTCTTACCAAACATGTGAAGTTTGTGGCAGATCAGACATTGCATGTTTAAGTTAGTGTAAAACAAGCCATTTCCTGTTGCCAACAGGTGGCGCTATGATTATAATAGAATATTGGCCTTCAGATGTGTTCAGGTCAGGACTCTTATCAAACATGTGAAGTGTGGGGCAGATCAGACATTGTATGGCTGAGTTATAACAACTTCTATTACCATGGCGAAACATCAAACTTTGTCAGGCTGCCACGGACACGCCCTTCAACGAAAACTCAAGATCTTCACAATTTAACATCGCAAAGGTCTTTACATTAGACTGACCAAATATAATGTTGATTTCATGAAATCTGTAGAAGGAGTTTCTCACAACGTAAAACATGCCACTTCCTGTTGCCAGCAGGTGGCGCTATGACTATGACTGAATATGATCATGGGTATGTGTTCAGGACCAGACTCTTATCAAACATGTGAAGTTTGGGGCAGATCAGACATTGTATGGCTGAGTTATAACAACTTCCTTTTTCATGGCGAATCATCGAAATTTGACAGGCCGCCACGGACACGCCCTCCAACGAAAACTCTAGATCTTCGCAATTTAACGTCACAAAGGGCTTTAGATTAGACTGACCAAATTTGGTGTTGATCTGAATAAATCTCTAGGAGGAGTTCGTTCAAGTACGACGCCTGGAAATGGCAAAAATGAGACAAAATTTGCTGGAAAAATTAAAAATATCCGACTTCCTGTTGGGTTTCGGATTTTGCCTCAAGAGACTTTTTTGTAGGTATTGGTGTGTTGCATGTGTGTGCCGATTTTCATACATGTATGTAAAACGTAGCTCGAGGCGCACTCCGCTGAAAGTGTATAGGTGGCGCTGTCGAGCCAATTTACCACACCCACTTCTGAGACCCATATCAGATGTAAATTTTCGCCAGTTCTGATGCGTGTGCAAAGTTTGGTGAGTTTTCGGGCATGTTTAGGCCCTCAAAAATGCGATTCATTTTGGAGAATAATAATAATAATAATAATAATAATAATAATAATAATAATAATAATAATAATAATAATAATAATAAACGGAGCAATTCCAATAGGGTCCTCACACCATCGGTGCTCGGGCCCTAAAAAGTCAAAATATTGAGAGAATAAAGTCAAATTATTATGAGAATAAAGTCAAAATACCACGAGATAAAGTCGAAATATTACGAGTATAAAGTCGAAATACGATGAGAATAAAGTCAAAATATTACGAGAATAAAGTCGAAATACTATGAGAAAAGTCGAAATACTATGAGAATAAAGTTGAAATACTACAAGAATAAAACCAAAATATTATGAGAATAAAGTCTAAATATTATGAGAATAAAGTCGAAATATTACGAGAATAAAGTCGAAATATGAGAATAAAGCCAAAATATTATGAGAATAAAGTCGAAATATTACGAGAATAAAGTCGAAATATGAGAATAAAGCCAAAATATTATGAGAATAAAGTCGAAATACTGCGAGAATAAAGTCGAAATATTACGAGAATAAAGTCTAAATATTATGAGAATAAAGTTGAAATACCGCAAGAATAAAGTCAAAATACTGCGAAAATAAAGTTAAAATACAGCAAGAATATAGTTAAAATATTACGAGAATAAAGTCAAAATACTACAGGAATAAAGTCGAAATGCTATAAGAATAAAGGTGAAATACTATAAGAATAAATGTGAAATACTACAAGAATAACGTCAAAATACTATGAGAAAAAAAATCTAAATATTATGAGAATAAAGTCAAAATATTACAAGAATAAAGTCGAAATACCGCGAGAATAAAGTCAAAATATTATGAGAATAAAGTCAAAATACAGCAAGAATAAAGTCGAAATACTACGAAAAATAAATGCAACCTTGGGGAGTAGAAAAGCCTTCTTTCAGAAACACTAAAAAGTTTATTGTCCCCCAATTTTTTTATGGTAATATATATATGCTTCATTATTAGTACATTATTAGGCTCGAAAGTTATCAGAGGAAAATAGTGTGTTCAAGAACACAGACTGTAAATAATGTGGTGATATGATGATATTTGCTAGGTAAGGCCGTTATTAGACATTTTTGCTAATAATGTTCAACCACAAAACATCATGAATGTAATGGCAGTCCCGCATCAAATACCACCATTTTCTCAGAATTACCCATATTGTATTAGCAAGATTTACCGGAATCTGCAACTATATTAATAAGTATAATGACATCGAAGTGGAAAAACTGACCGCACATGTGATATTCTTTAAATCTAATATGATCAGAGCAGCAGACAGACGTCATTAAGAGCAGAAAATCTCCAAATTCCTTCATCACCATCATCATTTCTAATTGTTTAGACTGGCTGAAGCTGTCGAATCACTCCTCTAGAGCTGATGGATGACCTGCTCAAAGATAAATCGCCCTGCCCCGATCAACAATCACTATTCATTGTCTCGTTTTACCCTACAATAATAAGCAGAGGAAGCTCAGCTGATCTTGAGACCACAAACTAGGACTGTAGACTTGAAAAATGCACAGTGTAATTACGACTGAAGTTTATTCTGGATCGGATGACAGATAAAGTAATCAGTGTATAATAGTGTAAAGAGTGGCTTTTTTCAACTGTTAGTTCGTATCAACAGTTCTCAATCTTTTATGGCTTGAAGGCTCTTCACTGTCCAACAAGGTATCTGAAAACACCTCCATAGTGAAGATATTTTCTTCCGGCATTTATGATAATTGTGTAATTCTGCTTTTTTAATTAACAGAAACTGTGAGTGTTGAAATATTAATCACAATTCATTCTGCGACTCCAGAAGTTTTCAAAACTGTCTGCCCTTGAAAGAAATATGATTAGGTTAGATTATTTTAATAGAATTAAAGCAACTTTAATGTAATTTTAAGCCATTCTGTTTGCCTTTTGGAAGTTTACTGAGGACTTTTAATTAAAAACCTCTGACTTAAGAGGGAAAACACAAGATTTGCAGATTATTATGTTTTTTCTGTTTTGAAATGGACTTTCAAAAGAAGTGAACAAAATGTGACAAATGTGTAAGTATTAATATGGAATATAAATATTGAATATGTTACATAAATATACTAAATATACAACATGGCGACGCACAGAAAGTTTCTCTGATGACACATTTTGCCTGTGCAAGTGTTTATTTCATGATACAACATGGATATACTACAAAGAGGTAAACATATCAGCTGTGCAGACACTAGTGCTGGATTAACAATACTGATTAATTATTTTTAACTGATATGGATTCTCAAATCTTAATATCAGTCTTTTAGTCTGTGCTGTTTTTTTTGTTTAGCTGATACATGAACTTCAATAATATTTGCAGCACACCTGCCATCCAATAATTACAATAAGCTTCACGCTTTGTTACTTTTCATATGAAACAAAGTCTCAGCTTTCAAATTTGGTCAGTTTTGTCACATAAATCAAACAATAAATGTGCTTTTGACTCGCTGTAGCCTTGCATGAACCCATTATCTTGTCCACTTTGCTACTGGTTATAGCATCAAAAAAATAATAATAATAATAATAATAATTTTTTATAAATATACGCACTGCATTGCATACTGATGATATTTTTCCTTAACCTGCTGTCTTCATTATTTAATGCACGTTTGAATAAATCTTTGATAACTTCTTTTTTTTTGGTTTCAGTTTTCAGCTAAATTAAAACTTTAATAATAATAATTAAATAGTAATTTAATTAATTTATTATTATCATATATTAATTAATAACTTTGGAAAAAAGTGCATTAATATTAATACAGTTATACAAAAAAAAAATAAAACACTTTAAAACAAGTGGATTTAACAGGGTTTGTACAGATAATGTAAAATGAAATTTTTTAAGCACTACTTTTTTGATTTTTAATAACTTCAATCAGAGATATCACTTCAAACAATGTCTTCCATATCAATTTCTAAAAAAAAACGAGAAATAGATAAATAAAAATATATGAATAAAAAAATGGCAAAAATAAAGTGAAACAAGTGCAACGTATTAATAATAAAGTATTACAAATTATACTACCCCATTGTTAATTTTCTTAAGGAATTTGTATTTGTGCATATTTTCTTTTTATTTCTTTTTGTTTGTTTTTATAACTCTACTGCATTAAAGGTTTGATGTTTTCTGTTTAAGAAAAAAAAAAATCTGGAAAAAAAAGATTTGCAAAATCGCTCCGAACTCCTGAACTGAATTAAATGATTTGCTATCTGTGCTCCGAATGATTTGCAAACCCGCTCCAAGTTCCGATCTAAATCAAATGATTCACGACCTACGCTCTGAAGTCCCGATCTGAATTTGATTTAAATCGGGACTTTAAATCGCATATCATGAATCTTTTAATTTGAATCATTTAATTCTCTAAATGATTCACAAATCCGTTCCGATCTAAATCAAATGATTCAAGATACACGTTCCAGAGTCCCAAGCTGAATCAAATAATTAGCGATATACAAAGTTTCAATCTAAATCAAATGATTCGCGCTACGTGAGTTGAAGTCCCAATCTGAAACAAATGATTCACAATATGCGATCTGATTGGAGTGCTTTCGAAATAGTGAATCATTTTATGATGCAATGGTTTAAACTGATTTGGAGTTTCGAAAAGCTGCATTTCACCCATCATTACATGCTTTTTAAAATCATTACAAGCTCTTTTAATTTGATACTGAATCACTTGAAATGAACGATCTAAGTCATGAGTTTAAATCAATCGCAGCGGTTCCAGCGCAAATGACTCAACTGATTCAGTTCATCTGCTCCTCTTTTTGCATCTTCAGTCATGTTTACACCACACCGTCAGGACTAATACTTGCTTAGCTCGACTGTATTCTGACATTAACTGAAATAAGTGAAAAGGGTATGATGTTTTTTAAATTGTGTGAATATTTTGCATGAGAAGACGTGCTTATGTGCTTAAACACTTATTTCATAGATATATTGTCATTCAATAATTCAAGCTCTTTTCAAGTTCCTCTTCAGGAATATAGCTATTTTCAAGGGTTTTCCAGACCTTAAATTTCAAAAAGTCAAGCACTTCAAGCATTTTGTATGAACCCTGTTTTAATTTTAAAACTTAAGTCATTTTTGATTTTAGTTTTTTAGCCAAGTGCATCCTGAATTTTCGTTTTGGCCCAGAATTTTTATTTTGGTGCATCGCTCATACTAAATATACATATGAAGATGAATTTCTTGTTGTCTGTGCTGTTTGTGTGAGATGAAGGTCATACATTGTAGGTTTACCTGCAGTGGATGAAGTCGGGCACAGGGTTGTGCTGGCTGAAGCTGGCGGCGTCCAGGTCTCGACAGATCTCCACATTATCACCCGCCAACAGTTGCACGGCCGTCACGTTCTCCTCCTCAAACACGCGGCCCTGCAGCGACGCGCACAGCAGCAACATGAAGTCATCTACAGAAAGAGAAAGAAAAGAAATCAGGCACATAATGAGAAAGTGTTAAAGCAGAGCTGGGGAGCGTTAACACAAATCCAGCACCACTCACAAAGGAGGAAGAGGGAGTTGGGTTTGGTGTGGAAGTCAGGGAAGTAGAGCCACTTGATGACGTTTGAGTCCATGCTGGAAGACGGACGGCGCCATGGATAGTCTGAAGCAAATGAGAGATATTAATGAAATTCAGAAATACTTTCAGGGCATCCAAGACCTAAATGAGTTTGTTTCTTCATCAGACTTGGAGAAATGTGTCATTCCATCATTTGTCCATCATTAGATGCTCTGCAGTGAATGGGTGCCATCAGAAGGGGAGTCCAAACAGCTGATAAAAACATCTTGAGAAGACAAAAGCTGAAACAAATCCATCAAGATGTTTTTAACTAAAATACTAGTCCATAATCTATAATAAATCTCCTGTTGTCTCTCACATCAAAATCCAGCCACATATTTGTTTAGAGCTGTTTTGGCTTGTAAACGGTGCTTGATCTGTGCCGATTTCTCTCCTGATTCGGACCAGAAAACTTTTTCACTGAAGGAAGAATCATTATGGATTATGGACTCGTATTTTAGTTAAAAACGTCTTAATGATGGGTTTGTTTCATCTTTTGTCTTCTCAAGATGTTAACTGATGGACTGGAGAGGTGTGGATTATTGTGATGTTTTTATCAGCTGTTTGGACTCTCATTCTGACGGCACCCATTCACTGCAGAGGATCCAGTACGTTACAATAACATTCTCTTTATTGAGTGACCTGTTCCTTTAAGCAGACTCCTGTGTCACTCACCTGTGCAGGCGGCAGGAGGGATGCCGATGCACATCAGGTACTGGAAGGCCAACATGCAGGCCAGGAAGCAGCAATACTTGGACCAGACGCGGGCGATGGCTTTTCTCCTGCGCTGATACATCACCACAATCAGACCGAACGCGTGCAGCATGGCATAGAAATCCATCCGCTGGCCGATCACATTCACCGCTAACAGAAAACAGGTCTGGAGGAGCGACATCAGCCATGGGTTTTTAAATTAGGATAATAATGGGTGCATTTGATAGCATCACTATACACAAATTAAAATTCAATATCCATCACGTAACCCTGATCCATTACCTTAACACTCTGTTGTGGTTTATGTGTCTCAACAGTGTGTTAGCAACATGAGCTTCAAATGATAAACTATTAGAGACTGTCCAAGTGAGTAAATCAGTGTCTGTGCAAAAGAAAAACTGGCCTTTGAAAGGGAGAACAAAATTTTGCCAAGTAGGACACGTTCATGATCCTATAAATCAGCATATTAGAATGATTTCTGAAGGATCGTGTGACACTGAAGACTGGAGTAATGATGCTGAAAATTCAGCTTCGATCACAGAAATAAATTACATTTTAACAGATATTCACATAGAAAACAGCTGTTTTAGATTCTAATATTATTTAAATTTTTACTGCATTTTTGATCAAATAAATGCAGCCTTGGTATGGCTTTATTAACAAAAATGTTAGTGTATATATTTATTAACAGACATCATGATGATATTACCTCAAGACCAAATTTGTAGAAGAAGTAGTTGATGAAATATTTGGCGCAGTTGACGATGCCGTCGTCCAGATGTTGCCGTGTGATGTTGTGAAAAATGGTTCTTGTGACTGGAGGGGTGAGGTTGTTTTTCATACGGTAGAAATCCTGGTGTCTGTAAATGGTCACTTCAAACGCCAGAAGAGCCAGCATCAGTAAGTTATTCTGCGTAGGGAAAATAAACAAATAAATAAATAAATAAATAAATAAATGGATAAGGATGATAATGAAATACATGCAGAGTCTGAATTTCTGACAAATGCATGTACTGCATAAATTGGCATAATGTACATTCGTCAGTGTTGCCAATTGGTGTGACCAACAGGGTTATTTTCATTTACCAAAATTAAAAAAAAAAAAAAAAAAAAAAAAAAAAACAGACCCTTTTTTTTTATTTCAGCTACTTACCTCTCATTTATATTACTTTAAGTTAATGTTTAAAAAAAAAAAAAACAGACCCTTTTTTTTTATTTCAGCTACTTACCTCTCATTTATATTACTTTAAGTTAATGTTTAAAAAAAAAAAACAAAAAAAAAAAAAACTAAAACTGAAATAAAAATGAATACTTCATTAATAAAATGAATTAACACAAATAATAAAAACTACGAAAAATGACAAAAACAACAAAATTACAAAAAACTTCAACATTAATAAAATTAAACTCAAATAAAAAAACTGAAATAAAATAAATAAAAATAAATAAATACAAATTAAATTACATTGAAACAAATAATTTTTTTAATGAACAAAATTAATAAAAACTACAACTACTGAAAATTATAAAAACACAACAAAATTACAAAAAAAACTTTAACTAAAATTAAATTTAAACTAAAATTAATAAAACTGAAATAAAATAATAAAAAATTAAATTAAAATAAATACAAATTAAATGAATTTAAACTGAAATAAAAATGTATATTTCGTTAATAAAATGAATTTAAAAAATAAAAATAAATTAATAAAAACTACAAAAACAATTAAAAAAAGATTAAAACAAAACAAACTTACAAAAAACTTTTTAAACAATTAAAACAAAAACTGAAAATATGAAAACAAAAACTGTAATAGCATTTTGATAATACTAATATAACACTACTGACCAACTGAACACTAAATGTGACCATTCGTCACTTTTATTTTATCTAAGGTGCTTTTCAGTGTTATTATCATTATTATTGTTATTATTCATCTGAACCAGTTTTTATTTTTATATGTTCTGTTTTCATTTTAGTTTTAGTTAAAGTGTTTTAGTTTTTTAATATGTCTATATAGGTTTTATTTCAGTTTTAGTTATTTTAGTACATCAATTTAAACTAAATTAAAATGAAAAATTTTGCCTTAAAAAGTAGCTGATTTTGTTTGTTTGTTAACATTAATTTCATTTCAAAAAAACAAAATGGTTTTAATGGTTTTAGTTTTGATTTTAGTTAACTTTAATAATCCTGGTGGAAATGGTTTTATTTATGTTTTTGTAAATGTACTTCTACTGAATTAGCATCAATAAAAAAAAAAAGTATAAATAATCCCACTGTACTAGGGATAAAATATATTTTGAATAATAATAAAAGCAAAATCATGCAGAATATTGTCTCAGATTATGCCGCATAGGCAGGAGCGGCCGAAACATATTATTTTTAGCCGCTCAGCAGATGTGCTGGAGTATTGTTGAGTGTGTTCGCACATCAGCAGCTCTCACCCTCAGATTCTCCAGTAACGGCGAGAACTTCCTGAGGCCGATCCAGTTGGCGGGATCCACGGGGCCGCTGTAGAGCAGAGATTTGGCCATGTCTAAGCGCTGAGCGTCAGTGTAGTTATCAGGCTGGAGGAGAGAATCACAGACTCAGTCAGAACGAGAGCGTTTGCGTGTCCCGCGTGTGCCGAGGAGCGCGAGCGAGCGCCTCACCATGCCGCAGGTCTTGGAGTATGTGGACGGGTTGATGGAGGTGAGCTGGTACAGCATTTTGCAGACGATGATGACGCAGGTCCAGACGGTGCAGACGCTGGACGCCAGCGGCCTGAACTGACTGAACGGCAGAGCGAAGGCCCAGCTCACCAGAAACACGTAGTTAAACAGCGACACCTGACAGACACACGAAACGTGGGGATGAGGATGACGCAAAACCAGATGTTGTGGAGTTTTTGGCTGGTCCGTGACCCTGATCTAGCCCATCTTTGCTTTAGCTGGACTGTCCAAACAAGACTCGTATGCTGGAGCAATGAAGCTGTGATTCCTCACCTCTTTGACTGAGACCCAGATGATGTAGGACGAGACGATCTTGATGATGTGAAGCTCCAGCAGCCACCAGATGAAGAGCTGCAGCTTCTGCACGTAATCCAGGAACTTCAGGAACAGCACCGTCAGACGCTCCACCACCAGATGCCACTTATTCCTCAGCTCTTCACAAGAGAAACACATACATCACTTACATACATCACATAAAAGCTAGAAAATGTACCAAGGCAATACTATTTTTAAAAAAATAAATTGACATATTGAGGAATGATGAATGTTTTGAAACAAAACTATTTTTATTACCTAAATAAAATAAAATAAAATAAAACAAAAAACAAAAAAGCAAAACAGATGAAAATCTTAAACTTAACAAAATCAGAAATGTTTTAGAAATGTTGCTTTGGCAGTTTAATATAAAATAAGTTTGACAAAAAGCATGTAACATTACTGAAATTATAGAAATACTGAAAATGACTGAAACTTAAGCTAAAATTTAAATGAAAATATAAAAATAAAAGCTAATTTTAACTATTAATATTATACCAGTATAGAAATAATACTAAAATAACTTGCAAACAAAAGAGGTTCTGCAACTTGAATATGATGTACCTTATTTTTTAAAAACAAGTTCTCATTTAATAATCCATTCAAAAAGAAACAATGCAACTTGAAAAATCAGTACTCATCAGTATTAACAATAAGTTAAAATAATAATAAATGAATAATAAGCTAAAACCTGAACAAAATTAGAAATGCTTTAGAATGCCTTGACCAATAATTGAAATAAACAAGTACCAAAATTACTAAAAGAAGTTAAATATATAAACTAAAACTATATATATATATGTATATGTATATATATATATATATAAACTAAAACTAAATAGAATATTACATACACACACACACACAACACACACACACACACACTAGTGCTGTCAAATTATAATCATATCCAAAATAAAAGTTTGTGTTCATAAAGTGTCTGTGTGCTGTGTATATTTATATGTATGCATAAATACACTTATGTACATGTATATATTTAAGAAATATTTACACATATTTATGTATTTGTATTTATATATGATTTACATATAAATATACATTACATATATATTTAAGATATATTTAAGGTATATATTTAACGCACGTATATTATGTAAACACAAAGTTTTATTTCGGATGTGATTAATCGAGATTAATCAATATGACAGCACTAATAAATAGATTACAAAAAATAAGCACTGCAACCTGAAAATTATGCACCTATATTGTTAGAAATTAGTTAAAACTTGAACGACATTAAAAATATAATAAAGAATATAAAAACTTTACAAAATGATTAATATTACTAAAACATAAACTAAAAATAAATTCAAAACTGAATATGTAAATATAAAACCTCATTCTAAATACTAATAAATATTATAATAGCAGAGAAATAACACTAAAATAACTTCATAATGTGAACAAAAATAAGCTCTGCAACCTGCAAAGGATGCACTTATATTGTTAACGAAATTAGAAATGGCCTTGGCAACTAATTGGAATTAAAGAAAAAGAAAAAAAAAAAAAAAAGGTTTAAGTTAAATACTAAAATTGCAATTAAATAAAATAATAAAGCTGAGTAGAATATTAAAACTATACAAAAATGACTAAAACAAACTAAAATTCTACTTAAAACTAAAAACATAAAAATAAAAGCTAACTGTAATTATTATTATAATAGTAATTGAAATAATACTAACGTAACACATCGTCTGACAGTAACATACAGGTACAGGTTTAGTGAGTCACATCCACACATGTGCTGAAAACATCAGGTTTTTGGGAATGAGAGCAGCTGATTCCAGTGAAATAATAAAATAACGAGCCTGTGCTGAGCCGTTTGTCAACATTACGACGCTGAAACAGCCAATAATGGGTAAAATATCTCAAAATTCAAAACAGTCATAAAACACAACCACCCACAGATGAATCACAGCGACATGTTTCGGACATGTTTATGAAATACATAAAGCATGGGCGGCTCAGTAACAACAGTTTAGAAAAGCAAAGTTTGACTCGCAGATGTTCTCTGGTACATACAGTTCACTGAAAACACTGTGAAACTCACTAAATAAGGCTAACAAGAACATACTCAACCTAAAATCCATGCACCTGTACTGTGAAAATCAGTTGCCTGGATGTCAAATCTCACACCTTATGTATATAGAAAGAAACACTGATTGTTTTTGAAAGATTTAGTGATGTTTAAAGCATCTAATCTTTATTCAGTCCAGTCATAAACAGGCATCGAAGACTTTAACAGTGTGAAAGACAGCATATCGGCTGACCGTAAAAGTGTTTACATATTAAACAAGTCTAGACGGTTTTATTCTGGTCTGTTTGCTGTGCTGGGCCCCGTCCGGCTCCATCACGCCAATAAAAGCCTCTTCCAGTTGTATCGCTCCAATGAGAGCCACCAATATGAATTCACATTCTCATTTAAGCCAGGATATAAAATATGATTTGGTCTTGCAATTTAATTTCACAGGCTTAATTCAGATAATTCACCATCTGCAGGGATATGATCCGGTTTTACCGCATTATTCTTCAATCAGCACGAATGGGTACAAAAGAGTGTTTATTTGCTTATGTTAATCGTACTTTGGCTTCCAAGCTTCCTTCTTAGTTTACATCTTAGCAGAGATGATGTATGAGACACTGCACTTCTGTTTGATGTTGGTTTCTTTTGATTATTTCTATGGGGAGTGTTGTTTGCTTTTCGACAGAGTGAACAAAACACGTTTAAAGCATGATTTTCGATTAGACCGATATAAAAATGTACTTTTTTTTTCAGTGCATCCACACATGCCAAATGTACCTGACCCCTGGTCCGGCACAGGATCTGCTGTCATCGGGCAGATGAAGGTTTCAGGCATGAAGTCTGGCTCGGAGATCTTCTCTTCCTCCCTCTGTTTAACATCATCTTCCTCTTTCTCCAGCTCTACTCTCTCCTCGATCTCCTCCTCGTTTATGGAGGAGTTAAATGAAGGTTTGACCATGGAAATGTCCACCAGACTGCCATCCAGATGAACAAGCCTGACAATGAAGGAAAAAAAAAATCACATACATGATGAGACATTTCACTGATTCACATTTAATTTTACCCAAATAAAAACAAAATAGCTGAATGGAAAAATCAGAAGTATTAAACATAACCAGTGTTGAGGTTAAAAAACAATATTTTAATAGCCCTCAGACGTTTTCTTTTTTTTTCCTTTTTTTGGTTTTACAGCACTGAATCACATACTTTATTTGGATTGATGTATTTATTTGATCAAAAGGTGAAAAAAAGACTAAAAAATCTTTACAAACTGATCTACAATAATTAATAAATGGAGAATCACTCAATTATTATAATAATTATATTACCTATATGTTTATTATAATAATATTACCATTAATAATAATAATAATAATAATAATAATAATAATAATAATAATAATAATAATAATAATACTTTTAACCTTAAAAAAAAAAAAAAAAAAAATTCTTTGGCAGCTAACTGAAATTAAATAATTTTAGGTTAAAATCTAAAAAGAAACCATTTTTGTTGCATTTCTCAAATTTAAAGTGAAAAAAAAAAACTAAGCTAAATAAAATATGATAAAATATAAAGAAAAAAAAAAGTTAAAAATAAGAACCAAAAAAAAAAAAATAAAATTACTAAAACTAAAATGAACTAAAACTCAAAGTAAAAACTAATTCAACATACTAATGAACATTATAAAAGCAGATAAATATAATACTGAAATAACTTTCACAACTTTCAAATTTTAACAAAACCTGATTATGCACCTTGTTATAATTATAATAATTAATAAAACATTAATAATAACAACGTCATATTAACCCTATTAATCCCAGTTTTCATTTATAAAGCTCTAAAAATATTACAAACTGATCGCAAATCTTTCTGTTTTAGTGCATTTCCTGCAAATATGGAAAAACTAATACATTTAAAAAAAAAAACATATATATATATATATATAAATATATACACACACACACACACACACACACACACACACATATTATATATATATATATATATATATATATATACACACATACATACATACATATATACACATATACAACAATTTTAACAATTTTGAAATACGTTGATGGTTGTATTTTATTTTAGTATTCCTATCAGTTTTTGGTAAGGGTTTTTATGCATAATGGTCTATTTTAAACAAATCTAGTATGTGATCAAACAGTTTAAAATCGCTGGGCTGAGATATATACAAATTGATGACTGCAGAAATGTTAATTCAGTACACACATTATCCCACCCGACACAATTGTGTCCAACCATAAAATATAATTTTTCACACACTTTTCTAAAATATATAAAAAATAAATAATTAGATAATAAAAATAATATTACGATATTATAGTATGATTATATTCACATTATTATTATTATTATTATTATTATTATTATTATTATTATTATTAATAATAATAATAATAATAATAATAATAATAATAATAACAACAATACTTTTAACTTAACAAAAAACTAACTTTAAAATGGCAACTAAACTGGCAACTTAATATAGTTTATAAAATATATAATAAAATATTTTTTCTTGCATTTCTCAAATTTAATATGACAAAATATAAAAAAAAAAGTCAAAAATATTAAAAAAAATTACTAACACTAAAATTAACTAAAACTTAAAAAGTAAAAACAAATTCTACATATTTAACATTATCAACATTATTATTATTATTATTATTATTATTATTATTATTATTATGGAAGAATGGGATCAAAATCACATACTTCATTTGGACTTATTTTGATCAAAAGGGAGGGAAAAGACTAAAAAATATCTTTACAAACTTATCCATAATAAAGAAATGCAAAATCTCTCAAAATTATATTTTTGTTACAATTATTTTTATTTTTTTGCTTACATGTTTATTATGATTATATTACCATTAATAATAATAATAATAATAATAATAATAATAATACTTCTAACTTAAAATTTAAAATGGGAACTAAATTGGCAACTAACTGAAATTAAATAATTTTAGGTTAAAATATAAAAATAAACTTTTTTTTTTTTTTGCACTTCTCAAATTTAAATGACAAAATATAAAGAAACAAATATATATAGAAAAATACTAAAACTAAAATTAACCAAAACTTCTACATATTCGAATAACTACAAATTCTACATATTTAACATTATCAATGTTATATTATTATTATTATTATTAAATTTGTATTATTATTATTATGGAAGAATGGGATCAAACATTTTGGCCATCAGACAGCACGCACATTATCATAAACGCACAATGGCTGCTGTATGGAGTATGGTGATGGCAGGATTATTTCCTCCAAGGAAATCCTGTCGGAAAACCTGATGGAGTCTGAAACTTGGGAGAAGATGTGTTTTTCAGAAATTACCCCTAACATAAAGCTTCCAGCTTTACAGGAATGCCTTAAAAACAACCCTGTTAATTTCCTGGAGTCAGAGTCCAGATCTCAGTCCAACTGAGCATTCATGGCTGAACTTGAAAAAGGCTGTCAGCTCACAATCTCCACATGCAAGCGGTCTGAGATTGAGCAGCTTTGTAATGAAGAATGGGAAAACAACTGCAGCGGCCAAACATGCACAGCGGAAATGGTAAATACTTTCATTCTGAGGTTTCAGCGAGCACTGTACCTGGAGATAGTGCTCTTCTGTTTGTCGGCCACAGATTTGATGTCGGTGAGCTCCAGGAAGCGCTCGTGGAAATAGTGCAGATGCAGGATGCAGACCAGCAGGAAAGAGGTGGGAATGAAGATCCGCGTGAACAGAGCAGGAACCGAGAACTTCTCCAGACCGAGATCTTCCAGCCTGCACAGGAGATGAGCTCACTTATCACAACACAACATCTGGGACGCTGCAAACGTTAAATGGCGCAAATATCAGTCTATACAGGAGACGTGTTAAATGCATACTTCTCTCGGCTCATGCCAGTCATGTTGGACCACACGTTTATGGAGGACTCAAACTGAAACGTGTAGACCAGAATGAGCACCAGCATGGTGTAAACCACCACTGACATCCAGAAATACTTCAGCATCCAGCGCCACCTCTCATAGTGCAACTGAAACAGAGTCGGAAAACACATCAACCGACTGTAGAAAAATATCTGCTGCTAAACAGACAAGAACAATAGTAGATAAACAAGGAAAACAATCTATGCAAGCCTATTATCACCACAGAACAAGAAATAAAAAAGGTAATTGCAACTTCTTCTCTCACTTATTTTCTTATATAGACTTATCTTATATCTTTATTAAAGTTTATATCTCACAATTCTGACTTTTTTTCTCTGAATTCTGACATTACATCTTACTATTGTTTTTTTTTTCATTCTTTCTTATGCCACAGAATAAAAATTAAAAAGATTAAAAAAATAATAATTGTAACTATTAATTTCAAAATTCAGACTTTATATCTCACAATTGTTTTTTAATGCTACACAATAAAAAAATAAAAAGGTAAAAAATAGTTGCTTTTTATTTCACAATTCAGACTTTTTTTTTTTTTTTCACAATTCTGAGACAAAATGTTTTTAGAAAAAGTTGATATCTCTTAATTCTGAATTTTTTTTCTCAGAATTCTGACTTTTCATCTCACAATTATTTATTTTCTTTCTTCAAAAATAATTGCAACTATTTATATTAAAATTCAGACTTTACATCTCACAATTGTTTTGTTAATGCTGCACAATAAAAAATAAATAAATAAATAAATAAAAATGTAAAAAGTAGTTGTTTTTATCTCACAAATCAGACTTTTCATCTCACAATTATTTATTTATTTATTTATTTTTAATGCCACAGAATAAAAAATAAAAAGATAAACAAAAATAATAATAATTGCAACTAATTATTTCAAAATTCAGACTTTACATCTCAAAATTGTTTTTTAATGCTGCACAATAAAAAAAATAAAAAGGTAAAAAGTTGTTGCTTTTTATTTCACAATTCAGACTTATTTTCTCACAATTCTGAGACAAAATGTCTTCAGAAAAGTTTATATCTCTTAATTCTGACTTTTTTTTTTCTCAGAATTCAGATTTTTCATCTCACAATTATTTATTTTCTTTCTTTGTTTTAATGCCACAGAAAAAAAAAAAAAGATACAAAATAATAATAATAATAGCAACAATTTATATTAAAATTCAGACTTTATATCGCACAATCATGTTTTTTTTAATGCTGCACAATAAAAAAAAAATAAATAAAAAGGTAAAAAGTAGTTGCTTTTTCTCACAATTCAGACTTATTGTCTTAAAAATCTGAGACAAAATGTATTCAGAAAAGTTTATATCTCACAATTATGACTTTTCTTCTCAGAATATCTCAATATCCTGCAATTCTAAGTGTATGTCTTGCAATTATTGTTATTTTTCTTCAAAACTGCAAGAAAAGTGTCTGAATTTTATTTATTTCCTTCCTTCCTAACAAACCAGTATACAAACCACAGAGACAAACAAAATCCACATTAATTAATGTCTAATAATTTCTTTACTGTGTTTATTACTATCAACAGCACTTAAATGTGTTATTTGTAAAAGCTGAAGTGATATCTACAGGTTTTTGTCAGGGTTATCAGAGCTACAGAGCGCAACACAAACCTGATAAAGTGCCACGCAAAAGAGAAACATCATCATATAAATGATCTTGTACATGACGATGCGTCCCTCAAAGCTAACGAAGAAGAACATTCCTCCACAGATGTAGATCCAGTATTTGTTGAGCATCGCCATGACTGTACGGCCCAACACGTCCATCATCTCTCTGTGTCCACCGGCCTCTTCCTCCTGACCCTCTATAACACACAAACACGCAAACACAAATTCACATGCACAATCTAGGACTGACAAACCATTTAAATATATATATTTTTTGACAATATCACCGTTTTTGTAGTTAACTCAACCTCAAATCTCCACCCTTGTACTATAGCCAAGCTTCCAGGCAAAAAAAAAAAGTTCATTAACATAGCTGATAAAAATGTAAACTACTAATAGCACAAATATAACAATTTTAAGATATATTTTACAATAACGTAACAATTTTGAAATACGTTGGTGGTTGTATTTTTTATTTTTTTTGTATTTTTGTACTAAAGCCAAGCTTCCAGGCAAACAAGTTTAGTGCATCAAAACGTTTATCAACATAGCAGATAAAAATGCAAATTATCAATTATTTATTTATTTTTATTTATTTATTTATTTTATTTTATTTTATTTTTTTTTTACTTTACTAGCTTAAAAAAAAAAAAAAAAAAAAAAAACTTTCAAGATGCTCTAAAAGATTGAAGGTTTTTACAGAAGTTAAATACACAAATAAAATGTTTTGGTTACACTGATTGATTTGATGCAATTGTTATTCTCAAAGCTTTTTAGGACAACATACTCTCATTATCAACCGTTATTTCTAACTGGTAACCTTTTGAGAATCTGAAATTTTTAGATTATATTTCCTATTATTAAATTGTTTGTGAAATGTGTCAGCAGTAAGCTGACCAAATTGAATTCATTATTGTCTATTTGAGAATATCTGAGATGCCAAAGATCAAATTTTTGCAATATACAGAATTTCTATGAAAATGGCTCAAGATTTCTTTTGCAATACACCTAAACTTTTTTCTGTGAAATGCCAACTGCATGCAACAGCAGATTTTGCAACCTTTTTTCACACATTTAAACTTTGCAAAACAGAAAAAAAAAGTACGGAAACGTGCCTTCTAGTAACCTTCTAGTAAACCAGTATCAAGATAGTTTTTATTAAAAGTCTGAATTTCATTTTTCTATTTTCATTTTAATTTTAGTTAAAGTTTTTTGTAGTGTGTTTTTGTCATTGTTATTTTTTTTAATATCTAATCTAATTTTTATTTCAGTTTTGGTTTGTTATTATAGTACCATTTTAGTATCATATTAAACTAAATGACAATGTGGAAAATGTCTGGCTAAAATAAAATAAATAAATAAATAAAATAAAATACTTATTTAAAATTATTTTATTTAAGCTAGGCATCATTTCACATCGTCTTTTATTTTAATGTGACACTAAAATGAAACTAAAACTAAAACTATATAAAAAAGAAATAAATAAATAATAAAATAAAACAAGCATTATGAATAAATACTTATTTAAACTTATTTCTTTTCTTTTATTGTTTCAGTTAACAGTGGTAAAGGAGCTGTTTTTGTACAGGTGGACTGACGTGTCTCTCACCGATTGTTTGTCCCTCCACTTTGACGTCAGACAGCTGTGTTTCATCCGTCTGTTTCTCTCTCCTCTCAGTCAAAAACTGCCTCACCAACAGCCAGAAACTGAGGAGGCACAAAGTCTGCACAAACACACACAAACACACTGTAAATTATTAAAGCCAAACAAAATTATGGAGAGTCTGTGATTAATTCAAAAGAGACTATGTGTGTTTTTCAGTGCCAAAACTCCCTTAACCAAATAAAATCACTGTATGGCACATAATGCAGCAGTAGTCCAGTGATTCAATAAATAATTAACTGTGTTATTACCAATAATCAAAATAAACAACTCCTCCAGCAAGTTTTACAATGTGTCCTAATCAATCACAATCAGAACACGGTTTGGCTCATCCAATCAGAATATTAAACTGGAAATGTCTTTTTTTAAAGTTATTTAAACACAAATACACAGACAGTAGGGACCACAATATTTTCCCCCATATCATACATATTTATCTCAATAAATATCTCAATATTTAAATCACAATATTAATTTACTGTAGCATTAATCGAGAATAAAATGTTTTCCTTGACAATGAATGTAAACAGATCTTGTCTGTTCACAAGTCAACTCCACAGAACAAGATATCTTATTATTTAGGTCACCATGAAATCCATTTAATTTTTCCCTAAATTCTATGTTTTTTACATTATTTTTATTTTTCTCTAGATTCTGTTGTATGATTTGATACAAATTTATCATAAAAATTAAATGCATTAATAAAACTTTAACAATTTAATTCATCTTTTAACATGTCATTTAATGAAAACATAATTAATTTACAACAAAACATTGCATTTTTATTTTTTGTTAAATAAGATGCTGCATGACAGAACTGTATAAATTAAATTATATTCCTTTATTATTTATTATTATTATTATTACTGCTATTACATTGAGAATCATATGTTAGTATACAATGGCAATATATTACTGTCATAATTTCTTCAAGTTAAACCAGACTTTTATTTTGACGGGTAGCCAATTTTCAGTTTCAGTGTGTATTTGGTTTAATTTCTTCATTTTTGTATTTCTGTAATTAATCCATACTGAATAAAAACGTCTAAAGCTTATTATCATTATATGGTTTATCAGCCAGCCCTAGTAAACACGTATAAACACATAAACCGGTCTTACTTTAGATCCCAGTTCCCGGAAAGGCACTTCTTTCTTCAGGAAGAGTCCAGGAACCGGCTGCAGTGACTCGAAGCTCCAGATGTACTGCAGGATGATGAGCAAGTTCCCATAAAACACCATGAACGGAGAGGTGATCATTGAGTATTTCCTCCGGTCCCTCACCATCCACAGAATACACGACCAGATGAGGAAGACGAAGGTCAGCCAGCTCACGTACGTGATGCTCCAAGCCTGGACGGACGGTCAGGAAAAAACAAACAAACAAACAAACAAACGTTCAAACAAGACTTAAAATAATGTCTTTAAATCAATGTCATTTGCACAAATTGCCATCAGTTATGTGGTATGTGAGACAAAGCCATACTTCAGTGCATCAAAGATCGAACCCAAACAGAAAGTTTGCAGATGTGTCATGAGTAATGACCAAACTATCCACCCAAGGAAGCCAGGTGTGGGTGGGTGACCCCTAATTAGGGGTAAAACGGCTGCTGAAAGGAAGGACTGTGAAGCAGGACTCACCATCATGGCGATGAGAGCGCAGATGTAGCTCTGCTTCATGATGAACCTGAAGGCCTTGACCACAGCGTTCACACGAACAACACCGAACGGCTGGGGAACCTCGGGAAGCTCAACATACGTCGAGTCAATCTTGTAAACACCGCAGTCCATTTTCTCTAAAAAAAAACACAAACATGTGTATTCAGCAAACAGAGGTCACTGGTCATCAAAGTTTAGGGTTGGATTCTGTGACTCATCTAATATCTCAGCCCTTGAACATGAATGGAGGCTTTACATGCACTTATCTGGAAAATTCAGACTGAATTTCCAAAAACTGAAAAAAAACAGACTTCCTGAAAAGTACTGGAAACATTTAGGGGATTGGGATGTTTATGGGAACACTGTGAGATTATATACTGCGTTCAGTGGAAAATCATCCTAAAATACTATTTCACTGCATATTAATTTGCACCAAAATCTTAATCAGTATTTTTGTCTTATTTTCAAATAACAAATAATATCTAAACATCCTTAAACCAGAAGCAAAACTGTGCAGGACCACATATAAAATATATTTTAGTATATTTTTTACACCATTGCTAATTTTTTAAAATAATGTATAAAAAAAACAATTAAATAAAACACAATAATATGTCTAGTAATGTGGCATATATATATAAATTTAATAAATAAATAAGACTATAAGAGTAATGTGTTATATATGAGTAATATTTGCTATATTACTAAACACATTAATCTTATAGTCTTATTTATTCATAACAAAAAATAAAATAAAAATAAAAAAATATATATATATATATATATATGAACAGTTCATTTGCAAAGACAGATAACTTCACTTTTAAAAAAAATTAAAAAATCATGTTTTTTCATGTGCATTCCAATTAATCTCAATTGCAGTTGGGTTATTTTGATTAGGTAAAAAATAACTAAAAAACAAGCGCAATAAAACATAATAAAATAATAGACAACATGATTTTTGAACATTTAAAAATGGAGTTATCTGTTTTTGCTAATAAACTCTTTATATTCAAAAATAAAAAAATAAAAAAATAAATAAACAAATTATCTATATTGGGTTTTATATTGTATCAGCATTCCTTAATGACAAAATGAGTTTTTGCAAGTTGAACCTACTTATTTGGATTGCTATATGGGACATAAGACTTTTCTTTTTTTTTTTTTTTTTTTTCTTGAAACCATTCGGCTGAACTTTCACCCTGTAAACTCTCAGCCACCCGTTTTGGACTCCAGCAGTTTTTTGTTTAGTCACAGGATGAGGAAGTGTCTGCCTTACGCGGATCAGGCTCCAGTTGGCCGGGTCTATAATGAGGGGTTGAGTAGAGCTCCACAGACTTCGGGCCGTTCTCATGCGGGACTGACGTGAAGTCCAGCGAGGCTCCGTTTGATGTTACGATCAATACCTGAGGCAGAGTGAAGTCACAGTATTTACACTGCTTTCATTCCTGACAGGCTCATGTATTAATATATAATGCTCATTTATTAAAGTGAGTCTGAATCACAGACCTCGGGTGTGGTGTAGCCGTCTTGTGTGGTGAGCAGCTGAAAATGCAAGAAAGAACAATTCAGGACGACTATTTATCTGAAAATTTCATCTCGGAAACAAGTCAAAGCAAATATATAAGTGGTATGTGCATGTTTTTCTACAGAAACCATCATTTGAAATGCTTAAATGGAGGAATGTGGTAGTAGTGAAAGTGTAAACGGAGTCAGACTCCTACATGTCTCTCATCTGTGCGATAGTGAGCCATTCGCCACAGCTGCCTCTTCTTGTCTGCGGTGTAAACGCCTGTATTGCTTTCAGGAGATTCTGGTTCCTCTCGCTCCTCGGCCTCTCCTTCTTTCTCTTTGACCTGCTGATAAACCACAATCACAAATATGTCCTATTATACCCAGCATCTTCAAGTTTAATACTGCATAATCTGGCTATTTGTTCCTAAACAAATAAATCCTTTAAACCTCATGTTGTTTGCTGCTCATTTTTAGGAGGAGAGGACTTTCTTTGTCCCAAAAATGCTAGTTAATGTTATTACATTGGACAATAAATTACTGCCTTTACTCACACAGGGTGGAACAAAAAAGTTCCTTCCCAAAAATGTATAGTTACACTCATTGTGTCACAGGCTTACAAAAAATGCTTGCTTATCTGTCATTATGTAATAGTATCACCAAATATTAGATTCAATCTTTTTGTCAACTTGCTTTCTTTCAATTAGCGCAGCGTTTGTTTTTTTTTTGTTTTCTTTTTTTTTTTTTTGGAGCTGATTGATCATAGTCCTCATTAATCTAAACTCATGCACCTCAGTTTTTTGAGAGAACACTGTCAAAATTACCCACAAATAATGCTTTTTCACTCAAAAACTGAGGTGCATAAGCTCAGATCAAAGTCACAAAGATTAAATCCAATATCTGGTGATAATTAACCATAATGAGTTTGAAAAAGTCGGTCACTTTTGATCAGAAACACCGTATGTGACCCTGGACCACAAAACCAGTCATTAGGGTTGATTTTGAGATTTGAAAATTGAGATTTATCATCTCAATAAATAAATAAGCTGAACAAATAAGCTTTCCATTGATGAATGGTTTGTTAGGATAGGACAGTATTTGGCCGAGATACAACTATTTGAAAATCTGGAATCTGAGGGTGCAAAAAAAATATTAAAATCAAAATATTGAGAAAATCACCTTTAAAGTTGTCCAAATGAAGTTCTTAGCAATGCATATTACTAATCAAAAATTAAGTTTTGATATATTTACAGTAGGACATTTACTAAATATTGACCTTTACTTAACATCCTAATGATTTTTGGCATAAAAGAAAAGTTGATCATTTTGACCCATACGGTGTATTGTTGGCTATTGCACATATTAGGTGCAGGATTTTCAGCACAACACAAGTGTTAAAATGTATATGAGGAAGAGGTACAACATTTAAAGTCATCTTAAAACAGTGGGTAACTCTTTACTTACAGCATTTAAGTATAATGCATTATAAAGGTATTCATAATGTATGTCGTAATGTATTAGAACTTTTCATAACTAACTGTAACCAAGTTAAAACGCATTAGTATTTCAAGGTTTGTTTGTCGTGTATTTTAATGCATTATACTTTCTGTTACAATTATTCATGAGATCATGCAATGCATTATAAGGTGCATTACAAGGCATAATTAATGCATTAAAACTACATGTATAATGCATTACATATAAGTGCTTTAAATAAAGTGTTACCAAACTGTGTTCAAACCTTATTTTACTTTTGTAATCTGATGAATTTCTGAGTGAAACGAGATAATAAACAAGCAAACAGTCTAAATGAGACTGTAGTCTAACCGTGTCTTCCGACTCCTGCAGCCAAAGGCGGATGAGCGTGGCCAGAGTGTAATACAGCACCAAGAGCATGATGGGATTGACAAAGTGGTGCCACTCCAGATCAGGGTTGACTCTGAACATCCAGGTGTGAGAGCAGTCCGTCTGAACCACAGGAGAGATGCCAAACAGACTGAGGAGGAAGAGGAGAAAAATATCATTAACTCATAAAAATTAGTTGGATTAGTAAGATATTTATTATCTTTAATAAGTTTCTTATTCTCATCAAGTCTGCATTCATTTGATCAAAAATATAAGAAAAAAAAATCTAATATTGTAAAATATTGTTAGAATTTAAAATGCATGTATTCCATGTGAATCTCTGTTAAAATGCAATTTATTTTTGTGATCAAAGCTGAATTTTCAGCATCATTAGTCCAGTTTCCAGAGTCACATGATCCTTCAGAAATCATGCTAATATGCTGATTTATTATCAATATTGGAAAACAGTTGTGTGTAAATATACACACATTGCTCAAAGGCACTTTAAACAAACCATATTTTTGTAAGGTTCAGTGCATATATTAAAATAATAATAAAAATCCACATAAAAGATATGAAAAATATAAAACTGGAATGATGTGGGAAGGAAAAATAAGTTTATCACCAAATCAAAAAGACCAACAAAACAACTGTAGAAGAGCAGCTAATTCACTTCAGATTTCCTAAGGTTAAGCTTGTGTTTATTTTCCCTTTTTTTCCTTTCTCTCTTTTAGTGGAACCAAAATTGGATGCCTAAGAAAAAAAAAACAGCATATGCCTTTTTACCAGGGTATAAAAGTTAAAAAAGGTATAAAGAGCAAAAGAGAGGAGTAAACAACAACACTCTGAACAGCTCTTTATTTCCATTTGAAACGAAATGTAATTTGAAGCGTCACACCCATTCAGAGCGAACATGTGGCTTTTCAATGCAACCTGAATGCATTATATTTTACATTTAGCTGATGAAATCAATAAAAGCATAACTTCTCACAGCCAAAACCCTGAAAGCGTATTAGGTGACAAACGCATGCTCCTTAGTTTTTATAGTTTTGGTGCCGTTAGTAAAATCGCTGTGGTTTGCCAGATGTTCGTTTTGCTGCTGCCTCATGGCATCGAGAAAATATGAAGTCAGAGAATATTTGGCCTTTCGCGATTCATCCAAACCCAAAGCGTGACGTCCAAGTCCTAATACCACGGCTGAAAATAACGAGTCGAAGGGCAGAAATGTTGCTGGATAGAGTTACTATTTATAATGCGGCCAATTCATAATAAACACGCCGTTTAGCAGAAAAAGGTGCCACGAGGACATCAGACCATAAAGACAAATCATAAAGCTCTTTAATCTCAACCACTAGACAGAAAACCATTACTCCTGCTTCTCATTTTCCTTCTGAGAAATCTCCTCAAGAGATCACACCTCTATACTCTTAATGTATGTCAGTTATTGTCTCATTCACATCTATTTTTATTTTCCAAAGAAACTGTAGGCAACATCGGTACACAGTGTTGCCAGAGTCGCGGTTTTCCTGCATAATTGGGCTATTTTGAAAATGCAGTTGCGGGAAAAATTACATAGCAGTGGGTTGCGTTGTTTTTGGACTACCTTTATAATGTACCATGGCTGACTAAAGTGTATCTACAGACAAATAAAAATTAAAATAGATCCTTTTACTAAGATACAGTTTTGTCATCCATCTTTTGACAAAAATAAAAATGCAATGTTTTTGTTGTAAATTAATTGTTATATACTGTATTATATTATATTATATTTTAAAAGGTTGATTAAATTGTTATAAGTTGTATTTACCAATTTCATTAGACAGGATTTTTGATGATACATTTGTATTAAATCATAAAACAAAAAATAAATAATATGGAAAACACAGAATTTAGGGGAAAATAAAGTGAATTTCATGGAGCCCTAAATTAAAAGTCACCTTGAAAGAATTAAAAAATAATAATAATAATAATAAAAACAAGTTTTACATGCATTCTCAAAGTCTAAAAAACGCGTGGAAAGCATTTTCTTCCATAATAATGGTAAATGAATATTGTGGTAAATATTGATATGATGTGAAAAACAAAAATTATTGTCATAATATTTCTGGCTATATCCATCAAGCCCTAATTTTAAATTTCATCATGAAAAGTGCTGAAAATTAAAAGAAAAGTTTTTTTTTTTTTTTTTCCTCCCACAAGTAATTTAATATGCACATACTACATATAAACATATAATATAATAAATAAAATCAATTTTTTTATTTTAAAGAGCATTAATGGAATAGCTGTCAGCTGTGATTGGACAGGGCAAAAATTGGGTGAGTTTTCATTCCTTTTGTTCAGGTTTTTGTAAGCTTTGGGCTGGACATTTTTCTGGGATCTGGCAACCCTGTCAATACACTACTGTTCAAAAGTTTGGGGGTCGGTAAGATTTTTGTTTCTGAAAGAAGTCTCTTCCGCTCACCAAGGCTTTGTTTATTTGAATAAAAATACAGCAAAATAGTAAAAATTATGAAATAATATTCCAATTTAAAATATCTGTTTTCAATGTGAATATTAGTTAGAATGTAATTTCTTTCTGTGAACAAAGCTGAATTTTCAGCATCATTACTCATTCAGAAATCATTCTAATATGCTGATTTGCTGCTCAAGAACTATTTCTGATTATTAGCACTGTTAAAAACAGCTGTGCTGCGCAACATTTTTGTGGAAACTGATACATTTTATCTTTTAGGATTCACAGATGAAAAGAAAGTTGAAAAAAACAGCATTTTTTTTTAAATAGAAATCTTTTGTAACATTATAAATGTATTTACTGTCACTTCTGATCAATTTAATCCATCCTTGATGAATAAAATCATTATTTATTTTATAAAACTGACCTTAAACTTCTGTTCTTTAAGGAAATATGACACATCCAGTGAGTATTTCGAACAATAAACAAGCCGCGTCTGAGCAATACTTCCTGCACTGGTTGCACCCAACAGACAAACCAACAGAAAAGCATTTGCTTTTAATCTCTGGTTTGCTAAATTTGCATTTTTTCTCCCTAAAATAGACTCTTCTCTGGCATTTCCACATACTTGGAGCTCAGCTAGTGTGTAATCAAAAGCGCGTCTTCACCACAAAGCTGGTCCTGATTGTGCTGTTTATGTGATTGTGAGAGAGAAGCTCTTTGTTTTTTCGTCTCGGAGGTTTCGGCTCGCAAATGGCCTAATGTTTTTCTAATAGGCTGTTTCTCAGGTTTTGTTTGAGGAAGAAACCACTAAATCCTGTAAAAGCCACTTAATTCTATGTGGTTGAACAGAGGGGTTTAGTAAAGCATATCTCTGCGCTCGTTTGTGCTTTCTTTGCACGTTCGCCTCTTTTATTCTTCTCCCACGTATTGTATTCGTGAAAGGTAACAGGATTCTTTTGCACGTGTGTGCGTTTGGTTTGGCGCTCGCTGCGTGCCCTGAGCTCGGTTTCAGCCGTGTGTGTGTATCTGTGTCGTTTATACAGGCTTTGAATGCGTATGAGGTTTCAGGATGTGGATTCGGCCCAAATGAGTGGAGTAACAATTTTAAAACTGGCTTCGTTCAGAGGTCAGAATGATTGTTTATTTGTAGTGTTCGGTCATGGTTTTGCCATTTTGAAGTCTTGTTGAGCAGCTACTAATCTACTGTAATAGAGAAAACCCAAACAAACAGCCAACGCAGGAGAGACGCTTTCAAAGTCTTCAAGACAGCTGTTTTCTCATGTTTGGATTTTGTTGTCAGTTACGCGTTTTGGGTTACGTTAAACTCAAATTCACTATTTATTTATTTCATTCTATGCAGTAGTACTACTACTACTACTACTACTACTACTACTACTACTACTACCACCAATAATACACATTTATTCATTGCCTTTTTATTTTATAGTGTTAAAACCACGGGCTGTAAAGGACATTTGTCAGTTTTTAAATGTAATATTATAATTAAGAATGTAGCAAATTTAGCATTATATATTGTCAGTTTGGGATTTGTGTTTTGGATTACATTAACCCCAAATTCATCATTTTTTTTTTTTTTTTTCTTTTTTAATTCTACTGTATACTACTACTACTATACATTTATTTGTTTCTTTTTTATTTCAGTGTTAAAACCAATGGCTGTCAATGACATTTGATATATATATGGATTCCTATATTTCATTATTATTATTATTATTATTATTATTATTATTATTTTTCTTTTCATAGTGTTAAAACCTATGACTGCAAATGGAATAATAATAATAATAACAATAATAATATTAAAGCTCTATCAAATTTATTGCATCATAGATAGCTACATTTGAATTATTTATTTCATTATCTGTAATAATAATAATAATAATAATATACATTTATTCATTTTTTTATTTCAGTGTTTAAACTGATGGCTGTCAATGGCATTTCCTCAAAATGCATGATAAAAAATTAAAATATAAATATAATAATTAATTTTAATCATTTTTATATTTCATATTTTATTATTATCTATATATTGGTTATATATTTATTGTTTAGATTTTTATTTATTTCATTATTATTATTATTATTATTATTATTATTAATTTGTTTGTTTGTTTGTTTGTTATTTTTCATCTCATAGAGTCAAACCTATGACTGCCAATGGAATACTTTGTATACGACTACTACTACTAATAATAATAAATCTGTAGCGAATTTTGCATTATTGCATTTGCATTATATGTAATAATAATACAAATAATAATACACATTTATTTGTTTATTTTTATTTCATAGTGTTTTGAAATATAGTGTCAACTATGGCTGTCAATATAAAACAATCATAATTAATTTCATTCATTCCTTATATTATTATTACTGATGGTGTTGTTGTTTTGCTTATAGATTTTAATAATTTATTATTAGGAACTTTACATGTGATAATGATATCATACATTTATTTGCTTAATAGAGAAAACCCAAACAAACAGTCAACGCAAAAGACAGCTGTTTCCCGGTGTTTATATCAGTTATGCGTTTGTGGCGACGTTTGCAACACATTTTAACGAGACGCACCAGTTGCTCTGTAATTAGTCCTGTATCCGCTGCTAATGTGTTTTGAAGGCTCACTGGTGCCGCCGGTGGTGAATATTAGTGTGTGAGAGTAATACAGAGCAGCCGCTGATGCCGTAAGAGACGCCGATCGAGCCTTCATTTAGAAGAATGGCATGCACGTTACTCAAGGGCTCTTTTGAGTCACCTTTGATTGTTTTTCTCTTTCACTCCCTGAAAGCAGCTGCGTAACGTAAGCGGGGCCAGGAGCCGTCCTGTCCTAATGAGAAGCACCTGGACTCTCTGAGACCAACGCCGCCACCAAAACCAGCGTCTTCATGTTTGAGACCCCATGAAGGTGAACAAATGACTGAAATGAATGATCCCTTTAACATGCAGGCAAATCATCAGATCTGAAAGTTTTGATCTGAAATCAAATCTGAAAACTTACAGCTTCATAAACAGCTTACATCCCACAAACCTGAAGACTTAAAGCATTACAAATAAAAGTTATACAAATAAAAGTTCATTAGTGTAGAGTCTGGGCTTTCATGCAGTCGCAAGGTCTTTCCTGGAGCGAAACGCTGGGTAGACGCCACCGAAAACACACCAAACTAAATCAAGATTTCTGAAAGCAAAGTGAATATTGACTCTTTAAATCAAACCTCTCGAAATAGAGGCTGACAGTGTCGGCTTGTAGGTCGTTTTTGGTTTGAGATGCAAACCGATAGCTTAAATAGAGCACCGCTGCCAAGCTCAAATGATTTATATGATGAGCTCGACACGCCACAGAGGCTTTTAATGGATCATTTCTAGCCAGTTTTTCACATGCTATCAGACATGAGCTCTAGAGAACAGTCTGAAAGTCTCTAGGGCTCAGACTTTTTCATCTTTTCTGGATATGCACAAATAACTCATCATCCAGTCCAAGGTAGCCCTAAAGACTCAAAACATTAATATCATCTTTCCTCTAGAACAGGGTTTTACAAACTTTTTGGTGCCAGTGATCCCTAAATATGATGATATACTGTAAATGAATGAATGAATGAACAAATAAATAAAGCATTTATTTTATGTGTAAAAAGATTTATTTCTTTGTGTACAGGCCTATTTACGTGTATGAGAAAAACTTTAATGCATGGTATTATAAAGACGAAATGCCTGCAATTTTATATTATTAAAAAAAATAAAAAAAATAAAATAATAATAATAATAATAATACTATATATATATATATATATATATATATATATATATATATATATATATATATATATATATATATATATATATATTCTCAATTAAATATGCTATATTTTTGATGAGTTTTTATTTCATTATATAAAATAATAATAATAATAATAATAATAATAATAATAAACACGTATTTGTTTCTTTTTATTTCATAGTGTTAAAAAGTATGGCTGTCAATAGAATAAAACAATCATGACTAATCTCCTTTAATTGTTATTATTATTATTATTATTATTATTATTATTATTATTGTGCTTTTAGATTTTAATAATTTATTTTTTAGGACTTAATGTATTTTTTACATTATATTTAACAATAATACATTTGTTTCTTTTTTCTAAAAGTTTCTTTTTTTCTAAAAATATATATTTTTTTGTTTAAAAACTGCCTTATAGAATAAAATAATCATGATTAAAATAATAAAATAATCATAATTAATATAAAATTAATATTATTATTTAATATTATTATTATTGTGCTTTTACATTTTATTAATTTATTTTTTCTGCCTTAATGTATTTTTTTTTTTTTTTCATTTTATTTAACAATAATACACTTATTTGTTTCTTTTTTATTTTAGAAAAGTTTTTTATGAAATATTTTAAGTGTTTAAAAATTGTAAAAATGTAAAAATAAGCATGACTAAAATAATAAAATAATCGTAATCTCATTGTTTACTTGTACAAAAAAAATAAATAAAGAAAACGTATAAAAATATACCTCATACTACAAAAGCACTTACAAAAAATGATGAGGCTCCTATGTTTAGGTTCTGTAATTTCACTTTCAGTTACTGAATACCCTGCTCTAGACGACAGTCCCTGTACATTTCAATTATCCACTTACGTTTAGCCTTTAATCAAGAACCAGCTTGACAAGATAAACCCACATGGCCTCAATTCATACTGGCTCGAGTCGACATCGGACGCCAGTCGCTGTAATGCCACATAACAAAACAGGGTAGTTTGCTAAATCAGCATGAATGAGCCCATCGGCCATCAGACACCCGCGGCCACATGCGGGATTCCCGCTCGGCGGATCGTTCTGATTCAATTTTCCTTTTGTGTTTGATTCTCAAGCAGCACTGTAATCTCATTGGCTACAGTAAGGGGATCTGGCTGCGTGCGGGCGATGTAAACCTTTTATGTGCAAAACGAGCAACGGCATAAATCAAAGCATTCACCTGCCTGCCATGAAGTTCTACATACTCCAGCAAATCTGAACAAGTTAAGCACTAGTGCTCAGTGTAGCCGCCTCGACAGGATGTTTGAAAAAGGGTGGGGACAGAGCTGATCCTGAATACATTCAGGCCTCTAACCGCACCAGCGCTCATATCCCATTAAATCCAGCTCTTTGACAGGTAACAGGCAAGCGCCGTCTCACCTGGCGTAACTGTTTCCAGGCGGAACGGACTCTTGGAAGAACTGGAACTGGTAGAGGTAGAGCATGATGAGGTGTCCGGCGCTGAAGATGGCCATCAGGACACACAGACAGCTGAAGAGGAGCGGGTCGAACGTGCGGCAGAAAGACCACCAGGTGCACAAACCGAGGAAGGTGAAGAAATACACAGTGGAGGTCAGAGAAGGCAACATCATACCTGGAACATAAGGGACACATTGAGAGAAGGTGGTTAAAAAACATTTTTAGAGCCAGTACTAAAGATGCAATGAGATATTTCAATACTGAAACAATGTATAAAGCAAGTCCAATTTAGACTCGTTACAAAATTTGCACTGGAAAATGTTTCTCCTAGGGCTGGAACAATAATTATCATGCGATATGAATTTCCTCGATAAACGATAACAAGAGTTCGATAAATGTTCAATATAATGTTTATGCAGCAAAGGCGGAACAAAAGAGATCCGCTCGGATCAAAGTTCAGACTGCGGCACGGCGCGAACTTACTACATCAGATGCGTTCACTCGCTGACTAAACAGCGCCAGTGTGAAACGCTTGCATTCAGTGAACACCACAACTGACTGTTATAGTTATTATAAATGACTACTATAATTTGTATTATAGCCAGATGAAACAGAGCTGACAAACAGGGGAAACACTGTGTGCAACAATACTGTCAAAAGGCTTTTAAATCTACAAATCGCCATCATTTACCATAGATTTACTGTAACGTTAGTAGAGCTAACTGCACTGTGTCAGAAATGTGGGTATATTTGTGTCCAATTTTATCATATTAGATATTTTATTATGTAGACACGTATTAAATGTATTAAAGGAGGAGTAATGGAATATAATTACAGTATTTTTTGTGATCAAGCTATAGCGCTTACGCATTTATACTAAATGTATTTAGACTACCATTTTTTATACAAATACCTAGAAACCATATTACATTTTTACCATGGTATTGAAGTGCTTTATTTGTGTATCATGATCTATGCATGATACTATGGAAGAGCAATGGTTAATTAATTAAAAAAAAAAAAAAAAAAAAAAACTCAGAAAGTCAGAATAAATAAATTTCACCATATAAAAATAAGGGTTGCTACAATTGTTATCAAAATATTACTGATTTTGATAATGAACATAAATCTACATCTGCATCCTAACTCAAGCTATCAAATGTGTATAACAAAAATGTTATATTATTATGTTTAATATTATCAGGTAACACAAACCTGTTTCTTGATTTGAAACAATATTACTCATTAAAACATGCACAACTAAGAAATTATTTTTTTCTATTAAGATATTTATTTTTGTTAAAGAAAAATGACTGGAAAAAAGTGTGAAAAATTCAAATTCAAGTTTTTTGTCATGTTCTGACCATAAAGAATAGTTTAAAGCCTCAATTAACCGCCTGGTTTTTAAAACTTTCACATTGTAGCAAACATGTGCCTTTAAACTTGAAAGAAAAAAAAAAAATTACATTTATTGTGATAATTATCGATATTGACTGATATGAAAAAAATTATCATGATAATATTTTGGCCAGCCCTACTGCCTTACACAAAATAACTTGAAATCGTATCAAAAAAACTAGATTTTTTTGTCCTTAAATGAGTAGTTTATCCAAAAATTAAGCTTTGTTATATTATCAGAACAGTTTTTGAGAAATTTTACATCACTGTCTCACCAATGGGTGCCGTCAGAATGAGAGTCCAAACAGCTGAAAAAAAACACCACGATAATCCACATGTAAACCACACCACTCCAGTCCATCAGTTAACATCTTGAGAAGACAAAAGCTGAAACAAATCCATCATGAAGACATTTTTAAAACTAAAACACGAGTCCATAATCCACAACAACAACTTCCTCCAGTGAACAAGTCCATCTCCTGCTGTCTCTCACATCAAAATCCAGCTGTTTTGGGCTGTTTTGGCTTGTAAACGGTGATTGATCTGTGCAGATTTCTCTCCTGATTCAGACCAGATCACTTTTTCACTGAAGGAAGTGTTATTATGGATTATGGACTATGGTATTTTAGTTAAAAAAAAGTCTTAATGATGGATTTGTTTCATCTTTTGTCTTCAAGATGTTCACTGATGGACTGGAGTGGTGTGGGTTACTTGTGGATTATTGTGATGTTTTTATCAGCTGTTTGGACTCTCATTCTGACGGCACCCATTCACTGCAGAGGACCTATTAGTGAGACAGTGATGGAATGATGCATTTCTTCAAATCTGATAAAGAAACAAACTCATCCACAACTTGGATGGCCTGGGTGATGTTTTATTTCTTTTAGTTTGATCTTTGTGATGTAACAATGCACTTGAGCTTGTATTCATCTTCAGTTTATAAATGAATGCTGCTTATCGATCTATATCTTATGTTGTGAGCGATGTCTGTCTCAACACTACCTACCTGTGAGGCCCAATAATATGGTTACGACTACTTTTCCTGCAGTGGTAATCAGATTGCCAACGATTTCCTTGAGTTTGGACGCCACGTCTGCTATTTGCCGCAGGATCCTCATTTTGGTACTTTCTTCGACGTCCGCCTCCTCAAGTTCTCCGTCCTCTACGTCCACTTCCTCCTCCTCAGGAAGTTCACAGTCTTCATCGCCCAGCTCAAAGTCCTCGAACAGCAGCTCATCCTCAAGCTCCAATTTCTCGCTTTTCTTGTCTTCTTCCTCATCCTCCTTTTCCTGAAAACATGATGACAGATGTTTACTATGAATCATAAAAGAGTTACAGGAAGTGCAAGTTTCAATTTCTTTTTCTTTATAACTTTCAATCCAATGGTTATGGGTAGACAGTTAGATGTAACCTACAGAAACAGCACTTTTTTGAAGCATTTAAGTCAAACAAATCAAATAAATGTTGTTCTTTAGAACATTTTTTATTCATCTGTGAATCCTCAAAAAATAAAATGCATCACGGTTTTCGGAAAAAAAATACTGGGCAGCACAACTGTTTTCAACATTGCTAATAATCATAAATGTTTCTTGAGCAGCAAATCAGCATATTAGAATGATTTCTGAAGGATCATGTGACACTGAAGTCTGGAGTAATGATGCTGAAAATGCAGCTTTGATCACGGAAATAAATTACACTTTAACACCTATTCACATAGAAAACAGCTGTTTTAAATTACAAAAATATTTCACAATTTTACTATTTTTACTGTGTTTTTAATCAAATAAATGCAGCGTTGGTGAGCAGAAAGATTGGAGTCCTTAAGTATGAGCAATAGTAATTCTGATCCCTGACTTAGCAATATCACTTAAAAAAATTCTGTCAAATTTATTAGAATGTTCAAAAGCATTGCTACAATGAAAAGTCCGTTCTTTTTGCGAAAAAAAAAACAAAAAATCAATCAACCTGTTGTAAGATGAATCTGTTCTCTCTGAGGAAGGCTAGAGGAGTTAAAGCGAGCCTCCGGTTCTCCCCGACACAGATTTAATCAAATTCAAACCCATAACTCAGCAAAACTCAATTCTTACTGTCAGAATAGACTTCAGTTTCAAAGACATCCGTCAGGTTCAGATAAACATTTTTTGGGCCGGTAAGTGATACTCAAAACCATAAATTCAATGAGTTTTATTTTGGAATGTTAAATGTGACCCAATTCACTGGGGAAGGTGAGGATGGGTGGAAGACTGGCAGACAAAATTATGCCACATGAAAAATCTACTCACAGAAAAAAATACAGTTGTGAAGGATTAACAAAACTTCATGTTATATAATGTTGGCTGCATGTGAGGAATTCAGTCTGAAAGTTATTAGTGTTTCGGACATTGTCTAGAGGTTCAGCGATCAAATCAAAAGAGGCTGGTTGACGTCAGCGCAGCTTCTCCCAAACTCACAAAAACATGCTCTAAGAACGTTTCAGAATCTTCTCTGAACCATCAAAACCAAATGTTTAAAAACGTCTTTTTTTTTCGTGGTTATGTGAACGTTAAAGAAAACATTAACATTCCACTGTATCATTTCGCAAACATTTTGGGAAAGTTACTTTTGAATATTTTCGGAACTGTCTGAAACTAGTACGTATTAATGTTTAAAAAAGTTACAATGTTTCAGAAAAAAAGTTTAAAAAATGATGTATAAACAATGTTTTTTGCTAATGTTTTGAGAACATTATTAAAGACCAGATAACTGAACAGACATTCTATTAATGTTACTGGAGGAATGTTTGTTCATAACTTGTCAGAACATTAGCCAAAGTTTAGAGAACGTTCCTGTTAGCTGGGTCATCGTTAGCATATGAAACAGTCAAAGTCTCTAAATGCTAGGCTGCTCTCTGTGCTATTAAATACACCCAGATTGAAATAATACAAGCCCTGCTGAGCTAAATCAGCTGTTTATCTGAACAAACCTCGCTTCACAGTGAAAACAAAAAAACTGACAGCGTGTCCCTCAACTATATTTACCCTATTACCACAGTGAATGAGTACTCTGTGGACCTCCATTAAAGAGCTAATCTTAATGGGTAAAACACACAAAAACAGGCATCTGGTATAACTTTAGAAAAAACATGTGAATTCAATACTTCTAACTGATCATCCTAGCTGATAGAAGAAGTCACTCTTGATGAAGAGATAAGGGTTTGTAAAAGGTCTGTATTTGTAAATTAAAAAAAAAAAAAGAAAAACTTGCGGATTATTGTGATGTTTTTATCAGCTGTTTGGACTCTCAGTCTGACGGCACCCATTCACTGCAGAGGACCCATTCTCGAATTTTGTCATATATTGGCAGGTAAACCATAACGGTTGGTAAAAGACACAAACCATCCCTGGAAAACTAGATGGAAACACTGCATTTCATTCAAAAGAGTGTATTTCAGAAATTCTTGCCATTGGCATCAGGCAATTAAAGCGATTAACTAAAGAACAACGAGGAAACAATGGAGATTCCCAATGTGAAAGGTGATCATTTGTGCTGTCCATGGTGCTGAAATCAATAATGGAAATCAGTTTGATTGGTTTTGTTTTATATCTAAATAATGAATGATTTAAATTAGTAATTAAAATAGATATATAAAAAAGATTTACAAAACATTATTTCACCATTTTGAGATTATTCGCATCAGAGATTATTCACACTTCCTGTTCCAGTTTTCCCTTGTGTCAGTTTCAATCTATCAACCATCAATCTATCATTCAAATGCTTTCAAATTTCATATTTTACATTTTGTTTTTTCCCTAACTGGCCACAAATCGTGACTGTACAGTCCGTTGATTGTTTTGTTTTTGTTTTTGTGGCATTGTACTGGTAAGCCCCGCCTACTGCAAAACCTCATTGGTCAAAAAAATCACACTCATAACTGCCAAACCTCTTTTGATTGGCTCTGATTTCCCACTGCAATGTGGACAAACAGCTGATTACTTTATAAACTGACAGCCTGTTTGCTAATCTTCAAACTGTTCACTGTAGTTAGAAATATTAGGAATTCACAACATAAATGCCATTTCATAAGAGAAATCGCAGAGAATTTGCGACAGATAGGATTCAATTTATCACATTCAGAGTTATTATAGTTTACTGAAACTAAAACTATAATGATAGATAGATAGATAGGCAGATAGATAGATAGATAGATAGATAGATAGATAGATAGATAGATAGATAGATAGAATAAAAAAAAATTCAAAATATAATGAAATATAGGAAACATTTTATTTAGTTTAACTTCATGTATTAAAATAACTAAAACTGATATAAAAAATGAATAAAAACTACTAAAAATGGCACAAACACAAACTTACTAAAACTTCAATGGAATTACTAGAACGGAAAATGACACTAAAGTAACACTGCAGTACTCTTTCATGTAATGCAAACAATTTGGTGGACCCTTCTTAACTTTCTGTCTATATTTGCACGTTCTCTCTCTTACACTAATTTCTCTCCCTCAATTCTTTCTGTTTCAAAACCAAACTATCACATTTTATACTAATTTTCATGACACTTCATAACTATACAGGTTTTCTGCAAAAAAAAAACCATCAGAAAATAGTTTAATTAATGTAATTATTGCATTTAGGAACACTGAAAATGATCAAACATTAATAAAAAAAAGAGTTAAACAAATCTTATTTCATTGTTTAAAATGCTTTTTAAAGAAACCTCTGGTGTGACATCTTTGCCCTGTGATGTGGCAGTACAGGTGTCACACCGATGGACATTTTCATGCCAAAGGACATTTCAACCTTTTGTGTCAATTAATGACCTTGCTATTCCGAGCTATCCTGTCATTACTGGTTAGCAAGACACATTTTCATTATTTTTTCATGATCATGTAGCTTAACGTACAATTTTTAATTAAAAAGTATCATTTAGGGGTGTCACACCGAAGGACAACAACACGTAACACTTTTGTGGTTCCAAAAAAAAAGTTATGTTTGAACAATTCTGAGACAAAAATTTACCATATGCACATGTCATGGGCTTGACAGGGGGCTTTAGTAACACAACCATGAATGGGGTCTTTCAACTAATTCAAGTTTTCTCTGTAATTGGCCTATGTAAAATCCAGACATGGTGTCACACCAGAAGACATGGTTTTCAGAGACAAGTTCCTACACTTTCAGAAATATATGGTCGAAAAAAAAAAAACTAAAATAGACTCCTGTACAATTACATTTTTATGCTCTTCTTTTTTAATTTACAAAAGTTGTAATTTATTGAACCATGCTTGAGACAGTCACACCATAGGACAATTTTGACATTTGGCTCAAAAATTTAAAAAATAAAAAAAATAAATAACACTGCAGCTTTTATAACAGCAGGTCCATGTAGGACAAAGAAACAGTCAAAATCATGTCACGTCAACAACCCATATGTGTGTGCGAGTTAGTTAATTTTTAAAGAAAATGCATAATATATTAATTAAAGTGTATGTCTACAGTATAAGCGTAATCAGCTTTTGTCCATAAGTAATTCTCCTTGTATTTCTTGTTCATTGTGGTGTTGTATGCTCAGCTGTTACTGTCTTATTTACATGCTGGCTTGTTTTTCTTGGAACTAGCTACTGCTCGTTGTTTTTCTTGGTTTCTGTAATAAGAATAACAATATTAAAACAACTTGACTTCATTCGCACACCTTTAAACACTTACAGTGTGGTCTTAATTATCTGCCTGTCACGATCCATAAAGGTCTGAGCATGTGGGAAAGCATTCCAACAGTTTACCACCCTCAAACTAACAGCAACCCACCCACCGTCCCATCGACCAACAATGCCTATTCAAACATTAATACAGCACCTATATGGAACGTCACCTATTCAGAAAAGAATTAAACTTGTGAGAGAATAAGGATCAGAGAGAGAGTAAAATATAAAGAAAAATAATCAGCGAGAAGAAAAAAAAAAAAAAAGGCAAGGCTGGGGGTTGGTAACTTTAGCACCGCCACCGAAAAAACAACACCAGCAAATGTATTCCAGATGTGAACCTCCTGAACACACGCACACACACACACACACACACACGTGTTGAAATGCGAATACATTGTTAATGGTATTAAGAAAGTGAGTGATTAAGAAACATATGGGTACTGAACGTCCAGTGACAATGCAAATATTCAACCAATGATTAATGTTGCATGCATCGGGTTTATGCAATGCCAGACTCAGTAGCTTGTATGCTTGATTATACAGACCCAAGCCGTTAAACATTATATTCCAAACAAATCATACTTACATTTGACAGACCACAGTTTTATATCTCAACTTTCAGCGTGTAAATTGTGCTATAATAATAATCAGCAAACATTTAAAGGCTGAGCTTAAATGTGCTCATCCTCAGGCCATTCAAAATTAGGATGAGTTTGTTTCTTCATCAGATTTATAGAAATGTGTCATTCCATCACTGTCTCACCAATGGATCCTCTGCAGTGAATGAATGCTGTCAGAACAGCTGATACAAACAATCGCAATAATCCACAAGTAATCCACACCACTCCAGTCCATCTGTTAACATCTTGAGAAGACAAAAGCTGAAACAAATCGAGTCCATAATCCATAATAACACTTCCTCCAGTGACTCTTATCTTAGTTCAAATGTCTTAATGATGGATTTGTTTCAGCTTTTGGCTTCACAAGATGTTAAGATCCCCTTAAAGAGTAGTTTACCCAAAAATGAAACTTGCAGTGAATGGGTGCCGTCAGAATGAGAGTCCAAACAGCTGATAAAAAACAATCGCAATAATCCACAAGTAATCCACACCACTCCAGTCCATCAGTTAACATCTTGGGAAGACAAAAGCTGAAACAAATCCATCAGGACGTTTTTAACTCAAATGTTAGTCCATACTCCTAAAATAATCAATTGATCTGTGCAGATTTCTCTCCTGATTCAGACCAGACCACTTTTTCACTGGAGGAAGCATTATTATGGATTATGGACTCGTATTTTAGTTAAAAACGTTCCAGCTTTTGTCTTTTCAAGATGTTAACTGATGGACTGGAGTGGTGTGGATTATTGTGATGTTTTTATCAGCTGTCTGGACCCTCTTTCTGACGGCACCCATTCACTGCAGAGGATCCATTTGAGAGCAAGTGATATATATATATATTTTTTTTTTAAAGCAAATTTTCAATTTCCCTGAACTATTCTTTGGAATATAAGCTGCAGCACATTTTAAATGATTAAAACGTAACTTATATTTTGGAAACTACATTAAGTATCTGGAACTCATGTGAAGAAAAGTAGCCTAGAAAAAGCACACCTCTAGTCAAGGAGCTCTACACAAGCACTACTAATTAGAAGACACATCATTCGCTACGTGACGCAGTCTATGCGGTCTCTGTGCAGCTGCCCGAACTTCAGCCCTCACATCAAACAGGACATTTACCTGAATAAACACTGGACTGATTGCAAAGGAAGCTGAGAGGAGCCATCAAAAATAAACCGCCTTCTAGCCGTGTTGCATGAAGAAGCAAGGATGTCAGTTTGAGGCAAAAAGAGATTAACCAGAACAATGTCTACAAGACAGATGTCTCTGTGTGACATACGTGAGCCAGCGCTGGCGTGATGTTCGGTCCAAATACCACCTGATCTTAAAATCCAGCACATTTCAACTCCAGAAGGAACTGATCAGAAAAATGGGTTGTTGATGTTGTTTTGGTGATTTGATTTTGTATGTGGCTTTTTGTACTTCTGTACTGCATTTAGTTTTGTAAGGAATCCAAAGCAATGCTTCCTATTCCTTTTGTTTTAAAAGTTCAGGCTCCTATTGTGTTTTTTAGTTTTCTTAATATTCTTCAGCTTTTTCCGTTGGAGTGATAAAATGTTTTTAGCTAAAACTATTACATAACAAATGTCTTGTCTAATCACCCACACATGAAATATGACAAATACCAACGTACAGCATAAAATACAGTATAAGATACAGTATATTTCAATTATAAACGTGAAAAATTCTTTGCTACAGTAAGTGCTTTTTTACAGTAGCTTCTCAACCTCTGATTTTATCTGCTTTCATTAGTTTTTCTAAAGCAATTTTAGGCAGTGATCTCTTTCCTATTGTCTATATGCACAAATTACATAATCACATCTTTGAAAAAACATCTCCATCCGCTCAACGTATGTTTTCATAGGAAGGGCAGGATCTTTTATGGCGGAAGATCAAATTCAAAGCAAGCACTTAGTGGAAATCAATACACTAAAAATATTTTTATTCTTTCTAGATCAATTAACTGCTCGCACACATTATATTTAAACGATTCTGTGTATTTTTAGATGCAGTAAGTGAGAAAGCGATCTCTTGAAAGTGAATTATGCCACATGAATCTCCACTAGTTTATTCGTGCAGACAGTTGACTTATTGACACAAAGGGTCCTCGCTGACTTAAATACACATTTATGTATGTTTCAGCCTGTCATGTCAATCAGAGAATGACATTTAAATAAAGGCTCTTTGTTAAACAAGTGAATATTTCAGCAACGTCAGTATTGTTGGATTTGATTATCTAATTATGCTGTGTTCTTTATCATACATGAGTTGATCAAGCCTGATTGCCTAATAATCCAGTGCAAGGGAAACAATGACAGCCTGTGGAGAAACTGCACTTGCATGATTGGTATTCATCCAGATAGTGATGTGTTTGCAGGATTTTCCTCTACAGAGCCGCGCTTTGTAATTTATAGCCAAAACGGCCTTCGGGTTCAGCTGGAAGCAAAAAAGTCTCCCGCAGTGAGGGAACAGACGGACTTTAAGATACTGGCTCCATGTTTGCTCGAGGAAAGTTATGTGGTGCGAGAATGACGGAGCCAAACAATGAGTGATACGGGTGTGAGATGAGACACAATTCTATATCAATGAAATTCATGTGTCAGGTAGGGCTGGGTGATAAATTGATATTTGGAAAAACATCAATTTATACACACACTACCAGTCAAGATTTTTAATGTTTTTTTTGTTTTGTTTTTTTTTAAAGAAGCCTTTCTGGTCACCAAGCCTGCATTTATTTGATCCAAAGTATAGCAAAAACAGTAAAATTTTGAATATTTTTACTATTTAAACGAGCTGTTTTCTATTTTAATAGATTTTAAAATGTAATTCATTCCTGTGATGCAAAGATGAATTTTCAGCATTTTATTTCAGCATCAGAAAGAGTTGCTTGGAAACTTTTTAGTATTATTATTATTAACAATATTTAAAACAGTTTTTTCAGGATTCTTTGATGAATAGAAAGATCCAAAGATACAGCATTTACCTGAAAAAAAAAAAAAAAGAACTTTCGTAACATTATAGACAGTATTTGGGAGGAGAAACTGTAGAAATTAACACTTTTATTTAGCAAGGATGCTTTAAATTGATTAAATGTGATGATAAAGACATTTATAATGTTACAAAAGATTTCTTTTTTTTTTTTTAATAATATAATTTAATAATAATAATAATAATAAATGTTTTTTGAGCAGCAAATCAGAATATTAGAATGATTTCTGAAGGATCATGTGACTGGAGTAATTATGGTAAAAAGTCAGCTTTGAAATCACAGGAATAAATTACATTTTAAAATATATTAAAATAGAAAACAGTTATTTTAAATAGTAAAAAATATTTCACAATTTTATTGTTTTTGCTGCACTTTGGATTAAAAACTTACCGTTCAAAAACTTTTGACTGGTACTAGTGAGTAAGTTGCTAAAAATCTGTATACTCTTTGTCTAATATAATTCTTTATTTGACAAAAAACAAAAAGGCATTTTTTAAAATTATTTTTTTTCTTTTATTACACTTTAAGAGATTGAATAAATTGTCAATTTGCACTACATCATAAAACAAATAATCCAGATAAAATAAAACTGAAAACACATACTTTGGGGGATAAAATCAAATAAAACAAAACATATTAATTTGAGCCTAAATTAAAAGATAAACCAATGAATGAATTAAAAAATAAATAATAATAAATAATATTTATTCAAAAATAAATAAATAATTAAATAATGCTATATTTCTTTTGATCACATTTTAAAAGATTACATTTCTTGATTTTATAAATTCATTCAAATAGATAAAATCTTTTGATGATGAGTCTGAAAAAAAAGTATTTAACTAGGCCTAAATAAATAGATAGCTTAGTATCTGGATTTTAAACAAACAACTTAAATTTGTATTCATTTTTGTTGTCTAGTAAACATGTGAAATCCATTTGCAATATTTTATTTCTATTTTAAGTAATATATAACCAAAACATTTTTTCATCCATTATTTTTTGTTTGTAATTTTTTTGTTGTTGTTCTATGTGTTTTTTTGTTTTGTTTCATTTTAGATGTTTCATTTTATGTTTCACCGAATCATTGTTTGAGGAGTTTGGTAAAAAAAAAAAAAAAAAAAAAAAACATTTTATTGAGCAAAAATTAAAAGGTAGCTTAGCCTGTGGAGTTTACTTGTCAACAAACCTACATATTTTAAAAAATGTACATTTCTTTTTTCTTTCTTGAGGTCTAACAAGCACACGGATTCTGTTTTATTCTGTTTTAATGGTATATAATGAATATTGTGAGAAATACTCACATCGAATGATATTGTGATAATATTTTTGGCCATATCACTCATTTTTGGCATCAAAACAGGAGTCTGTGTGTTGTGTTGTGTTGTGTTTTCTCACCTGATTGTCCACCTCAAAGTCGCTGTTGTGCTGCGACACGTCCTTCAGCGGCGGCTTCTCCAGACTGCGGCACAGGAGCCACGTGACCAAACTGACCACGAACATGCCGATGTCAGGGATGAACACTCGGATCCCGTTCCCGGCGTCTGCACCTCGGACACTGCAGCGACACAAACAACACGTGCATATCACTATTAGCTACAGTATCACTCTTTACACCCTGTTCTCCATCACTCAGATAATCTTGCAGTCCCATCCTCGACTCCCACCACTGCTTGAGCCATAAGTTGACATGTCGGACCGCTCAAAAAACAGAGAAGTGTTTTGATAGCGCCACAGAGCCTCAGTGTTTACACTCTTTGGGAAGTCATGGTTTACTTACAGTTGTCTCTGCATATTAAACTGGGATAGGAGAAAATATTTTAACATAAAAAAATATATATACATAAATGACATACAGTAAGAGTAAATTAGAACTGTGTAGGTCTCTAACACGTAAGATGAAATGAGTTTTTACGAGCGCTCTTAGTGCAACAATGAGCTGCAGAGCCTGTTAAAAACACACAAAAACACTCTGTTCTACAATAAAAGCCTGCGACTCCCAGTATCCTCGCTCACAGCGCTGGCCCGTCTGGATCTCATTTCCGCGCTCGGCCCGAGTCGAGAGCCCGATCCGGAGAGGTTTTTCATGAAACCAACCCATTCAAGCCTCAGGACAACATCACTTCAGAGAGCGGCCCGTCTCCCTGCTGAAAACTGAAACGCCGCTTGTTTCACACTCGCACGTCCATAACGACACTTTTCGGCTGTAAAGACGCTCGTTTTCAGATCTTTAAAGGTTTACACAGCAGACGTTTGTGCAACTTTGGGATCCCAGTGCTTTTATAAGCTGTTGGAGAGCTGCTTCAGCTGGGTCCAATCAGAAAAAATAAAATAAAATAAAATAAAAAAAATAATATATTGTCTAATATATTGTGAAATATATGCATTGAGGTTTGGGGAAATATGGCAAATTCTGAAAACACAACTTGCTGAAATATACAGTAATATAAGTGCTACTTGATTATTAAAAAAACAACAACAACAAATGTATGTGTATTTTAAAATGACATCAAAGTGTACTGATAGTCATATGCAATTCAATCATTTGACAACAACAGGTTGACTTAATTAAAAATAAACAAGCCTCCCAAACAGGTAACACTAAATAATAATAATGGGTTATATTTTTAGAGTCAAAATGATCTATTTTCCCTTTATGCCAAAAATCATTAGGATATTAAATAAAGATCATGTTCCATGAAGATATTTTGTGAATTCTCTATTGTAAAAACATCAAAACTTATTTTTGATTAGTATACGCATTGATAAGAACTTCATTTGGACAACTTTAAAGGCAGTTTTCTCATTTTGATTTTTTTGCACCCTCAGATTCCAGATTTTCAAATAGATGTTTCGCCCAGATATTGTCCTATGCTAACAAATCCATACATCAATGGAAAGCTTAGTTATTCATCTCAATTTAAAATAAATAAATATAATGGACCCTTATGACTGGTTTTGTGGTCTTAAGGTTATGGTCACAAATGTATAACAGTCTGGACATATTTCTATTTTTGTTGGTTTACAACATAAAATGAGGCAGCCTGCACTGATTTCAAAATAAAATCCTGACTAACGTTACCCTTACGAAAATTAACCACGGTTTGCTACGCTAACTATAGTTTAACCATGGTGTTTGTAAAACCGTGGTTACAGATGGTAATCAATACACCAAAAAATATGGTTACAAATATGGTTATTGTAACGCAGTACGGCTAATTCTTGTACATTCTTTCGATTTTAGTCAGTGTAACGTCACTTCAATCACTATCATCTGAATGAACAGCGACAAAGCAAAGTAAATCATATTTTACCTGATATTTGAATGAGAATATCCGGTTTGTATCGAATGTTATAAGATAAAACACTGTATACCAACGTAATATTAAGAAAATGCGACTTCTATCGAGCTGTACACAATAAACAAACACACTTCGCGAGAGGAGTGTGATTCACGAACAAACGACTCTTATGAGTCGGTTCTTTCAAGTGAATCATAAACTTACCGCGTTAGAAAGATCCACAAGCAACTCGTGACTCGTATGGAAAAGAGTCTGACAAATTCAAGAGCGTTTAAAGTTATATCGTCAGTGATGTCCGTCGTCAAATTAAGTAAGTTTTGTGTATGTATGGTTTATAAAAATAATATTACTGACTGATTCTTCACATGACAAGAACTTGCAGTTATGTGCTGGATGTCCAGTCGAGTACACTGAGTAACTAACAGTATTTTCAGGTATTTTGTCCAATTTCATTCTGCCAACCACAACCATTTAAAACGATTATGTACTATAAATTACCGTCGCGACTCCAAGCAACACAGACGTGGTGTTTGTTTCCTGAATGAACCGGTATTTTGAACAAATCATTTGAATCAATGATTCAATGACTCGCTCATAAAAACAGTCACTTGCTGCCACCTGCTGGATGGCGGTGTAATCTCCAAGATTTACTGAAACTCCCCATCAACAAACAACAACAAGAGAAATAATAATAATAATAATAATAATAATAATAATAATAATAATATTAACTCTGTTTGCTCTTAAATACAATCTACGAAGATAAAGGGAGAATATTCATCTACTAATGGTAAAATTGTCAGCTGGAAAAGCTATTTTTGCCTTGTTGTCGATTGCCTAACACGGTAAGTAAATGTTTGGGTAGACTCAGGGCAAAACCCTTGCGTTCAAAGCACAGCTTCCCTTACTAGCCTCGATGCAACGCCTTTGAAGTGTGCGATATTTGCTTCATAAACCGTAATAAGTGGCAGACGTAATGGTTAACGCGCTGAAAACGGCCCAAGTGTGAGCGCTGCGATTGGCTCAGGGCGCAGATGCACTTTGTAATGACGTCCGCTGTATCTAAACAGTTTACAGTATTGCTCAGAGAAGCCTTTCATCTCGGCGAGCTCATAAAGCGAAAACCGTGAGCAGACGCAACTAAAGACAAAGGAGGAATGCCACAGATGGCACTGATTTGGGTAAAAGCGATGAATTATGGGAACCATTGAACTCCACAGTAAAAGCAAACCTTCTACTTTCACTGCTGGACACTGAATGAGCAATTAAGCGATTGAATTAGATTCAAGAATAAACCGAGACGTTGATACACATGGGCCGGCGGTGAGGTTAGGGTGAAGATAGAGTTTTGTTTTAATGAGCGCCGTCGAACACAGAGCAGGAATGTGGGCTGACGCTGGCTGGCGTTTCACCAGGTGTCTCAGCAGGAGTCGGCGGATCTCAGAGACCCGAGCGGAGCCAAATGCTAGACGTTACCTTCACCTTCCCCGGGTGAGCGGCACAACTCCAATGCTTAAATACCAGTGAAATGGAGCAGAGATCAGCTGCTTCCAGAGCAGCCAACGAGAAACCGTCCAAACAAACTCAAGCAAAGAAGCCTTTAGAAAACAAACCCAACCCGCCTGCCGGGGCACAACATCTTTCTGATTCATTAGATACGGCAAATGGCGTGCACAAATATTGCTATAAAATTAAACTGCAGTAAGTCATGGATTTCAAAGGACAGGGTTGTAAATGTGAAGAAACAAAACTCTTTTGTTCACTAGATTATGAAAAAATTAAACTGCGTCATTATCCAGAACATTTTTTGTACGCTTCGACAGTGCCGAGGCAAGAAATTCTGGGACAAAAGACAAGATGGACAAGATAAAATGCCTTTGTTTATGAAAATAATCAATGCATAAGTAATTCCAGTGAAGCAAAACTTAATGCAACAGTATTCAGTTACAGAATTCTGTGATTTCAGTGTTGTTGCAGTAGTTTGGAGAGAGAGACATTTTTGTGTTTCAGCACAACAGTGACCCTTTGAAGAAAGCACTTAAGTCTTTAAATGTTTCACTGAGTCTGGTGAAGAGCTTCACTCTACTGCAAAAAGCACAGACCTTAACCCCAATAAACACTTTTGGGGTGAACTGCAACACTTTACACATCTTAAGTCAGTTTAAATCAATCAAAACTTATTTGTGACCCTGGACCACAAAACCAGTCATAAGGGTCAATTTTTTTTAAATTCAGACGTATACATTATCTGAAAGCTGAATAAATAGTCTTTCCATTGATGTGTGGTTTGTTAGGTTGGGACAATATTTGGCCGAGATACAACTACTTGAAAATCTGGAATCTGAGGGTGCAAAAAAAAAAAAAATCTAAATATTGAGAAAATCACCTTTAAAGTTGTCCAAATGAAGTTCTTAGCAATTCATATTACTAATCAGAAATAGGTTTAATGTATTTACGGTAGAAACATGTATAACAGATATGGAACATGATCTTTACATATCCTAATGACTTTTGGCATAGAAGAAAATTCGATAATTTTGAGCCATACAATGTATTGTTGGCTATTGCTACAAATTTACCCATGCTACTTAAGACTGTTTTTTTTTATGACTATTAAATATCTTGAATGTGAAATATCTTGAATACCTATATTCAAAAATATTCTTGAATACCTTGAATTTATGTATTTATGAAAGCATAAATAAAACTCTCTCTATATAGTGACTATCCCATTCAAGAGTTTGGGATCAGTAAGACTTTTGATGTTTTTTTGAGGGAATTTCTTATGCTCATCAAGGCTGCATTTATTGATACAGAATACAGAAAATACAGAAAAAAAAAAGAAAAATACAGGAAAAAAAAAAAAAGTAATATTGTGCAATACTATTGCAATTTAAAATAATGGCTTTCAAATTTAACATACTTAATATATAATATAAGTATATATATATATATATATATATATATATATATATATAACATATAACAACTCTATAACAGTGCTGCTTACTGTTTTCAGTTAAAAGAAAAAAAAAAAATTAAGAAGAAGCAGAAATAGAAGGGGAAAAAACAATAGCATATATTTAGTCTTTTGTAACAATATACACAACCGTTCAAAAGTTTAGGGTCAGTAATTTATTTATTTTTCTTTCTTTTTTGAAAGAAAATTCAAATCTTAATATTCAATATTTTATTCAGCAAGTAAAGACCTATATTTTTAGAAAATATTCCCATTTTGAATGAATGCTGTTCTTTTGAACTTTTTATTCATCAAAGAATCCTGAAAAAAGTTTCAAGGGTTCCAAAAAAAAAAAAATGTAAGCAGCACAACTGTTATATAATAAATCAGCATATAAGAATGATATGTGACACTGAAGACTGGAGTAATGGTTGATGAAAATTCAGCTTGCATCAGAGGAATAAATTATATTTTAAAGAATATTAAAATAGAAAACAGTTCATTTAAATTGTAATAATATTTCACAATATTACATTTTACTTTTTGATCAAATGAATGCAGCCTTGATGAGCATAAGAGACTTAAAAAATAAATAAATAAAACTTAAAAATCTTACTGATCCCAAACTTTTGAACACATTATGGTACACAAAACAAAAAAACAACTATTGGATTCAGTTTATATGTTTTATGCAGTGTTCAGCTTTTCTGACATTTATTTTTAGCTAGTTGCCAAGATTAATCATTAAACACCAAATTACCTTAAATTAGTTTCTTGATTTCCTAATTTTCTTGTCAAATGTTATTTTCTTGATGAGTTGAACTTCAAATTATAATATTTAAATTTAAATCATAAAAATTATTGAAAACTATAACAATGTACTCAGCAGTTAATTAATATACTCCTTGACAACAGGTCACTGGACAAGAAACGTAATTTTTGTGGACATATGGAGTGAAATTATTATGGAGTAAATTGTATTTAAACTCAGGATTTTGTATATAATTTATTTATTATTTTGAACTCAAAATATGTTCAGTTCAAAAAGTGCACACTGCAAAAACTGTAATGTAAGGGACATTTAATGGAAGGCAATTTCAAGCATACTGAAAAACACGGTCCACAAAATATATGTGAGAAACGATGTTCTCTTAATGCAAAAAAAAAGACATTTCTTAGAAATGTTAGAAAAAAAATCTATAATTATCAACAGTGGACATGAAATGTAGACTGACCCATATAGAAACATCATTATACAAGTCTGCATTTTAAGCTTCATAATGTGTTTTGCAGAGACTCCAGTTTTGCCATACTGGTGGCACTGGAAACACTGTAAAAGACAGGGATCGGGAGCATCGTGACAGGTTTTCACATTGAAGGATCTTTAACATTGTGCTGAATTAACTCAACTAAACGCATTTCAAAGGTCCAGCAGGCCATCTGCTTGTTGAGTAATCCAATCTCATCTCTCAGTAAGATCCGTAATGGGAAACGTCTGTCATCAGACTTACAAAAGCTTTTCAGCAGCGTAGGACAGCTATGTGCTACAACAAGGCCTTCTGTGATGCATGATGGGAGACAGAACTCTATTTGCTACAGTAGCACTGATGCTGTTCTGTAACACTTCAGACCATCAAAAAAGCCTATGCACACAAGATTTAGATGTTATACAGTAGGTCATTCTTATTGATGCTTCTTATTAAATCGAGAGAGAGAGAGAGAGAGAGAGAGAGAGAGAGAGTATAAACAGAATTTTCTCTCAAATGTGCTCCGTTAACATCGGGTTTTATATATTTAGGAAACCGAAAAGAAATATTGCTATTAGAAATAAAAATATCATTTGTAATGTGTCCATTTCAAAGGCTGTCCATTTCCATTTATCTTCTTAATTTCTCCAGGTCTAGACTTTAGCTGACGCGTCTTTTTCAGAGCATTTTCCAGCTGCAAATTAAATGAGATTAATGATGTAATGGTTAAAGCCTGCAGACTCTGATTTGTCTATTTCTCTAAGCAAATTACAGAAAATAAACTAATGTTCATGAGTCGTTAGAATTAAGTCAAGGGTCAGGACCATTCTTAAATGAAATGAACGCTTTTATTACGCAAGGATTCATTAAACTGATACAAAGCGACACTAAAAGACTTTTCTAATGTTACGAAAGATTTCTATTTCAAATAAATGCTGTTTGTTTGGACTTTCTATTCATCTGTGAACCCTGAAAAATAAAATGTATAACAGTTTCCACAAAAATATTGTGCAAATCAGCATATTAAAATGATTTCTGAAGGATCATGTGACACTGAAGACTGGAGTAATGATGCTGAAAATTCAGCTTTGATCACAAAAATAAAATACATTTTAACAGATATTCACATAGAAAACAGCTATTTTACATTCTAATAATATTTCACAATTTTTACTGTATTTTTGATCAAATAAAAGCGGCTTTGGTAAGCAGAAGAGACTTAAAAATATCTTACCAACCCAAAGCCTTTAAATGGTAGTGCAACTATTTGAAAACTACTATTCAAGTAAGGAAGTAATATTGAAACCAACTCTATATAGACTTCATATGTGTAAATTGTACTGCAAACTATTTTTGATCAACTTCTGATCTCTCATTTGTCAAAACATATTTCTGAAAATTGCGCTTTTGCTTAGATGGTTTTCACATGGCGTTTGTCTGAATCAGGACAATAACCTACGAACAGAGTTAACAGAGCACCACCCAAACGCTTTAGTCCAGCTGAAGATGACTGCTTTGTCCCCTTTCAAACACAATGGAGGCAGTGAGGCTGAATAACTGAACCTTTCTGTTTGCCGAGCGAGTCGACGAGGAGCCAAATCCGCTGTGGACAGAACAGCTCGGAAAGGACCGAAAGTGGAGTGGAAGCCATGAATCATATGTACACTTCTTTCTCCACTGAGTCATGCTAGTTTGTTTCTATAAATGACTTGTTGTTGTACTCTAAAGTCAAGCAAGGTTAGTCAACAAGACAGCTAAAGCGCCGCCTTCTCTGATAACCAAAATCAACTCATTCGTCTTCCTAATAAACCTCACAAACCTCACAATTACACCCTAATTATTTGTACAAGCGCGGAGCAGTGCATGCTGGGAGGGTCGCATCCAAAGGCGCTTTGCCTTTCTTCTGTCCAAGAGCAACACGCGGCACAGTGGCGCGATTCAGGCTTCGTGTGGCGACGCTCATAATGAAGCGTCTGTTTCAATCTCCCTTGTGTTTTAATGGTCGGGCTTAATCGCAGATTCAAGAAAAACACGTCTGATTTATGCCGCGCGAGTCCAATTTAAATAGAAAACACACAAAGGATTATTTTGACACGAGATCGCACATTTCACGGCTCGTCGGCTCCATTAGTGACAAATTACCAGAGGAAGTTATGTGGGAAATGTGGTCAGATATGGTATATCAGAGAACGTCACATGAACAATCACCTGTATTGGTAAATGATGGAAAAGGTCAGACATTGAGAAACGTGAATGGTTGTTGCAACCGTAATTTGTGAGTGGTTCTTGACACACAGTAGACTAAACACAACCCTGTTTGGGTTGGAAAACCTGCTTGTAAACTCGTCAGTTAAAATCGAAGGAAACTGATAAAGTTTGGACAATACTGCACAGAGTTTAGCAGAAGAAATGAAATGTTGATATGATAAAGCAAACAAAGCTTGAGAGCACATGAATCTGATTAAACCGTCATGCTATTCCCGCTCCACACGACATTCCTTACGCTCCGAGCCAACATCAGCTTTTTTACAGTAGCGTGCTCTACATACCTTTCTGTATTACATACGCTTTGTTCATATTCATTACGTTCCAACATTTCATTGTATCAGACAGTATATTCTATGGGAGCCCAGTTGAGATTTTCCTTTTGAGATTCCCAGGATTTAAAACTCTGGAGCTCTGAAGACAATCTGAGTGATGCGTATCTATGGAAAACCCTGCAGTGATGATGAAAGGGTGTTGTGAATGGTTGCCAAGGTGTTGCTATGTAGTTGTTAGTGTGTTGTGGATGGTTGCTGGGGTGTCGCTATGCAGTTGTTAAAGTGTTCTAAAGTGTTGAGTGTTGTAGTTTGTTGCTATGTAGTTACTAGGACATTGTGTATTGTGTATGAGGTGTTGTGGATGGTTGCCAAGGTGTTGCTATGCACTTGGTAAGGTGCTCTAAAGTGCTGAGTGTTTAGTGTGTTGCTATGTAATTGTTAGGGTTTTGTGGATGGTTGCCAAGGTGTTGATATGCAGGTGGCAAGGTGTTGTGAGTATTTTAGAGTGGTGTTATGTAGTTGTTAGGGTGTTGCTATCGAGTGTTCTAAAATGTTGAGTGTTTTAGCCTGTTGCTATGTAGTTGTTAGGGTGTTGTGTATCGTTGCCAAGGTGTTGTTATATAGTTGGTAAGGTGTTGTGAGTATTTTAGAGTGGTGTTATGTAGTTGTTAGGGTGTTGCTATGCACTTGTTAGAGTGTTCTAAAGTGTTGAGTGTTTTAAGCTGTTGCTATGTAGTTGTTAGGGTGTTGTGTATGGTTGCCAAGATGTTGCTATACAGTTGGTAAGGTGTTCTGAATATTTTAGAGTGTTGTTGTGTAGTTGCTAGGGTGTTGCTATGTACTCGTTGAAGTGTTCTAAAGTGTGGAATGTTTTAGTCTGTTGCTATGTAGTTATTAGGGTGTTGTAGATGGTTGCCAGGGTGTTGCTATGCAGTTGTTAAAATGTTCTAAAGTGTTGAGTGTTTTTCTGTGTTGCTGTGTAGTTGTTGAGGTGTTCTGGATGGTTGCCAAGGTGTTGCTATACAGTTGGTAAGGTGTTCTGAGTGTTTTAGAGCAGTGGTTCCCAACCACGTTCCTCGAGGCCCCCCAACACTGCATGTTTTCCATGTCTCCTCAATCAAACACACCTGATTCAGATCATCAGCTCATTAGTAGAGACTCCAAGACCTGAAATGGGTGTGGTAGATAAAGGAGAGATGCAAAATGTGCAGTATTGGGGGTCCTCCAGGAACGTGGTTGGGAACCACTGTTTTAGAGTGTTGCTATGCACTTGTTAAAGTGTTCTAAAGTGTTGAGTGTTGAAGTTTGTTACTATGTAGTTGTTAGGGTGTTGTCGATGGTTTCCAGTGTGTTACGATGCAGGTGTTAAAGTGTTCTAAAGTGTTGGGTGTTTTACTGTGTTGCTATGTAGTTGTTAGGGTGTTGTGTATGGTTGCCAAGGTGTTGCTATACAGTTGGTAAGGTGTTCTGAGTATTTTAGAGTGTTGTTGTGTAGTTGCTAGGGTGTTGCTATGTACTTGTTGAAGTGTTCTAAAAATGTGGAGTGTTCTTCTGTGTTGTTATGTTGTTGTTAGGGCGTTGTAGATGGTTGTCAGGGTGTTGCTATGCAGTTGTTAAAGTGTTCTAAAGTGTTGAGTGTTGTAATTTGTTGCTATGTAGTTGTTAGGGTGTTGTTAATGGTTGCTAGGGCATTGCTACACAGTTGTTAAAGTGTTATAAAGTGTTGAGTGTTGTAGTGTGTTGCTATGCAGTTATTAGGGTGTTGTAGATGGTTGCCAATGAGTTCCTATTCAGTTGGTAAGGGTTTCTGAGTGTTTGCCATGTTGCCATCTAGTTTCTAGAGTGTTGTAGATGGTTGCCTGGGTGTTGCTATGCAGTTGCTAAAGTGTTCTCAGTGTTTTAGTGTTTTGGCTGTGTAGTTGTTAGGGTGTTGTGGATGGTTTGCCAAGGTTGTAATGAAGTTGCTAAGGTGTTGTGAGAGTTTTCATGTGTTGCTATGTAGTTCTTAGGGTTGTGTGAATGGTTGCCAAGGTGTTTTTATGCAGTTGGTGTTGTGTTTTACTGTGTTGCAATGCAGTTGTTAGGGTGTTCTGGATGGTTGCCAAGGCATTGCTATGCAGTTGCTGAATTGCATTAAATTGCTGTTGAGTATTTTAGTATGTTGCTGTTCAGTTGCTAGGGTGTTGTAGACTGTTGCTAAGGTGTTGCTATGCAGTTGTTGAAGTGTTCTAAAGTGTTGAGTGTTTTAGTTTGTCGCTTTGCAGTTGTTAGGGTCTTGAAGATGGTTGCTAAGGTGTTGCTATGCTGTTGTTAAAGTGTTCTCACTGTTTTAGTATGTTGCTATACATTTGCAAGGGTGTTGTAGATGGCTACCAGGGTGTTGTTATGCAGTTGCCGAGGCGTTCTGAGTGATTTTATCATGTTCTTATGCGGGTGCTGGGTTAGGATTATTATGGTAATATCGTACACACACTCATGCCATTGAATTGCAGTCGTCACAGCAGCTGCATAAGGCATTATTATGTAATCTGCCTCACAGCACACATGGTTTGTGCTAGACTTCCAGACACTGCTTTTCCTCTACAGTCAGGTAAATTACAGCTGTCTGTCACTAACATCACACAGATCACCACTAACATGCCTGTTTTAACCACTTCCAGCTGTTGAGAGCAGACTCAGTACTCAGATGCTGTTCTCCAAAGCATTTGTGATGATCTGGCCTCTGCCAACTGGACCAATGAAACGCAAATGCCGGCCTTAAACTCTAAATCACTAATGCAGTAATTGTGAAATGCAAAGTTTGTAAATCTAGCCAAGTATTCAATAGCCTGCCATGTTACCACACATTAGCACGTGCACATTAATGTATGAGTGTTTCTTCAACTATCAGCTATGCAATCACTTGAAATACGAGTGACTGATGAAAATGACATATTTATTTATTTGTTTGTTTGCTTATTTGCATTTTATAGCTAGCATTTTATTTACCAAAAATACACACAATTAAGTATTATTTCTCACTTTTTTATAATTTGAAAAAATTACATAGATTGAAATAAATAAATAAATAAATAAATAAATATGGGGACAAAATTGTTCCGTTTGTTTAGATTATCATAGTTTGTAAAATGCAATGCTTGAAATTTTACACCACTAATATTCATTGCATAAGACAGAATGTTTGAGTCATAAGTAAAACAATAGAATCTATAAATGAAAGGATTTTGAAAAGTAGTACAAATAAATGTCAACAGAACAGCTTTCCAAGTTTACTGTGACCTTTACATGACGAAAAGAAAAAGGAAATCTGTTCGTCTTAATAAAAATCAACTCCTGGGAAATAAAAGCACTCCTAGCTGAAGAAACACTCGTTTGCGTGAGAGACGGTAACCAAACGCTCCTTCCTTCTGCACACTAGTTTGTTTGTAGTCCATCGTGGTGTGGAGCGCTGCCAGAGTCTGCGTGCTCATGACGGCATATTTTTTTCTTTCTCGAACGTAGTCGCTGCTGTCTGATTAGCATTCGACAGCGTCGCTCACCTGCTTCCCAGACGCCCGCTGTTTTAACCAGAGGCGCCGCCAATACAGCCACAGGACTGCAGAGGCGAGAGCGTCCGAAACGGCTCACAGATACCGAACACTTACAAAGAAAACTAACAAACATGATTAGAAAGATGAAACAGAAAAGAGGGACTAGTACAAATGATGCCACCCACAACATCTAATGACTAAATCAATCACACAAGCTGAATTTAGGCTGGTGCCACAGTCCAATGCCAACAGTCAATGGGTCTGAACACAGAATATAATGCGTCTAGAAGGATAATTCCTTCATTTATATAACAAACCATTTTGGCTTTGAACTTTAACATTATATAAGAGCAAACAGTTCTATTCTCACTCCTAAAAGTTAAAAAAAAGTATCACGCTAATAAAGTTCAACTGTACACTTACAGTTAATGTAATTGTAATGAAATAAGACAGACACTTTTATGATTTATCACACTTAAAAAAAAGTACACTTTGTAATATAGTCAAATTAAAATGTTTACTGTAAAGTACATTTTAAATCATTGTTTTAATCACCTTTTGTTGTGCTTTAAAGAAGCACACTTATTTTATTAAAACACGTACATGATTAATATATATATATATATATATATATATATACTGTATATATATATATATATATATATATATATATATATATAATTAAAACTATAACTTGTTATTTAATATTACATTTAAAGTTAATATATTTTAAAATGTACTAATTTGCAACTTCATCATTACGAAAGTGTAACTACATATATAAATACAGTACTGTACAAAAGTCTTAGGCCACTAGTATTTTCACCAACAAAAAAATGGTTTTAATTCAGTTATTTCTATCTTTTGCTGTAGTGTGTCAGTAGAAAATATCAGTTTACATTTCTAAACATTCATTTTGCCATTAATTGTAATAATCCAGTGAGATTTTTGTTTGCACAAGGAGTCTGACAACAGCCAGTGCTCCACACAGAGATCTGATCTCACCATCATCCAGTCTGTCTGGAATGACATGAAGAAACAGAACAAACTGAGACAGACTAAATCCAGAAGAACTGTGGCAACATCTCCAAGATGCGTTAAGAAACCTACCTGCAAAGCTACCAGAAAACTCATGCGCAAATGTACCTAGGGCAAAAGCTGTATTAAACGCAAATATGGTTTACCAAATGTTGATTTAATTTAGTTAATAGAAGTTAATTGATAAATAAAATCTATTTATGGAAGTGCCTAAAACATTTAACAGTACTTTGTAGGTAGGTTTCTTGAAGCATCTTGGAGACGTTGCCACGGTTTCTGGATTTAGTCTCAGTTTGTTCTGTTTCTTCATGTCATTCCAGACAGACTGGATGATGGTGAGATCAGATCTCTGTGTGGAGCACTGGCTGTTGTCAGACTCCTTGTGCAAACAAAAATCTCACTGAATTATTATTACAATTAAAGGCAAAATGAATGTTTGGAAATGTAAACTGATATTTCCTACTGAGACACTACAGCAAAACATAGAAATAACTGACTTAAAACCATTTTTTTTTTGTTGGTGAAAATACTAGTGGCCTAAGACTTATGCACAGCATATGTTATATATATAATTAAATATTATATATTATAATTATATATATTATAATTAAAACTATAACATGTTATTTAATATTACATTTAAAGTTAATATATTTTAAAATGTACTAAATTACAACTTCATCATTACAAAAGTGTAACTACTAAAGTATATTTTAGTTTACTATAAATGCTTATCAGTACATTCAGCTGTGTTTTAACCATATTTCAAAGACAGTATAAGTAATTATGAAATTGCATGTACAGATCCTACCTAAGTGGGTCAGAAAGGACTCTAAAATTCACCTGTTTTTTTAATTTAATATAAATTTAAACTGTACAACACTTTTATTCAATTGCAAATAACATGCAATTTAGTGTCCAAAAACATTATATTCAGTGTGCACTTAAGTATAATCTTTTAAAGTATATAATTATCATAATAAGCACTCTTTTTAAAAGTATGCTAAAGCGTATACCTCTTTTTCTGAAGGGAAGAGACTAATCTAAACTAACTTGACATAGCAGTTTGTGTCATTTTGGAGCTCCAAACCCTCGAAGAGTTATTTTGGCATTTTATTTGATAAACTGCATCATTAAAGTGCACATTTTAACAAATGCTGTGGTTGGAAGACAATACCAAGATATTGTTTTTTCTCTTTTTATGAAAAATATTACCCAGTATCTTTCATTGTTCTGTCATGTATTCCATGAGGAGGGACAAATGACGGCCCTGATCATGTTTTATCATTTATATTGTTTTCAAATGCATTATTTTGTTATTCAATATTCAGTTTCTTGCTGCGTTCTGATGGATCATCAGTCTGACACACGTCCAGGCCGCTCAAAGCCTCCAAAGAAAACATTACACACTTCGCGAAGCGAAAGACGCGTTTGGTGTTACCAACATTCACACAGAGGAGTCCAGATCTCTGATCTGAAGAAGAAGAAGAAAAATCTCTTACCTTTCAAAGCCCAACTGTCGTATTGATCTCTCCCATGATGAACCTGCAAAAACGACACAAGGAGGTGTTCAAAACAGCAATGAGATCATTCAGTCTATAATCTGGCATAGTAGTTAAAGCTCAAGGCTGGTAATCAAAAGGTTGATGGTTTGAATCTTAAAAGTAGTGAACTATGAACCACTGGCTGTTGATTGGAAAGATGTGAAACGTCTCTAACTGGCAGATATATGGACGAAAACCCTAGTAAAATGTAACTGGTTTAAAATGCATTTATGCTAAGTATAGTTCAAGCATATTTTGATAATTAACATATTTACTGACATATCGCCTACTGATATAAAAATTGTAATTAAACTTTATTTGGAGTACTACTTGTGCACAATGCACATTTCTTAATATAAAGCCCAAAATATGTTTTAATGTCACTATTGATGAGGATTGTATGATCTTTTATTAAAATATTTAAAAGTGCACTTAAAGTATAATGCAATAGTTCCACTTTAGCACAATCAAATATACTTAAGCATATCTTTAGTTGGACTTCAGCACTACTTCTGCACAATTAAAGTGCATTAGGTACAAAATTAGTTGTTTCAATTTAGCAGACTTTAAATATACCAGTTTAGTATACTAAAAGTACAATTACAGGGTATTTTTATTAAGTGCATAATATGTAATATGTATTTGTAGTATACTTAGCATGAAATAAATGTATTTTAAATATGTTTTTAATATATTTATTTTTCACTAGGGAATGCTTGCTATCGTCAGCCAAATAGCATTTCTGAGTCATTCATATTTTATCTTATATGTTGATTTTGAAACATTTTTTTGAGACATTTGTTTTCATTAGATTAATATGCACTAATAATTTACTGTCTGTCTGGGTATTTGCCAAAACGTGAACATTTTGGCAAAAAGTAAAATGTAAAGCTATTTATGCATGCATAGCTTTAGAAATGTAAAAATCTTTATGAAAGCTTTAAATTATGTTCTAAAAACTGTTTTATATGTACTTTTTTTCTCTATTTATAAAGATAAAAAAAGAAATTTGTTTTTAAAAAGAAATTATACTTTCTTTCATTATACATTCATAATGTAATATATATATATATATATATATATATATATATATATATATATATTTATTTATTTATTTTTTAAATGCTTTTAAACTTTTTATTCACAACGGTTTTCACCATTGATAATAATCAGAAATGCAGCAAATCAGCATATTAGAATGATTTCTGAAGGATCATGTGACACCGAAGACTGGAGTAATGATGCTGAAAATTCAGCTTTGATCACAGAAATAAATTACATTTTAACAGATATTCACATAGAAAACAGCTGTTTTAAATTATAATAATATTTCACAATTTTTACTGCATGTTTGATCAAATAAACACAACCTCTTTCAAAAACATATCAAAAAATTGATTTCATTTGGCTTAAACCATGTTTTAAGTATACTGTAACACACTATTAGTCGCTTTAGATAAAAACAAAAGACTTCTTATTTACAAACACATGTGAAACTGCATTGTTTCGGTCTTATTATGTCTTTCATTCGATCCAGAGGCGGGACGAGCCGAGCTGAGCTCAGAACAGCCGTCCACGTCATCAGAATGAGGAAATGACAAATGTAGTACCTGGTGAGCATGTGTTTCAGACACCTCATTCACATCAGCGCAGAGATTCAAACCATATGCCGTGAACCACACACTGCTGGACCACAAACGTCACCAGATCCTGCTCATTTCACAAGCCCTGATGCAGAACACTTACGCAAAAAACAGTTGGCAACCTTTCATATTGCGCTCAAGCTTTTTGTCGGCAGAAAGCGTAAACAAAACATCATGTGATTCACAGTATACTGAATCTCTCCAGAGCACTGCACTTCACTGAGAGTTTGTACTTCAGTGAGACGTCTGTTTACAGGGACACTTCCAGGTATTCAGACAGGGGAATTCTGACTGAGTCTCTGCCAAGTGAAATACAAGCCTCGCAGTTGATCCTCCAAGACTGAAGCAATTGTCCAAGATTTGACAAATTATTACTGATGTAATTAGGTTGCGGATTGCTTGGCAGCTCATTCACGCAGGCCAACTGGAAAATGAGCAAACCAGAAACACATCACTTGCTTACCTATGGATCCACTGCATGCAGTGAATGGGTGCCGTGATAAAAACATCACAATAATCCACAAGCAATCCACACCACTCCAGTCCATCAGTTAACATCTTGAGAAGACAAAGGATTAAACAAATCCATCAAGACGATAATCCATAATAAACAATGTTTTGGACTGTTTTGGTTTGTAAACGGTGCTTGATCTGAGCAGATTTCTCTAATGATTCAGACCAGACCACTTTTTCACCGGAGGAAGTGTTATTATAGATTATGGACTAAGATTTGAGTTAAAAACGCCTTAATAATGGATTTGTTTTTAGCATTTGTCTTCTCAAGATGTTAACTGATGGACTGGAGTGGTGTGGATTACTTGTGGATTATTGTGATGTTTTTATCAGCTGTTTGGACTCTCATTCTGACGGCACCCATTCACTGCAGCGGATCAGAGAAATTTCAGAATTGTTTTTAAGATTTTATTCTACAAAGATGCATTAAACTGATTAAAACTGACACATGGAGACATTTAAAGTGTTTGTTTTCTAATTAAATGATCAATTCATCCATTAAAATATACAATAAGACAAATAATAATTTTAAAGTAAAAAAAAAAAAAAAAAGTCAAATTTTATACTAAAATGTATATTAAGCTTGTAAACGCCAGAAAAAACATCTGTTTTCTAATAAAATGATCAATTCATCCAATATATAAATAATAATAATCACAATAATTAATTATAAAAAAGTCTGTTATACTCAAATGTGTATTAAGCATGTAAAAACCACAATTTCTAATTAAATGATCAATTCATCCAATACAAAAAAATATATAATAATCATAACAATTAAGTATAAAAAGTCACATTTTATACTAAAATGTGTATTAATTAATTAATTTTATTATTATTTTTTAATTTAATTTTATTTTCTAAGGTATGAAAGCCTATTTTAACACAGAGTAAAAAGTAATTGTGAGATAAAGCTTAAAATAATATAATTTGTGTGAAAAAAAATCATAATAATTAATTATAAAAAAAGTCTAGTTTTATACTATTATTGTGTATTAAGCTTGTAAAAACCACTAAAAAGGTCATTTCCGAAAGGATCATCTATATGTATAAACATTACATTCACAATGCAGACAAAAAGACTTGGTGCTTGGAGGATCTGACTTGACATTTATACAGCATACACCCTTAAATCACTAAATACCTGAGTCTAAATCAGTCGTATAAGAAAGCATAGACAGATAATAACAGTATTTAAGCCGGCCATCACTTTCTTTTATCTGGTGAGTATCCAAATACTTTTGTTAAGCCCAATTACTAACAGACACCAGATGTTTGGGCTTTTTCTTAAAGAGATGTTCGCAAATATGTCTAGAGTCTGAGATCAAAGCTCTGAAAGTTTCCTTGTTGACATGTAACGCTATATTTGGAAAAGCTTTATCAAGTCAGACCGAGTTGCGATATCGAGAGCGATCGGAGAATGCAGATCTTGGCGTGCCGAATCATCGCAGCTCGTAAAACATTTCAACATTTCACATCTAAAGTGTAGCGGCGCTTCTGGTTGCTCGTGTTGTCTCAGGTGGAGATCTCAAGGCCGTCGCGATGACGCTCAGGAAACCGTTCAGGATGAGGCAGGCGGGTGGTCTCCTAAACAAAGACTGCTCGATTGAAAGTCTGATGATTTCATAATATTTCTTTGTGGGTAGACTGAAAACACGTGGAGATCACGCTGAACTCCTTCAACAAACGGCTCGTGTTCGCTTCTGACCGCCTGTGAAAGTTAGCGAGCCGGCGGGGAAATAAAGAGGCTTATCTTCTGTCTGGAGTCCACGTGAGGAGACTCACACTGAAGGTGTGGAGCTTCTCTGCTTACACGGATTTGGAGAGTTTCGATTTAGATGTTTTCAGATGTGGTCGTCATTTTCGTTCTCAATTGTTTTCATAATATCACCTGAGGCGAAATCCGACTAAACACAAGCCCTCACAGAAATCCAGCGGTTTCTTTTTGTTGAAACTCAGCCATCTGTGAGGTTGCTCACATAGACTTACTGGTAGAAACTGTTTGAAAACCACCACTTTATTTTATTTAATTTTAATTTTATTTATTTTTTTTATTTATTTTATTTTATTTTATTTATTAAATTTTTTTGTTTTATTTTATTTATAAATCATAATTGCCTTATTATTTAATTAGGCAGAAACAAGCTTTCATATGAAGGAATATAACACTTAATCTCAACAGTACACACAACAGTAATTTCCTGTAAAAAAAAAAAAAAAAAAAATCAAAGGTAAAGCAAAGATTATTTGATTATGTTTTACAAAAAAAAAAAAAAAAAAATCATTCATTCATCCATTCATTCTAATTCAGAAGTTCATGTTTAATTTAATGTATGACTTGCCATATATATATATATATATATATATATATATATATATATATATATATATATATATATATATATATATATATATATATATATATATATACACATTTCAAAGTTAAAGCAAAGATTATTTGGTTATGTTTTACCAAAAACTATTTATTTATTTATTTTTTAATTCGGAGGTTCATGTTTAATGACAATTCTTTGTAATTATTTGTAAATTTTACTACCAATTTCTGACTGAAATTATTTCAAAGTATGTCCTACACCATTTTAATTTTACTTATTAAATTTTTTTAACCATTAAATTAAAAAAAAAAAATCTGAATATATACACTATTGTTCAAAATATTGGAGTTTTTAAAATGTTTTTTGAAAGACATCTCTACTACTCACCAAGGCTGCATTTATTTGATCAAAAATACAATAAAAATATGAAATATTATTATAATTTAAAACAGCTGTTTTCTATGTGAATATCTGTTAAAATGTAATTTATTTCTGTGATGTGCAGCTGAATTTTCAGCATCATTACTCCAGTCTTCAGTGTCACATGATCCTTCAGAAATCATTCTAATATGCTGATTTGCTGCTCAACAGACATTTCTGATTATTATCAATGTTGAAAACAGTTGTGCTGCACAATATTTTTGTGGAAACTGTCATACATTTTATTTTTCAGGATTCACAGATGAATAGAAAGTTCAAAAGAACAGCATTTATTTGAAATATAATTTTTTTGTTGCATTTTAAATGCATTTACTGTCACTTTTGATCAACTGAAAGCGTCCTTGATGAACTCTGAAGTGTTTTCTTGAGGTGAGAGCACAAACTGAAGTGGTTGTCAGTGTCAGTGGCCCCGAGGAAACCGAGGGTCACATCTAGCCTTTGTTAGAAGTTACGCATAAAAACATGTAGGACAAAGTGGAGTATTTTTAGAGAGCGGCGCGATACGCGTCCTGAGGAAGCCGATCTTTATCTGCAACAAAAATATTAAGACAAACAGAGCGGAGCGCGCTCGAGCGTTTATTCTCGTTGCTGGCAGCCGTACGCTACGATGACAGATGAACGCGGCTGGCGGAGCTGGAGCTCATTCAAACGCCGGCCGCGGGAACAATGCCTTATTAATTCACTCAGCAGGAGGTGGAAATAAAGTGATGCGTAATCGCTGCGATTGTGTAACCGCATTCATGTCAATAATCAACTTTAGACGAGTGTTTGATCGGAGGCCTGAGCCTTAGATTACTGATCAGAAATGCTTAAAAAGCAAACAAACAATGCTATTGTGCGAAACATTTGACAAATTATCATCTCTGGCGCAGCAGGCGTCCGACTCTATAAAGCAGAGCAGCCATTGATCAAGCGCTTTCATCTCCAGCTTCACCTCCACAGAACCACTGCTTGTTTCTCTGTTCCAGCGCTGAGAGACGGACGCCTTTTTATTGGCTCAGATTTATTAGGAGAGAGATGTGATTTTTGGCACTGGTCGGGTTTACCGCATCGCACAGAAACGCAATGTAAACACGCCAGTAATGAGACACGAGAACGCCCGATAAACGCAGGAATGCTCATTCAAGGCTCAAAACGGTATTTCAATAATTAATCTTAAAACACACTTAAGATAATATATTATATTATATACACAAATAATTTACAATAGAATATTATATTTTTAAGGGAACAATAAAGCAAGCTTACTGCTGAGAAGATCCAGGTTTCATTACAGTGACATTTTTTCTATTTCTAAAACAAAAGTAAAAAAGAAAAAAATAAAAGTTGAGATTAATAATAATAAATAAATAAATAAATAAAAAGAATAATTTGAGTAAAATACATTATACATCATGATATATAATGGTGGCATTAATTCATTCTGTGAAATATAAAGTAAAAATTATGAGAAATAAATATGCTATTTTAAAAAATAAAGTTGTCATTGGAATAAATATTCTATTATTATATTATATTAATTATATTATATTATATTATATTATATTATATTATATTATATTATATTATATTAGAAACAAGAAATATAGCAACAAGCAAAGCAATATTTTTAAAAGCATTAAAAGGAAACTTTTTTTTTTTTTTTTACAAAAAATTAATTTTATAAAAATATAAAAAAATAAAATGCATTTTCTCATATTTTAATCATTACATAAAAATGGTTTATTATTATATATTATATTATATTATATTATATTATATTATATTTAAAAGCATTAAAGGTTAAAAGTATTGTTCATATCATATCATATTGTATGATATGATATGGTATGATATATATATTTTTGTTTACAAATTAAAAAAAAAAAGTCTTTAAAAAATTTGACTTGGTTTCGAAGGATTCATTTTGCAAATCATTTACTGTTAAAAATAAAAAACAAAAAGTACAAAAATACAACCGTAATAATATTTATTGATTGCATGTTACAATCATTAAATAAAAAATAGTGCGTATTATATGATATTATATGATATTATATTATATTATATTTAAAAGCATTAAAGGTAAAAAGTATTGTTCATATCATATCATATTGTATGATATATGATATGATATATGATATGATATATGATATGATATATGATATGATGTGATGTGATATATATATATTTTTACAAATAAAAAAAAAGTCATTTGACTTGGTTTCAAATTATTGATTTTGCACATTCATTTACTGTTAAAAATTAAACCAAAAAGTACAAAAATACAACAGTAATAATATTTATTGATTGCATGTTATAATCAATCATTAAATAAAAAATAGTGCGTATTATATTATTATATTATATTATATTATATTATATTGTATTATATCACAAACAAGAAATACAGCAACAAGCAAAGCAATATTTTTAAAAGCATTAAAAGTAAAAAGTAAACTATTATATATTTTTTACACTTTTTACAAAAAAGTCATTTAACTCAAATTATTGATTTTGTAAATTAATTTACTGTTAAAAATTAAAACAAAGTACAAAAATACAAAAATTAATATATATTGATTGCCTTTTTCAATCATTAAATAAAAAATGTACATATTATATTATATTATATTATATTATATTATATTATATTATATTATATTATATTATATTATATTATATTATATTATATTATACAAAAAAGTAATTTGGTTTCAAATTATTGATTTTGCAAATTCTTTTACTGTTTAAAAATTAAAACAAAAAGTACAAAAATTCAACAGTAATATATATTAATTGCCTATTTCAATCAATTGAAAATCATATTATATTACATTACATTACATTATATTAAGAAGATATTAAGAAATGATATACAATTAAGCAAAATAATTTTAAGTTTTAAAGCAAAAAATATTGATAAAAATTAATACAAAAAGTATTTGCCACTTTCTGGTTGTCAAACATTAGTGGAACAAGTTTATGTGATAAACTAAAACCATCCAGCCTCTAAAATCACTTTTAAGAATATCTAATTAAACATAACTGCAAATCCAGAGAGATTTGTAGAATTGAAAGAAAGTTTGTGTATCTTAAATGTAAAATACTTTTTGGCCACTTCTTGCAGAAATACATGCAAAACTGTGTATACTGTTGATGTTCAACTGTTTTCTAGGATTTGAAAGTTCCATGTATTCCAGTTGAATCTCAGGAATTGTTTGTGTTTTGCATGTGCATCTCATGCGCACAATATGAACGCCAGGTGTTTCCAAATGTGCGCTTCAGCTGCCGTTTCCTTTCTGACGGGAACACATTCAGTCTCAAGCAGCTGCTACTGATTCACAGTCAGTTCTTACACATTAAACAGCACTGGCGATCAGGGCTAATCAAGGAAGAGCTGATCTCAGATCAGGCATTTCTAAACAATGTGTATTTGAAGGCTATAGTTCATGCTGACTGCATACGGACGGCAAACGCACGACCTCGACTGACCGATATAAAAAGCAAAGGAAAGATGTCGAGCGCTGACTGATCAGATAAACGCAAGAGTGCTTCACGTTTGCCTGTCAACTTCCTGAAGTATAGATGTTATACGTCAACGTCTCAGCACAATATTTTTAATATATAATCTAACATATCTGAATTATAATGAGAGTTCATAAAAGTATTATGTTTTTAATTAAAAAAATACACTATAGAAGAAAGAGTTTGCAAAACTGTATTTATTTATTTAGTGGAAAACAAAAGAAGCAATTTTTTTTTTAAAATAAAACTGTGACTTTTTTTTATCCCACAATACTGACTTTTTTTCTCACAATTATGAGTTTAAGGACAGTAAGACAAAAAGTCTGAAATGTGAGATTTTATTTATTATATTTTTATTTTTTTATTTTTATGTCAAATAAACAGAATTGCGAGATATACGCTTCAATTTCAAGAAAAAAGTCAGGGTGTTTTTCCCCTTGAAATTCTGAGTTTACATCTCACAATTCTGACTTAAGAATTACAAGACAAAAAAAAAAAAAAAAAAAAATTAAAAGATAAAAAGTCACAATTACCTTTTTCTTAAAAAAAAAAAAATAAATAAAAAAAAAAACAGAACTGTGAGATGTAAATGTAAACATTTTGAGACATAAAAAGTCCTAATTGTAAGAAAAAAGTCACATTTATTTATTTATTTCTAAAATGTATTTATTTATTTTGTGGAAAACAAAAGAAGCATTTTTTTTTTTTTTTTTTTTTTAAGGTGACTTTTTTATCTCACAATAATGATTTTTTTTCTCTCACAGTTATGAGTTTATATTTTGCAATTCTTAAGGGTTGAAAGACAGAGTCTGAAATGTGAGATTTTATTTATTATATTTTTATTTTTTTATTTTTATGTCAAATAAACAGAATTGTGAGATATAAACTTCAATTTCAAGAAAAAAGTCAGTTTTTTTTTTTCCCTTGAAATTCTGAGTTTACATCTTCAGAATTACAAGACAAAAAAATAAATAAAAATAAAACAGAACAAGATATAAACGTAAACATTTTAGGACATAAAAAGTCCTAATTGTGAGAAAAAAAAGTCACATTTATTTATTTATGTATGCAATTTATTTATTAATTCTATGGAAAAAAAGCTATGATTTTAAGATGTATGAACTCATAATTGTAATATGAAAGTCTGAATTGGAGGTAAAAAGTCACAATTACCCTCCATGGGTGTTTTATATAAACCAGATGATTCATAAATCACATGTATCTGACTCAGAGATTTGGTTCTCAAGTTAACAGCTGCTTGGAGTGAAACTAAGAAAACTAAGACTATAAGAAAATTAAAGTCATAAAGTGTACTGTATGGTATTTCTTGCCTTAGGTTACTTCTCAAAAAGGAGTATCAAACATACATGCATCAAAAAGGAAAGAATATTGAACTGTAAATCATAAGCAGCATGTAAAAATAAAGAGAGAAGGATCAAATCATTCGCCTTCGCGGGGAAAAACTGGTTCTCTGAGATACATATTACAAATACGGTTGGGTTTGTTTATAATAATGCCAATAATGACGATGCATGACATTAGAAGGCGTCATGCAACGATTCAGAAAAACGTTTGACTAGTAGCTGGTTCTCATTACAGGGTTGTTATGAAATATCACTGTAATGCTCTTCTCATGTGCATTTTACTATAACTCCAGCCACAAGTCTAGGTCTGACTTAATATCTGCTTGATATGAAAGAGTTTTGTGGTCATCTCTATCCATAGACAAACTATGTCAAAGTCTGTGGCTCCATCTATAACTATGAAAATGTCTTTGGGTGAAAGCATCTGTTAAAAATCTGTATGATTCATTTCAGAAGTAATGCTTTTTAAAGTGAGTAGAATTTACCACATGCTGTTAAAAATATCAGTTTAAGGTAATGCAAATAAAATATTCGATATAAAGAGTTTTTATGTTGATGAACTGTTGCTAATTAGTGTTATTTTACCACCATCGGGATATTTATTAATATATATATATATATATATATATATATATATATATATATATATATATATATATATATATATATATATATATTTTAGTATAATTTAGTTGTTTGTAATTTTTTTTTTTTAATATATATTTGTGCTTTTTTTTTTTTTTTAGGGCTGTCAAACGATCAATCGTGATTAATCGCATACAAAATAAAAGTTTGAGTTCACCTAATGTGTGCGTACTGTATGTCATTATTATGTATATATAAATACAAACACATTCATGTATATATTTAAGAAATATTTACAAGTATATGTATTTATTATAATTTTTATATAATTTACATTATAAATATATATAAATAAAAATATTTTGTACATAAATAACATATTTCTTTTAAATATATACATTAATTTGTGTGTATTTGTATATACATAATAATTACACACACATATATTAGGCAAACTCAAACTTTTATTTTGTATGCGATTAATCGTGATTAATCGTTTGACAGCCTATTTTTTTTTTTATGTGTATGTCTGTTTTTATTTTTTATTTTTTTATTTTTATTTCATTAAACTAAATTAAAATAAAAAATGTTGCTGTTTTAAAGTTAGTTTATTTTTATTTTATGTAACAATATATATATATATATATATATATATATATATATATATATATATATATATATATATATATATTTTTTATGTTTGATTTTTGGTTTTTATTTTCATTTTATTTAACTATAATAACCCTGTTGCCAATATAATGCTATTAACCACCAAATTACATTGCTGTATAAAATATATAGAAATGTTAATAGCAGAACTGTATAGAGAATAAAACTGAGAGAAAATATACATGTGATGCACACTTAAATTGATTAATAACTCAAAAAAATCCTTTAGTTTGCATATAAATAAAAATTATTAAAATATAATTATTGCAAGTTAACAGGAAATTCTCACACATTAATCAATCAGACATCATTAGAAATAATTTAAAATAGACATTTAAATTTACAACAATCAGTAAAACTAAATCTGTAAAAAACAAAACAAAACAAAAAAAAAAAAAAAAAAAACACTTGTAGCCTGTATGCTTAGTGGTTTAGAACAAACATCAACACACTGCTGCCTTACAAACACTGTAATGAAATAACAGGGACAATGAAAAGTGAGCGTATGAATCAGAATTGTTCACAGAAGCCCAGCGTTAGTGACCTGACCAAAAAAAACACACATTTAGAGCACTTACAAATGCCTAAAGACATGTATGCTAGTTCAGAACTGGCACTGTCCTTCTCTAACAAAACCCAAGATCAGTTTTTAATTGCTTAGTCATTGCCCTATATGTGTGATAAAAGTCTTTTTATATCACATGTTTGGGTAATGGTATGTTTTCATGAGCCTACGAGATCTTACACAGGGTTTGCGTAATGCATGGCGTAAGCATGTGCTGGTGTTCAGAGAGTCGTGTGCCAAACACTAATGCAGTCAGTGCTGCAGATCTCAGCGGCTCTATCTCTGCTCTGGCTCACGTCTCCTTCATATGCCTGCTGTTGTTTTTGGCTCCTGTGAGCCGTGAGGGTTGGCTTGCATTAACATGTGTGCACACACACAAAGAAAAAGACATTACAGTCATCGGACCCTACAGTCTTTTCTTCTTCCCAAAAAAAAAAAAAAAAAAAAAAAAAAAAAGATTTCTATTTTAAATAATAATAATAATAAAAATAATAATAATAATAATAAATAATAATAATAATAATAATAATAATAATAATAATTATTATTATTATTATTATTAGTAGTAGTAGTAGTAGTAGTGTAGCAGTATTTTCTTTTATTTTTTTACTTACTATTCCACCATAGAATTTAAAAAAAAAAAAACACTTTTTATCCTACAATTCAGACTTTTCCCTGTCAATTCTCAATTCTAAAAAAAAAATGTGCAAAGAACTGCGAGCAAAAAAAAAAAAAAAAAGCTGAAATTATGAGATATAAACAAAGAATTCTGAGAAATATAAGCAGAATTAAGAACACACAATTGCACAATTGCAAGATATAAACAAAAAGCTGGAAAATATAAACAAAGAAATGTGAGAAATAAATGCTGAACTGCAAGATACAACTTGAAAAATTAGAAGATAAATGCAGAATTGTGAGAAATAAACAACTGCAAGATGTAAACGCTGAATTGCCAGAATATAAACAAAGAATTGCGACAAATGAAAAATTGCAACATACAAATAAAAATTGGAAGGTAAAAGCATAACTGTGAGATATAAACAATTGCAAGATAGAAATGCTGAACTGCCAGATATAAACAAAGAATTAGGACAAATAAATGCAGAATTGCAAGCTATAAACACAGAATTGCAAAAAAAAAAAAAAAAAAACGAAAAAAAAAAAGAAAGATTGCAACATATAGATAAAAATTGGAAGGTAAAAGCATAATTGTGAGATATAAACAACTGCAAGATATAAACACTGAATTGCCAGATATAAACAAAGAATTACAACAAATAAATGCAGAATTCCAAGATATAAATAAAATATTCAAAGATAGATGCAGAATTGCCAGATACATACAAAGAATTGCAACAAAAGCAAAATTGCAAGATATAAAGACTTGCAAGACAGAAATGCTGAACTGCCAGATATAAACAAAGAATTACAAAAAAGCAAAATTGGAAAAAAATGTTAAATTGGAAGATAAACGCAGAATTGTGAGATATAAACAAAGATTTGCAACAAACACAAAATTGCAAGATATAAATAAAAAATTGGAAGATAAATGCAAAATTGTGAGATATAAACAATGGAGTGTGACAAATACTCTAAATGAAATAAAGAATTGTGAGATTCAAACTGAGAATTGTAAGATATAAACAAGCAATTGCAAGAAGAAAAATCTAAATTGTGAGAACTGCCAGAAAGAAAGACAGAATTCTGAATTTCTATATCACAGTTGTAATATTTTCTTTAGAATTCTGAGAAACAAAGTCCGAATCGTGAGATAAGAAAGTTGCAATTACTGTTTTTACTGCATTTCTGATCAAATACCAACCCAAACCTCTGAATGTGCATAAAACTGTTTTAGTGAATATAGAAATGTAGTTGGGAAAAAAAAGCCAAATCTGTTCTAGTGAAGTGTAATTTGTGTCACCAAACATAAGTGTTTTCAAACAGGATTTTTCCCTTGTCTTCAATTGGCTGGACAACATCAGCTCAACCATATATTTGAAGAAACACTGGCAAATCAAGAGCTCTTTCTATCATGATTTCATGCAAAGACACAAGAAAGAGCAGCACGCGTCCAGATCTCCTGTTCGAGAGCTCTTCCGTCATGTCTGGCTCCTTCACTCTTCATAATAAGTTTATCTCCATCTTGAACGCAGATGTTGTGGCTTTTACGCTTGGAGAAAGCGGTTCTCGTTGTGTGCAGGCCGGGTTGGGCCGAGGGCCCGGTTACGGTCTGGGGTTCTGCATGAGCGTTAGTGTCGGGGTAACATGATCCAGGCATGCGTTTGACCTCACGTCACCTCCGTCCAGCTCAGCAGCTTAAGCAATCGCACGTTAACTTCCTGTGCCAACGCTGTGATTTACCAAAATCAAACTAGACTTGAGAATCTCGGTATCCTCACACTAACATTTAGCCATGTGTACACACACTTCTACTGGTTTTACATTTTAGTGGCTTAAGTGGCTGCTGAATATTGTGAGAAGAGAACATTTGAGTCCTCAGTCAAATAAGTAAAAAAAAAAAAAAAATAAATAAATAAATAAACAAATAGATAGATAGATAGATAGATAGATAGATAGATAATTGCTTTTTACCTATTGCTTTTGCCTTTTTATGCATTGCTTTGAAATTAAATTTACGTCAGGTGACGTCGTTTCAGGTGAATCCTACTATCAAGAACTGAAATTACATTTTTATTCAGCCCTATCTGCCTTTTTTATGCATTGATCTGAACAGAGAAATTGCACATGAAAATCTGACCAATATTTCCTCCAGAACATTAGTGAGGTTGTGTTTCATTTAAGCTCACTCATTCAGTTAGAAAAAAAAAAAAAAAAAAAAAAAAAAAAAACATTGAAATAAACTGAAATAAAATATTTAAAAACAAAACAAAAAACCTTAAAATTTAACTTTTTTAACTATTTGAAAAATAAATAGACTTTTTCATTGCATCTTTATCTCTTAATTCTTAAGGAGGATGCACAAAGAAAACTACACAAAGAATTGTGAGACAAAGACAGAATTGTGAAAAAAAAAAATTTATTTTCATTAAAAATTCATTAAATTGATACTAAAACTAAAATAGAAATGTACTAAAACTATTGACTAGACTAACTAAATAAACAAACAAACAAACAAATAAATAAAAATGACAAAAATAAAAATTAATTCAAAATCTGAATAAAAACTATTTCAAGAATCTCTTACCAATAAATAAATAAATAAATAAATAAATAAAAAGACAGTAACTGAGTTTAAATTGAAGGCCTGTTCACCAAAACAAATGTTTGGTCTGACAATTTTGTGCATTATATTTTTTTTAATTTCAATGAAAAGCTGTTAATTAGACACATTTGCATGCAGTCACCGCAACATTTTTTAAACTTGTTTTCATTGCATTGTGAAGAAAACTGGCCAACGAATATGATTTGCACAGAAACAGACCATTTTGCTGTGACAGTGAATAGCAGAGGAAGAATCTAGAACTTTTCACTCTTCTTGCAAATACACAAAATCTAAACGTTGTAAACAGAAACTTGCGCAGCACTTGCGTACCAGGGTATTTCTGCTTTTCAGTGCAACCTACTATCAAGGAGTAAATTTACATTTTTTATTCAGCTCACCTGCCGTTTTATGCATTACTCTGAACAGAGAAATTTTATCTGTCCAATTTTTCCTCGTGAACATGCATGAGGTTATGTTTTATGGTAGCTTTTTATAGCGCTGGAAAGTCATTTCAACTTTCTTCTCCTCTATTAGCCAACCAGTTGCATCTAATACATTACTGTGGTTTAAGAATTAGTAGTGGAGAGTAGTGAGTTAGTACTCACAGTTGAAGTTGGGCTCGATGTTGTCTCCCGCTAACAGACTGTTGATTGTGATTTGGTAGACGATGTGCAGCAGCAGGAACGTCATACTGGTAAAACACAGGGATTTCAGCAAACGCCCCGTGTGGCCTGCAGAAAGAAAAGAATTACTCAATACAAGCGTTTAACTACATTAGCAAACATTGTGCATAGAATCTGCAACATAGTTGTAATTAAAAAAAAAAAAGCATAAAGAATAAAGTGCTTTGATTTTTACTTGTACGCTAGGGCATGCATAAGTGTGCAACATAAAATTCATGGCCAGCATAGTATACACATACTGTAAGTGTTTGGTTTTTCTTGCATTAATTAGATTGTCAACAAGCTGACAACACTGGCCAGGCTTGTTGTTTCACAAAAAGAAATGTAAAAGACAAAACAACAACAAACTCCTGAAAATGACAACAATAATTGACACCTGTTGAAACTTTTATATAGAAATGTGTCACTTGCTTACCAAGGGATGCTCTGCAGTGAATGGGTGCCGTCAGAATGAGAGTCCAAACAGCTGATAAAAAACTACACAATTTTAACTAAAATATGCTTAAATATGCTTGTCTCTCACATCAAAACCCGGCCATATATTTGTTTAGAGCTGTTTTGGCTTGTAAACGGTGCTTGATCCATGCAGATTTCTCGCCTGATTCAGACCAGACCACTTTTTCACTGGAGGAAGCGTTATTATGGATTACGGACTCGTATTTTAGTTAAAAGCATCTTAATGATGGATTTGTTTGAGGTTTTGCCTTCTGAAGATGTTAACTGATGGACTGGAGTGGTGTGGATTACTTGTGGATTACCGTGATGTTTTTTTATCAGATGTTTGGACGTCATTCTGACGGCACCCATTCACTGCAGAGGATCCATTGGTGAGACAGTGATGCAATGGCACATTTCTACAAATCTGATGAAGAAACAAACTCATCCTAATCTTGGATGCAGATAATCAGCAAATTTTTACTTTTACTTTTACAGTAACATCAAATCCTGAGGACTTCTGTAATAGTTACAGAGGAAGAACTCGATGACTTGTGATATTTCAGGTTCTTATGGTTTTCGTCCAGCAGTGACGCTGTAGGGAATTCAAGCATTCCACGTGTCAGGGTGAAAGTTCATTGAGTTGAACCTGTCTTTCTGCTCTTAACAGAAAAAGAGCTGCCGTAATCCACGCTATTAGCGGAAATTCACCCTTGGTTCACAGGTCTCTCGCTCTCGTTCTCTCGCTCTGGGCATTAATTTAGTGCTGATATTTTTGGCAGTGTTTGGGCTGTTCATCATTTAGGATCACGGGGCTCAGTGTGAGTTCAGAGCCGTGGCGTTTACAGAACAATCTAAGTGAAACAATACCGAGTAATGCACGTTACAGACCATAACGGGGTCAAAAAGGTTTGATTTATGCACTTGAAACATTTTTCATGATAGAAGAGAAAGATTTGGGGCGGGTGGATGTTGGTCGGCTGTCAAAGGATGCTGGGAATAACACAGATAGCATCAAATGTGAATTTTAGGATATTAAAAAACACCCACAACCCATCTGGCCCAAATGAGGAAATGACATCATATTCAAACCAATAATTGTCAATTCGGGACAGATCATATCATGAATTAAAGAATTAAATAAGGTCAAGAATCTGCAAGAAAGCAGGATGAAATTTCACTCCACTTTGAGGTTTGCACGGATGCCAAAAATGTATTTGTAGTTGATTTTTGAAGGCTTTGGAATAAGTATCCCCTGCAAATGGTGCTCAAGGAAGTGGCTGAGGTAGAAAATGAGGTCTGAAACGTTACAGATAATAGCATGCGTAATATTAGCGAGTCTGAAATCGCAGTCAAGCGTCCGTCTAGGTAAGTGCACGAGTCTCTTTTGATTAAACGCAGACCCTCATTAATTCACAAGAGCACATTTACAGTCACATTCAAAATATCAGAGCTAATAAGAGGGGATCATTTTTGTTCCCCGTGGATTTCGATGAAATATTATGTATCAGTCCTCAGACACCGGCTGTTTCCGTAGCACACCGTAACTCAATTTCTAAAAACATTAGGAAGCAGGACCAAGGCTAAAAGCTTCCTCATTATGGAATTAGCAAACTTTCAGAAATGATTAGAAAAAAAAAATGACTGTGTTTGACATATTTTGTCTAATTATCCTCTAGTTTTGTGGCGTTTATCCATGTCTGTTGGTGAAATCTATAGGCTAGTGTCCTAAAAGTTAACAAAATAAACCTTTATCAGATACTTAACTCTTTAACTGGTCACCCCCATTTTTGAACACAGACGTGAAAGTGCACTATCCAAACTTAAATTGTTATAATTCATGAACAAATATTTAAAAAAAAAATAATAATATGATTTTAAATAATATTTTGAAGTACCATTTCCATTGTAATACAATGTCAGATTTTCAAAAGGATGAATTTTTAGGTTTTAAACTCTTAATTGATTTATAATTTATGATCATTTCTAAAAACATGATAGGGAAAAAGGCAACGAAAAAAAGAAAAAGAACTCCTGTTATGATGTGGATTTTTGAGGTGCACTTTTGTCATAAATTAATCTAATACTGTTCCTACATAATTTGTAACAAAAACAGAGGCAAAATATCTATTTAGGAGTTTTAGACCTTTCCAACAATATATAGTTTGTCAAGATTAGAATAGGATTTGATTGTAATAATGTGAAGTAAACTTAGGTGTCCCTCTGAGGGGACGGGTGACAAGTACAAATTTGGGGTCAGTAAGATTTTTTTTTTTTTTTTTTTTTTTTAAATAATAAATTAATACTTTTATTCATCAAGAATGCATAAAAAGTGACAGTAAAGACATTTATAATTGTTTATAGTTCAATTAATATATATATATATTTTTAATTCACCAAGGACACATTTAATTGTTCGAAAGTAACAATAAATGTTACAATGTTGCATAATATTTCAAATAAATGCTGTTCTTTCTATTCATCTGTGATCCTGAAAATAAAATGCATCACATTTATTCACAAAACTATTGGGTTTTCAACATTGCTAATAATCAGAAATGTTTCTTGAGCAGAAAATCAGCAGAATGATTTCTGAAGGATCATGTGACACTGAAGACTGGAGTAATGATGCTAAAAATTCAGCTTTGATCACAGAAATAAATTACAGTTTAACAGATATTCACATAGAAAACACTGATTTTAGTTTGTAATAATTTTACAGAATTTTTACAGTATTTTTGATCAAACTAACGCAGCCTTGGTGAGCAGAAAAGACTTAAAACACTAAATCCCCCTGACTCCAAAATTTTGAATGCTAGTGTACATTTAATTGTTCCTTTCAAGGAAAACTAACCACCATTTACTATTTTATGTACAGTAATACAGGAAAACAACTGTTCATCAAACCATTTTATAGCGTTTTAAATCTAAGAAAGTACACTCTTAAAAAATAAAAGTGCTTCATGATGCCTTTTTTGCTTAAATGGTTCTGTAAGGAACCTTTAAACATTTCTGTTTCACTAAAGTTTCTTTGTGGCAAAACAAGGTTCTTCAGATTATAAAAAGGTAAGGAAGAGATGGTTCTTTAAAGAACCTTTGCCTGAATGGTTCTTTGTGGAACCTTGTGAAGAACCTTTTCAAGCATCTTTATTGTTAAAAGTGTAATGACTGAAAATTCATATATGTAATAATCAAGTTTCAGCTCGCCCGTATTAAATACCATACGGGAAGTAGGCTAATGTTTTCAAAAGCATTCATTTTTAGAGCACTTGACTCCATCAATGTATTAACACCTACCGATAATAATTTCTAAACCACCTGAGGAATCGGAAATCGCTGCCAAGCGGGTCTGCCAAGATTTTACGATCTTTACAATGGTTTACTGTTATGAAAATGTTTTACAGGTCTGCTCATGCCATCGCTTTTACTGTTCGTTCAGGCGATTAGCCTAATTAGGAAACGTTGTACTCGACAGCACCAAATCAACTGTACGTCAGAGGCTTCCTTTCCTTTTACTAAGTGCGTAGAGCGATGAAAAACCGCAGTAGTCGATAATTCGGGGGATGGAATATGTGCCGCTGACGACCGTGAGCAAATGTAGAGCGCGGATCAGTCGAAGCCATTATGAGGTGCAGCAGGAATTTTAGTAAAAGCCAAACTCAAAAGTGAGTTTGAGCCCCTCCGCGGCAGAAAGGCGAAACCGGCACAGGAAGCGCAAATATGGACCAGATGTGTTTGTTATTTAGCGGCGGAGGACTAAAGGCTGCTCTGTTGGCACGTCGCGTCTGCGTGCCGTTCGGCCGCGGTTTCTCATTATTCTGTTCCCCGATGAGCCGTCGCATCCATTTCAGGCCACTGAACGAGGCTCTGTGTTTGTACGCGGTGTGTAATGGCGAAAATGTGTGCAAATGTTCGCTCTAAAATATAGGCCGGACCTGTAATCGTATTCAGCGTTGCCAAATTGAAAGCTGGAGCTGGGCTGAACCTTCAAAAAGCCCCTTGGCTCTGCTGGACGGAGATATTGGTGTGGCAAGCTGGCTTGTTTTTGTAAACGCAAGTTAGGAAGGATTATAAAGGGACTATCACCGTTGATATCACCATTGATTGATTGACCACAACGCACAGACAGTGCAGCAGCACTGACGACAGCAGAACCTCAGTCAATACTATCAGATCTCCAGAAGCTTTTAGGGACTTAATGGAAAACTAAAAATTTGAGATTCACAGCTGACGGCAATGAGCAGGACAGAGTCGAATTTAATCACCCAGGCTATAAAATGTTACTCCTACGGGAATGTCTTTCCTCTCGTAATTGACATAATTGATTTGAATCAATTCATTCTTACGCTACAATTACTTTAAGCCGGAGAGGAACTACTCGAGCCTTATGGTAGCGTTTATGTGATATCATTTGCACAGTACATATATAGGCCTACTGCTGTTCAGAAGCTTGGGGTTTATCAAAATTTGATCACAAATACTGTAAAAAAATTGAAATATTATTTTTATTGAAAATAGCTGTTTTCTATGTGAATATCTGTTAAAATGTAATTTATTTCTGTGATCAAAGCTGAATTTTCAGCATCATGATCCAACATGATCCTTCAGAAATCATTCTAATATTCTGATTTGCTGCTCAAGAAACATTTCTGATTATTAGCAATGCTGAAAACCCAATATTTTTGTGGAAACTGTGATGCATTTTATTTTTCAGGATTCACAGATGAATTGAAAGTTCAAAAGAACAGCATTTATTTGAAATAGAAATGTTATGCAACATTATAACATTGTAACATTTATTGTCACTTTTGAACAATTAAATGTGTTCTTATTGAATTAAAAAAAACAGCATTAATTTAAAATAGACATCTTTTGTAACATTATAAATGTCTTTACTGTCACTTTTGATCAATTTAATGTGTTATTGCTAAATAAAATATTTATTTAAAATATTTATTTTATTAAGATAAATATTTTTTAAAATAGATTTTTCTGAAGCTAAATATTTAAGTTAAATTTAAGATAATTCTGACTTTTAATTATTATAAACATTCACATGTACAACCCATTTTGTATCACAAGTAAGATTTTGGCTTTTTTCTTTTGGTTTTTTAAGACTAGTGGAACAAAAACACCCAAAAGACACTGTTAAGTGTTTCTTTTATAGCACTTTATCTATGTGTGTCAACAGATTTCAATTACAATACAATTTTTAAAAGGCCGTTTTAAAAAAAAGTGTTTTTTTTTTTTTTTTAAATGTATTTATTTATTTATTTTTCCTACACTGAGCCATAAATGTCCACTTCAGTATCACTTACACACACCAAACTTTAAATTTTTATTCCTGTCTATATCCTGAATGTTTATACGAAGGGATTTGTTCATATATACTTTGCTTGATTATATACAACATTTTATTCTCCCAAAAATTGGGAAAAAATATTGTTTTTTGTCTGTTCTAAGTGTAGGAGTGACAAAAATGAGATACCCAAAATTCACTCTGTAAAAACATTTTACTCTAATAAAAAAAAAAAAAAAGACACATAAAAAAAATACATGAAATAGATAAAATAAATAAATAAATAAATAAATAAATAAATAAATAAATAACAATAATAATAATAACAACAATAATGAATAAATAAATAAATGAATTTTGAACTGACTTTATTCAGTGTTTAGATTTTTGTACTAGAAATGTATGCAATTTAGCACATATTTGATTAAATAATGCATTATTTGCATATTTAAACCTAACATTTTAGAAAACTTGTAATACAAAAAAAAAAAAAAACGTTTGCAATTATTAATGTAATCACTGAATCAACTGGGTGAGTAAGGCAATAAATATTAGGTTTTTTTTTTTTTTTTTTTTTACCCTATTTACCACCTGCTTTAATGTGGTAAATGCAGTCAGTCTACAGTAAGGTTGATGCACTTGGTGATAAAATAAGTAGGTAAGTAAGGAAATATTTTTTTTTATAAATAATACAATATAATACATAAATTTATAAATAAACTGTAATCTAATCTGTTGTGTTTTTACCCGTGGTGTGAATCACTGAATTAAAACATGCTGCTTTATTTCACACTTTGAACTTTTTAAAAAACAAAATGCTTGAATAGCTGTTTATTGTTCCCAGACACACTTTGGTCAGTATTTCGCTCAGCATCTGGTTTCTGAGTTTACGTGTCAAGAAAGTGAATCATCACAACCTCTGATTCATTTGTAAAAATCCCGGCAAATCTCTGTAGCACAGGAAAAGTCTCGTCTGACCTTTTCTTACTGGCACAGTTTCTTACTGACTTACACAGTCGGATCGTAACCCATTTTAGATGACTTCAATGTACAAAAAGGATTAAAAAGAAAGGAAAAGAGCAAGAAGCAAGAAAATAAAGCAGTGCGGATGTGAAAAAGACCCATGACTGCAGAGTTCAATTCCGGCCGTAGTGTGAGAGCCATTAATTGGAGCGCATGTCTAATTCACCAACATTTCCTTCTTTAAACACACTACTGCAGATATATTACAGTGTCAGTGCTTTATGGTTATTTATACTCCAGTCTGGTGCCACGAACTTATCAAACTCTGTTTTACAACAACGTATTACAGCTTACGTTCTGGCTAACATGAAAACACAGTAGAAATGCACTGGACTGCAGGTAAACTCTGTGATATATTACGCACGATACATGTAAAGCAGCTGTTCTTCACTCATTCGTGATCCTTACTTTATTTTAAAGTGATCCGGCCTTGCATTTTGCATGCAGATGTTTTAGGCAGCTTTTAACAATCTAGAAACATGGCATAACTGGGATTTGCAGTGCAGTTTGTGAAATCTCAAACTCAGCTGGTCATCAATCATCAAGGCATTCAGTCCAAAATAAAAATCCTGACTTTATTTACTCAGCCAAACTTTGATAACTGACTTTCTTTTGTAGAAAACAAAATAAGATGTTTTGAAGAATGTTAATGCTGCTCTTTTCCACACAACAATGACATACAGTGATCAGGAGATGTCAAGATCCATAAAAACCACCATAAACTATACAATATATTAAAGGAGTAGTTTACTTCCAGAACAACAATTTACAGATAATGTACTCACCCCCTTGTTATCCAAGATGTTCATGTCTTTCTTTCTTCAGTCATAAAGAAATTATATTTTTTGAGGAAAACATTTCAGGATTTTTCTCCATATAGTGGACTTCTATGGTGCCCCGAGTTTGAACTTCCAAAATGTAGTTTAAATGCAGCTTCAAAAAGCTCTAAACGATCCCAGACGAGGAAGAAGGGTCTTATCTAGCGGAACGATCGGTTATTTTCTAAACAAATTGACAATTTATATACTTTTTAACCTCAAACGCTCGTCTCGTCTAGCCCTGTTTTTTTCCAGTTATGACAGTTAGGGTACGTCTAAAAACTCCCATCTTATTTTTTCCTCCAACTTCAAAATCGCCCTACATCGCTGCAGGAGTACCGACCCAGAGTTTACAAAGTGAACGTGCAAAGAAGATCAAACACCCTTTACAAAAAAGGTAAAAACAGCGATGTAAGGCGATTTTGAAGTTGGAGGAGAAAATAAGACGGGAGTTTTTAGACGTACCCTAACTGTCATGACCGGAAAAAAACAGTTCACACAGAGGTTAAAAAGTATATATATATATATATATTTTTTTTTTTTTTTAGAAAATAAGCGATCATTTCGCTAGATAAGACCCTTCTTCCTCATCTGGGATCATTTAGAGTCCTTTGAAGCTGTTTAAACTACATTTTGTAAGTTCATTTGTTTACAACTCAAGAAAGAAAGACATGAACATCTTGGATGCCAAGGGGGTGAGTACATTATCTGTATTTTTTTTCTCTTCAAGTGAACTACTCCTTTAAACCTTCTGAACCATGCAATAGCTTTGTATAACAAACAGACTCAAGTATAAGCCATAATTTTCGAAAACATCTAAAATCTAATTTGCACTTCCATATATTCGAAATAATGTCACCACTGGTTCAAGAACGGATGGGTTTTGAGAGCTTTATGAATGCAAAGGTGAACAAATGAAGACAGTATTTGTATTTCTGAGTGAACTATCTTTAAGACTCCTGAAGGAACACTTGAGAGTAGAGATATGGCGGATACTTCACATTCTTAAGCTTCCAAAGGTTTTTTCTTCTTTTTGTTTACATTTCCCTGTACTCATTTTTTATTTCACTACTTAAACCTGCTTTATGTCAAGTTTTATGTACTGTACACTACTGATCAAAAATGTGTGGTCGGTACGATTTTCGAAAAAAATACTAGTAAGTTAATACTTATATATTATTTGGCAAAAATGCATTAAATTGTTCAAAAGTGACAGTAAAGACATTTATAATGTTACAAAAGATTTCTATTTAAACTAAATGCTGAAAAATAAAATGCATCATAGTTTCCACCAAAATATTGGGTAGCGCAACATTAATGCATTCTTGAGGAGCAAATCAGGATATTAGAATGATTTCTGAAGGATCATGTGATGCAAGACTGGAGTAATGATGCCGATTCATAAATTCAGGTTTGATCACAGAAATCAATTATATTTTAACAGATATTCACAGCTACTTTCAACAGTAATAATATTTCACAATTTTTCTGTATTTTTGATCAAATAAATGTAGCCTTGGTGGGCAGAAGAGATTTCTTTCAGAAATATAAAAAAAAAAAAAAATAAATCTCATGGCCCCTAATCTGTCAATAAACAAAACTATGAAGGACAGATTGCAAGTAGATTAACGTTGATGAACTACTTCCAACAGCAAGATTTCCGTGGTATTGACCGTGTTCCAAAAATAAATAAATAAATAAACGAATAAATGAAGACGCCTGCCTGTAAGGACCTGTGAATCATCGCTCGCGCGGCTTCCTGAGGAAGTGAGGTGAGGCCGGTTCGGACGAGCTCTCCATTGAGCTCCGTTTCCTCAGGAAAACATCCTGCCTCCTGCGTCCCCTCAAGTGGACACATCGTCTCTTTGTCCCACATTTATATTTCTTTCTCCTGGGATCAATGGGGTTTCAATGTTCTCATTACTTCATGTTTCTCAAACAAAACCTTAAAGGGACAGTTCATTTAAAAATGTACTCGCCCTCATGTCATTCAAAAACTTAAAATCACTTTCTTTCTTTAGAAGGATGACAAAGGAAAAGCTTTTTTGCTCCTACTGAAGATTTAATTTGCTATTAACTCAAGTTTCTATGTAGGCTTGTTTCCACCATGGAATTTAAAAAAAAAAAAAAAAAAAGAAAGAAAAAAAAGGTAAATATTTAATTTTTTTTTAAAATGGCTTTTCTGACATATATTTTTCTGTAAATAAATAAATAAATAAATACATAAATACATAAATAAATAAATAAATAAATAAATATATATATATATATATATATATATATATATATATATATATATATATATATTTACAGACAGAAAAAAGAATACAAAATTGTACCACAGAAAAAATAAAAAATAAAATCGCAACTCTTTATTACTAATCTGCCTTCTTTCTTTTTTTTTTTTCTTTTTTTTTTTTAAGAATTGCAAGGTTTTTTAAGAATTCACAAAGAAAAAAGTCTGAATTGTGAAATCAAAGGTCTTTTTTTTTTTTTTTTTTTTTTTTATTCCATGGTGGTTCACAGATACCAGTGTGCCAGTCCAGTGTGTTTGGTTGGATCTAAATGTATTAGTCACTTCTGTGTAATAGTAATCCATTTATATATATATATATATATATATATATATATATATATATATATATATATATATATATAAGACCAATTATCCAGTGGTGGGTAAAAAGGAAAAAAAAAAAAAAAAAGAATACATCCAGTTATTTATTTGATTATTATTATTGTTATTATTATTATTATTATTATTATTATTATTATTATTAAATCCACAAACCAAATTCTAAAACTATTAATGACACATTAATGATAATTGAGACATTGGTGAAGAAATAATGTTCACCAAAAAAAAAAAAATAATAAATAAAAATAAATAAATAAAAAATATAAAAAGGTAAAAATATAAAGAAGAAAGAAATGAATACTCTAATTTGGCAAGGATGCATGAAATTTTTGAGAAGCGACATTTTGTCACTTTTGTGATTTTTAATTCACACGAAAAAAAAAATATATATTATATATATATATATATATATATATATATATATATATATATATATATATATATATATATATATAGACAGAAAAAAAAAATACAAAATTCTGCCATAGAATAAAAAAAAATTCCAACTCTTTATTATTATTCTTCCTTCTTCTTTTTTTTAAGAATTGCAAGGTTTTTTTTGTTTTTTGTTTTTTCTTAAGAATTTGCAAAGAAAAAAGGTCTCTTTTTATTTATTTATTTATTTATTTTTTCATTCCATGGTGGTTCACAGATTCCAGTGTGACTTGATTATAGTGCATTGCTGAGTTGCGGATAATTTGTGAGCTGCAGTAAAACGTCTGACTGTACTAAAGAAACTCTCACATATTTTCAGATCCAGCTCAGGCTTCATGCGTCCCGTGAGAGTCCTCAGCTGAGATCTACCCAAACGCACATCATCACCTCACAACAATCCTGGCTAAAGGCAGGTAAAGGCCTGTAATTAATAGCAGCATCTGGCTGTAATGACGCAGAGGATTGACTCACGGCTCACACCGAGGCCTAAACAAAACAAATCGCCTCACTGCACCGCTGTGAACCCAACAAAGACTAGAGGACGCCATCAATCTGAAGATCAGCAGCCATTTACCTTAAACACATCAGAGCAGATGACTTCTGAAGGACGTCTCAGACTACTAAAACACTTGAGCGAAATAATATCTGTTGAATGTCACTGAGGACACTTTGGAGGAGGATATTATGCAATAAAGTAGTGCTGACAAACGATTAATTGCGATTAATCGCATCCAAAATAAAAGTTTTTGTTTACATAATAAATGTGTGTACTGTAAATATTTATTATGTATATATAAATACACACACGTTATATTATCGGCTCAGAAAATATGTTAATTTGACTAGAAACACCAGAGACCAGAAATGTAAAGAAAAAAAACGTGTATATATTATATAAATATAAATGTATGCACATGTAAATACATGTAAATATTTTCAAAATATATACTGTATGTGTATGTATTTATAAATATATAATAAATATAAATATACACAGCACACACAAACATATATTATGTAAACAAAAACGTATATTTTGGATGTGATTAATTGCGTTTAATCGTTTGACAGCACTATAATAAAGGCTTTCTAAAGTACTCAAAACACTCGGTTTGGTTGGATCTAAATGTATTAGTCACTTCTGTGTGATAGTTAACTTATAATTTTAATACAAAAAAAAATAAAAAATACAAAATAAAAAAAAATGAAAAAAAAAACAAATTGATCCAATGGTGGGTAAAAAGACCAAAATCTTAGCATGTTGTGAGTCATTTTATATCACACTAACTTTATTTATCACTGCATAGTCAAATTTACAGGAAATTCAATGAAAATTATTCTATATTTAAAATAATAAATTGATTTAAATATTAAGTAACCATGTGGTAAAATGTATTTTTGGATAATAAAATAAAATAAAATAAAATAAAATAAATTAAAATAAAAAATTGTATTTTAAGTCCAGTTTTTCTTTAAAAGACTTAAACCAAATGATACAATTATTAATGACAAATAAATTATAATTCAGATATTAGTGAAGAAATAGTGTTAAAAATGGTAAAAATATAAAGAAGAAAGAAATTAATACATTTGGCAAGGATGCATTAAATTCATGAGAAGTGACCGTAAAGACTTGAAATTAAATAGAAAAAAAATCTATTTCAAATAAATGCTGTTCTTTTAAACTTTTTGTTTATCTGTGAATCCTGAAAAATAAAATGTATGACAGTTTTTTACAAAAATATTGTGCAGCACAACTGTTTTCAACATTGATAATAATCATAAATCTTTGTTGAACAGCAAATCAGCATATCAGAATGATTTCTGAAGAATCATGTGACACTGAAGACTGGAGTAATAATGCTGAAAATTCAGCTTTGATCACAGAAATAAATTATATTTTAACACATATTCACATAGAAAACAGCTGTTTTATACTGTAATAATATTTCACAATTTTACTGTATTTTTGATCAAACAGATGTAGCCTGTGTGTTTCAAAAAATGTAATAAATAAATAAATAAACAGGCTCCAAACTCAATTTTTTGGCACACGTGGCACTGTATTTTTGTTTATTACTCAACGTTTCTAGGTCGTTCTCACATGTAAATAATTTAAAACTGCCTACTGAAAAGCTATGTCTAGTGCTTTGCGATGGTCTCTATTATATGATGGATTACAGACTGAGAATCGTGTCACGTCATGCCGGAAGTGTGCAGTGGGGTAAAAATCAGGCAGCGGAGGTGAAGCAGCTGCACAGATGGGAAATGTCTTCATCTGTCCTGCCGCAGGCCGCTTGAACCCGTGACCCTCAGCCATCGGCCTCTCACAGCGCAGGCCGAATCAGCGGCGCATATAAGAGAACTGCAGTTCCCACTCAACAGCTGTCCTTAAATCAGCTCCATATGTGGAACGACCACGGCTCAAATGTTTGTCGAGTCTTTCATGAGACTTTCAGAAGTCAAATTCTGCATGGCCAAATTTAGTGACACTTTAAATGCCATACACTGTTACCAAAAAAAAAATAATAATAATAAAAAAAGGATGTATTCAAAGAGTCTGGAGCCCCTTTTCATTATTTCTTGAACATAGTGATTTAAGAAAATAAATAAATAAATAAATAAATTAAAATAAAATAAAATAAAATAAAATAAAATAAAACAATTTGATGTCCACTTATTCTTAAAAAAAAAAAAAAAAAAAAAAAAAAAAAAAAACTATTAATGACAAATAAATGATAATTCAGACATTAATGAATAAATAGCATTTAAAAAAAATCATAAAAATATAAAGAAGAAAGAAACAAATACTTTAATTTGGCAAGGATGCATTAAATTTGAAAAAAAAGAAAGAAAAAAAAAACACTTCTAAGAGTCTGGAGCTTGAACATAATGATTTAAAAAAAAAAAAAAAAAAAAAAAAAAAAAATTATTTTATGTCTGCTTTTACTTTAAAAGACTAAAATTAAATAAAACTATTCATGAAAATGATAATTCAGACATTAGTGACAAAATAGTGTTAAATATCGTAAAAATATACAGAAGAACAAAACGAATACTTTAATTTGGCAAGGATGCATTAAATTCGAAAATTTGAAAATTCGAAAAAAATAAATAAATAAATATATATATATATATATATATATATATATATATATATATATATATATATATATATATATATATATATATATATATATATATAAAATAATTTTTCTTTAAAAGACTAAAACTAAATAAAACTATTAATGAGAAATAAATGATAATTCAGCCATGAGTGAAGAAATAGTGTTTAAAAAAAATGTGTGAAAATGTTTATTTACTTTAACTTAATGTACTAAAATAAAAAGTAAAACTGAAAAAATATAATTAAAAATATAATATTAAAATTAGTTTAAAAACTGGAAAAATGAAAACTACAAAAACTACAACTAAAATGAAAAATAAATAAATAAATATTCTATTACTATCTCAATAATACTAAAATAACACTATCCTTCAGAACAGAGATCAAACGTGACAATCTAGTCACCTAATAAAATAGTATTCCCTTTTCTATCTAATTTTATATAATATACCAATTTAAGAGCTGCTTGTGTAAATATTGGCTCTGGATGTCTGGAAATGTCAGTCATCTGGATTTTTATTTGCCAGTTTTATTGTCGGCCAGGTAAAATTCTCAGTCTGATCACTAGGTATAACACAAACGGTTTGGGGGCGTAAGAAAGATAAGCATGAGCAATAATAACAGCAATGCTTGTTTAAGCAAGCAGCGCTAGTAAAGAAACAAAAGCGTGTGTAAAGATCTCGCAGGTCATCTCGCCCTCGGGTTCAGAGCTCGTCTCAGCTCTGCTCGGTTACAGCTGTTGGATTTCATCGCCTGCGGCCGGATTCTCCTCAGACGAGCATTACAAGCCTCTGCAAGCCTCACAAACGAGAGTCAGAGCGGCAGTGAATGTCAGTGACACCTCAGGTGCTTCTCCAGTCACTCCCTCTGCATAAACAAACACCATCCATCAGCTTCTGCTGATAAATGAGAACACTTTGTAAAGGCCTGTCAAAAAACACCCATCAGACTGAGTAATGCAGCAGAAGAACATCTGTATTATAAACAGATAATGCTATAGCATTATCAGCACTCCACATGAGAGTCATTTCCAGGGAATTCTGATTAAACTCAATTTGATGATCTCATTCTGTGGTTCAGCGGAATAACCAACAATGAAAATTAGCTGAGAATGTGCTCATCCTCAGGTCATCCAAGATTAGGATGAGTTTGTTTCTTCATCAGATTTGTGGAAATGTGTCATTCCGTCACTTGCTCAGCAACGGATCCTCTGCAGTGAATGGGTGCCGTCAGAATGAGAGTCCAAACAGCTGATAAAAACATCACAATAATCCACAAGTAATCCACACCACTCCAGTCCATCAGTTAACATCTTGAGAAGACAAAAGATGCAAACAAATCCATCAGTAAGACGTTTTTAACTCAGACACGAGTCCATAATCCATAAAAACACTTTCTCTTTTCTCCTGTTGTCTCTCACATCAAAATCCAGCTGTTTTGGGCTGTTTTTGCTTGTAAACGGCACTTAATCTGTGCAGATTTCTCTCCTGATTCAGATAAGACCACTTTTCACCAGAGGAATGGATTGTGGATTATTATGGATTGTGGACTCGTATTTTAGTTAAAAAGGTCTTAATGATGGATTTGTTTCAGGTTTTGTATTCTCAAGATGTGAACTGATGCACTGTAAAAAATAAAAAAACACAATTTGTTGAGTCATCTTAAAATAATTTGTTACCCTGCTGCCTTAAAATTTTTAATTCAGTCAACTAAAACAAGTTTAGTCAACTTGATATGTTAAGTTGTACTAAGTAACAACTTAGATATTTGTGTTTGCTAAACTCAACAGATGGGTAAGTAACCCAGCTGCCTTAAAATTTTAAGTTGATTGAACTCAAATATCTAAGTTGTCACTTAGTATAATTTAACATTTCAAGTTGAATAAACTTTTTTTTTTGAGTTGACTGAACTTAAAATTTTAAGGCAGCCAGGTTACAAATTATTTTAAGTTGACTCAACAAATTGTGTTTTTTTTTTTTTACCATGTGGACCGGAGTGGTGTGGATTACTCGTGGATTATTGTGATGTTTTTATCAGCTGTTTGGACTCTCATTCTGACGGCACCCATTCACTGCAGAGGATCCATTGGTGACACAGTGATGAAATTACACATTTCTACAAATCTGATGAAGAAACAAACTCATCCTAATCTTGGATGGATGGTCTGAGGATGAGCACATTTTCAGCTAATTTTAATTTTTGGGTGAACTATTTCTTAAAGTGAACACCTTAACCCAGAAGAGAGGAGTAGTTCAGTCTAAAGCAACACATAAACCCAGTGGCTCAAATCCCTGATGCTGTTGTTCAGGCGAGAATCTTTTATCAGACAGTTAAACATCCTTCCAGAGGAAGCTTTTATTGCACAGAGGTCACTCTTTCATAGTTTAGAAGACCTAAAGACCTACAAACGAGACGCTGCCTTTCCTGTTTTGACATGTTTTTGGGACGGGACATTCAGTCAAGGCCTTTTAAGCTTTTATGTAAATAGCCAATAGACTTCAGTTCAAAATCAGATGCTTTTATTCAAAACAACTGTCAATGAGTGCAATCACCAAGTAATATAAGAAAGGCTAAAAAAACTGTGTTTTAAACTTTGCCAATAATTAGAAATGTTAAAATGAACAGCAAATCAGTATATTAGAATGATTTCTAAAGGATCGTTTGATACTAAAGACTGGAGTAATGATGCTGAAAATTCAGCTTTGATCACAGATATGACATTTGAACAAATATACCTTCAAGCAGCGATTACCGGGGTTCAAGTGCTTTAGGTATTTAGAAACATAAGGCAAAAGACATTACATATTATTTAGCAAGCCTGCTACATTTTTGTTAAATCCAGGTGATTTACCATAAAAATATGATGGGTTTTTTTTTATAACATTTATGACTGTTATAGCACCGGCTGTGGTCTGATCTCCCTGAAACTTTGCATGCTTGTTTAGAATCGCCTGTCGCATATGCTCAGCATGTTTTGTGAAGTTTTGAGTTTTGCTTTAGGCTTTATAGGATTTTGGGTATATTTGGACAGGCCCCTTTTCTAAAGGACCCCGTTATAGCTTTCTAAAGGGTAAATTTCAACATGTTTTTGGTAATTACTGACCTAGAGAGTTCAGAGAATTGGACTGCTGTGTTTTTTTTCCAGACTGAGCGAAAAACCTATGACTAGTTCGCAAAAGTCATCTTCTCAGTCATTTAAAAAAACGGTTTGATTGACAGCAGTGATTCTAGAGGCAAAGTTGTTCAGAATGAGTTCTAACATACATATGAAAACCGCGCAATGTACACTTGTATACGCCCTCAATAAAAGTGAAATGTGTCGCCCCCTAGTGGCCGATTTATTTCAAATTTCTCACAGACCTTTGTGGCTGTGAGTTGAACAGGCCCACCAAGTTTCGTTCCAATCCGCCACCGTTAACCTTGTCTAACAGGTGCTCAAACTTCATCTTCCAATGGCAGACATCCTTATGGACACCTGTGGCACTTTGGAGCAAAACCATGCACACCGATTTCATGTTGATAGGACAAATTGTTGACTAGGTATAGCCATTTTTATGTTTTTTTCCCTCTTATAGCACCACCAAGTGGTGTAGCGCCCCCATCAGGCCGATCAGGGTGAGCCTTGGTCACGTTGTAGGTAGTGTGAGTACTACCATCCCTCCAAGTTTTAAGTCTCTACGACTTACAGTTTGGTCTACACAATCAGTTTTACGTGGAAATCACTCATCCGTGATCATTCTAACAATTAGAATAGGGTTTCAAATATTCACACAGAAAACAGCTATTTGAAATAGTAATATTATCTCACAATATTACTGTTTTTTAGTCTAAAAGTCACCTCATTCCTTATCAACCCAGGTGATATAGCTGTGATGTATATTTGGCTCGGTTTAGTCTAGCTGACCGCCTAAAGGCTCGTATGGTGAATCTGATGAGGTAACAGCTGAACTTGTGAACCGATGACACACTGAGGAATGCTGGGAAAACACAAGAGCTCATTCCTCCCACACTCTCCCCGCAGTGAAGCTGACACCGCCAGTAGCTGAGGAACTCCAGCAAACGCCTGATAAAACCAATTCATCAGCCGTCTAGACACTCAGAACTACATTTAAGAGCCCCGTACAGCGCAGCGCCGCTTTTACACATCAAAACACACTGAACTAACTGTTGAAGCAGCAACGCAGATGTTTCAGAATAAAACGCAATGACACACACCTTAATAACAGCATGTGGGGCTGAAATCATATGGGACTCATTCTGGAGGAATCGCAAATGTCATGAGCGAGTGCTGCACAATCACTTCCTCTCAAACACACCGTATATTACTCAGGATGTTCATCCTGAAAACTTAAAGCTGTAATTAATCACAGTGAGCTGCTTAATCACTCAGATTTGTCTGTAATATTTACAGCTGTGATGTCAAATGTTGACTTGACTGTTGCTTAGAAAGTCTGGCAAGTACTGTAGCGTATCATTTATTAAGTATTACAGCTTTGTCCAATTGCAGTTTAATGTGCAAAACAGCAATTCTCAGGAAACTGAGCCGTCCTGTGTGTTTCCAATGACTTACACATTTAAATAAAAAAATAAAAAATAAAAAACTTATATCATTTAACTCATTTAATTTTTTTTCCCATTTTTAACTGGAAAATCAAAAAAAATTTGTTCATAAAAATCAAAATATCAAATCTTAATGCAAAAGAATTTTGAACATAAACCAGTATTTTTATTTTTAAATGTCTGCTTAGCCAATTTCAATTTACCAATTCATGATCATTAAATTTTAATGGATTATATACAGTAAAATAAATAATACAAAATAAACAAATTTGGTTGTTGTTGAAAAACAATCAATTTCCAATTGTTTTAAATACCATTTAACTTTTTCTGTCCATGCACCTGTTCTTCAACCCTGTTTTGCTATGACATTTCCACTTTACATAAATAAATAAATAAATAAATAAATAAATACATTTAAAAAAAAAGTAATGTCATTGTATTTTTATCAACAATGTATTTACTTATTAAAATGCCCTGAGTGTTGATGATATCAAAATTAAGTTATCTATTGTAATTTCATAAAAAAATATAACTGTATGAATAAATTAGTGCTATTTTAGTATATTTTTAGTATTTTAGTGCTATTTCTATATGTTATCATTGTATTTTGTTAATATTTCAAATTACATTTTATTTTTATAGCTTCAGTTTTCATTTTAATTTAAGTTAAATTGTTAGTAATTTTGATGTTTTGGGATTTTTTATAATTATTTTTTAAATTATGTGTATGTATGTATTTATTTATTTATTTGTTTATTATTATTAAGTTTCCATTTTGAGTTTATTTATTTAGCTTTAGTTATTTTAGTAATTCAACTCTAAATAAAAAAAGAAATTCTGACTTGGCAACCAGCTGAAATAAAATATTTTGTAATAAATAAATATATTAAATTAGGTTTTTATACATTTTATTTTAATTTCATGACATTTATTTTATTTCAGGTAATGAAAATAACTTTTTATGGTTTTAGTTTTAATTCTAAACTTATATTTGAAGAGTTCATTTGCAAAAACACAAATACGTTAATTTTCAAAAATCATTTAGTTTTTCAAAAAACTTTTTTTTTTTTTTTTACATTGTGCATTCCAATTAATCTTGATCAAGCTACAGTTGGGTTATTTTGATTAAGTAAAATAACTTAAATACAGCAAACTAACACAATAAAACACAATAAAAAGATGATAATAAAAAAACAATTTAAAAAAAAATCTGTTTTTGCAAATAAACTCTTTATTTGTTCACCACGGAATATCTACAATATCCTGCAATATCTACGACAGTTAAGACAGGTACGTTTCTTGGTTCCTGAGTTAGGAAAATATTCTGTGAACGTGTAAAAGCAACCACTTCAAATAAAACTATTAAAAGAAAATTATATCTTTAAAAGTGTGTTTGAGAAAGCTGTTTGGATTACTTTTGCAAATCCAGTTAATACCATCAGTGGAGCAGAAATCACACACTCGTAAGCTCGTGAAAAGACGGAAAGCAAGTCGTTACACGGGAAACACCGAGCTCTCGCTGGAATTCAGAGCATCAAAGCTGCTGAAGGATCTCGGAGACTCACCCTGCATTGTTGTCTTTGTCGGCTCGGCAAAGAGCGGGATGAGTAAGAGGTAGATGAGGTAGACGAAGGACAGCCAGTTGTACCGGAACAAACATGCTGTGAAAAAAAAGAAGAACACAAGAAAATGATGAGCGTGTTTGTCTTCTGTCTGCAGACTGTGATAACAGCACATAAATCAGACGCTTGTTCAAGTGCAGTCTTTAATTAGAGAGAACGCTCTTCATTCATTAAAGGACTGCGATACGACGCACACAGCGCATGTCTAAACAGCCGCAGGGCTCCGGTGAATGAGTCAACGTGAACGCTGTGATACACAGACGCTGCTTTACACATTCCAGCAGATTGACTTCCTCACGACTGAACCGGAGCACAGGATCACCTTACCGTCACCGTCTGGGCCAAAACTTGCACAGATCACGTTCAGATAATCTCAGCCGGGATCTTATCGCAGTCACCCGTCAGTCAATTAACTCTGCAAACAGACCTGCAGGCCTCCATTCTGCAGTCAGCACAAAAGCCTTCAAAATATGACACTTTACCATTTGACTTCAATTAACTCAACTATCTGCTTCAAGTAAGTAAGTAACAGTATTTGGAAGCATAACTTTCTTCAAAGCTAGCCGTCTGATATTTTGATATTTGTGTGGTTTAAACATTCTTTTTTTTTTTTTTTTATTTTATTATTATTATTTTTTTTTTTTGGGGGACTACTGCTGATGGAGAACAAATGGCTGGAGGAAAAAATAAAATAAATAAAAATAAAATATATTAATAATATACTTACTAAAATACTATAATATTATGATATATTATTACAAATAAATTAAATAAAATCAAAGACACAAATGCCTTCAAAATACAAAATATGACAATTTACCATTTGCATTCAATTAAATGAACTGTCTGCTTCGAGTAAGTGAAACAAAGGAATGAAATGTAAAAGTATTTGGAAGTATAGCTTAAAAAAGGTAGTTATCTGATATTTTGATATCTAACGCGATGAAATTTATTTATTTATTTATTTATTTATTTTACTACTGCTGATGGAGAACAAATGGATGAAGGAAAAAATAAAATAAAATCAAATCAAATAAAATAAAATAAAATAAAATAAAATAAAATAAAATAAAATAAAATAAAATAAAAAATATTAACACTAAATGGTGGAGTCATTGCACATAAAAAGTAGGACCCGCTTTTAAATTATTTATTTATTTATTTATTTAATTAATTTTAAATATATAAATAATATGCTTACTAAAATACCATAATATTATGATATAAGTAAATATATACAAATAAATTAAATTAAATTAAAGACACAAACAGCTTCAAAATACAAAATATGTCAAGTGAAATAAAGGAATGAAAGGTAAAAGTATTTGGGAAAAAAAGCTAGTTGTCTGATATTTTAATATCTAATGTAAAATGTATTCATTATGTTGTATAAACATCCAAATGGCTTTTTTTTTCTTTTTTTTTTGACCACTACTGATGGAGGATGAGTAGATGAAGGAAAAATAATAATAATAAAAATAAGATAAGATAAGATAAATTAAAGTAAAATAAAATAAAACAAAATAAAAAGTTTATGTTTATTTATAAATAAATAAAGAATATAGTGACTAAAATACTATAATATTAATATTATACATTATAAATAAGTATATATAAACAAATTGAATAAAAAAAATATACATTTTGTAAAAAAAAAAAAAAAACTTTTAAATACTTTTAATGTATACTTACATCTTTTAATAATTATTATTATACATTTATTATTTTTATTTTTTAAAGTTTGTATAAGTTAAAAATACATTTTAAAATTAAAATAACATTTTAAAATGAGTTCTGGAGAATGAATGGATGGAAGGGAAAAAGTATTCACTAATTTGTACTAAATAAGCAAAACAAACCCAGCGCTATTTTTTTTTATATACTTACAAAATCTCTGACGCTTTACAATAGCAATACACTGAAAGTAAGTAAGTCAGAAATGTTTAGATCTGCCGAACAAGACAAGGCTCCTTCAGGCCCTTCTTTGCCAGGTGAATGTTGACTGACGTCTCACACGTTTGTGTTACCGAGGCTCAGGTCATGGTGAAGTGAGAAGATTCAACATCACATTGCTGGGAAATGTTCAGTCATTTGCTGAAAGTGCCAAACATATGCTTGCTTTATTAATTGTGTGGAGCTGCCCTGATAGAAGCACTAAATTAGTCTTAATGAAATCAAGCGTATCGTGTTCATCAGCGTCACTCGGGCTATTAAAGCGCCAACAAACCATGCAGGAACTGAAGCAGCGCTGGACTCCATCTGACGAGCTTTAACATGAGCATTTTCATGTTTGTGCATCATTTCTTTGGTCTCTTTGAAGCTTCCATCAGCCTTGTCTTCCTCAACAAATTGTGCAGCGCTAATGCAAAATGAGCTAAAGAAGGACAATTTGCTTTGGTTTTTCTCATTTGAAGCCACATCCTGGCTTTTCCAAATCTGAAAATTAGACATGTTTTAACTGTACAGGGCAACCTCTTCTCCATTCCCTCATGGACCAAACCTGACCGCAAGAAAAACGCTGTCTCCGGCAACAGAAACCAAAGGGATTCGACACTTCCTTGAGAGGGAACGATCGTTTCAAGACTCCATGAGAGAAGTATTTGATTTTAATGAGCATAATGGTTTTCATCGACTACAAATGACTGGATTAACCTCATATAAAAAAATCAGGAAATCATAAATAAAATAAAAATAAAGCCTTTTTAGAACCATTTTATGCCTTGTGATATTGCTTTTGTAATAATTAAGCTCATTTTCTTGAACAGATATACTGTATATATGAAAGAAATGAATACATTTATTCATCAAGGATGCATTAAATCGATCACAAGTGACAGTAAAGACATTTATAATGTCACAAAACATTTCTATCTCAAATAAATACTGTTCTTTTGAACTTTCTATTCATCTGTGAATCCTGAAAAATAAAACATATGACAGTTTCCACAAAAATATTGTGCAGCACAACTGTTTTCAACATTGATAATAATCAGAAATGTTTGTTAAGCAGCAAATCAGCATATTAAAATGATTTCTGAAGGATCATGTGACACTGAAGACTGGAGTAATGATGCTGAAAATTCAGCTTTGATCACAGAAATAAATTACAGTTTAACAGATATTCACATAGAAACTGCTATTTTAAATAGTAATAATAGTTTACAATTTTTACAGTTTTTATTGTATTTTTAAACAGATAAATGCAGCCTTGGTGAACAAATAAGACATCTTTCAGAAACATAGTGTTTTCAACATTGCTAATAATCATAAATGTTTGTTGAGCAGCAAATCATCATATTAGAATGATTTCTGAAGGATCATGTGACACTGAAGACTGGAGTAATGATGCTGAAAATTCAGCTGCACATCACAGGAATAAATTATATTTTAACAGATATTCACACAGAAGCTGCTATTTTAAATAGCAATAATATTTTTTGTATTAATTTTTTTACAGTTTTTACTGTATTTTTAATCAAATAAATGCAACCATGGTGAGCAAAAGATACTTCTTTCAGAAGCATTAAAAAAAAAATAAAGATAATGCATTAAAAAAAGTATATAGAGTTTTTACCAGATTAATCTGAGCATGTAAATGTAAGCTTATTGTTAGTTTTGCCCATTTTTCCCATTTGCCAGCTGCAAGAAATGTAATACAACTACAATAAATAAATACAATCCAAACATTAAATATTAAAATTAAATATAAATTAATCATTTAAAAAAAAAATTCTGACATGTTTTATGATATTTTTTTAATATTAAATATTATGCAAAAACACTGTAATATTATTTTGAATTGCTATTAAAATGTTGGTTTGGGAGGAAAAAAATAATTAAATAAACCTTTAGGGATATTAGTTATTTTAACCTGACAATCCTAAAGTGTGTTTTTTTTTTAATCCAAAATGTCCTAATCAGAACTGTGACTGCAGTTGAAATGTATTTACAGAACTTCAAATAAACTCAGAAAATCTGTTTAAACAAATGCTTGTAATCAAGTACTATTGTTTCTCTCCATATGAGTTTGTGTATTGATTTAACAAACTGCTCATGAATGTTCACAGCTAATCCACACCATCTTACTCTTCCTCTCAAATGAGAAAAAACTGTGTGAAACTCTTAAATTAACACTCTTTCATTTCATGATAAAACATCTGTTAGCTCATGTGTTTCCACAAAAATATTGTGCAGCACAACTTTGAAAACAGTTGCTAACATTGCTAATAACTTGAAATGTTTGTTGAGCAGCAGATCACAGAAATACATTATATTTTAACAGATATTCACAAAGAGTCTGCTATTTTAAATAGTAATAATATTTTACAATTTTTTACAGTTTTTATTGTATTTTTAAACAGATAAATGCAGCCTTGGTGAACAAATAAGACATCTTTCAGAAACATAGTGTTTTCAACATTGCTAATAATCATAAATGTTTGTTGAGCAGCAAATCATCATATTAGAATGATTTCTGAAGGATCATGTGACACTGAAGACTGGAGTAATGATGCTGAAAATTCAGCTTTGATCACAGAAATAAATTACATTTTAACAGATATTCACACAGAAGCTGCTATTTTAAATAGCAATAATATTTTTTGTATTAATTTTTTTACAGTTTTTACTGTATTTTTAATCAAATAAATGCAACCATGGTGAGCAAAAGATACTTCTTTCAGAAGCATTAAAAAAAATTTAGATAATGCATTAAAAAAGTATATAGAGTTTTTACCAGATTAATCTGAGCATGTAAATGTAAGCTTATTGTTAGTTTTGCCCATTTTTCCCATTTGCCAGCTGCAAGAAATGTAATACAACTACAATAAATAAATACAATCCAAACATTAAATATTAAAATTAAATATAAATTAATAATTAAAAAAAAAAAATTCTGACATGTTTTATGATATTTTTTTAATATTAAATATTATGCAAAAACACTGTAATATTATTTTGAATTGCTATTAAAATGTTGGTTTGGGAGGAAAAAAATAATTAAATAAACCTTTAGGGATATTAGTTATTTTAACCTGACAATCCTAAAGTGTGTTTTTTTTTTAATCCAAAATGTCCTAATCAGAACTGTGACTGCAGTTGAAATGTATTTACAGAACTTCAAATAAACTCAGAAAATCTGTTCAAACAAATGCTTGTAATCAAGTACTATTGTTTCTCTCAATATGAGTTTGTGTATTGATTTAACAAACTGCTCATGAATGTTCACAGCTAATCCACACCATCTTACACTTCCTCTCAAATGAGAAAAAAACTGTGTGAAACTCTTAAATTAACACTCTTTCATTTCATGATAAAACATCTGTTAGCTCATGTGTTTCCACAAAAATATTGTGCAGCACAACTTTGAAAACAGTTGCTAACATTGCTAATAACTTGAAATGTTTGTTGAGCAGCAGATCACAGAAATACATTATATTTTAACAGATATTCACAAAGAGTCTGCTATTTTAAATAGTAATAATATTTTACAATTTTTTACAGTTTTTACTGAATTTTTAATCAAATAAATGTAGCCTTGGTGAGCACAAAAGTCTTCTTTCAGAAACATTAAAAAAAAAAAAAAAAAAAAAAAAAATCTTAAAATGGCCTTTAAATGGTAGTGCATATTCATGATATTTTGGTGTTAAATATTCTTAAACGTGAAAATAATAGTACTTTTGTAATAATTAAGCATTTTCTTGAACAAATATACTGTATATATGAAATAAATGAATATATTTATTCATCAAGGATGCATTAAATTGTTTACAAGTGGCAGTAAAGACATTTATAATGTCACAAAACATTTCTATCTCAAATAAATGCTGTTCTTTTGAACTTTCTATTCATCTGTGAATCCTGAAAAATTAAATGTATGATAGTTTCCACAAAAATATTGTGCAGCACAACTGTTTTCAACATTGATAATAATCAGAAATGTTTGTTGAGCAGCAAATCAGCATATTAGAATGATTTCTGAAGGATCATGTGACACTGAAGACTGGAGTAATGATGCTGAAAATTCAGATTTGATCACAAAAATAAATTATATTTTAACAGATATTCACACAGAGTCTACTATTTTAAATAGTAATAATATTTTACAGTTTTTACTGAATTTTTACTAAAATAAATGTAGCCTTGGTAAGCAGAAAAGTCTTCTTTCAGAAATATATATAAAAAAAAAATAATCTTAAAATGGCTTTTAAATGGTAGTGCATATTCATGATATTTGAGTAAAATATTCTTAATCATGAAAATAATGTAATAATGCATTAAAAAAAAACAGAACCATCTACATGCACAAATATGTCTTACACATTTCCCTTGAAAAACACATCATGCATCTGTTTGCAGAAACGACAGCCAGCAGTTTTGGCCGCGGCCGGTTTCGCTGTTTTTAAAGCTGGTCTGTTGGTGGCTATGCTAACATCCTCTCGACATGTTTTTTGTGGTCGAGGGTGGGGGATTTTCAGCACAAATATTGTGTCAGTTTTAGATTTCGAGACGGCGTCCAAAAGAGCGGCCATCGCCTTATTGTTTGATGCTGGTGATTTAGAGTGGGATTATTCATCGAGTCTCAGTTTGTGGCATTAGTGGGATTAGCCGTCCATTAACACTTCCCACACGGCGACTTCAGACCGAGAGGTGCGGGAGCCTTAATCATCCGGGTCTTTGGGACACACACTTTGGGAGTGTTTAGAGTGAAAGCGATGGGCGGCCGGCCATCACAAATACACGGCCCCCAAATGAAGTAAGGTTTATTTTCTTTGCCGCGCTGAAAAAACGGCCACTCATTAGCCGTGTATACAGAGCGCAGCTTTAAGACGGAGCGCCGCAGTCGTATGTGAGGTAAGACGTATTTTGGACGCTCGTTTGAGGTTAAGCAGCGTTAGCATCTCACAAGAGCATTCTGGGATTGAACAATGCTATGAATAGGACTGTTGTTGGAAAACAGTGGCTGAGATTATAATTGTTTCTGACTGATTGAACTTTGCTGTTGAGTGTTTTCAAAAGTACAAAACTGTAACATTTGTATCTGCTACAGCCATTCTTTTATCTGGGTCTCCTAAACCACATACTATTATTTCAGAATAAAAGAAAACAAATGGAAACAATGGTGACAAAATGCAATAACAGAGAAAAGCCAAATAATCCTGACTGTTTTGTGAACGATAACATCACTAGCAGTCATCATACAGTATTAGTGTTTCAAATATTGCATATTTTAGTTTTGTCCATTTTTCCCCATTTCCCCAGCTGCAAAAAACGTAACACATCTAAAATAAAATATTTAATAATATATATATATATATATATATATATATATATATATATATATATATATATATATATATAAAATACAAATAGTATATTATATATAACTAAAAAATGCTGAGAAAAATAAATATCACAGATATCAAAACCTAATTCTTAACTAATTTAATCAACAAATCAATAAATCAAAAAAGCATTAGATATACTCAAATAAATAAATAAATAAATAAATACATGTGACCGTGTACCATAAAACCAGTCATAAGTAGCACATGGGTATATTTGTAGCAATAGCCCAAAAAAATAAATAAATAAATAAATTTGTGTAAAAATTTAAATTTCCTACTGTAAATATATCAAAACTTAATTTTTCTTATTAGTAATATGCATTCCTAAGAATTTGATTTGGACAATTATAAAGGTGATTTTCTCAATATTTTTATTTTATTTTATTTTATTTTATTTTAATTTATTTTTTTGCACCCTCAGATTCCAGATTTTTTTTTTTAAAAAATGACCCTTATGACTGGTTTTGTGGTCCTTGGTCACAAATATGCAATACAGTCTAAAAAAGAAAAATGTTACAATTAAATATAAATTAATAATTACAATTTATAATGATATGCTAAAATATTATACAAAAATATTATGCAAAAACAATAAAATATTGTTTTGATTCGCTATTAAAATTTTGATTTGAGAAAAAAAAAATATCATAGATATCAAACCCTAATTCATAACTAACTAACTAACTAACTAACTAACTAAATAAATAAATAAATAAATAAATAAATAAATAAATAAATAAAGCATCAGGTATACTAAATGTTAAAACCCCATAAAATAATTAGAATAAGAATAAGCTTCATGCATATTAAATGTAAGCTTATTGTTAGTTTTGCCCATTTTTCCTATTTGTCAGCTGCAAAAAATAAATTAAAACGACATTAAATAAATAAATAAATAAATACAATACAATACAATACAATACAATAAAATACGACTTATGAATACAAACATTAAATGTTAAATATAAATTAATAATTAACATTTTTAATGATATGTTAAAATATTATGCAAAAACAATATAATATTGTTTTGATTTGCTATTAAAATTTTGGTTTGGGAAAAAAAACAAAAAACAAAAAAAACCTTTAGGGATGTTAGGTACATTTAATTATTTTAATATTTATTATTATTTTATTGTTTCTCTCCATCTGAGTTTGTGTGTTGGTTTAACAAACTGCTCCACACCATCTTAATCTTCCCCTCTAAACGTGAAAAAAACGGTCTGAAACTTTTGACTTAAGACTCTTTCATTTCATGGTACAAATATCTGTTAGCACACGCGATTGAAAGCTAATTCTCCGTTCAATAGCAGAAACAAAAACGGCTTGCTTTATTATTACGACCCAGATTATTTAGTTCCATTCATTTCATTTTTTTTTTTTTAACTAAATTCTGTTTGAAAGGGCTGTTTGCTCTTGATTTCTCAGTCTTCAGGCTTTTCAGTAGCAGGCTTTAAGGAAATATCACAAATGACTGAAAACAAAGAGAGGAGATAATCTCTGGTAAATGACTGTGACCCAGATGAAGGCGAGCAACATCTGTGATTAATGCTTCAAATGCACAATTCCAAATACATTTTGAGAGTCAGATGCAGTTAAATGCGGTGTGGAGTCCAGCGGCTGCTTTCGCTGCTCAATGGTGCCCTTCAGTCGAAGTGAGTCAGAGCGGCGGCGCTCATGTGGGCTCCTGTGCTAAAACAATGTTTGAGAAAATCTGTGCGCTCTCTGGCAGCGGGACAGACCGCTAAGACTTTTGATTTAATGAGTCACTCAGCCAAGCTTAAAGCCAGAAATGAAAATATCCCAAACAGCAGACAAACCGCTAACCATCTGATAATGGGGTCCAGCCTGACGCACATCTTCAGATCTTTAGCTCGGTCAGCTTGCGGAGGACGCAAATATAACGAGATACGCAAGTGCAAACTGTGAGGACGGATCGGGTTAAGAGTGACAATTATTGCTCGCTTTTTATGTGCATTAAAAGTTGTATAAAATGAGATTAGAATCACAACATCTTGTTGATCTCACAACATGGAACATGATCTTTACTTAATTTCCTAATGATTTTTGCCATAAAAGAAAAATCAATAATTTTGAGCCATACAATGTATTTTTGGCTATTGCTACAAATATACCCCAGTGACTTAAGACTGGTTTTGTGCTCCAGGGTCACAAATTGTTTTGTAAATTTTGTACATTTTTTGCTGTCATTTTACATAATTATTTTGGCAACCACAGCTGAAAACAACAGTATTGTATTGTACTGTACTGTATTGTATTGTATTGTATTTTTTTGGTAAATTGCAGTTTTTAACTGTAAAATTTACAGACTGTTTTGTAAATATTTTTTTTACATTTTTGCTGTCATTTTACAAAATCATTCAAAAGATTTATTTTATTTTATTTTATTTTATTTTTGTAAATTACATTTTTTTTACTGTAAAAACAACAGCTGAAAACAACAGTGCTTTAGTAAATGACAGTTTTTTTTTTGTTTGTTTGCTTTACTGTAAAATCTACAGATTGTTTTGTAAATAATTTTTACAATTTTAAATGCTGTCATTTTTGCTGTCAAAACAAAAGTGTTTTATTTTATTTTATTTTATTTCTTGTAAATTACATTTTTTTACTGTAAAAACAACAGCTGAAAACAACAGTCAGTGTTTTATTTTGCTTTAGTAAATTACAGGTTTTTTTTGTTTGTTTGTTTTGTTTTTTTTGTTTTTTTACTGTAAAATCTACAGATTGTTTTGATTTTTCTTTTCTTTTCTTTTTTTTTTTTTAAACATTTTTGCTGTCATTTTACATAATTATTCTGGCAACCACAGCTGAAAACAACAGTATTGTATTGTACTGTATCGTATTGCATTGTGTTGTATTGCATTGTATTACACTGCATTGCATTGCATTATATTGTATTGTATTGTATTGTATTTATGTATTTATTTTTTATTTTTTTATTTTTTTTGGTAAATTACAGTTTTTAACTGTAAAATTTACAGATTGTTTTGTATTTTATTTGTACATTTTTGCTGTCATTTTACAAAATTACAGCTGAAAACATAAGATTTTTATTTTATTTTATTTTTGTAAATTACAGTTTTTTACTGTAAAAACAACAGCTGAAAACAACAGTGTTTTATTTTGCTTTAGTAAATTACAGTTTTTTTTAAACTGTAAAATCTACAGATTGTTTTGATTGTTTTTTTGTTTTTTTTTTTAACATTTTTGCTGTCATTTTACATAATTATTCTGGCAACCACAGCTGAAAACAATTTTATTTTATTTTATTTTTTCTCAGTGTAGAAACAATATATTTTGCATTTATTTCAAAATGTGTATTATGCATAGAAACATTAAAAGTAATGGAGCTGAAGCGTTCCTTTTGAGCAGTTTGCAGCTCATGATTCTCTGATTGGTGAAGATTTCTCAGCTGAATCATGGGTAATGTAGTCTTTCACCAGGAATTCCACTGTTGAACATGATTATTAAAAAAACAAAAATGGAAGCAATGCCGACTGATGGCCTTAACAGAAGTATACACCATCAATTAGCAACCTCAGAGCTCACAGTAAGTCTGTCTGCAACAGTTTATAAGTGATCGTTAAAAATCAATTCCCCTAATTGAGAATTTCGACTCCTGTATACCATTAGGGAACAGATGACGGCTGAATGCTGAGATCGACTAATCAGAATCAAGTATTAAGCTGTGTAAAAAAAAAAAAAAAAAGTTTTATAACTGTTGTTATAATTATTCATGAAAACATATTGTGAATTACACACCGTAAGGTATTATGGATATCTTTATAATGCACAAAGGCATTCAGCAAGTATTTACAAGGTTGTTGTAAACTGTTAGCCTGTGTTTAGTGAGCAGGACGCGGTGTTCTGATGTGAAGCGTGGTGAATGAAAATATGAATCCATGCTGGGATCTGGCATAAGCGTTTTATTTGGTTAGCTGTTGGAATTAAATGTCCCAGCATTCCTGGCAAGGACTTTTACACCCAACCTAAATAACACTCGTGTTGACATTGAAATAATACCAAAGTTCACAGAAATACACTCAAAAATACCCAAAATACCAAATTTTATATTAGAACTAAACATTAATGTCGAGCATAAATGTGTCAGTTCATTGATGCTGGGGAATTTATGAGCGTTTGAGAGGAAACAAACCACAGGCGGGAATAGAGAGGTGCGTCTGCATCAAAACCATGTTCCCTCGCTCATACACACACAGACACACACACACACACACACACACACGCGCTTCCTTGACTCCTTTTACACCAGTAACTGGATCTGTTATTTCTTCAGCTCTGTTTAAACTTGGACTGAAAGACTTTCAGATGTCTGCCGTTCACTCATCAGCAGCAAAGCCTTGTGAATCACACAGAAAAACTCAAAATGCCTCAGTCTGGGCCATCGTTAAGAGCTTAGTGTCTGTTTCAGCCAGTGGTATTAGAGTTAACTATAACCGAGACTAAAACCAAAAAAAAATAAAAAATTTACTTGCAACAGAATAAGCGCAAAACTGAAATAGCATAACATAAAAAGCTTTGTATTTCAGCAACACTTCATGCGCTGCCTTACATTTTAAAGTATAATCTGATGTACAAGCAATTTCAATTATATATTTCATTACAAAATTATATTAAACGGACTTAAAAAATTGGGTTAAATCTTACTTTAAAAAATAAAGCTGAAATTTGTTTAATTATTTTGATGAGTTACAGTAATGGAAAAACTGGTACATTACTTATATATGGCAAAAACAGTAATAGATCTAATGGGACATTTAATGCAATTTTACAGTAAAAAAGAACAAGTTGTCTTATAATTTGCAATGTTGTTTATTTATGTTTCATGATATTTAAATTGACTTTCCCAGAAAAGGCTGTTACATTTACAGGTTTTAATTTTTTTTTTATTATTTTATTTTATTTTATTTTATTTTATTTTATTTATTTTTAAACTGTAATATTTATATGTTGTTCTGCAAAGCTGCTCATATCTTTACTTTTTACAGAATTATTTTATCAAACCACAGCTGCTAGATTTCTTTTTTTCTCCCTTTCTTTTTCCCCCCTTTTTTTATTTACAGGGTATTTGTCAGTTTCAGCAAACCAAAACAATTAAATAATTAAAAGTAAAAATGACTTTATTTTTATTAGCTCCATTTGGATGCCATTAAAAAGTGTTCATAAACATTTCTACCTCTGCTGAAATTTGTTTAATTATTTTGATGAGTTACAGTAATGGAAAAAATGGTACATTACTTATATGTGGTGAAAACAATAATAGATCTAAAGGGACATGTAATGTAATTTTACAGTAAAATGCTGTTAAATGTAAAGTATTTACATTTACATTACCTTATAAGTTTATTTATTTGTTTTTAATAATATAATATATTTAAATTGACCTTCCCAGAAAGTGCTGTTATATTTACTAGTTTTAAAAGGTTATTTTTTTTTATTATTTAATTGTATTTTTTGACATTTTTAAACTAAAACATTTACAGATTGTTCTGCAAAGATGTTCATATCTTTACTGTATTTTTTACAGAATTATTCTAGCAAACCACAGTTGCTAGTTTTATTTTCTTGTTTTCCCCCTTTTTTCTTTTTTTTATTTACAGGGTATTTGTCAGTTATAAATTAAATGTGAAAATAATTTTACTTTTATTAGCTCCATTCGGATGCCATTAAAAAGTGTTCATAAACATTTCTACCTCTTTAAAAAAAGTTGTAGGGTTTATGTTTTAGATACTGTTGATAATGTTTGTTTCAGTGTCTGTCCAAAGATATATGAACACTTATATATGAATGCCTAAATCTGAATTAGATTATCTTTGTGAAGCAATTTAACCCCAGTTTATTTATTTATTTATTTTTTCTGTATAATGCGTTTTTAATGTGTCAACATTTTGACAAAAAGTCAAATAAAAGCTCCATATAAGATGTTTTAGTAACGGTAAATAAAACAGGCCTATGCTTTTTTAATGTCCATCATCAAAGGTTATGTTAAAATAAGCATAATTCTAATATGCTTATGCCAATAGCACGTCTACAGCCTATTAAACTCTTTATGAGGCTCTCTGCGTTTGAGTAATCTGGATTTAATATTTAACCAACACTGGCTCAAGAACCAGCGGTTCAATCTCCATTGATGGTTTTGGGTTTTGATTGATCATGTTGTGATGGATAACCTTCATCTGAAATATAAAACAAACTCTCTTTGCTTTGTTGCCACAAATAACAGATCTGTCAGTGTGATTTCTGTCGTCAGGCGCTCGCTGGAAGGAAAGCGGCTGGCAGTGAGGACGGATCTCGCTCGTAATGTCATATCGTAGCGCGCACGAGTCGGCCGAACAGCCTGAGTCATCGCATTTAGAAGAAACCATAACCAGAGCATGAGTAGATCAGAAACACTGGGATTTTTTTTTTTTTTCACTTTTAATTTTAAGTTTTAGAAATTTTGTTGTGTGTTATTTATTTATTTAAATTTCACTGCCACTTGCCTAAATTAAAATGAGAAATGCTTCCTTGGCAAGCTGAGACGTTTTATTTTTACTTACCTTTTTTTCTTTTATTTTTCACGTAATGCATATTTTAATGATATTAGTTTCAGCTTTAGTTACTATAATAACCCTAGTTTACGAATTTTACAAAACATGTTGATTATAAATGATCTTTTGTGTTGTAAATCTCTCAATGTTTATACAAAGATAATGAAACTGCACCAAAACAAAGGTGTTGTAGCGAAAGCTTTCATTTATCGAGCGTTTGGTCTGAAGTATCTTGTCATTGCACACATGAGCAGTGAAGGTTTCAGCGTGTTTGTTTTGTCTGCAGATGAACGCTCTGCAACCAGAGCTTTCACGCTTCATTCAGAGCGGCCCGCGCCGCACCAGAACTCAATTGTTAACCTTCAGCGTCCGCTCGTCACTTCACACCACCCACAAACACAGCAGGTACGCAGCTGTCCGGCCCCAGCTGACAGAGGATGACGTGACGCTGGGATATACACGTACAGGTACTACACCAAACCAGCATCTCATGCATTTCATAAAATTCACAGATAAGATGTTCATGCAATTTCCATTTTCAGTGTTACAATTTTTGTCATATTTCAGGTTAATATGCACAAACCAATCAAAACACGTTCCTGTTTGCTAAATTGGTTGCTGCCTTCAAACTGTCTGTAAGTCATTTAAATTTAGATTATATTAAACTGACTTTAAAAATCAAGTTTGTTTTCAGTTGTGCAACTTCAAATGTGCAGCTGAATTGGTTACATTATTTTGATGACTTAAAGTAATGGAAAACATATGTTTTTAAATTTTTTAAAAGACACAGCAACAGCGACTCAACCAATGGTGTCAGTTTGGGGCGGGGCCTTCTGTGTTTCTGACCAGTAGCAGATTGGGGGAGTGGTTTTGAAAACCTGTTTCAAAACAGTCCTTATCTTGTATAAATCACATAAACTTTACAAATCAGGTTTTGTAAACTTAAACTTCTAAATTATAAAGTTAAACTAAAAGCTTGTTCAACTTAATAAATTCTGTTGATTAGATATGTACACAAGTTTGTACAACTAATTGACCTTTAAGTTGAGTAAACTCAAAAATGTCCTGAAGCAGGTTGCCTTAAACTTTTACATTTTCTCAACTTCAGAGTTTTACAGCGTACTTCACCTTCAAAAAGTCCTTCTGAGCAACAAATGAAAATAAATAAATAAATAAATAAATAAATAAATAAATAATAATAATAAAATAAAATAAAAATGTTAATTTGCTGTCAGCTACACAAATTGACGTTATTACAATAAATTTTGTTATACATTAGTGGTTGACCAATATTTGTTTATCAGGGCCAATGCCAATACTGATTATCAAGAAGATCAAGTAAGCCGATAACCGATATTTTTAACCGATATATCCACTGCCGGTCAAAGATTTTGGCTCAGTGAGATTTTAATGTATTTTAAATAAGTTTCTAATGCTCATCTGCATTTATTTGTTCAAAAATACAGAAAAAAATTATATTGTGAACTATTATTACAAAGTAAAAACAACGTTCTTCTATTTTAATATAAATTAAAAATTGAATTTATTTTTATGATCAAAGCTGAATTTTTCAGCATCATTACCTTTTATTCACCAAGGATGTGTTAAATTAATAAAAAGTGATAGCATAGATTTACATTGTTAGGAAAGATTTATATTTTGAATAAATGCAGTTCTTTTTAACTTGTTATTCAATAAATCCTGAAAAAAAAAGAATCACAGGTTCCAAAAAAAATTTGGCAGCACAACTGTTTCCAACACTGATAATTCTAATAATAAATCAGTATATTAGAATGATTTCTGAAGGATCATGTGACACTGAAGACTGGAGTAAGAGCTGATGAAAATTTAGTTTTGCATCACAGGAATAAATTATATTTTAAAGTATATTAAAATAAAAACCATTATTTTATATTGTAATAACATTTTGCAATAGTACTGGGTTTTTTTCTGTATTTTTGAACAAATAAATGCAGCCTTGATGAGCATAAGAGACTTCTTTAAAAACATTATAAATCGTACTGATCCCAAACTTTTGAGTGGTATTGTATGTCTGGTGTAAAAATTAAAATTAATGTCGAAATTAAGATTAAGAAATGCTCTGACAAAAACTTTAAATGGTTCAAAATTATTTTATCAGCAAATCGGTTTTGAAAATGACTGATACCGATAACCATAAAAGTGCTCAATTACGTAAAAGTAATCGGATGACTCCTATTATATATTGGTGAAAAGAGCTTTAATGAATGAATATTTACATAGGAATATACTGTAATATACTGTATGACATATACTGCCCTATATCAATATATGTGATGAGTGATATTGCTATATGTGACCCTGGACCACAAAACCAGTCATAAAGTTACATATTTGAAAATGAAATTTATACATAATCTGAAAGCTGAATAAATAAACTTTCCTTTGTTAGGATAGGAAAATATTTGGCCAAGATACAATTATTTGAAAATCAGGAATCTGAGGATGCAAAAAAAAAAATCAAAATATTGAGAAAAACACCTTTAAAGTTTAAAGTTGTCCAAATGAAGTTCTTAGCAATGCATATTACTAATCAAAAATTAAGTTTTGATATATTTACTGTAGGAAATTTACAAAATATCTTTAAGGACATGATCTTTACTTGATATCCTAATGATTTTTGGCATAAAAGAAAAATCGATAATTTTGACCCATACAATGTATTTTTGGCTATTACTACAAATATACCTGTGATACTTAAGCCTAGTTTTGTGCTCCAGGGGCACATATGTTACCTGTAAGGCAATATATAATTTTCAAATACTTTATATAGTTTATAACTTATATAAAATCCTCTTGTTTTAAATGTAAATATGTTAATAATATCTTCTTGATGATTTTTATATTGTATAATATGTATATATGTCAGCAATATGCAACTTTTGCATACAAAAATATTGCATATTTAAAAAAAAAAAAGAAAGGTATTTTCTTGTAAAACACAAAATCTTTTTCTTTACAACTTTAAAAAGTATATATATATATATATATATATATATATATATATATATATATATATATATTTTTTTTTTTTTTTTTTTCTTTTTTTTTTTTTTTAAGGTGTTCATATTTGTATTGAATTGTTTCAATTTCTAATAGGTTTCATATATGTTTTTACCCCATATGACCATGCATGTCATATATATAAATTTAATCCATGTGCAAATGTGACCCTGGACCACAAAACCAGTCATAAGCAGCACAGGTATATTTGTAGCAATGGCCAACAAAACATTGTATGGGTCAAAATGATCAGTTTTTCTTTTATGCCAAAAATCATTATGATATTAAGTTAAGATCATGTCCCATGAAGATGTTTTGTAAATTTCCTACTGTCAATATATCGAAACTTAATTTAAATTAAGAACATGCATTGCTAAGAACTTCATTTGGACAACTTTAAAGGTGATTTTCTCAATATTTAAAATTTTTTGCATCCTCAGATTCCAGATTTTCAAATAGTTGTATCTCGGCCAAATATTATCCTATCCTAACAAACCATACATCAATGGATTGATGATGCAGATGATGCATAAATCTCAATTTCAAACAATTGACCCTTATGACTGGTTTTGTGGTCCAGGGTCACATATATTATATCTGTGTATGAGTAAATTTATAAAACAGGATATAAAAACAGCTGTATTTAAGTGTACATGACACTGAAGGTTCATGTTTTTACTTCTGGAACAGTTTAGACATCAAAAGGTAGAGATTAGAGGGAAAAAAGAAATCCAACTAGTGATCATAAAATCCAAAATGGAGAACTGAAGTAAGGAAGGTTTTACTAGTATAGTCCAAACGTTCGCAATGCGTAAGACTTTCAAATGTTCAGTGCCAGAGAACAGAAAGGACGGTTGCGTGATCTTGGCTGGAGTAACAATGCAGTGCTCTTTATTCTTTATGAACAGCAGCTCTGAGGTGTGATGTACAGCGGGACGCTGCTGGCGGCTAGGCTTTAATTGCCGGGGTGAGAAACGCTCTGAATTTAGTTCTTGCTTGGCCAGCGTTGCACAAAAGCTCCTTTCAGGTAGTCGAATGTATTTCAGAGGGTGAGCTGTCAGATTACAGACAGGAAACGTTTAAGATAAAACTCCATGAATAGTCCTACTATGCAGCACGAGAAGAAAAAGCAACACCCAGAAGGAACACATGGCCGATCAAAACTTATTTAATATAAAACTGGCTTCGGACCATTTCAAACCACCCTGTATATGACGACTCTCTCTAGAAATGAAATACGGCATCATATATATGATTAAACGCACAGATCCACTCTTGATACGCCAGCTATATCACGCATCGTTGTGACAAACGGCCCAAACGGAACATAAGAGCGCGTCTGTTCGCTGCAGGCTTTGAGTTGAAATCTCCACTGTCTCCTTCAAACTCCAAGACATCATTAACATTTACAGTTGTGCTGTCTGGACTAGCTCATGCAGAACTAAGACTTCTCCTCAATGGAAGATGAAGTGGCGTGCCAACTCCGCTACAAACGAAGCTAATTTTCTGCAGGAGAAATCCCGCGATCGTTGACGTTTCATGACTTCTTGAGTTCCTGTAATCCTGAGAGCTTTTGTCTGCTGTCTAGGGTGGCACCCTGCCTGGATTCAGACACAAAAGAGCAAGGAGACGCAGGACAAAGCGTCGCTCGATCCGCAGAGTCTGACTAATCCGCGGCTAAATGGAGCATGACTCGAAACGCTCCCTTTGCAGTCGTCAGTGAATGTAACACCTGACTGTAGGAGAGGTGTTGAAGATGCAATTAAGGCGCAGTCGCATTTACCGCCGTCTGGCAAATTTTCATGGCGAAATCCAGTGATTTCAATAGGAATCCATCTGATTTTCCAAGACTGTTCAAGTTGGTCTTGTAAATTCACTGAGCTTAGCAAAAGAAAGCTGTTTGATCTGAAAGCAGTTTCTACACAATTGACAACAGATAATGTGCAATTAAAGCATATTCACACCAAGAATGATAACTATAACAATAATATATAAAACTATAACTGTAACTATATTAGTGTCCACAGCAATGGACAATAACATTTTGTTTATTATGAGCACGCTGCTTTTGTTGTCTGCCACTTTAAATGCTCAAGTTTATTAAAGTGGATTCTGATTGGCTGTCAGTGTTTCTATTGTTAAAAAAGAAAGAAACAAAGAAACCTCTGCAAGTGATTCCAGCCAGGGTTAATATAGTTAAATAAAACTAAATTTAAATAAATAAATAAATAAAAATTATTTACATGAAATAAAACAGCTGTTAACTAGAATAAAAAATAAATAAATTAATTAATTAAATAATAAAATTCAATAAACTTTACCTAAAGCTTGTATATATAATGCAATATTAAAGTATTTTAATGCATGATTTTTGCCTTGTAATGCACATTATAATGCACTGTATGATTGTAACCAGAGTTATAATATATTATAACGCTTATTGGTACACCTTTTGGAAAATATAATGCATTAAAACACATGACAAAAAAACCTTCAAATAATATAATTCATTTTAAGTTTGGTTACAATTATTTCTTAAAACATAATATGCATTAAAACATACATTCTAAATGCCTTTGTATGCATTATACATAGGGCTTTAAGTACTCCTATTTTAGGTAGTTGCAAGGCAATATTTTCATTTTAATTCAGTTTAACTTGAGCTAAAATAACTAAAACTGAAACCAAAATAAACATGTATAAAAAACTATTAAAAATGACAAAAAAACAAAACAAAAAAAACCTAATATTTAACTAAAAATAAAAAACTGATAATATAAACAAAAACTGATCAAAATTGCAATAAAATATAACAGTGTCTCTCAATTAGGGCTGTCAAATGATTAATCGCATACAAAATAAAAGTTTGAGCTTGCCTAATATATGTGTGTTCTGTGTGTAATTATAATGTATATATAAATACAAACACATGCATGTATATATTTAAGATAAATGTGTTATTTATGAACAAAATACTTATTATATATTTATATAAAAATTATAATACATACAAATACTTAAATATATACATGAATGTGTTTGTATTTATATATACATAAAAATTACACACAGTACACACACATATATTAGGCAAACTCGAACTTTTATTTTGTATGCAATTAATCGTTTGACAGCCCTAGTTTCAATTACACTAAAATAACACTGATTTCAACAATATTGTTACCGACTCACAGAAGTAGAACAACTATTAAAACATTAATCGCCATCATCTTTATAGTTCTTGTTCATGGTGTGAATGGCCCTTTTGTCAACAAAACAAAAACTGATGTTTGTGACCCATTTTACAGTATTTCTGAGTGAAACGCTTCTCACTAGACATTTCACTTTGAAAGTGTCGTGAAACGTGCAAGAAGCAGTGCACTATTATTTTGCATAAATGTCAACACAAGCATGTTTTTTCCAAAGAGCCTACAGTAGGTTGCATATTATATTGAAATGGAGTGGGACTTGATTTTGTCCTTTGGAAATGATTGAATTGTAAAAAGAAATGGACATTACATTCCACAATATGAGTCTGCTTAAAATCAGTAGCTATTTGGCTACTGACTGACACTATCTGTATGGGAAAGTAAACGGGCTCAATTTCAACTTCAGATTTGGACTTTAAAAACATGTTGTTTCTTTTGAGCTTGGTATTCCTTTACCAAACAAATCATGTTTGCTTTCAAACAACAGTAAAGGTTTCAGACGTCCTAAAGTTACAGCCGAAGCTAGCTAAAGGGCACTGGGTTAAATGCGTCTACTAGTCCTCTGTGACTTCATAGTGGGCCATTTAGATGAAGAAAGAGCCGTAATGAGAGCGTGACTGTGTACAGCGTTTCTTTAATGTTTCAAACGACATTAAAAGTCTTTTTGACTCTGCAAAGCCACAAATGAAGCGTCTGTCTGACAAAACACTACATGTGGTTTAACCAGCTCCAATCTCCAGTTTAAACACAAACAAAAACAAAACCCAGAGACGTGGACTTCTTAAGTAGATTTACGGAGTCCCAAAACATATGCAAATACGTGAACGTAAACGCTTCTACCTACGCGAGGTCGAACTCATAAATTGTTATTTTCAGTACTGTCAGATCTCAATTAATATTTCTACGTTACGCAAAGTCGCATGCAGGTAGACAATGTTTCTAGCATAAGAAAGGATGAAGAGAGCAAATGTTTGATGCGGGAAGTTTTAGTTGTATCTTTGTGTATCGCATGTTTACTTCCTGTATACGTGCAAACAAAATATTTCCCCAGAGAGCTATAAAATATTTAGGTATACTGAAATCTACGCTCACCGTAGTCATCGTCCCACCCAAGATCTGTGCTCCTGGGGAGGTCCAGCGTTTACAGAAATCACTCCAACTTGTGTTTATAATGCTTAAGTTATTGACTTAATACCGATAACATCTGAAAATCATTCATTAGAGGAAGCCAAAGCTTTATTTGGATTTGAATTTATTACTTATGTAAACCTGTTTGGGAAAACTGCAAAACTCAAAATGGATGGAAAAGAGCAGGATCTGACCTTTACATCATCCTTGAGAATGAAAGAAGGACACTTTCTAGCTCTTTCCAAAAGTCCAAAAGTTAGTGGGCTGCCACACTGTGCGCTGCCTTCAGCTAAACCTTCAGAGTGAATGTAAACAACCCCATGGAATCAGTTTTGTTTTTCTCTAAATTCTGTTTTCTATTTTATTTTTTTATGATTCTGATATTGTTTTAAGATTTAATACAAATTTACCTGTATTAAATTAATGCTTAATTTAATCAATCTTTTAAAATGTAAAATTGAAGTATAACAATTAATTTACAACAAAGCGTTGCATTTTATTTTTTGCCAAATAAAAGCTGTATGTTTGATATTAAAACTTGGATGAAAAAAAAAATATCTTGAATATATGATATTGCTTAAAAACAATAATATTATTAAAGCTCCAAGCAGCATTGAAAGGGCCCAAGCACCAGGACTCACCACCACCTTTAGGAAAACAGCAGAAGGTGGGCAATATGCATTTAAAGTGGTAAATATAGAAGGAACATGTCAGTCATTTATATGTGCCAAATTTCCTGCTTCCAGGTGGTGGCGTTATGACTATAACTGAATATTGGCATGTAGATGTCCTCAGACCAGCACTTTTATAAAACATATGAAGTTTGGTGCAGATTGAACATTGCATGTTTAAGTTAGTGTAAAACAAGTCATTTCCTGTTGCCAGCAGGTGGCGCAATGATTAGAATGGAATATTGGCATTTAGATGTGTTCAGGCCAGGTCTGTTATCGAAACATGAAGTTTGGGGCAGATCAGACATTGTATGGCTGAGTTATAACAACTTCTATTCCCATGACGAAACATCAAACTTTGTCAGACCGCCGCAGACACGCCCTTCAACGAAAACTCAAGATCTTTGCAATTTAACATCGCAAAGGGCTTTAAATTAGACTGACCAGCTATAATGTTGATGTCATTAAATCTCTAGGAGGAGTTCATTAGAGTGTAAAACACGCCACTTCCTGTTGCCAGCAGGTGGCGCTATGACTATAACTGAATATGGTCATGGGCATGTGTTCAGGACAGGATTCTTATCAAACATTGTATGACATTGTATGGCTGAATTACAACAACTTCCTTTTTCATGGTGAAACATCAAAGTTTGTCAGGCTGCCACGGACACGCCCTTCAACAAAAACTCAAGATTTTCACCTTTTATTGTCACAAAGGGCTTTAGATTAGAACAAATTTGGTGTTGATCTATATAAATCTGTAGGAGGAGTTCCTTTAAATACAATGCCTGAATATGGCACAAAACTTGCAGAGAAAATTCAAATGAACAGACTTCCTGTTAGGTTTTGGACTTCACACTGGGGGACTTTTTTATAGGTATTGGTGTGTTACATGTGTCTACTGAATTTTGTACATGTGTGCAAAGTTTCATGAGTTTTCGAGCATGTTTAGGCCCTCAAAAATGTGATTCATTTTGGAGAAGAAGAAGAAACTGAGCAATTCCAAAAGGGTCCTCATACCATCAGTGCTCGGGCCCTAATTATTACTTTGAGAAGTACATTTTTACAATGGTAACATATTTCCACCATAATTTCTTCAAGTTTACCCAAACTTTTATTTTGTTGGTTTGTGGTAAAGATCTGTGTGTTTCAATGTGTTTGAGCATAGTTTTTTTTTTTTTTTTTTTTCTCTCTAGTTTAAACACTGAAAAGCTGCTGAAGTGAGTCTCAGAGCAGCTCTGGTGATGAAGTTTACATGTTCATGTCCTCATTTATTGCATACATTGTGTGTAACAGATTAAACTATTAATTAATTATTAACTATTTATTATTAACTATTAACTAAACTACCATTCATTCACACAGATGATGCAAGGACCCTATTGGAATGGCTCAGATTCTTCTTCTTCTCCAAAATGAATCGCATTTTTGAGGGCCTAAACATGCTCAAAAACTCATGAAACTTTGCACACACGCCAAACGTGGCGAAAATTTACATCTGATATGGGTTTCAGAAGTGGGTGTGGCAAAATGGCTCGATAACGCCACCTATAAAATTTCAGTGGAGTGCCCCTCGAGCTGTGTTTCACATACACGTATGAAATTCGGTAAACACATGTAACACACCAATACCTGCAAAAAGTTGGGTAGGAAGTCCGAAACCCAACAGGAAGTCTGTTATTTTGAATTTTCTCTTCAAGTTTTGTGCTGTTTTTGCCATTTTCAGGCATTGTATTTAAACAAACTCCTCCTAGACATTTGAACAGCTGTGACGTTAAATTGCGAAGATCTTAAGTTTTCGTTGAACAACTTTGATGTTTCGCCATGAAACAGGAAGTTGTTATAATTCAAGCATACAATGTCTGATCTGCACCAAAATCCACATGTTTGATAAGAATCCTGTCCTGAACACACGTCCATGACCATACTCAGTTATAGTCATAGCACCACCTGCTGGCAACAGAAAGTGCCATGTTTTATGCTCTAACAAACTCCTCCTAGAGATTTAATGATGACAACACTATGTTTGGTCAGTCTAATCTAACGGCCTTTGTGATGTTAAATATGCAAAGATTGTGAGTTTTGGTTAAAGGGCATGTCCGTGGCAGCCTGACAAAGTTCAATGTTTCGCCATGGAAAAAGTAGTTGTTGTAACTCATCTGTATAATACCCGATCTGCCCCAAACTTCACACGTTCGAGAGTCCTGGCCTAAACACATCTAAACGCCAATATTCCATTATAATCATAGCGCCACCTGCTGGCAACAGGAAATGACTTGTTTTACACTAACTTAAACATGCAATGTCCAATCTGCACCAAACTTAGCATTGTTTAGTAAGAGTCCTGGCCTGAACACATCTAAAGGCCAATATTCAGGTATAACCAGAGCGCCACCTGTTGGTGACAGGATATATCATGCTTTATACTAACTCGAACATATCATGCTCAACTGGCGCCAAACTTCATATGTTTGATAAAAGTGCTGGCTTGAAGACATCTACATGCCAATGTTCAGTTATAGTCATAGCGCCACCAGCTGGCAGCAGGAAGTTTGGCACATATAATTGACTTTGACATATTCCTCCTGTATTTACCACTTTAAATGCATATTGCCCACCATTCACCGTTTTCATAAAACCACCGGGTGGCAGTGAGCAGCTATAATTTCTGCTTTTATTCGTCCATATCTATTCAAAATGTCAAGAGTTTATCATCGCCCGGCCCTACTCAGCCTGGACTTCTAGACTGCCTATAAGTCTTGGTTCTTACTTTGTTTTTCCTATTGTTTTCATCCTTGCTGAAGGTAATGACTGAAATTTATTTTGACCAATAGTGTGCAGGTATTATGCATAATTGACCAATCATGCGTGCAAGAAGGCGGGATCTACAGAGAACAGTCAAAGCAATGCAAATATGCATGCATATAATGCATAAGGACCGTAGAGAGTCTGTCAGTAGGAAAACAAAGCCAAAACTCAGACATTGTATCTGACAGTATAAACACAATAAGACGTGAAAGAGAACTTAGTGTGCACTCAGAAAACCCTATATCAGACGCTTAAACTAATATGGCTTTAAAATGCATAATTTCAGCACAATAGACATGATAATCAAAACCATCTCTTTAAAAATCATTTAAAGAGACATGCGCGAAAACAGCCTGTTTCTGCTTCCACTCAAAATAGGCATTTTTTTTAAATGATATAATAAATGATCTGTGGGGTATTTTGAGCTGAAATTTTACAGACACATTTTGGGCATAATAGGTCTTGTTTATAATTTTTTAATTCTTTTTACTCATGAGCCATGTTTTTAGAACACTCTGTCATGTGCGGTGCATGAACGCAGTAATCAAGAATATCCAGCTTGTGCATGTTTACAAAGAAAAACGATGGAAAATTAGTTAAGTGGAATGCAAAAATGCATTTTGTATCATGAAACATCACAAATGGCTGATTGGCAGCAGCTCTCAAATGTCAGTAAGCTTAAAACACAGTACTATAAAAAAAAAAATAAATAAATAAAAAAAACATGCACACACAATCATTTATTGTTAAAATTATCTTTTTTTTTTTTTTTTTTTATCTTCTTCGCAGATTTTAGAACGGAAACCTCAACCTGAAACTTTAAGCTGGTTGGCTGGTTCTAGCTGATTTAGCAGGCTGGTTTTAGAGGGGTTTTGCCCATTTCGACCAGCTTAGTCCAGTTTAAACCAGCTAAGACCACCCAACCAGCACAGGCTGGTTTTAGCTGTTTCTTAATCAGCATTTTTCTCTACTTATCCAAGCTTGTTGCAATGCATTCTGGGATCACTGTGAGTGTGAAGTGATGCAATTTGAGTTATCTCAGAAAGCAATGTAATTTTGTGGCCAAGTGTTTTGCGTAGTGAACACACATACTGTATGTTGCTGACTTGGTAAGTAGCACTGAAACAGCTCTGTTTTATGTAGGCTGACTGTTCTCTCTCTGATCTTGTTTCAGTTGGGCGTTTTATCACAAATAAACAGCCTTTGGTGTTGCTGAAGAATGGGGCGTACCAGCGGCCTGTGGGAAAGCAGAGATCTCGATTGTTAGCGATCTGCGGCAGGAGCTTTAAGAAGTTCAAGCCCTTTGCTATCTGTGAAAACACTGTGCGTGAGTCATGTGAGGCAGATGTTCGACAGACAATCAACGCTATCAGCACACGGAGGAGCAGAAGAAGGCGTTTCGCTCAAAAACAGACAATTGAGAGTGTAAATATAAAGTATTCTGTGTCTGATCTCAGTGAGAGGGGAAAACCGAAGCGGAGAGGGAGAGACAGGAAGAGTTGCTCAGCGCTGATAGACAGAAGCTCTGTTGTCTGTCTCTCTGCTATCAGACGCATGCTTACTTTAGCCAGACAGTCTGTTTGGACGGACACTGAGTGCAGTATTACTCATCTCACACCAAAACTACCAAAGAGGCTGAATTATTACATGAAAGACTGTAAAATGCTGGGTGAAAAATAGCGAAATGGTGCATAAATCAAAGCAAAAAAAAATTGCAACAGCAAAAAATATCAAACTCCAACCACCATTCCAATCAAAAGCAAAAACAGCAATAAAATAAAAATTACAAGAGTTCAAAATAATAAGTATTTAAGTATGTAGTTAGGTATGTGTCTTCATTTTGCCTATACTGTTGACCTTTGACCTACTTGGTAGGCGAACGGTTTGTGAAGTGCAAATGATCAGTGAATAAATCAAAATTGATTAACAGGATCATAACTGATGGCATTTTATGTGGGTCTTTTTTAAGACTCCTTAACTTCCAGAGTTTAACTCGAAACCTGATTCCTTTGCTCATTTGTCAGTCTAAATATGAATGAAAGGAGCATTCAACAACTCATAAACTTGACAGGTTTATCTTTTTAGGCTCTGCACAACAAATCTCAACATGCGTCGGGTTTTCATTTAAAGAATATACTGCAATGATGATAATTTATTCAGTTATTTACAGTCCAAAAACGTACAGGACCATGTGTCTGCATAAAGTATGGTCAGTAAAACTGAGTGTTAAGCTTTATGGTGTGTATAAATTGTTGTTGCGAAATGTTAATAATCACAAAACAGGCTAAAAGTGACTATTAACTGAATAATACCATAAAAATGTAATAGAAATTATCATAAAATGAAAACAGATCTACAGCAATACACAATCAATGAGACAAGCCTATTAGTTAAAATTTATAATCATATAGATTTAAAAAAAAAAAATCATAATCAAGCACTCTTGTTTTAATTAAAATAAATAAAATGACATAAAAATCTATAGAAATATGTTTTAAAATAATAACACATATTTTTCTATTATTTAACAGTGTCTATTAATTTATTTTTCTTTTTAATTAAATGACCTTACTAAAATGAGTAAAAATATATTTAGTTAAATTAAATTGATAAAATTACTTAAATTCATATAAATACATATTTTTTTTATTACTAAGAATAATTGTTTCTATTATTTACAAATCTATTTTTCATTTTCTCGTCTTTTTTCTCATTTATATTTTTCATTCTTATATTTAATTAAATTACTTAATAGCCATACAATGAGTTTCATTTTAATTCAAATATAATTTATATTAAGATAAAATTTATATAAGTATAGATTTTTAAAATTCTATATAAATTTAAAATATTAAACTACCATTATAATACACCTAAAATGTGTATGAAAGAATTAATAAAATATTGAATTTTAATTAAAATATAGTAACTTAATTACATAAAATTACAATTCATAAATACATATTTCTTAAATTAATAAAAATAAGCGTTTCTATTATTTACAACTCTATATTTTCTCGTCTTTTTTCACATTTCTATTTTTCGTTCTTATATTTATTTAAATTACCTTACTTAATCATAAAATGAGATTCATAAAAAATATTATTTAAATAAAATTAATATAAACAGATTTTTAAAATAATACAAAAATCTATTTTTATTATTAAGAATTTTTATATTTTAATTAAAATATAGTAAATTAAATAACTGAATTATATACAAATATATATATATATATATATATATATATATATATATATATATATATATATATATATATATATGAATTTTAAATAAGAAGCACTGTTTCTATTTAAATAAATATACTTCTGCTCGTATCACGTATCATCGTTAATTTCTGTTGCATTTCTTTCATGGTTTAGTCAACAAAACCTTACCTGCAGCGAGGCACACTGGCAGGAGCAATCTGAATATGAGTCCACACACCACCTCCGAGGCCATCATATCGCAATAAGCGTGAGATCAGATGCTGAATTGAGAAATCTGCTTCCAGAGCTCTTCAGGTCCAGTCTTTCTGCTGAGTTCGGCCACAGGACATGATCCGCTCCGGCCCTACGGAGCCCGGATTCAGTTCAGTCTAGTCTAGTCTAGTCCTCATGGTAATCAAGGAGTGAAGAACTTTAGAGTCCAGATAATCCCGAAGATCTCGCTCAGGTCAGCTCAGTCAGGACAGGTTCCTCAGTTCTCCTCACACATGGTTTATTCTCCCTCAAAGCAGCGGATTGTGCGTCAGGTTTGTCGTCTTACCTGTTGACAGGAGAGATCATGGTGCTGTAAACAGCCGCTTCAGACGCCCAACACAACAGATTCATTCGTTCCAAGTTTGCTGGGGTTTCTCCAAACCGTGTGGATTGGCATATCCCAGTCCTCCGCGAGTCTGAAACTCCTCAAGGAGTTTTGTCCAGCGCAGAAAGTGCGTTTTTCTCAGTCGCGGAGCGTTTAGACGCGCGTTTACGCCGCACAGCTGTGCCTCTCTGGCATCTGGACGCACTTTTTCTCCTCCTCAATGAACAGCCTGAAGGACCACCCTGCAAAACTGACAAATGACTCCACCATTCAGGAGTCAGGCGCAGATGAGGGCAGGGGTTTGGAGGGGAAGGGGTGGAGGCTCCGCTGGCCTCAGGTACTACAGCCGCTGCTTTACACTACTCTCTGATAGCAACACAACTCTTTATGGGGAAATAAATAAATAAATAAACTCAATGTAGGATTACATCTTATTTCACGTTAATCCAAAAGTCAGTTTTATTTTTTATTTTATTTTATTTATTTATTTATTTTATTTTATTTTTTTATGTAGGCTACATTTATATTTTAACGTGTATATTTTCAATTATATTTTATTGTCAAAAATACTTCTGGCAAATATTATTTTGTAGCGTTAAGTACTATTTGTTTTAATGTAAAAATACTGTAAATAAATAGTATATAACAGCGGCTGCAGCGCCACCTGCAGACCGTCAAAGGAATTCACCATACAGGCTCTTCTATTGAATGTGAATGTATTTGGGTCAAAGACCTTGAGACATAAAAAGTGATTTTCTGTCCATAGAAAGCATTGCATGTAAGTAAAGTGTATACTTGTAAGGTTTCAAATAAGTTTTTGGAGAATAAAATGTCAAAATTTGGTTGAAATAATGTTACACGGTCATTCTGTGTTATACAATATTTATGTAAAAATTCAAACAACATGCTTATTCTGACTTGTGCATATTAAAATATATAAAAGAATAAGGGGGCATATTTTAAAAATGTAAAATTACAACTATAGTATTTGGGGTGAAAGTAATTTGTCCTTTAATATGTCATAAATTGATTTGACAAGATTGACAAATTGACAAGATTGTTACACTGAATGACATTTTAGTGGGCGTCTTCTGTAAATTAGGGGAAAATGTATAGTTATTTTTTGCTCAGAAAAACAAAAATGCAATTAAATTAAACATTTTTTTATTTTTTTATTTATTTTATTTTATTTATTTTTATTATTTATTTATTTATTTATTTTGGATAAACAACAATTTTAACAATTTAAAGCAGTATTACACTTACTGCTTTTATGCTTAAACCCTTTTTCATCTTTGACCCCATTTACATACGTTTTTTCAATACTCTTTGATTTAATGTTGATATATAAGCAAAAGTGGAAAGTAGTATTTTTACTTTACTAAAGTAAATTTAAAAAAAAAAAAAATCTGTTCTTTGTCAGAGTGTTTTTCTTTGGAACTACTTTACTACATTCAAAAGCATAATGTTGTACTTTTACTGCACTACATTTCATAAATAAAAGTGTTTTCTTTTTTTTCCTTTAATACTTAAGAACATTAAAAATGTACTTTCTTGTACTCAAGTACATCTCTGAATTACTTTTACTTGAGTAAAAGTAAGAAAGTACTAGATTTATAATGTGATTTAGTATTAAATGATATTTAATATGAAATGTAGTGCAGTAAAAAGTATAATATTATGCTTTAGAATGTTGTGAAGTTAGCTTTTCTAAAGAAAAACACTCGGGTAAAGTAAAAAATGACTTTAGTAAAGTAAAAATACTTCACTACTGTCCACTTCTGCTTATATTACATTAAATCAAAGAGTATGAAAAAACGTACGTAAACGGGGTCAAAGATGAAAAAGGGTTTAAGCATAAAAACAATAACAAGTGTAACGCATTTTATGCGTATGCATAATTAATTCTTAATAAGTACTCTTGTTCTACAATAATAATAAAAAAAAAAAGTGCAGTGAATGGGTGCCGTCAGAATGAGAGTCCAAACGGCTGATAAAAACATCACAATAATCCACAAGCAATTCACACCACTTCAGTCCATCAGTTAACATCACAAAAGAAACAAATCCAAGATATTTGTAACTAAAATCTAAGTCCATAATGCATAACGCTTCCTCCAGTGAAAAAATCCACCTCCTGTTGTCTCTCACATAAAAATCCAGCCACATATTTGTTTAGAGCTGTTTCGTCTTGTAAACTGTGCTTGATCTGTGCAGATTTCTCTCCTGATTCAGACCAGACCACTTTTTCACTGGAGGAAGCGTCATTATGGATTATAGACTTTTTAGTATTTTAGTTAAAACGTCTTAATGATAGATCTGTTTCATCTTTTGTCTTCTCAAGATGTTAACTGATGGACTGGAGTGGTGTGGATTACTTGTGGATTATTGTGATGTTTTCTATCAGTTGGACTCTCATTCTGACGGCACCCATTCACTGCAGAGGATCCATTGGTGAGACAGTGATGGAATGACACATTTCTACAAATCTGATGAAGAAACAAACTCATCCTAATCTTGGATGGTCAGTTTTGATTTTTGATAATAAAAATGTTGTTCTGGAGCATGACTGGACCAGCAGAAGGTAGTACTCGTAACTGAGGACAGTAATTGTTGTTTCTTCATGGTTGAAGTATGTATTCGAGTTGGCGGCTTTAACTAAATTCAGAAGGTCTCTCCAAAGTTGTGCAGCCAGAATGGAGAGTTTTCTGGATCTAAACAGACACCTGGAGACTGCGGACGGATCGTATAGTTGCTCGGCTGAAGGTGGGAACAAAATTCAACTGGATTTGCCAAAATTCAGCTGTATATATTTAATTTCCAAGAGCTCCTGCGTATGAATTTCAACTAAAAATTGGTCGGCAGCTGGAACCGCAGACGCTTTTTAAAGAGATCCAGCATAATACTGAAATCAAACAGTCTGTTAGATGGAAACCAAACGCTGTAATAAGGCAGCAGATGGGAGTGTATTGAATAAGCAGACAGACACTAACTAGGGCATCTGAAACCACACATAATGAACTGTCAAATTAGATACATGAAGCTGAGTCACTTCAAAATCCAACAGTATTTGAACACTGAATAAACTCCTCTCAAACAAAGAAAACCTGAAATTAAAATACACGCATGAATTTATCAAAGACACTCGTTGGAAACAGCATATGGTTCATTTCGGTCGAATAACGACTGGACGGTGTTTATTTTAGTGTATGTTTTTAATAGTTCATACCAGAGGAATGTTGCCCTGATACACACAGGGATTAAAAAGTGAACTTTGTTGAGATCAACACAGCAGGAAAAACTATAAAAACTGGCAGTGAAAAACTCATACAATTATTAGATCTGCAGTATTAAAAAAACATAAAAATGCAAAATACAGGTTAAAACTGCAGCGCACGTCTGGAAATTTTGTATAAAATCTCAAGGATTTGTTTCGTTTGTTTAGATGATGAAGTTATGAATTTGTCTCGATTGAGAAATTAACATAATGTCAGCGTCTGCACATGAGCAAATTGTGTATAAATGTAGATATTTTTTTCACTGCATTTTTTATTAATTAATATTTTTGTCAAGATAAATATTCACTTTGTTTTCTCAAAATGTTGAATTTTCAAAAAGCCAATTTGTAAAAAAAAAAAAAAAAAAAAAAAAAAAATATATATATATATATATATATATAATATATATATATATATATATATATATATATATATATATATGACATACAGTACTTGTCAAAAGATTACTACTTTTTAAATGTTTTTTAATGTAGTCTCTTTTGCTCACCAAGGCTGCATTTATTTAATTAAAAATACAGGAAAAACAGTAATATTGTGAAATATTATTACTATTTAAAATAACTGTTTTCGTTGTGAGTATATTGTAAAATGAAATTTATTCCCGTGATCAAAGCTGAATTTTCAGCATCATTACTCCAGTCTTCAGTGTCACATGATCCTTCAGAAATTATTCGTAATTAAAAACAAAATGTATTCAAAATTGTAATATTTCACAATATTACTATAATATTATTCATTGGTGAGCATTAAAGGCTTCATTAAAAACATTTCAAGATAAGATAAACATAATGTTTCCTCCATTTGATGATGTTTAGACGTTTTACTGGAAAACAAGATTTCTAATTGATTAATTAATGATTTCATTAGTGTTTGTTCATAGAAACCTATGTAATCTTCAGTTATATCTGTTCATAACAGAGTCCTGAGTGATGATCTGTTTAGCTGCGTGTATTTCACTACTGTGATATCTGAAGGAATCATAACCAGCTGCTTTTCTTTGATCAAAAGCAGATATTTCCATTTCGTCATGTAAAATCAAATGGCGCATGGAAAATCAGCTGAATTTGGCATCATCCACATCCTTGCGATTTCAAGGCATCTGAAGCGACTTCCAGTGTTTAACATGCCGACATTATTTCCATGGATGAAGCAATTTAATAAACTACAAGGTATAAAAGTATGGTTGTGGATCCAGTGATTACAATTTATCTGTGTTCATCCAGAAATAAAACACATGACAGCAGGGTGTTTCCAGTGACTTAAAATGCAAATCAGATGATGTTAAACCATTAAAACCGATAGAAATATGAATGTAGCGTTAAAAGGACACTGCAGATGTGGCGTGGCAGGATTGTGTGTTCTGAGGTAAAAGGCTTAGGATGGGGTCAGAGGTCAGGACAGCGCTCAGGCCAGCCCGTCTGGGTCAGTGTCGTCACGGCCGTAGTTTATAGGATGCAGCTGCTTCACCACGTAGTCGGCGATCTCACGCGTCCCAGCGGCCACAACCCGTCTGGACATGAGGTCAAGCGGGCCACCTAGCACACAAACGAAAGAGAAGACTGAACTGTTTTTTTACATTTTATTTTATTTGGGATATTTATTTATTTATTTATTCATTCATTCTTATTTTTATTAGTTTATATTCATTTTATTTTATTTTGTGTCTGTATTTATTTATTTATTTATTTATTTATTCATTCATTCTTATTTTTATTAATTTATATTAATTTATTTTTTATTTTATTTTTTTTTCGTCTGTATGTATGTATGTATGTATTTATTTATTTATTTTAGTTTATATTAATTTATTATTTTATTTGAGTTCTGTATTTATATATTTATTTATTTATTGTTTATATTCATTATTTTATTTTATTTTTCATTTGGGGTCTGTATTTATGTATGTATGTATGTATGTATTTATTTATTTATTTATTTATTTATTTATTTCAGTCATTCATTCTCGTTTTTATTCGTTTATATTCATTTATTTTTTTATTTTATTTTATTTTATTTTATTTGGGTCTGTATTAATTCATTCATTCATTCATTCATTCATTCATTTTTATTAGTTTATATTCATTTATTATTTTATTTTATTTGGGGTCTGTATTCATTTATTTATTGTTTATATTCATTATTTTATTTTATTTTATTTTTATTTGGGGTCTGTATGTATGTATGTATGTATGTATGTATGTATTTATTTATTTATTTATTTATTTATTCTTATTTTTATTAGTTTATAATCATTTATTTTTGTATTTTATTTTATTTGGGGTCTTTATTGATTGATTGATTGATTGATTGATTGATTGATTTTAGTTTATATTCATTTATTATTTTATTTTATTTGGGGTCTGTATTTATTTATTTATTTATTGTTTATATTCATTATTGTATTTTGTTTTATTTTTATTTGAGGTCTGCATTTATTTATTTATTTATTTATTTATTCTCATTTTTATTAGGTTATATATTAATTTATTTTTATTTTTATTTATTTTTGGGTCTGTATTTATTTATTCATTGTTTATATTCATTATTTTATTTTATTTTATTTTTATTTGGGGTCTGTATTTATTTATTAATATATTTATATATTCATTTATTTATTTATTCTTTCATTCTTATTAGTTTATGTTCATTTATTATTTTATTTTATTTTATTTGGGGTCTGTATTTATTGTTTATATTCATTATTTTATTCTAATTTTATTTGAGGTCTGTATTTATTTATTTATTTATTTATTTATTTATTTATTCATTCATTCATTCATTCATTCATTCATTCATTCATTCATTCATTCTTATTTTTATTAGTTTATATTCATTTATTTTTGTATTTTATTTTATGTGGGGTCTTTATTTATTTTTATTAGTTTATATTCATTTATTATTTTATTTTATTTTATTTGGGGTCTGTATTTATTTATTTATTGTTTATATTCATTATTTTATTTTATTTTATTTCTTTTATTTGACTTTTTTTCTGGTTCAGCTGACCAGCCTGTGGATTTCACGGTATGTCCTGATAGCTATATTTTCGACCCCGTTCAACCGTCACACAAATGTAAGATGACAATCTGGGCAAGATTACAATAACATGACTGTATACAAAACTACACTGGTTGGATAACACAGAACATCTAGACTGTGAGGAAATCTTTGGCGTTATTTTAGGGCTTTTACATGGAAGCGATATTCCTCTCAGGACCCTCGTCTCTCTCCGACCGCATGGTCATGACCTAACCGGCCTCCCCAACAAAGCCTCTTTGTGTCGCCTCACACACAGGCATGCCATGAACCGGCCCACCACAGAACACACACACACACACGCACACACAAATATTCAGACATTTAACACACACAAAAATCAGCAACCACCTGAGACATTTACTTTATATTTTAAATTAAATTTTTATCATTTTATTTATTTATTTAGGTTTTAATACTAAAATGAATAATGAATAAATATTTAAATAATATTAATAATTTTATATTTTATTTTGAATTTTATTTATGTATTTAATCTGTATGTCAGAATTAGAAAGCATTTTAAACTACAAGAACTTACTGATCTAATCTAAATAAAAAAATTACACAGTGGATTTACCAAAGCTAATCTCAAATAAAATTATTAAAATGTAAAAAACACATTAAATATGATTAAACAGCTATAAAACTATTTTTTTTTAAATGTATTGCAGGTGCAACTTTTTTATTATAGCACTTTTCATAGCACTACTCATGTGTATATAGAATAGAATGCAAACATTTACCTATATTAACATCTTACAGTATAAACATCCTTTAATGACTAATTTAGCTACAATTTATATGCAAATACTAAACTATGTATGAAATATTGTTGAGATCAACACAGCAGGAAAAACTATAAAAACTAACAGTAAAAAAACTCATACAATTATCAGAACTGCAGATCATCCATTAATAAAATAAATAAATAAATAAATAAATAAACATAAAAATGTAAAATACAGGTTAAAACTGCAGCGCATGTCTGGAAATTTTTTGTATAAAATTACAAGGATTTGTTTCCTTTGTTTAGATGAATATATATATATTATTAATTATTTATTAATTATTACATTTATTAATTATTATTATTAATTATTAAAATTAATTATTTATTTTACTATAAGACATACAGTATTTTTCAAAAGTTTGGAAACATTACTGTTTTTATTATTGTTATTTATTTATTCATTTATTTATTTATTTATTTTTATGTAGTCTCTTTTGGTCTCCAAGGCTGCATTTATTTGATCGGAAATAGAAGAAACAAATCAGCAATATTGTTAAATATTATTACTATGTAAAATAACTGTTTTTTTTTTTTTTTATTAAATTTAAATTAAATTTATTCATGTGATCAAAGATGAATTTGATGCTTCAAATGATGCTTCAGAAATTATTAATAATTCAAAATTGTATTATTTCACAATATTACTCTACTGTATTTTCAATCAAATCAATACAGCATTGGTAAACACAGCACTACAGAACACTCACACAAATCAGCAACCACCTGAGACATTTACTACTTTTATTTTATTTTTATTATTAATTAATTAATTAATTAATTAATTTTGTTTATTTTGGGGTTTAATTTATTTTGCTTTTTATTATTTAATTGTATTAATTAATTAGTTTAGTTTTACTTTTTTATTTAGATTTTCTTTTTTTAAATTTATATATTTTATTTCAATATCTTATTATATCCTAATTTTATTTATTTATTTATTTAATCTATAGGTCAGAATTGGAAAGCATTTTAAACTACATGAATTTATTAATCTAATGTAAATAAGAAATTTTATGCACAGTGGATTTACCAAATCTAACCTAAAATAAAAGTATTAAAATATAAAAGCCACTTTAAATATGATTAAACAGCTATAAAACAAACATTTTTTAATGTATTGCAGGTGCAGCTTTTATTATAACATTTTTCATAGCACTACTCATATGTATACAGAATCGAATGCAAACATAGAGCTATATTAACATCTTACAATATAAACATCCTTTAATGACTGTAATTTTAATTGAAATTTATATACAAATACTAAACTATGCATGAAATATTGTGTAAATGTTTACATTTTCATCATGTTCTCACCCAAATCCTCAAGTTTAGTGAACGGAGTTTCATGTAACCTTCAAGTTCAACATGCATAACGAAATAATAATCCCAAATCAATCAAAAAGACATGAAAGCCCTTTTTGTTTAAAATCCTACACTATGAATTAAACACACTCTTGATAACAGCACAATACTGACCAACTATAGTGCATTTTCTGCATCTGTAACACACTCGACACATCCACAGCTCCATATACTGACCTGTGGTGTCGATGACGCATCCGCCGGCCTCTCTGATGATGACGGCGGCCGCCGCGATGTCCCAGCAGTGCAGGCCGTACTGGTAATACGCCTCCGCCGCTCCGCTGGCGATATGACAGAGCGCTAGCGTCGAGCTGCCAATGATCCTAACGCTGCGGGGGTCAAAGGTGAAATCCTGACCTTTACATAACACACTGACTATATAAGTAAGTGGACGAGACGAGTGTGTTCAGACGTACCCATGAGTAGGTGCGCTCAACAATTTCTTCATATTTCCTAAAAAGATATCCAGTGTTGCAGGGTCTCTCTTTGCACCAATCTCTGTGAGAATGAGGGCCTTCGACACATCTGAGATAGAAAACACGTCACATTATTAAGTATTTAAGATCAGGTTAGATCACTCTGACACTGTTTTTATGGTTTTAGAGTTTAAATATTAAAGGAAAACCAGCAGAAAACACAGGTAAATAAACTCATTTTAAATCCATAAAGAGCATTGATATTATTTCATGAATTATTTAAACACACAACCTCTCCAAAGTTTTGATACATTTTGATACTTTTATTCACTAATGACACATTAAATTGACCAAAAGTAACAGTGAAGACATTTATAATGTTACAAACAGTTCTATTTACAAATAAATGCTGTTCTTTTGAACTTTCTATTCATCTGTGAATCCTGAAAAATAAAATGTATGACAGTTTCTACAAAAATATTGTGCGGCACAACTGTTTTCAATACTGGTCATAATCATAAATGTTTGTTGAGCAGCAAATCAGCATATTAGAATGATTTCTGAAGGATCATGTGACACTGAAGACTGGAGTAATGATGCTGAAAATGCAGATTTGATCACAGAAATAAATTACACTTTAAAAGATATTTACATAGAAAAGAGCTGTTTTAAATTGTAATAATATTTCACTGTTTTTACTGTTTTTACCATATTTTTAATCCAATAAATGCAGCCTTGTTGAGCAGAAGAGACGTTTTCAAATCGATGTGACAAAGGTCAGAACTCATGTTATGATGTAGATTTTTAAGTTGCACTCTTGTCATAAATTAATCTATTACTTTTCCTACATCATTTGTAACACAAAAGAGTGGTAAAATATCTATTTAGGAGTCTTAGACCTTTCCAACGATGTATATAGTCTGTCATGATTAGATTAGGATTTATTTGTAATATGGTGAAGCAAACTTAGGCGTCCAACAGGACGGTGGACGGTGACAGTTAAAGGGTTAATGGTTTCATAAAAAATAGAAATATTTATCAAAAAGCATGTAATTAATTAAAAATCATGAAACTTGCAGAACTTAACAGCAATTTATTAAAAGTTTAACAGAAATTACATGTTTTTAAGGCCCTATGAAATATGTTTTATTATTTTTCTCAAATTCAGTTTTGTTTGTGAATTCTCTGTTTTCCATTAATTTTCTGGATTCTATTTTTAATCGTTTCATTACATTTTAATAATCAAAAGCATGTCTAATGAATTTATAAAGGATAATTAGATGTGATAAAGAGTTAATTTATTATAAGCTATTTATTTCTTTTTTTAAGAAATACTGTGTTGTGTATTTACAATTTTCTGGGAAATAAATTCTGGTAAATATTTTTTTCTGGTGAATATTTCTTAAACATTGTTTTAAAAAAATATTTTTATTATTAGTAGTAGTACTATCTTTCCATTAGGTAATATATTAATATTTTTCTGACTGTCAAGTTAAACCAGACTTTTATTTTGACGGGTTGCTGTGAAGGCCTTTAAAGTCTTCATTATATGACGATAGTTTTCCACAAAAGAAACGGTAAAATGCTCATGAAGTGACTCTCAGAGCAGTTCTATAGATTATGTTCACATGTTCATGTACTCGTATATTGAGGCGGCAGAGGCTGAAAACACGGCGAGCGTCACGCGTATGTGTGTAGTAAACAAAACTGTGCGTCTGTGCCATTCACTAACACAGACACGCAGAAATACGGCTCTTATTAAAATGCATTCTTAAAGTCCCGGTACTAGTAAAATGCAGAATCGTACCATTTTTAAAAGAAGGGTATCGTGAAACTTTTTAAGAGCCGGTATATCGTGCAACACCAAAACACACTGACCTTTTTCTTTCGAAACCTGTAGTCGAACCCCGTTGCAAAAGGCTCCGTGTCCTTTCCTGCCCGTATACAGCGTCCCGTCAAAACAGTGGTAGATGACGCCAAACTCCAGCTGAGGAGCAGAAATCTTGTGATTGTTGAACATAAACACGACATCACCGAAAACACACGATAATTCTGGCCCTGTACAGCTTTATCAGTGTTTACCTCTTTCCTTACAGCAAATCCGATGCTCACTGCCACCATGGGGAAACTGAAAATGAAGGATTGTGTGATGGGAACTCAAGATTACATTTACGTGATGATTTAAACACAATATGCGATGGTTACGGTACCTGTGCACAAAGTTACACGTCCCGTCGATGGGATCGATGATCCACGTAGGGGCGTCTGTCAGTTCACACTTCACACCAGCGGCAGACGATTCCTCACCGATAAACCTGACATTATAAACATCACATCAACATCTGACACAGAGAACATCACAATCATACCTACAGTTATTACAGGAGAATGTCAAACATTAAACACTTGACAGAAAGTCTGTGGTGGCCTTTTATGGAAAGGAAACTACACATCCTCTCTAGGAAAGTGGGCCAATAGGGCTCATTTTATGATATTAATCTTTAACACTTCTGAACTGGTACAGTGATGGTATTAGAACTAAATACTCAATGTTTATCATATCCATATACCAAAACATACCCCTGTAGACATTACTGGTACTTTGGTATTACTTTTACTATGATTGTATTCATTGATATTTTGAATAAGCTTTTTATAAAGTATATTAAGATTTAATTTAAGATTAAGTTTTAGTCATTTTGTTGTGCTTCTGTCATTTTTTATTATCAATATTAATATTATAATTTGAATGTCATTTAAATAATTTAATTTCAGCATTTATTTGTTTGTTTGTTCATTTATTTATTTTAACTTGTTAAAATGTTGCTTTGGAAAGGAACTGAAATAAATAAGTTTAAGTTGAAGGTTTCCTCTGATATTTCTATTTAATTACATTTTAGCATTATTTCAATTACTGATTTTTTTTTTTTTAATAGTTGCTAATAGTTTTAGTTACCAATGATGCTAGGTGTGGTACAGTTCTGGGAAATCAGAGAATGACCATGAAACAAAAAACAAAAAAAAAAAAAAAAGAAAGAAAAAACACAACAACAAAAATCCTACAAGTACTTGTTTGTTAGTTTATTTGTTAGTTTAGACCTACTAAAGATCACATGAGGACACACAGTAGGTTGGATGAAGTGAGTCTTGTTTCTAAACAGGTGTTTGTGTGTGTTTACCTGTGTGAGCTGGACTGCATTAGTGCATTAATGCCCCAGGCTGAGGGGGCCCCTGGTGATGCTGGTATTTTTTTGTTTAACTGCATTTTATAATGAGTTGACTGTTCTTTTAAGTGGAAAGTCAATTAAATTTGTTTAAAAAAAAGAAAAAAATCAAAGCTCACAAGAGAAGATGCAGATGCAGGTAGATTAAATAATTAACTCATTTTTCATCTCATAGTTGAGCTCATAGTAGTTAGCCACTACACACTAGTACTGTGAAATATAATCATTTTTGTAACACTCTGTGATGCTGATGTGGATGATTATGCACAACTGAAATTAAAAACGTTATTATACACGTTAACAAACTTTTCATAGGTTATATTAATAAACAAAAGTTGTGTTTTCCTTTAGAAGCAAAGCACTTTATAGATAATCTTACTTCTACCAGATAAAGCAAGATATTTGGGCACATTTAGTTTTTTACGAAAAGAACATACATTAATGAGAAAATAATGTGGGATGTGCTTGATGTTAAAGCTAGATTTTTAAGTGCAGTAAGACACAAAAAATATCTCGACGTGTTACTCGCGCTGACTGACACACTTGAAGCGCATGCGTGGAAAGCTGCCTCTCTGAGACAGTATGCAACACTGAATTGCTTCAAAATATATCTGTCTTGGTGAGTATTCGCATTATGGCTGCCCCCCAATAGTTGACTAACCGTTAGTCGATGAGAAGAGGATTGGTCAACCAGAATTTCATTAGTCACTTAGTCGCAGAAAAAAAAATTCCACAGGAAGTGGTGAAGTCACGCAGTGATGGACAGATCGTTAACGGCTGGTCTACGTGGTAACACAGTACATTGGGCAGGATATCCAAATGCTCACCTATCATTCATTGACTTCAAATATGGCTTTTCATCTGAAAGATGTATGTAGTAGCAACTTTACATGGCAGCTCAATGTGAAGTTAAGTGTCTGTGCGGAGTGTGGAAGCTGAATAGTAGCGCGCTTATACTGTATGACAGATGGGGGCGCCGGTGTGATCACTTGCTCTTAAAACACTCCGTCATTTTTGGTCATACAGATAAAAGCAATACATCTTTCGAATCTGTAAAGACTCTGCATTTATTTGCAACGAAACGTTGTGCTTTTGTAAAATAATGAAATCAAACATGATGCGCCTTCTGCCGTCTCAGTCTCTGTGAACTTGAGTGCGAAACTTCAAAACTCTGTGTACACTTGCCTTACAGACATGAAAAAATATATCTATAGAGAGTGAAATGTCTACTTTCAAATGAACTAATTCATATAGAAAACATATAATCCACATGAAACATGCGTACAGGTGCATCACTACTGCGGAGATGACAAATCAGTGCTGCCGACTCTTAAACCGAAAACAAAGAAAGCACTAGTTTATCGATAAATCATTAAATGTTAATGCAGTCTCCTTGCTGTTTTTCCCTGACACATTCAGAATTATTATATCTGCAGGTGTGCTGTGGCAAGCTTTTTTTTTGCATGTGCTTGAGCAATTATTATTATAGACTATGTAGGCAATTAAAGGCTCATTATTATGATTAAAGGAGTTTATTGTTATGATATGTTTTTTGAGGAAAACATTATGATTTTTCTCCATATAATGGACTGATATGGTGCCCCAAGTTTGAACTTCCAAAGTGCAGTTTAAATGCGGCTTCAAACGATCCCAAACGTGGTTGTAAACGATCCCAGCTGAGGAAGAAGGGTCTTATCTAGCGAAATGATCGGTTATTTTCTTAAAAATAATACAATTTATATACTTTTTAATGTCAAACGCTCGTCTTGTCTTACTCTGCATGAACATTTTTGTCGAAAAACTCCCATCTCATGTTCTCCCTCAACTTCAGAATCGTCCTATATCACTGTTTTAACTTTTTTGTTAACGGTGTTTGATCTTCTTTGCAAACACTGTGTCGGTGCTTCTGCAGTGATGTAGGATGATTTAGAAATGATTTTTGAAGTTGAGGGAGGAAATACGATTGGAGTTTTTTGACATACCCTAACTGTCTTTTATATTATTTTTTATGAAAATAACCGATCGTTTCACTAGATAAGACCCTTCTTCCTCTGCTGGGATCGTTTACAACCACGTTTGGGATCGTTTGAAGCCACATTTAAACTGCATTTTGGAAGTTCAAACTCGGGGCACCATATCAGTCCATTATATGGAGAAAAATCCAAAAAACACAATTTCTTTATGACTGAAGAAAGAAAGACATGAACATCTTGGATGACAAGGGTGTGAGGACATTATATGTAAATTGTTGTTCTGGAAGTGGACTTCTCCTTTAATATGGTTTATTAATAAACGTGTGACTAATAGTCGACTAATGCTTAAAATGAACAACTACTAGTCAACCAGAAAAATCTTTAGTTGAGGGCAGCCCTAATTAACGTAAACATAGACTGTCATGCCTTAACTAAATGTAAACAGTTGGGAAAAAATCGGATATTAGATCTGTGATTTAGATATTAATATAATACACCTGCTTGATAATAATTATAATAATAATAATAATAATAACATAATAAACCTACAGACCTATAGGTTTGGATGTTTTGTTATTGCCATTTATTACTGCAAAATAAAAGGCTGACAACTCACAATGTCTTAATGCAGATGTGTGTGTGAGGGGCATTTATGTGTGTTTTGGGGGGTATTTGTGTGTTTTGTACCTGTGTGAGGGGTATTTCTCCCTGAGTGTGGAGATGATGAGCTCCTCCACCTCATGGTCTGCCTCCGTCACCAGGTCAGTCGGTGTGCTCTTGCTGCTCACCTGTTTCTCCTGCTTCACCGCCGACTGAACCACCTGATGGAGAAAACACACAGTCAGTCCTTACTCTAACTACAGGGAATATTATGGTATTTTCTGGTGCTGGTAGAGCGATACAGGGAGTGTTTATATATATTATGAGCTTTAAACATTACAATCACTGATACCATCACTCTACCATAGTACAGTATTTAGTGTTGTTATTGTTAACTATTAAAAATCATTTATATGAAACAAGGCTAAAATAAAATATAAATAACTAAAATAAAGTTTAATCTGAGATTCTAAAATAAAATAAATTAAAAATCTAATCTAATCTAATATAATATAATACAGGCTTAGCCACTAACTGACATAGAGTAAGTTTGATTTTATGTACTAAAATGACCAAACTAAAAAATAAAATATAAATAAAAAATAAAGCTATACAGAAATATTTAATAATAATATAATATAATATAACATAATATAATCTAATATAATATAATACAGGCTTAGCCACTAACTGACTTAAAGTAAATTTGATTTTATGTACTAAAATGATCAAACTAAAAAAAAAAAAAAAATAAATAAATAAAAAGCTATACAGAAATATTTAATAATATAATATAATATAATACAGGCTTAGCCACTAACTGACATAAAGTAAGTTTGATTTTATGTACTAAAATGATCAAACTAAAAAAAAAAAAATAATAATAATAAATAAATAAATAAATAAAGCTATACAGAAATATTTAATTATAATATAATATAATATAATATAATAATATAATATAATACAGGCTTAGCTACTAACTGACATAAAGTAAATTTGATTTTATTTACTAAAATGATCAAACTAAAATAAATAAATAAAAATAAAAATAAAAAATAAAGCTATACAGAAATATTTAATCATAATATAATATAATATAATATAATATAATATAAGATAATATAATATAATATAATATAACATAATATATATAATATAATACAGGCTTAGCCACTAACTGACATAAAGTAAGTTTGATTTTATGTACTAAAATGATCAAACTAAAATAAATAAATAAATAAATAAAAATAAAAATTAAAAATAAAGTTATACAGAAATATTTAATTATAATACAATATAATATAATATAATATAATATAATAATATATAGGGTTGGCCACTAACTGACATAGAGAAAGTTTGATTTTATGTACTAAAATTACCAAACTAAAAAAAATAAATAAATAAATTAAAAGAATAAGATTAAAGCTATATGTAAATATTTAACAATATTTATATTTATAATAACATCACAAAATTACTTAAAATAAAATCTTAATGAAAACTGAAAATATACAAATAAAAGCTAATCCAAAAAAGCTCATGAAAAATATAACAGATAAATAATACTGAATAATACTAAATAATAAAATAGCACTGACCACATACAGTACTTTGGATTACTAAAAAAAGCACGTTATGGAATTACCATGGTGCTTGTTCAAAAAACACTGTAATATCATTATATTAGAAGTATATTATTAGACATTGCATCAATTTATTTGAGATACATTTATATAGCGTTTGTTATTACTATAGAGTTTTATTAACATATTCAATATAATAAATCACTAAATATAATAATAAATTATAGTATATAGTAAATATAGTGCTATCAATACTATAATAATAATATGCCTTGTCCTAATACTTTTTCAGAGGCTACACTGTAGTCCATCAAGGGCAAGATATGTAGCTTCATCAGGGCTATTTATAACAGTGACAACATGATAAAAGGTCATTGGTACAGCTGCTGCTCAAGCTGCTGCACCCTTATTAATATTATGAAGTTTATACTATTATAGGATGAACTATCAATGCTGACTCACATACATGACCTGTACTGCAGTGCTGTGCGGATCTGTGTTAGATTAACACTGTCTGTCAACATGGTGAAACAACATAAAACAGCGGTCGTTGTTGATCATATGTGTTTGTTTATCATCTGTCCATCCATCCGTGTCACTGTACAGCACATCCTGTCATGTTTGAGCCTCCCGTTAGCTGTTCGAGTCGGTCGCCGTTAGTTGCTTGTGTTTGCAATGAATGAACCGAATAACGTGTTGCGAGGCGTTACCTGTCCGGCTCTGCGGGCGATCTGCACGGCCACATCCAGACAGTCGCTCCAGTCCTCCATTACGAACAGACGCGTCACGGGAAAGCCTTTGGACGGGCCGATAGCGGTTCAGCGCATCTCATGCTCTCGCTCCCGGTGCTCTGACTGACGTCCGGTTCCGTCCTGATGGAGCGTGTTTACGGGGAGCGGCCTACACGACACATAAATGACCTCTAATCACTCAAATCGATCACGACGACGGGATCCGTACGGCATCCGACCTACACCGGTCACCGGCACTTCCATATGGCCGTGTGGAACCGCTAAACTCAATATTGATACGCGCTAATTGTGCAGATTCTAAGCCATTTTAATGAACATTATTTCAATTGCTAACGTTTCTTAAAGGTCTATAATATGTGAAATCACTTTTACCGATAGCTTAATATATTTGTATATTTAAAAAAATAAAGCAAAACAAAATAAATGTTTGCTGTTTAAAGCAATTACATAAAGTCACCCAGCAGAGGGCGCCAAAACCAAGGCCATTTCTGCATTAGTGTCAGTGAACTGGAGCTGTTAAAAAACTTTAGGTTGACCTGGGAAAGCCTAGCCTGAAAGTTTGAAACAGTAAAAACTTTACGTTTGAAAATTTAAATAGATTAGATGTTGATACCATGTTGCTAGCATTATTTAACAAGTTAACATGTTTTAACATGATTAGAATGTTGATAGCATGCTGCTAGAATGTTTCTAACATAATTAGCATGTTACTAGCATGATTAGCATTTTGTTAGCATGTTGCTAGCTTGTTTCTAGCATAATTAACATGTTGCTAACGTGTTGTTAACAAGCTTAGCATGTTCCCAGCATGCTATTGAAATAGGTCTAACATGACTAGCGTGCTGTTAGCATGTTTCTACATGATTAGTTTGATGTTGCTAGTTTGTTTTTAACATGACTGGCATGTTGTTAGCATGATTAACATGTTACTACCATGTTGTTAGCATGATTAGTGTGTTTCCAGCATGTCATTGGAATGGTTCTAACATGAATAACATGTTGTGATCATTTTTCTACGATTAGTTTGATGTTGTTAGCATGTTGTTAACATGAATAGCATGTTGCTAGTATAATTAGCATGTTGTTACCATGTTGTTAGCTTGTTTATAACATGATTGGCGTGTTGTTAACATGTTGCTACCATGGTTCTAGCATAATTATCATGTTGCTAGCATGCTTCCAACATGTCATTGGAATGGTTCTAATATGACTAACATGCTAGTAGCATGTTTCTACGTGATTAGTTTGACGTTGCTAGCATATTGTTAACATGATTGGCATGTTAACCTGTTGCTAGCATGTTTCTAACATAAGTAACATGTTACTAGCATGTTGTTAGCATGATCAGTGTGTTTCCAGCATGTCATTGGAATGGTTCTAACATGACTAGCATTCTGTTAGCATGTTTCTACGATTAATCTGATGTTGTTAGCATGATTAGCATCTTGCTAGCATGATTAACATGTTGGTAGCTTGTTTTTAACATGCTAGCTTGTTTCTAACATAATTAGCATGTTGTTACCATGTTGCTAGCTTGTTTCTAACATGATTGACGTGTTGTTAGCATGATTGGCATGTTGCTAGCATGATTATCATGTCGTTACCATGTTGCTAGCTTGTTTTGAACATGATTAGCATGTCGTTAACATGCTGGTAGCTTGTTTTTAACATGCTAGCTTCTTTCTAACATTGTTAACATGTTGCTAGCTTGTTTCTAACATGATTGGCATGTTGCTAGCATGATTATCATGTTGTTAGCATGCTGCTAGCATGTTTCTAGCATTATTACCATATTAGTAACATGGTTCTGACATGATCAGCATGTTGCTTGCATGTTTGGCATGTTGTTAGCATGATTAACATGTCACTAGTACGTTAATCTGTTGCTAGCATGTTTTAACATTATTGAACATGTTGCAAGCATGTTTATAACATAAGCATGTTGCTACCATGTTTCTAGTATTATTCACATATTGCTAACATTTTTCTGACATGATTAAGATGTTCCTAACATGTTTCGTGCATGATTAGCATATTGTTAGCATGATTTAACACATTGCTAACATGTTTTAACTTAATACTAACATGTTTTACCATGATTTAATACATTGCTAGCATGTTTTAGCACAGTGATTTCCTGATCAGCATGTCTTAGGCTCAATATTAGGCCAGTTGTGTGAGTCTAGAGCGGGGCTACATGCTTGGACGATTTTAAATGCTTTAATAATTCTGCTGAATTTCTGCAGGAATTATCCATTTTTCTGCAATAATACATGGCCTTTATTTGTGACCTCTTTTCTCTGGGATTTATAAACTTATATTTTTCATGAACAAATGCCTTTAGATTTAAAATGACAATTAGACGAACTGAGGGTCAAGCTGGTTTAAAAATGCTCCAATTCTTGTCTTAAAAAATACTTTATAAGGTATTGCTAGAGTAAATGCTGTTACTGCCATCTTTTGGCTGTTCAAAGCACAACCTGATGGATCAACATTAGGATTAGAGCATGCCATATTTAAGTTTTAGATTCTAACAACAACAATAATAGTAATAAAGAGGCAGAGAGCAACAGTTGAGACAAACTTTTATTTACAGCATCAAGACAGTCACTTTGAAATTTATTGCCATTAAAAATATTCTTTATAGTGACAAATCAATTTACAGTTATAACTCTAACATGAGTTAAAATAGACACACAGAAAGACACACGATCTTCATATATATATGCGTGTAAATGGAAGTGTTATTGCTGCGGAAGTCTTTACCCGGGAATGACCTGAACGGGCCAGTCAGGAGATCAACACACAAAATGGCTTTTTTTTTTTAAACGACACGGAAATACTCTTAAAATAAAATTGGATTAATTTACATTTAATTCTGCTTGCCTCCTGTTGCAGAAAAACAAACAACATTCATTTTGTACAAACATGGCAAATGCAATAGAAGAAAACAAAAAGGAATTGTCACAAAAAAGCTTGACCCTTATCAAATATTTAAGCATGGCACCAAAAAAAACGAGAGTGAGAGAACCACAGCAAGGCTTCAGTAACTTAACCATGAAAATATAAAGCAGCACAAACAGAGAAACAACAGAAACAAGAGCAACCAGTGAAAACAATGTTTGGCTTACAAGTTCAAATCATGAGGTGAGAAAAGAGCAGACGGAAGGACTGTGTTGTGAAGTGGATCAGTAGATGAATTCTCCAGGAACCTCCTGCAGGGCGGAGAAGGGCTCCTCAAACTTGAAGCGTTTGGAGATGGCCTTCTGGTCCGGGGTCAGGCTCTCTTTATCCGAGGACTGGCGGCACTGGCCGAGGGTGTAGGCGGCCATCACGATCAGCTCCTCCGTCACCTGAGCGCTCTCCTCCTCCGCTTCTTCGTCGTGGCTGGAGACGGCAGGGCTGACGGGCTCCGAGACGCTCTCGGGACTGTCCTCCTTCACCTCGACCTCCTCCGTCTGAAGCCAGTGGTGTTTGAGACAGTCTTCTGCGGTGGCTCGGCTCCTGAGGAAACAACATCAACATCAGAACCGTCTATAGCCAGATTGGGCATTCATAATATGCAGGACATTTAAACTATGTTTTTTTTAATATTAAATGTAATCTTAAAGGGACAGTTCACCCAAAAATGAACATTCTTATCATTTACTCACCTTCAAGTTTCTTGAATTGAACACAAAAGATGTTTTGAAGAATGCTGGTGACCAAACAGTTGACGGTACCCATTGGTTTCCATGGTAGGGAAAAAAATGCTATGGAAGTCAATGGGTACCATCAACTGTTTGGATACCAGTATTCTTCAAAATATCTTCTTTTGTGTTGAACAGAAGATACTCATACAGGTTTGGAACAACTTGAGGGTGAGTAAATGATGATATAATTTTCACTTTTTGGTGAACTGTCTCTTTAAGACAAAACCTAGCAATTGTGTAAAAATGGTGACCTAAAGCTGGTAACTTATTGGTAACTTTGGCTTTTTATTCAAACAAAAATATCATTTAACATCACTGAATCATCCAAAAGCCATTAATTGATACCAACAAATCTAATTTTTATAGATTAAATCAGTATAGCACGTCACGATGTAAAATAAAAGGAAAAAAAAAAAAAATATAATACAAAACTAATAAATTTTAAAATAGAAAATCAGACATTATACAAACATAAAATGTTGTTTAAAATAATTTTGGAAGGAGTACAGCATGTCACACTGTAAAATAAAATAAATATAAAAAATAAAATACAAAAAGAAAATTAAAATGTAATTTACAATAATTTAAATAATAATATAATCATAAAATTAATTATAGAAATGTAGTTAAAAAATAATTTTAGATGGAGTATAGCATGCCACACTAAAATAAAATCAAATAAAACAAAAATCAAAAGGATTAAAAAAAAGAAATAAAATAAATTTATAGTATAGGATAGAGTATAGGATGTCACACTGTAAAATAAAATCAAATAAAATAAATCTAAAAAATAAAATACAAAAAAATATGCAAAAAATTGTAGATATTTAGTACATTTACACTGTAAAATAAAACAATGAATTCAAAAAATGTACTTTAATATCATTTTAGATGGAGTTTTAGAACGTCACACTGCAAAATAAAATTAAATGACATCTAAGATGTGACATTTTAAAGGGAAAACAGCACAAACATCAGTAAATTTTAACAATAAATGTTATTAATTATGTGATGATTTGTTGTGTTAGTTGTTTTGTCTCACTCTAAAACATGTAATACTGTTTAATTAAATTGACAAAAAGTTATGATACAACCAAAATTAAGATAATAATAATAATAATAATAATAATAATAATAATGATGTTATTTTAATGTTTTTGATAGAAGTCTTTTCTACTCACCGAGGCTGCATTTATTTGATTATAAATACAGTAAAAACAGTACTATTGTGAAATATTATTACCATTTCAAAAATCTCTTTTCTATGTGAACATCTGTTAAAATGTCATTTATTTCAGTGATCAAAGCTGAATTTTCAGCATCATTACTCCAGTCTTCAGTGTCACATGATCCTTCAGAAATCATTCTAATATGCTGATTTGCTGCTCAACAAACATTTATGATTATTAGCAATGTTGAAAACAGTTGTGCTGTCCAGCATTTTTGTGGAAACTGATAGGTTTTATTTATCAGGATGAACAGAGAGTTCAGCAGGGTTTATATGAAACAGAAGTGTGTTGTGACATGAATAATGTGTTGACTGTCATGTGTTAGTCTTACTCTGGCTCTTTGACGAGCAGGGACTTGATGAAGTGTATGGCGGCTCTGTCCAGATGCTGCAGCTCCTCCTCGGTGTAGCTGACATTGATCTGAGAGATGTTGAGGAAGGTCTCCTGCTTGTCGTCTCCCAGGAACGGCGAGATTCCCGTCAGCATCACGTACGCCA